>JANAVB010000800.1:8785113-10008158 GCA_029216955.1 Iris pallida | reverse complement strand
CACAGCTAATCCCTGCTAAACACCACCTACAGAGCAGGCCCGAGACACCCCCCCCCCCCCCCCCGCCGCCCCCTCCCCCTCCCCCCGATTCTGTTCGTTAAGAGAGAATACATATACGCTCGAAAAAACACCACGAACCCTAATGCCGCACCCACGCGCGCCCCTCCGCTGCGCGGGCACAGCCACCACGCCGCCGCCGTGGTGGCCGACCGTCGGCCAAACATGCGGGTGCGAACCGCACACAGCAGCAGTGACAAAGGAAAGGGCAACTTCGTACGGAGAATTCTCCCCTATCACTCGACGGTTTGTCGATCCGATTGCTCAGTATGAGCCCAATACAACCACCTTCAAACCCCAGTAACTAGGAGTTTATGTAGACGAACGGACAGCCCCGAAAATTGACACAAAGTTGATAAGAAAAACTGTTTTGGGCACACTTTTAGACATACCCAAACACTCTGTTTGAGGGAAGTTTGTGAATACAGTAGTATGGAATTCAAAAATCTGTTTGAAGGTAAATATTGACAACATATAGGGCTAGAAAACCTTTTTTACAGAAATTAATTTTGATAACTGTGCGCCGAGAAATCAGTTTCCTAATATTGAGAAAAACCTGTTTTGAAAACATGAAATTCCCTAGATACGATGTGTGTCCCGCCAATCCGAGCGACATGGTCGCGAACCGAAAGTATCGAAAGGTGCGTATTGGCTTCGTGGACGTGTGGGCTTTGACGGAATTCAAATTGGTCGCGTGTGCACGACGAATTTTATGTGTATCCGTCAAAATTTATCGTATCGGCCTCTGTGCATATTTCCTAATTACTTTGTGCACGCTCGTCAAATCGAGACGAAACTTGCGCCAATAGGACCGTATCATTTTTCAGGTCCTGTATACCAAGTTTGGTCCGATTCTGAGACAGTTGATCGTATCGCCGTTTTGCGGGCCCCACGGTCCGATTCAACGGGCGATTTTGTGCACGGCCTGCCGGAATCCAACTTTGGACATACGGTTGGGTTTGTATCATCAAAAAAATCTGTAGACATATAGTTTGATGACTTTAGAGACCATTGAATTTGGTACACTTTTCGGTGCAAAGCGGGTCCAACGACGGACACCATTTTGACCCAAAATTACCGTTTTACCCCTGTGTCCGGAATTGGACTTAAGGACATGCAATCTTAGCTAATTTGAATATTCTGAGAATGTTGGTATTGTTTATTTTAGCATCCGGAGAATTCTGTATGTGTTGACTGATTGTGGCTCTTTGAGTGGTATAGTATTATCGGTTTCACGAGTGCAGGACCTCAGGCGAGTACATCTCTGATAGTTTTCGTATTTGATTATTTCTATACTTCTTGTAGTTAATATTATTTTACATTGATACCATGCTGATTCTTGACACGCTTGTCACACGAGATAGTAGTTATGGATTCTTGCGTGTTGTTCGTGACCAATATATTTTCGTGTTCGTGACCTGTTTGAATCCATAGGTACTAGCCCGGCAGGGAAGTACATTAGTAGACATGTAAACACACCCAAAAATATCTCCAAAATGTATATTTTTTTCTTGATAGCAGTCGCACAACTCACGTACGGGGTGTCGGATTTACCCCTAGTCGTTTACATGTCGAAAGTGTATTTCAAGTCACTTGTTAGATATAGACTTGTTGCATTACAGTTTCTTGTCATTACTTGTCTTGTGTACCATGTCTTCCTGCTTTTACTCGCATGATTCCTACCATGATTTCTGTTTATCCCTTATCATGTATCTCAGTATTATTACAGATTTATGGATTTCGTCTCTGTTGTGAGATTGTACTCGTTCCATTCCTGACTGGAAACCAACATTTTTCAGGTTTAGCCGTGATCACTCATAGCATTGGGAAGGCATGGGTATGCTAAGGTCAACCTAGGAATAGATAGCAGTTGTATCATTTCTATTAATCCTGTAAACTTTGTATTTTTTAATTTTAAATATTGTAAATATTGTAATAAATTTAGAAATGTGAATGAGCAATAATGTTTATTTTGAGCAATTATTTCTTATGGGCTTGACAGTGTTCTACCGCCGACTCTGCGGCGTAGCCTGGCTTGGACACGTCTCGTATCTGAAAAAGCGGGTGCAGGTCGTGACACAGACTGCAAGGAAGGCTAGCCTACATCAGATGATTCATTTCAAACCTCTCTGGAAGGTGTCAACCATTCACTCAGCTCATGAAGAAAGGCGTATCTTTCGTCTGGACCGAACAATATCAACGCGCATTCGACGACATCAAGGCGTATCTCACAAGCCCTCTAGTATTGGTAGCTCCAAAAATGGGGAAGCCTTTCTTACTATATGTCCGCACTATGGACCATTCTCTTGGCGTCCTCTTAGCTCAGAAGAATGAAGGCGGCCACGAACAGGAAATCTACTACCTCAACCGCACAATGGTGGGTGTCGAGCACAGATACACACCTGTGGAGAAGGAATGCCTTGTACTAGTATTTGCCATCCAGAAGACATGCCACTATGTGTCTGGGCAGACTATCCACATCATATCAAAAGTTAATCCACTTAGAATGCTCATTACTAAATCGGGTTCTCTCAACTCCCGTTTAGCTACATGGACAATGTTGTTGACTCCATTCGATATGCTCTTCGTTCCTCAGAAGGCAGTAAAAAGCCAAGCATTAGCTGATTTCTTAGCAGCTCATCCGGTGCCAGAATCCTCCAAACTCTACGACGAAATCCCCGATGAAGTAGTAGAGTCTAACACTGCAACTGAAGAAATCCCCATTTGGCGAATGTTCTTTGACGGTGCATCAAGAACAGGACCCAAAGGAAATATTGTAGTTGGAGTAGGCGTCGTGCTCGTGTCACCTGATCATCTGGTTATACATCGTGCATATTCTCTCGTGGAACCATACACCAACAACGTGGACGAATATAATGCCCTATTAATCGGCCTGCAACTGGCAAAACAACTGGGAGTTGACTATCTAGAATCCTACGGTGATTCCAAACTAATAGTTAGTCAAGTCCGAGGAGATTATAAAGTTTGTCACGAAGATCCCATCCCCTATCACAGAGCAACAATCGAGTTGGCATCTACTTCTCTGGATTCTTCATCGAGCACGTGCCTCGACTACAAAATATAGAAGCAGATGGTCTAGCCGGTCTTGCTGCTTCCTTGACCGTCCCTACTAATACTCAGCAGTCAATCACAGTGTCTGGTCGAGAACTATTTTATGTAAAAAATGCCTTACATATTCATGACAGTTACACAACGGAAACAAACTTCGATATTAAAGACTGGAGATTTTCTTTCATAGACTACGCCATCAATGGAATCTTCCCCGAGGACCCGAAGGAAGCAGTGTCTATCCAAAGGCGATCCTTCAGATTTTACTACGACACAGCTACCAAGATGTTGTACCGATGCTCTTATGACGGGCTACTATTATGATGCTTATCAGACACAGAAGCTAACATGCACTCCGAGAGGCTCAGAATGGAGTTTGTGGTGCACATCAACCAGGCCCCAAATTACAAGATCATCTCAAACGAATGGGTTATTATTGGCCCACAATGATAGCAGATGCTATTGAATATACAAAAAAAGTATAGAGCTTGTCAGTTCTACGCCGATTTTATTTATCAACCTTCAGAGTTTCTACACCCAATGGTAGCATCTTGGCCGTTTGAAGCATGGGGCATGGACGTCATAAGACCAATCAGCCTGCCATCTTCCAGAAGACATCGGTTCATCCTAGCTATAACCGATTACTTCTCCAATGGACGGAAGCTATACCGCTCACCGAAGTGAAGGCGTCAAATATGATCAGTTTCATCAAACATCACGTTATCTACCGCTTCGGCCTACCTCACGGGATCATCTATGATAATGGTCCACAATTTGCAAGCCATGCATTCTATCGGTTCTGCTATAGGAATCGAATCCAGAACGTGGCCTCTACTGTCTACAATATAGCGGCCAATGGGCTAGCAGAAGCCTTCAATAAAACCATCATAAAACTTCTCAAAAAGTTTGTGTCTTCAAACAAGCGCGATTGGAATGAGAAGTTCGGCGAATGTCTATGGGCCTATCGTACAACGGTCCGGGCTCCAACAGGCAGTATGCCATTCTCTCTGGTTTATGGGAGCGAAGCAGTTCTTTCCCTAGAAATCCAGATTCCTTCTCTTCGAGTAGCCCTAGCCAGCGAGTTGACTAACGAAGAAAGCTACCATCTGCGACTTCAGGAGCTTGAAGCGCTAGACGAAAAATGCTTGTTAGCTCAGCAGCGTATTGAGCTATACCAAGCACTCCTTTCCAGAGCTTTCAAAAGGTGAAGGAAAGAATATTCCAAGTTGGTGATCTAGTCTTAGTAGTAAGAAGACCAATAGTCATGACACACAAATCGAAAGGAAAATTTTTGCCTAAATGGGAAGGTCCTTTCATCATAGAAACAGTGTATTCTAACGGTACGTACCAACTAACCAAGCCTGATGGTGACTTGCTCATGATGCCTATCAATGGCAAGTTTCTAAAGAAATACTATGTGTAAGCTCTCTTTCATAATGTTCACATATGTTCAGTCATGTAAATGTACAGTTCGATGTCTATGTGATTCGAAAATTATCTAACGATTATCCATATTTCAAGAGTCTTGAATACGTCTTGGATAATAGGTCCTCTCAAATATTTCCCCAGTGGAATCATTTCCGTTTTTGACTCCGTCCAAACTCGGTTTGACAAAAAAAGTCACGTCCCTATTACCTCTGAATTGTTTTTCGATAGTTATTTCCCCAGTATAATGATTAAGAAACGTTTTGACATGTCCATATAACCTCTGAGCAAAGCATTCGTCATAGATAATCACGTCCATACTACCTCTGAATTATCCACTCCCATCTAACGTTATATATCTTTCCACGTCCATATTACCTCTGGTCAGATATAAAACATCCCATGCTATTACGTCCACATTACCTCTACTAGCAGCTTCGTTCAACTTATTATCTATATTCAAAAAAAACTTGAATATAATACGGATAATAGGTCCACATCAAAATTCTCCAGCGGAATACCCACCAGAAATATCCTTATTACGTCCACATTACCTCTAGTTCCGATATTTCACAAAACTACATTCACTTTGAAAAGATTCTTTATTCTTTACTTGAGCGTCTATCAAGAGACGGAAAAAAGGTACAAGAGCCATGACGGCTGGAAAAAAGAGAAGAGTTACAAAGAAACTAAAGGATACATAGGCGATTGATGTTGTCCCTTAGAGCCGCGATTTTAGCTTCAGACTTCGCGGTAGCTCAACGGCGCACCTCTTCCTGGAGAGCAGCTTCATCCTCAAAAAGGATCGGACTCAGATGCTCTCCCTCCAACTTCGCCAGCTGTTCTTCTAATTGGGTAGAAGTGGTGACGGTCATGGCAGCCTGAGCCAAATAATCCTCCTGTTCAGATGTTGCCGCCCTCAAGTCAGCTTCCAATTGGGCGATCTCGTTCTTGATCTGCGCGATGTGATTATACTGCTCAGTGATCTGTGCTGCCAGTTTATTCTTCGAGGTGGCACACGCCTCACTTGCAGCGTTGAACTGACCATACTGGTCAGCCAATTCATCAATCTCTCGAACAAGGGCATCCTTTCTCGCCTGGAGAGTAGCCTTCTCCTCCACAAAAGCCGTCATCAAAGCCTCGTCCTCTTCACGGAACAGCGATGTCGGCCTCCGCTGTTTGGTATCTCGGAACCTGGCTACCTGTCCCTCTATTCAAAACTTTCCAAAGAGTATTGGCCCGCTCTTCATAGCCGGCAATGCTCTCGAGGGTCGTCACTTGGCATTCGGCAACAGCCTTCACATGGCCAAAGGCAAAATTCCGATTCAAGACTCCAGGAAGCTTCACCTTCAGTACAGAGTAGAGAGCTTTGACGACTTCCTGGGCTCTCGTCATCTTTAGTGGAGGTCGTTGGAGAGGAAGCTTGGAGAGTTTCTTCCGCTCCAGGAAGGGATACCTGACAAGAAGCCAAACCTAACAAGAAAATCTATTTTCCACCAAAAACTACTCATGATTATCATGTGTCACGTCCATATTACCTCTGATATCGATAGTCTTCCGACTTGACGCATGTATCCAACCCGGGATAAAAGACACGGTGTCAAGACCACAAAACCTATCACGTCCATATTACCTCTGTTGGGTCTTGTTTTAATCTATTACCTGCACCGCCAGTGAACAGAACGGTAATAGTTCTACGAAAGTATCATTCAAATCTATTTGCTCGCATTCCCAGATGCACAATGGGACAATAGGTCCAAACAAAGAAAAAAGGGTGGTCCTCCAGCGGGATACCCTTTACACAATTGTTGTATTAGGCCCCCTAATACAAGCACCACAAATACCACAAACAAAGAATGGAGTGAATGTGCTCTGTTTAATCAAAATCAGTTACATTCACAGGACTACATCTCATGAGCAAACCAAAAAGTCCTACATCTCGTCATTTGGACAAGAAGTAAAGGATTACATTGATGTCCAAAAGAAGGAAAAATCTACTACTCATCAGCAACACATAGTTTGGACAGTTTGGCAGCACTACGCCTTCGTCAAAAAGCAGTTTTGTGGCCCTCGAAAGAAGTCATATTTTACTGTTGAGAAGCAAACAAGGCTGTTGAACCTTCATGAAGCTACACGGAGGAGGGCAAATATAGCATGCTAAAAATATCTACAAATGGTGATTTTCTCTTCTTCATATTGCGGACGTCCTAGGCTCATTCCTCCAAGAGGCCATATCTTCAAAACAACATCTCTAGTGTTGCTTTTTCATACTTGAAGAACCATGAAAATAGAACTTTCACGATGACACCCAACCACCGTCCGACTCTCCGATGTATAAAGGTTCTTCATACCATATAAGGAAAACCCTTCCAAAGCACAAAGAGTTCTGAGCTCTCTGATGTGTGTGTCAAGTGTTGCATCTTCACCATACCCAAAATTGTCGATATCGGTCCTGGAGAAATTTGCTAGCCAGATCCCTACAAAATATGAAAAGGAAAAAGGGGGAATTAACAGCCGCAAGAAAAACAAAGTGTTTAAGGGCTCTAATGCGCCCAAAGGTCCATGCGCCCAAAAAAATATGTGCCCAAGAAAAACATGTGGGCACATGACATACAATATTACATGGTCGCATAACATGCCACAACATGTGGACGCATAACATGGCAACATATTGGCGCATAGCACACCACAGTATTGGCACATGACTTCTGTAGGCGCATAAGAATGCCCACAGAAGTATGTTGCCTTAGGCGCATGCGCCCAGGCGGAAGAAAAGTCTGAACGTCGCAAATTAACGATCGAGACTTTGTTTTTGAGGCGTGCCCTCACCTAGAATCGGGTCCTGGACTAGCGAGGATGCTGCTGCAGAAGGAGAACCACTCGTTGCAGCCCCCTTGCCCTTCGCAGATCTCTTTTCGACCTTGGGAGACATGGTTCTCAAAGAAAGGAGATGAAAAGTCTTTTGAAAGTTCTAAGAGAGGAGAATAATGAACTTTCTTTCTCCTTCAGAGCCTATTTATAGGCACAGACCACTTCCTATGCGCCCGCTATCATTATGCGCCTATGCGCCTATTGTGCGCTATACGCCCACCATGGCTTATGCGCCCACGTGAAGGTCCAGCCTCTTGCACACTATACGACTGCCACTTGCTGACGTGGACAACATATGAAAGATGGACCTTTTCAAATTCCACCCCGATGAATCTGTCAGTTTAGATTTCAAGGAAGATCTCAACAGTCGTATCTCTCTGACAGGCTGGCCAAACGCTATGCGCCCAAAGATAGCGCTGTGCTATGTGTAGAAGCATGGAAAAGAATAAAGAAAGATCCATGCGGCCAGGGAGCCTCATGCGGCTCAGAGAGCTCATACGGCTCAGGGATCCATGCGGCTCAAGCGTCTATACGGCTCGAATAGTTTCATGCGGTCCAGAGGGGAGCCACGTGGCCTGCAACAGCTCTTTCCTTTGTCCTTTACTGCATTAAATACCTTGACGGCTGACAGCTCTGACAAATGACAGCTCTGACACAAAGATACAATAATGACTCCATCATAATGGCAGACTCCTAGGGAAACGAAGGAAATCTCTGACACAATCCCCCGAAACCCAGAAACCTTCATGCGTCCTTGACACGTGGACAGTCGCATGCGGCTCAGACAGAGACCACCCCATGCGGCTCAGGCCTAAGCTATCCCATGCGGCTCAGGCAGAGGCTATCCCATGCGGCTCAGGCAAAGGCTACCCATGCGGCTCACTAGGACTATATTCATGCGGCTCACTGAGAAGCCACCCATTATGCGGCCGCCTACGCTCATGCGGCTCAGATCATCACCATGCGGTTCAAATGTTCAGGGGCCACTCCCAAGCAGCCTTGACACGTGGCCAGCCTTATGCGGCTCAATAGGGAGCAATCCTCACGTGGCTTAGATTTCCTCAGTGGCTCGCAGTTAAGACACGTGGCATGATAATGGGACACGTGGCATCAAATCGACCGAAATCCATCAACAAATCCCAATAAAATATTGGGATCAAATCAGATCATTTGTAATCAAGCAAATCAATGACATGTGGCAGGAAATCCGAGATTGGCATAACAAATCATGAGGATTTATGTCAATCATCATTAATTACCCACAAAGATTTGATGCAATCACATTAATTGCCCAGATCTATTATATTCAAGATGAGCGGCCCAGATTCATTGATCCTTAGCCGCCGACTTTTGAGAATGGGCAATCATTACAAACCCTAATGATGCCCCCCACTCTTATAAATAGCAGGGTGCCATTCTCTTGTAAAAAATAGAGAACACAGAGAGAAGACAGAGATAGAGAGATCAAAAAGGGCAGAGGAGCATATACATAGAAAACAAGGAGAGCATTTCTTCATCAACGCCAAGCAGTTCTTCTACAGAGCCAAGGTTGCACCCGATCGTCCAAGGAGTAAGACAGAGCTGTCGTCGCTTTCCCGAGCCTCTATCGTCACCCCCCAGAATCTAAAATAAACAATGGTACTTAGATTATTGTACCTAGGTTTTCGTCCCTAGGCTTTCTTTGTACAAGCGAGTTTGTATTGTGAAGTAAAAGTCTAGTCCTCCGATAATTGTTCTGCTCTTTTATATTTCATGGCAAACACGATGGCGACTCTGCTGGGGACAAACTTCTCCACGGCTGAGGAGTTGGTGACGCAATCGGATGCAGCCAAACTTGGCTCCATGCAACAGAAGATGGTCGTCCGCTTCGAACAACAGGCGTTTGAAGAAATGCTCTCCGACAAAAGCGTTGGCCCGGTCCAGAAGCCAACCCGCACAAAGAAAGCTTGCATAGAGTGGAGGCCAAAATCATTTGCTCCTCTCCAAGCCCTGGACGGAGTACTCTCTGCTACCCAAGACGACGAAGGCGACTCTCATGCGGCCCCACTTCAAGCCATAGAGGACTCTGCTGTCCCCAAGTTCGGTAGAGGAAAGCACTACGATACTGGACTTGCATGGACAAAGAGTGATTCTATGTGCTCCAAGAAGAAGCCGAACACTCATGCGGCCAAGACTGCCAGCCGCATGCATGATGCTTATATGGCTGAAACTGCCAGCCGCATGAAGAATGTCTATGCAGCCAAAACTTCCAGCCGCATGGAGAAAACACATGCGGTCGAGACTTCCAGCCGCATGAAAAAAGCCTATGCGGCCACAACTGCCAGTCGCATGAAGACTGTTGACTCCAGCCGTATACTGCCTGCTCCATGCAGCTCAGGCTCAGTCTTCGATAGCCTTTCCTATGGTCCTGATCTCTCATGTTCCTAAAAGAATATATCTGACTCTCTACAGCATCACTCTGACTCTTCCTACTATATGCCTTCGGACGCTCAAGTAAAGAAGTCAAGGACAGCGCGAGCTCGGCGAGCTCAGTCGGCTGTTCCAACCTCTGACCATCCGAGCGCTCCACATACTGTTATGCGGGCCTCTGATGGGAAGTTGTACAGAACCACTCTAGTCCAGCCCCCGGCGGCAAACGGACAGAGTGGTTCCCAAAAGTCTCCCAAAACCCAGGGAGCAAACATGGTCGTTCCAGACCCATCTGACTTGCGTAAGGTTATCCTCCACAAACGCAAGGAAAGAGAAGAGGCCCCGGTATACAAAGAGTCCTCCCACGGACATCACTGCACCCAAATCATTGTCAACTGCTGTTGTAACAATACGACAGTAAGAGAAGACCGGCAATCTGTTTTCCAAAAACTACAACGACCAAGCTCAGAGGACGAAGCGCCTCCCGTCGTCTCTTGCAACTCCACTCAAAAGATCCCCGCTGAAGGAAAAAGGAAGAAGATAAACGTTTCCAGCCCAAAGATTTCAACCACTGCGACTAAGAAACCGCCGTCTAAACGGTTGTCAACCACCGGAGTATTCTAAGGTACCCGTTTGAAGACGAAATCTGCTACAGCAGGAGATTCTTCATCCGTACCGCTGGGGGTCACTGAAATAGGGGGTAGCACTCCTCAGAACATCCACAATAATCCGATGTTCCAAGGAGACGAGCCCGAGGAAACAACTCGCCTGTCAGATACAGCAGATGTCGACGTCCCCGAGGACGTCCACGACTCTCAAGATAAAGAAAGCTCTGAAGTTGGGGGTACTATTCCTTCTGAGTCCGAACCAGAGGAGAATATTCCCACATATTTCGATGACTTCTCGGTCCAGGGGTATGACTCGAAAGGCACGTCCTCCACCGTTCCTTCCATCTCTCCTCGTATAAGGATGGTATTCATGACGGACAACAACCAAGGTGGTTCCAGTGATCGCCAATGATCGACATTCTGGAGGCTATATTGCATGCCTTGGTCAAGTCTATAGACGAGATCAAAGCGGCCCTTCCAACTCTGCAAGGAGGGACGCCTGGCTAAACAAGCGTGGTCTCGCGGTCAATGCGGACTCGAACTCAGCGGTACGGAATCCAAGCAACAATCCTCCTAAAATGATGGCCCCCACCGCTGTGAATGAGGCCAGAGAAGCGAAAAAAAGAGGTTTATGAGCTCCGAGCCATGTTTCACGCCCGAGAAACCTCTCAAGACCTCATAATACGGCAACCATACCCTGCTGCATGGAGGGATGTCCCCTTTCCTCCAAGATATAAGTCGTTCAACATCAACCCTTATGATGGCAAGACCTCTGCAAGTCAATACATCACTTACTTCGAGGTCACCACCGACCACCTGCCCCATGATGATGCCATCCTCACACGATTGTTCATTGGAGCATTGGAAGGAGTCGCCTTCGACTGGTATCGCAACCTACCAGACAACTGCATCCACTCCTTCGCCAGCTTCAAGCACATGTTCTTAGAAAGATTCTACGAAGTAGGACAGGACATCACAATGTCCACCCTCATGGACGTCGTCCAAGGGAAGAAAGAGCTGACAAAGAACTATATTGAGCGGTTTTGCCAAACCGTAATGAAGCTGCCATCTGGTAACCCGGACTCCTCCTTGATTAAAATTTGCCAAAGGAGATTGCTCCCAACAATCAGTCTCTGGATGGGCAAAAGTTAATTTAGAGACTGGAAGACGTTTATCATCAGTGCTACTAGCGCCGAAGAACGATTGAAGAAGGCTCGCCAACTGGGATTGCACATCTCGGACGGAGAGAACAAGGGCAAGAGTCCTAATACCAACAACGACAATGGGGGTAGCCCCTCCAACAATCGGACAACAGGGGTAAGCAGGCTATGGTGGCCGACACAGCCCAAAAACCTGAGTCAAAACTGGCAGACAAACAATGGCCGCAAATCATTTACTCCTTCGAAGACGGTTACGTCAAGCCCATCTTGGACATGCTCATACATGGAGACAGAATTCAGCTCCCTCTACCAAGATGGGAACCTCGGCCGGCAGATATGGAGAGCCTAAAATACTGCCATTACCACCACTACGTCAACCATGCTACATACGACTGCTACCAATTGAAGCGATACATCCAACTTCTCATCGATTCAAACGCTCTGGCCATCGATTTCGAGAAGATAACCGTAGCGGCCAATATGGTGTCCGTACAATTCGGTAGCTTTCCTCCAACAGAGACTCAAGACAGTGTGATACCCATCCCTCTGGCGATAATGGAGATTGCTAATCTTCTACCGCCTCGGGATCAGGTTGCTGGTCTAGTGCCCCTCACCACATCACGGGGGGAGGTTATGTGGGTCCATTTGGACCTAGTACTTGAGGTGACACAGTCCACACCACCTTCCATTCATAAAAAGAAGAGTGGAAAAGTCAGATCCTGCCGCACAATCTCGACAGGTGTCGAAGAAGTCACGAATGTCGTTACCCGATCTGCGGCACAATCCCAACCCGTGGCTGAGAACTCAACTGAAGATCATCAGCCAGCTACTGCTGATGTCCCAGGACCTTCTCAGCCTCCGACGATCGATAAGCCTAGGCCAAAGGAGACTCGTTTTGATAAATCCCTCCGAAAAGAGACACCTCAGGGGTTGGAGAGGCCCTACAACTTCGACATCTTAGCGCAGTTGGCCAATACACCGGCCAAATTATAATTATACGAGCTCCTGAGGCTCTCAAAGGATGTTCGCACGGCTTTGAGCGATGCACTCCAAAATGCTGACGCATATCTGGCTCAGGTCAACCTCACGGGAGAAAGCCGCCTGCAAATCTCCAAGACAGCGCCTGCACAGAAGCAATGCCCAATATTGTCTTCACTCCACAGGATATACTCAACAAAACTAATCTGCACGATCGTCTATTATACTACACCGGATACATCGGGGACGTAAAGGTGGACCGGATGTACATTGATCCTGGTTCTTCCATAAGCATCATCCCGAAGGGTCTGCTACATCATCTCCGCATTCTTATGCATCGCCTGACGCCAACAAGCTCTGCCATCAGCGGTTTCAATTCGGGCAGGAGCTACCCAATTGGAAAGATTCGCTTGAAGTGCCAAATTGGCGATCTCCAGTCAGAAGTGACTTGTTACGTCATAAATGCGGACACTTCTTATAATATCCTCTTGGGGCGCCCTTGGATACATGATTATATGATCGTGCCTTCCACGCTGCACCACTGCTTCAAGTATGTCGACAAACACGGCTTTGTGAGGACAAAATTTACTGACATCGATCCCTTCAAAGGAGTCGAATCCTACTACTCGGATTTTTGCCTATACGAGAAGTCGAAGAGGCACCTGGATAAAGATGTACAAGCTCAAACTGAGACGGACTCAAGATAAGAAGAACCTCTGACGATCCACCTTCAAGCTCGCAAACCTGGCAAATTTGCACCCCTTATGGCCGCTTTGCATAAGGATGCGATCAGCCTTTCGGTACAAGAAGGGCAAATGATAATCCGGCTGCCAAGGTCCGGCCAAGCGCCAAGACCCACAACGGAGCCACTAACAATCAGGCTACCGAGAGTCAGCCAGCCACAAGCAGAGAAGTTCAATCCCTCTGACAAGCCAATGACGATACGTCTTCCCAAGAAGAATCGTCATCCCGATGTAAAGTCTGGGGCTTCTAGCGAACCAACAACTCCCCGCCCAGCATCGGGTACCAAACTGGGGGTCGCTAGCGAGCCAACTATTCCTCGTCCAGCATCGAGTACCAAACTGGGGGTCGCTAGTTTGCCAATAACGCTATGTTCGGCTCCACCAACAGAACCCCTGATGATCAAGCTGCCCAGTTCATCCTCTCAGTCTTCATTTATACAAGGGGTGGACGAAAAAGAATCGAAGTTGGCCAAGTATGTGGCTGCCCATACTGATGTTCCCTTCATAAATGATGTAATCCCGCTAGAAAAGATACCTTACTTCATCAATAAAGGGCTATCTTTGAACTACCTCGAGCTTAATAAGCTTTGTACAATGTATGCTATAGAACACGGTATAGGCACTCACCTACACACACAGGTGACAAATGTCTACACCGCAAACCAGCTTACTCCAGTGGAAGACGCTTACCGCATAATCGAGGGAGGGGACCATCCAATCATCTTCGGCCGGAAGGACGACCCACAGCCCTTCACCCTAGAGAAGGTCGATCTCGAATCAGATGCCGGGAGACTGCCTCTGTATCTTTATAGCCCCCAATCCAAATACCTCATACAAAAACAGGAATATGATCTGGAGACTACGCTAGACTTAAACTACGACACCGGTCGACGATTGCCTTTGAAGCTACCAGTCCCGGCTGGCAAACCACAGGACTACTACAGCAAGACCCGATATGGATTAGGATATATTACGCCCGCAATGACCCCTGAAAGTTCAGATGAGGAATGCGACTGGCATTCACATTCAACCGGGTCACCAGCTTCTGATTCGGATACCAGCATCGGAGACGTATTCAGACAAGTCATGTCAGTCAATATGGCATTCGCCGACGCTTACGAAGAAGATGAAGATATTCCTGAAATCCTTGAGTTAGAGCCATGGGCCCAACAGCTGGATGCACAATGGAAAAAGCGATTCGAACAGAGAGAACCTCCTACCGAAGACGAAGTTATACAGGTCGACCTCGGCAGCAAATCTTCTCCAAAACCAATCTTCGTCAGTAAAAGCCTGACAGACGAAGAGCGAGAATCGCTACTGGAACTTGTTAAAAAATATATTTATGTGTTCGCCAGGAGCTATGAAGACATGCCAGGACTAAACTCCGAAGTTGCCCTTCACAAGCTCAACAATCGGCCAGATACAAAGCCAGTCAAGCAACAACAGCGACGCTTCCATCCGGGCATCATGGATGCGATCGAAGCCGAAGTCAACAAACTGATCGCCAGCGGCTTCATTCGTGAGGAACAACATCCTGACTGAGCCGCCAACATAGTACCGGTCCTCAATAAGAATGGAAAGATTCAAATCTGCATCGACTTTCGTAATCTGAACGAGGTATGTCCCAAAGATGAATTCCCCCTCCCTATCACAGACATTATGATTGACAACACATGCGGCTTCGAATGCATGTCATTCATGGATGGCTTCTCGAGGTACAACCAAATCAAGATGTCTCCTGATGACAAAAAGTACACATCACTTCGAACACCGATCGGCACGTATTGCGACACAGTCATGCCTTTTGGTTTGAAGAATGATAGTGCCACATATCAAAGAGCCATAAGTATCATCTTCAGAGACCACTTGTGCAAGACTGTGGAGTGCTATGTTGATGACATTGCCGTCAAGAGTCGCTATAAGGGAGACCACCTGCAAGATCTGAGGACAGTGTTCGACCTGATGCGAGCACACAACCTGAAGATGAATCCTACAAAATCCTTCTTGGGCGTATCCAGCAGAAAATTCCTGGGTTTTATTATTACTACCCAGGGAATTCATGTAGACCCAGAGAAGACGAAGGCAATTATGGAGATGGGTCCCCCGAGAAATTACCGCGAACTCAGAGGCCTTCAAGGAAGGCTAGCTTACATCAGAAGGTTTATTTCTAACCTCTCCAGGCGATGTCGACCATTCACCCATCTCATGAAAAAAGGCATCTCGTTCATTTGGGATGAAGAGTGTCAACGTGCCTTCGACAGCATCAAAGAATATTTATCGAACCCTCCAGTCCTGGTGGCCTCGGTTGCTGGAAAACTATTCTTGTTGTATGTACGAGCAATGGAGCATTCCCTCGACGCTCTGCTAGCGTAAAACAATGATACAGGCCATGAACAAGCTATATATTACCTTAGCCGAATCATGATCGGGCCAGAGCACAGATATACTGCTGTGGAGATGGAATGCCTCGCCCTGGTGTTCGCCATTCAAAAGATATGGCACTATGTCACAGGACAAACCATACATGTGATCTCATGAGTCAACCCCCTCAGGGTCCTCATGACTAAACCAGGGGCACTCAGCTCCCGCCTCGCCACATAGGCAATATTGCTATCTCCTTATCATATGATCTTCGTCCCGCAAAAGGCTATTAAAGGTCAAGCTCTGGCAGACTTTTTAGCAGTCTACCAAGGCTCGGAGTCGTCCAGAATATATGAAGGAATCTCGGATGAGGTCGCCGACTTACATATGGCCTCCCATGATGATATATGGAGAATGTTCTTCGACGGTGCTTCGAGAACTGGACCCAAGGACAATATCGTCGTTGGAGTCGGGGTGGTATTGATTTCTCCTTCCGGACTAGTGATCAATCGTGCTTACTCCCTCATGGCACCCTGCTCTAACAATGTGGCCGAGTACAACGCTTTGGTCATTGGGCTCCAACTTGTAAGAGAGCTGGGGGTAGAATATCTTGAAGCATACGACGATTCGCAATTAATCGTCAATCAGATCCGGGGTTCGTACGAAGTCCGCCACGAAGACATGATCTCCTATCACTAAATAGCGATCAACATTATTTCGTCATTTGAGAGATTCTTCATCGAACATGTTTCCAGACTCCAAAACATCGAAGCCGATGCCCTAGCGGGCCTTGTCGCTTCCCTAGCAGTGCCGAACCATACTCATCATTCGGTTGACGTGATAGGCCACGAACTGGTCTGTCCCAAGAACAACGTTCAAGTCATGGCGAGTTATTCCGCTCAGACGATCGAAGAAGCGCCAGATTGGAGACAACCATTCACAGACTTCGTAGTCTACGACATCCTGCCCGAGAACCCAAAGGAAGCCACATCCATCAGAAGGCGTTCTCTCAGATTCTCCTACGATACAGAGACGAAAATGCTGTATCGGCAATCTTACGATAGGTTATTGCTTTGGTGTTTGTCAAACGCAGAAGCCAAAGAAGTCGTACGCGAAGCTCATGACGGTATCTGTGGGGCCCATCAGCCAGGCCCTAAATTGTAAGACCGTCTTCGCCGAATGGGCTACTACTGGCCCACGATGGTAGCAGATGTGATAGACTATACAAGAAAGTACAAAGCCTGCCAAGTCCACGCGGACTTCATCCACCAACCATCCGAGTTTCTACATCCGACAGTAGCGTCTTAGCCATTTGAAGCTTGGGGAATGGACATCATCGGTCCGATTACTCCACCTTCCTTCCGAGGACACCGCTTCATACTCGCGATCACGGATTACTTCTCTAAATGGGCGAAAGCTGTTTCGCTCGCAGAAGTAAAAACTTCAAACGTGATCAGCTTCCTCAAGCATCATGTCATCTATCGCTTTGGACTGCCCCGAAGGATCATCCACGATAACGGTCCACAGTTCGCAAGCCATGCCTTCTATCGGTTCTGTGACAAGCATCGCATCCAGAATATTGCTTCGACACCATACAATCTGGCATCAAATGAGTTGGCAGAGGCATTTAACAAAACAATCATCAAACTTCTCAAGAAGTTTGTGTCTTCCAACAAACGTGACTGGAACGAGAAGCTCGGTGAATGCTTATGGTCATACCGTACTACAATCCGAACAGCCACTGGAAATACGCCATTCTCCCTGGTGTACGGGAGTGAGGCAGTCCTCCCATTGGAGACTCAAATAACTCACTCCGTGTTGTCCTTACTTATCAATTGACGACGGACGATAACTACCATCGCCGGCTATAAGAGTTGGAGGCCTTAGATGAAAAGTGCATCTTGGCTCAGCAACGAATCGAGCTATACCAAGCACGCATCTCTGGAGCCTTCAACAAAAAGGTTAAAATCAGAACATTCCAAGTCGGCGATCTCGTTTTGGCTGTCCGGAGGCCGATGGTCATGACCCACAAAACCACCGACAAATTCCAGCCAAAATTGGAAGGTCTGTTTATCATTGAGGTCGTATTCTCTAACGGTGCTTACCGCCTCGCAAAACAAAACGGAGACTTGCTCATATTGCCCGTCAACGGCAAGTTCCTGAAGAAGTATTATGTCTAAACGATATTTTCCAGATCATCGAGCCATGTACCCGTCGGTACCGCTGAACTCATATTCACAATATTCTAGATCATCGAGTCATGTACCTGCTGGTACCGCTGAACTCATATTCACAATACTCCGATCATTGAGTCATGTACCTGCTGGTACCGCTGAACTCACATTCACAAAAATTCCAGATTGCTGAGTCATGTACCCGCTGGTACCGCTGAACTTACATTCACAATATCCCAGATTACCGAGTCATGTACCCGCTGGTACCACTGAACTCATATTCATAATATTCCAATCATCGAGTCATGTACCCGCTGGTACCGCTGAACTCACATTCACAAAAATTCCAGATTACAGAGTCATGTACCCTCTCGTACTATCACGACCCGTACCCACTTTTCGGATACGAGACGTGTCCAAGCCAGCCTACGCCGTAGAGTCGGCGGTAGAACGCTGTCAAGCCCGCAAGAAAATAAATGCTCAAAATATTACATCTGATGCTCATCCACAATTCTATATTTATTACAATATTTACATCATTAAAAATTAAAGAAAATACAAGTTTTACAATTAATGAAATATGAAACCACTGCTATCTATTTCTAGGTTGACCTCAGTATACCCAAGCCTTCCCAATGGTAACAGTGATCGCGGCTAAACCTAAAAATGTTGGTTTCCAGTCAGGAATGGAACAAGTACACAAACTGACGGCAATACAAAAACATAATAGAATCGACAAGACATAAAAATAACATATGAGATATAAAAACTGGAAGATAACTAATGACATAGCACGATAGAGAAGTAAACAAGGAAAAACTAATAAAAGACATCTATCTAGGTGGTGTGAAATATCATTTTCTATATGTGAACGGCTAGGGGGTAAATACGGCTCACTACACGTGTCGTGTGTAGCTGCTATCATGCAAGAATAGACTCATGGGAAAGTGCTGGGTAGTTCACATATTTACTAAGATATTTCCCCTCCCGACAACTCCGTGTGACGAGCGTGTCAACAAGCAGCAAGATATATGTATAGACATGAAATAAAAAGACTACTATGAATCGGAAAGCAATCAGAAAGTGCACTTGCCTGAGATCTTTAGCTGGAGAAACCAATAACACTATACCACTCAATGAGCCACAATCAGTCAACACATGTAGAAGTCTCCGGATGCTAAAATAAACATTACCAACGTTCTTAGAATAGTCAAATTGGCCAGGATTTCCTGTCCTTAAGTCCAATTCTGGACACAGGGGCAAAATGGTAATTTCGGGCAAAAACGATGTCCGTCGTTGGACCCGCTTTGCACCAAAAAGCGTGCCAGAGTCAATGGTCTCTAAAGTCATCAAACTACATATCTACGGATCCAGTTTTCCGATACGAACCCAACTGTATGTCCAAAGTTGGATTTCGGCAGGCCGTGCACAAAATCACCCGTTGAGTCGGACCGCGGGGCCCGTAAAACGGTAATTTTGTCAACTGTCTCAGAATCAGACGAAACTTGGCATACAGGACCAAAAAAATGATACGGTCCTGTTGGCGTAAGTTCGTCTCGATCTGACGAGCGTGCACAAAGTAATTGGGAAATTTGTAAAGTGTACGATATGGTGAATTTTGACGGATAAGTATCAAATTCGTCGCGCACACGCGACCAATTTGAATTCCGCCAAAGTCCACACGACCACGACGCCGTTATGCAGCTTTCGATGCCTTTGGTTCGCGATCACGTCGTCCGGAATGGCGGAACGCACGTCGTGTGGAAGGATTTTATGATTTTTCACTATTTCGAAAACAAGTTTTTCCGAGTTTTCAAGAATGGTTTAAACTGTACATGGTTCATGAAATTCAGAACTACGAAATGGTTTCTGATCCCCTATATGTTGTCTAAAAATGTGTTCAATTAGAATTCCTAATATGGTACTGGATCGATCAAAAACGATCTCCCAACGTGGATGCTTGGACTGTTTTTGTGTTCTGTTTTGGACTGATTTTTGACCGACTTTGGGTCGATCTTACGAAGCGTGCAGTGCAAATTGAATCAGGGTAAATGAATCGAAACGAAGCTGTTTAGGTTGTAGTTGTACCTGAACCACTGGTTCGACGAAAGATCGAACGAGACGGAAGGGAGAGCGTCGCGAAGTTGGCTCGGCGCTGCTGCTGTCGCTACTATGCTTCCCTCGCACGCGCGCTGGTTACGCGCGCCTGGCCGTCGGCGGTGCGCCGCGGCGGTACGCGGTCGTCGGGGGTGCGCCGCCCAGGTGGCTGGGGTCGCCCGTCGGGGTGTTGGGGGTCGGGTTTAGGGTTTCGTATATTCCTCTCTTACGTTCTATATATATGAACTACTCTGTAGTTAGGGGGGTCGGGCTCATGGGGTGCTTGGGCCTGTGGGAGGCCGAGCTGTGCTCAAGGCTATTTCTTTTTCTTTTCTTTTTTTTTCTTTTTCTTTCTCTTATTCTATTACATATTAATACTCATATGTTAATACACATATATTTTTATATACACATAAATACACATAAATACACCTATATAATAATTCGACCATAATTTCTAAATAGTTTCATAAAAAAATACTTTTATCTATTATACATATATATTTATATATGTATATGTACATAAATGCTTATGTACATATATACATATATATTTACACACATTTTTATATACATATTTATTTATACGCTATATTTATGTACACATACAAATACCCATATTCGCACATATATTTATATGTACATATGCATACACGTATTTATATATATATATATATAAAACTATATATCTATCTATACATATACACGCATATTTTATATATGCACATATACATATATTATATATATATTCGCACACACAAATAATCAATAATAATAAAACAGAATTATTTAATGATAACCCCATTAATATTGATAATAAAATAATAATAGTAATACTAGTAATAACAAAATAAGATGGACCGTTAATGGGTATAGACTTGGATGAACCTCCTATACTCCTGCTCCAAATGGTCGACACAAGTCAATGCAAGTATCCTAGAAGTGCCACCTTAATAGTACGCACCACAACTTATTTGTAGAAAATATTTGTATATCCTACAATAAATATAAAATAATGCATATGCTTAAAATAGGTTTACATGGACATCTTGGATGCCCCACATCACTGTCTGGGCTTGGGCTCAGTTCGGGTTTAGTTTGACTAGTTTGGTACAACCGGGTCTCCTAAACGTCAAATAACAATAATAATGAATAATTAAATTATTCATAATGGTCATGTCACAACTTGGCCTAGTTTTCTTAGTTAGGACATCACTATGGCTCGGCCTTCCCCTACCATGATTAAACACTAGTCAAAGCACGCCACTGAGCTATCCATGTCATAATTCCTAGTCACCTTGTACTCCGAATCTCAACTATGGCTAAAATTATCTACCGTAATAATTAACTATTTAATTATTTATAAAATTCAAAAATTACTATTTAAATAAAATAAATAAAATAAAATATTTTGAAATTTCCGGGAAGGGGAGCTACAAATCTACCCACCTTAAAAATAATTTCGTCCTCGAAATTCTAACTCGTAAACATGCCAAAATTCAAACAAAAATAAAAATAAAATAAAATAAATCCAATATTACCACAATATCCTCGAATTTTAATTTCTCAAAAATATTTATATCTTCCTCCTTGCCATTTCGTAACTACTAATCATCGAGGACTTCTACCCACCTTTGGTCACACTACTCCTCAAACTAAAATCTCATAATCTTCTAACTAGTTGCTAACAATCCTACCAACAAATATATAGGCATCTGGTTTCTAAAATTCTCTCGTATCTATCAAGCAACCCAAAAATTTAACAAGCAAATTTACACAAGTAGCTAAGAATATTGGTAAATTCTAATAAGCATGACCTTCATCGCTCCGAAATAAAGAACAGAAGGATAAGGAGGAATAATCAAGGGCAATTATGAAGTCTCAAGAGCGATAGAGAGTTTTCGACGGTACAGCTAAAAACGGTGTTTACGAACCACTGACTTGTTTGCTAGATTGGGCTACTATAGTTCAGTCACTTGCTACGTCGAAGAGCCCTTCGTTACTTAGAGGGGCATGCAATCCGTGCAATACATAAATTCCTTCTCAAAAATTTTCTGAACAAGATTTCATAATGGAACAGAATTTGAGAAATCCAGATTGTGATATTTTCCGTGCTTATTTAAACTCATGAACAAGGGATATAACTGCAATACAAGATCGGATCGCAATTTCCAGGTTGTTGAAATAAGGGTTACGAATGACTTCGTATTCTAGGAGGTAGAGACTACCTAATAGGTATGGGGACCTATTTCCAATAGTTTAGTTTTATAGACCAACTATGGGGTTTGTCTGGATAGGTTTTACTGGACCTTAATGGGTTTCCTATTTGGACATCAGTCGTTGGTTGGATGAACATTGGGTTTCAATATATTAGTGTTAGTCAATTACCTCGTCGATAGATCACATTGACCACATAATGTGAGGTGGGAAGACATGCTACGGAACTTCTACTAGTATTGGCTTTGGATCTCAGAGGGCATACATGGCACTCTCCTATCCTCTATAATATCCTAAACTTGCGATCATGTCAAAAATCATTTTACCGAGAATTGTGCCTCGCATATATACTCAGGTTGCGGCAAACCCTTAGTTCCGTGATTCAGAGGTGATATGCTACCAGGTACTCTACTCTATATTGGCACAAGGGTATCTAAGATCTAAAAGAGGTCAATCGAGAATATAGCTTTAGCAATGTTCCATAGACTATGATTTCTCGGGATGATTTCAATTCTGTAGGTTGTGGCTTGCCAGTGCGCTGCTGGCTGCTGTGAACCCATATTCTCCACTCTCAAATAATTGACGACAGTGCGCTGCTGTCTAAACTTTATGGGTTAGCTAATATTTCTCTAACTATAACCGTAAAAATTTATGAGCTTCTAGAGATTCAAACAAGTTGACTAAGAATGAAGCGTAGATATTTGTCCTATCAGTCACAACACTTAAATTAAAAGATTTAACATGGAGAATATAACTAAATACGAAAGAAATACAAACATTCTAGTATCTATTTTCTATGCATTTCACTGGTTGAGGGAAATCTCGAATCAATCTACCTCGAGGTTTTATACGAATAAAAGAATCAGTAATTATAAATCAATTCATTACAGCAAAAATGAATTTAAGTAGGCAATTCTAATTTATGACATAAGGTTTATATCTAAATAGAGCAAAAAGAAAATTGAGCAGGTTATCAAGGTTATAGCTTTAATTCTGGGAAATTTTAACAAACCAAGTGTATTGTGTATCCACATGGAATCATATCGTCATATCAAAAAGTAAGAGTGTACCTATAGGGATCTAGCAAGCTATCTAAATTGAATAATTCTAAATTGCATTGCCTATCTAACAACCTTAACTATCCAACGGTCAATTTAAACAAGGGACTCCTAGTCCTAGTCATTACCTTAAATTTTTTTAATCTTAATTGTGAATGAGCATTTTCTGGGCGCAAGCTCGCAATAGTACGACTAACGTACCATCACGAGTTCACAATCTTTTATGAAAACTGACCTGCATGGGCCACCACAAAAACTTGTCACGACCCGCACCCGCTTTTCGGATACAAGATGTGTCCATGCCAGCCTACGCTGCAGAGTCGGCAGTAGAACGCTGTCAAGCCCGCAAAAAAATAAATGCTCAAAATATCATATCTGATGCTTATCCACAATTCTACATTTATTACAATATTTACATCATTAAAAATTAAAGAAAATACAAGTTTTACAATTAATGAAATATGAAACCACTGCTATCTATTTCTAGGTTGACCTCAGCATACCCAAGCCTTCCCAATGCTAACAGTGATCGCGACTAAACCTGAAAAATATTGGTTTCCAGTCAGGAATGGAACAAGTATACAAACCGACGGCAATGCAAAAACATAATAGAATCGACAAGACATGAAAATAACATATGAGATATGAAAACTGGAAGATAACTGATGACATAGCACGATAGAGAAGTAAACAAGCAAAAACTAATAAAAGACATCTATCTAGGTGGTATAAAATATCATTTTCTATATGTGAACGGCTAGGGGTAAATACGGCTCACTGCACGTGTCGTGTGCAGCTGCTAGCATGCAAGAGTAGACTCATGGGAAAGTTCTGGGTAGTTCACATGTTTACTAAGATATTTCCCCTTCTGACAACTCCGTGTGACGAGCGTGTCAACAAGCAGCAAGATATATGTATAGACATAAAATGAAAAGACTACTATGAATCGAAAAGCAATCAGAAAGTGCACTTGCCTGAGGTCCTTAGCTGGAGAAACCAATAACACTATACCACTCAATGAGCCACAATCAATCAACACATGTAGAAGTCTCCGGATGCTGAAATAAACATTACCAACATTCTCAAAATAGTCAAATTGGCTAGGATTGCCTGTCCTTAAGTCCAATTCTGGACACAGGGGCAAAACGATAATTTTGGGCAAAAATGATGTCCGTCGTTGGACCCGCTTTGTACCAAAAAGCGTGCCAGAGTCAATGGTGTCTAAAGTCGTCAAACTACATGTCTATGGATCCAATTTTCTGATACAAACCCAGCCATATGTCTAAAGTTGGATTCCGGCAGGCCGTGCACAAAATCACCCGTTGAGTCGGACCGCGGGGCCCACAAAACAGCAATTTTGTCAACTGTCTCAGAATCGGACCAAACTTGGCATACAGGACCAGAAAAATGATACGGTCCAGTTGGCACAAGTTTTGTCTCGATCTGACGAGCGTGCACAAAGTAATTGGAAAATTTATAAAGTGTACGATACGGTGAATTTTGACGGATACGCATTAAATTCGTCGCACAGACGCGACCAATTTGAATTCCGCCAAAGCCCACACGACCACAAAGACGTTACACAGCTTTCGATGCCTTCGGTTCGTGACCACGTCGCCCGGAATGGCAGGACGCACATCGTGTGGAAGGATTTTATGATTTTTTACTATTTCGAAAACAGGTTTTTCTGAGTTTTCAAGAATGGTTTAAACTGTACATGGTTCATGAAATTCAGAACTACGAAATGGTTTTTGATCCCCTATATGTTGTCTAAAAACGTGTTCAATTAGAATTCCTAATATGGTACTGGATCGATCGAAAATGATCTCCCAACGTGGATGCTTGGACTGTTTTTGTGTTCTATTTTGGACTGATTTTTGACCAACTTTGGGTCGATCTTACGAAGCGTGCAGTGCAAATCGAATTGGGGTAAATGAATCAAAACGAAGCTGTTTAGGTTGTAGTCGTACCTGAACCACTGGTTCGACGAAAGATCGAATGAGACGGAAGGGAGAGCGTCGCGAAGTTGGCTCGGCTGGTACCGCTGAACTCACGTCCTCCTTCCACAAAAATCTCGGATTATCAAGTTATGTACCCACTGGTACCTCTGAACTTACATTTTTATTCCAAAATTCCTGGATTGTCGAGTTATGTACCCGCTGGTACCCCTGAACTTACATCCCGGTCACTCTTTTGGGGAGAAGGTCATGTATAACTATACCTCTGAACTTTTTTCCTGAAAGAGCTCCTTTCTCATGATCTACTACCCGCACTCCCAGTGCACAAAAAGGGTAACAGATCCACAGATTTTCAAAATAACCATGTCGATGTTACCTCTGAGTCATCTCAATTCTGCCAAAAACAAATCACCCCTCTATATAGAACTTCTATGTCCTCATTACCTCTGAGTCGTTCTACGTACCCTCCTTCATTGAGCCCACTCCTGCCATGTCCTCATTACCTCTGAGTGGGAAGGCTCCGTCGAAGAAACCCTCATGCTTGACATGTCCTCATTACCTCTGAGTAAGTATGTTGAATTCCTTTCGACTTATTATCTGTCACCCCCAGTTTTCAGAAATAGGGGTATTTTTGTCATTTTATATTTTTGAATATTTTTTAAATTTATTTTATTATTTATGATCTTATTTTGGGGTTGAAATTTATTTTATTATTTATGATATTGTTTTGGGGTTATTTGTGTCGGGTTCGAATTTCAACTCAATCCGACTTGAAACGGGGACCCGGGGGGTAGTTTGACTCTAGTAGGACCCACACACTAGTTAGGCATGGCCCATATGATATTAATTTTAGTCCACATAATATTAATTTTAGTTAGTAGTTAGACTAATTATTTATGGATAGGTTTAGTTTAATTAGAGACTTAAAACTAGACTAAATTGACCTCAACCTTTAACTCATTCCTAATTTAAATCAAATAGATTAGTGGAGGGCATTTTGGACATTCAAATAGGGAACACCTCACCCTTTTTGGGCAGCCACCTATGGGGGGGATAAGGAGTGAGTCACTCCTTCATTCATTTGTTTTTATCCACTTTCTCTCTCTTGTTCTTCCCCAAATTAATTTAGAGATGAACCTCCATTAATTTCATCTCCAAATCAACCCCTTCTTCCACCAAATCTTCTTTATTTCTCTTCTACTCCATGGTTAGAGGGTGCTAGCCAAGTTTGGGAGGATTCGGAGCTCGTTCGTGTCCTTTTGGAATCTCTGCGTGTCGATGCCGTGTCGAAAGGCTTTTCCTTTGAATCTCTCTCCCGAAAGGTATAATCTCTCCTCTAAACCACTCTTATATGTATATAAGAATATTTTGAACCCATAGGAATGACCCCCATGGTTGTATCTCCATTTGTGTCCATTTCGTGTCCATTTGGAGGTCATAGGAGTGTCCTTTGTGTTATGATTGTGTCCTAGTGGGAAAAACCCCTATTTTGGACACTTGTATGCATATATATATATTGTAGGAATAATTAATTAGTGTTTTAATCTCAGATTTATACTTTTAGAGAGTTGTTCCTAATGTGTTCTTTATAGTATCATATTGTCATATTCATTTTATATTTAGATTTGTGTCTCTTTATATATATATATGTGTGTGTGTGTGTGTGTGTGTGTGTGTGTGTGTGTGTGTGTGGTTTGTGCATATATATATTTATTTGTGTGTGTGGTTAGATGGTTAGAGAGTGGATTGATCTTATTTAGGATGGTTAGAATAAGTTTTATTTAGATAGCTATGTTGGTATCCAAGTATTTTGGCCTACATGCATTTTTTGTCCAAACAACCCAAATTCGTCATAATTTTTATCCACGTTTTTAGTAGCTAGAGCAACTTAGAAATACCATAACTTTTAGCTCATAACTCCAATTAACCTTCCATTTTTTTAAAAGAAGTATCGAAGTTAGCTTTCCAAATATACATTTTAATAAGCCAAATTCGTTCTAGAACTTTTTGTAGAATTGTTTGAGTGTCAGCTGTATGAAAGACGAACGTATTTCGGTGTTTTCGCAATTTTGGGAGCTTCCGGACATGAAAATGCGATCTGTTTAAAGTTTCAAAAATCTAACATGAAGAGCTACAACATAATTTAATCCTAAAATTTAGTGACGTCCCGGTTGGTACAGTATTGATTTAAGTAGAAGAGTGACTATACTGTTTTCCATAAATAAATTCCTTTATTTATTGTGTATCTGGGAAAATTACAACTGTGGAAATCTGATCTAGAAGACGATCACTTTATCCCTTGGACTATGCGAAGAAGAAAAGCTCTCAAAATTTTGACAGTAGATAACTATGTATCTGTACAATGAATGAGAAAAAGAACTCTATTTATAGAGTCAAAAATAATAACTGAAAAGATAATTGTCTTCATAGCCTGTACTTAGTTGAAAATCACGCAGGATTTAACATACGCAAGGTTGTGAGCAGTTACTGGACGTGGCCTGTAACTGTTGGACACATGGTGATCATGCATGAGTCGTATACAAGTTACAGGACACGCAGGCGAGAGATCAGTGGCATGGCTGCCACGTACTCCAATTTGATGAAATCTACGCAGACTTGTTGAAGACAAAATCCATGCAGACTCGGGGCAGAAAGCTTCAAAATCCACGCAAACTTGGGGCAAGAAGCTTCAGGATCCACGCAGACTCGAGGCAAAACGCTTCAAAATCCACGCAAGCTTGAGGAAGAAAACTTCAGAATCTACGCAAACTTGAGATGAAGATCTCACAATACACGCAGACTTGAGGAAGAAAACTTTAAAATCCACGCAAACTTGAGATGAAGATCTCACAATACACGCAGACTTGAGATAAGACACAGCTGTCTTGATTCAGCGTGCCTCGACTGACACAAAATCTCTGACAGTGATTGCTTTTGTCAGTCGTATTAAATGACAAGAAGCTCTTTTGGAACGCCAACTTGACGAAGGTTGAGTCTTGCTGAAGAAGATTTCGAAAATCATGCAATAGACGGCTGTGATCTCTCGAATTCTGTGCATACGTGGCATACGAAGAGACATTCTTCGACTGTTGTGCTGTCAGTCATAATTACTCTCTGACAAATGATGAGTTGTCTCCTCAGCATGATTTGTAAATATTGTCCTGATCAACTGAGCGTGACTTTTGACTCTGTCCTGATCAACTCAGCGTGACTGTCATTTTTAAAGGCCTACAAGACCCCCTTCAAAGTTTTTGAAAATTGAAAAGACTTCAAAATTTTCTAAATACTTTGAAAAATAAGATGATAAAATGAAATCAGTCATGCTGAGATGACTTCAAATTTTTCGGAAGTCGAAAAGACTTCGAAGTTCTTTGAAAATATCCAAACGAACTTATTAAATGTCATAATGACTCTTCGTTCTCCGAGACTGATTGCATCCAATTTATGGTGGAATATGAACCGCCGGCGAGCTCTGTTATATAAACAGGGAGAAGATTCATTTTTAATCTTCATCTTACGTCAACATGACACCAAAAGAAGAAGCTGAAGAAGAAGCACGCAAATTGGGTTTTTGTTCCCATGGTGATCCCACTTTTGAGGGTAAGGAACCGGAGCCCCTAGTCTTCGAGTTCAAAGACGATCCCATGCATTTAGCCAAGAATTTCCTGAGCTATTTTGGTCTGGATTGCTCGTCTTCTTCTGACGGACGCAGCCTTGCAGAGCAGCGTGAAATGTTGAAGGCTCTGTTACACCGCATGGGGCTTAAGAGCGTAGAAGAACTGGGCACTAAGTTCAGCCGCTCTGCTAAATAGAGCCTGTCTTTTATACTTTTGTCTTCTTTTGAAAATGTTGCACTTCTTCTTTTATCCTTTGTAAGGCCATCAGTGCCTGTCTTGAAGAATGTAGTACAACTTTTGTGTTTGAACAGCGTACATTAATGAAGAATGTTAATTAGCACTCTTTGACTGTTTTCAATGTTGCGCTGTCTTCCAAAGCACACGTGTCATTCATTCCATGGTTTACGAGCGCTATTTACGCGGATCTTTTCCAAGAATAAGCTTGTACTTTGTCCTTTAAATAAATAGCTGGGTTTCAGAGATACTCATCTCTCATTCTTCTTCTTTTTTTCTGAGAATGAAATTTTTGGAAGATTTCATTCTTAAACAGGAAAGCAATGCTTTCTAATGTTCGATTTCTGCACACTGTATCAAACATGAGTTTGCCAATTCTTAGCACCAATCTTGAAGGTAAGTCCAGTATAGTACGTGTACTATTTTGTTGCTATTGAAAATGGGCTTTTTGTTTCTGACTGAACAATGCACGCTTGACTAGCCAGTGCGTGCCAAATGACATTTCTGTTGATTAATCTCCTCTTCCTTGATGCTTTCTGTAGGAATTCGGCTGAAAACTTTCTTTAGAACTGGCATTGGTGATGTGGATGCTGTGGAGAATATTCTGCTGACACCTACATCAGGGAGCTCATACGCTTTTGACGCGTACATCAGACAACTCAGAACTCTTCGTGGGATAGAAAGGTCTTCCTCAGATGGTAGGAAGAGCCTTTATACACGAGAGTTGGATGGTGGAGTCAACTCTACCCCAAAAAATTGGGTAGTAGAGTTCCTTTCAAGGCAGAACTAGGAATTGTATCCCAATATGGAATACATTCCTATCTTCCTTGAGAGGTTACCCCCAATCCACCAATTGTATTGGCAGCACCACGACTTCGGGCTGCCATACTCTGTGGTTCTCCTCTCGTCTGAGAGAGAAGACCAGAGTTTGATTCCTGCTGATCTGGTCATGACTGGGACCCAGACAATCAGGAATTGCCACCAACAACGAACCTGACGGAGAAGGTCCGACGGAGAAGATCCAAAGAAGAAGATAGATCTCTTTTAGGTTATTGTTGTGGTGTAGAATGAAAATCCAAGATTATAATAGATTTCCATTATGATTTGTAAGAAAGTCTAAGAAAATGTAATAGACTTTTTATGGTGAAATGAGAATGGAAATGATAATTCTTCTATGCTCAATAATTTGTATTTGTGGATGAATTGTGGACATGATAGATAATAAAATCTTCTTTTCTGTTTTAGAGTATATGATATTATCAGAGGTATTATGGACGTGATAATATGTATGAACTCAAAAGAAAATAGATTGATTTCTATGCAGAGGTCAAAAATGACAAATGACAAATGAGTAGATAGATTCGGAATTGATTCAGAGGTTATGAAAATATGATAAATAACGAATCCCCAAATTAATTGATAGAAGATTATGAACGGACGAACGTAATAAATGAACGGATGACCCGTCAAGTATTAATGAATGTGTGAATCGTCGGATGAATGTGAGAAATGAACGGATGAACCGTCAAGCATTAATGAATATGTGAATCGTCGGATCGTCGGATGAATATGACGCTTCACTATTTGAGGAACTTCTGCCTATAAATATAGCAGAAATCTGACAAGAACGAACACTTCTACTTTCAAACATAAAAAATGTCGTCTGAAGAAGCATCCAAGAAAGTTGGAATTGCCATGAAGTTTCAGAAAGGCACTGGAGATCGCCCTGCTGATCCAATTCAATTGAAGAAGGTGGTAGCAGGCGAAGGTTCGTCTGTACCCAAGCCACCAAGGGATATTTTGGACTTCCTGCTCGAACCAGGAAAGACTGAAGAAGAAGAAGCCATGAGAATGGCCGCTTGTAAGTTCCTCGTGGGTTCCAGCAAAGAGGTTCTCAGTTCTTTTGCTGATCGCGTCTTCGAGAAGGACGGCAGTGGCCCACGTCCAAATGTAGAAAAGGATGATAGTGATCTTCCTTAATATTATGTATCATCATTCATGATTAAAATAAAATAAAAATTTTATTTCTAAACATGAAACTGTCTGATGATTACAAGCATTTACATTTATACATAGTACTTCTTAAGGAATTTGCCATTAATAGGCATCAAAACTTTTCGACCATCCAATTCTGAGAGTTGATAAGCTCCATTTGAGAAAACGTTGCTCACAATATAGGGTCCTTCCCACTTTGCGTCAAATTTGCCCTTGCACATATGAGTCATAGTCATAGGACGTCTGACTGTTAGAACAAGTTCTCCCTTTTGATACGATCGAACTCTGACTTTCTTATTAAAAGCTCTTGAGATTCTAGCTTGATAGAATTCAATATTCTGTTGAGCAGATAATCGCTTTTCATCCAGAGCTTCTAATTCTTGAAGTCGAAGACGATCATTATTTTTTGCAGTGAGTTCATTAGCGATTGCTATCCTTAAAGAAGGAATTTGAATCTCTAATGGAAGAACAACTTCGCAACCATACACCAGAGAGAAGGGTGTACTTTTAGTAGCATTACGAACTGTAGTGCGATAAGCCCACAAACATTCACCGAGCTTCTCACTCCAATTACGTTTGTTAGTAGAAACAAACTTTTTTAGGAGTTTGATGATGGTCTTGTTGAAAGCTTCCGCTAATCCGTTAGCTGCCGGATTATATGCAGTAGAAGCCACATTGTTGATCCGGTGATCGTCACAGAATCGAGTAAACTTCTGACTGACGAACTGTGGTCCGTTATCATGAATAATGCGTCGAGGAACACCAAATATGTAGATGACATGATGCTTAATAAAGCTGATGACATTAGACGTCTTAACTTCAGATAAAGGAATAGCTTCGGCCCATTTGGAGAAGTAATCGGTTATTGCGAGAATAAACCGATGACCCTTGGATGACGGTGGATTAATCGGGCCGATAATGTCCATGCCCCAAGCTTCGAAGGGCCATGATGCTGCCGTCGGATATAGAAATTCCGAGGGTTGATGAATAAAATCCGCATGGATTTGACAAGCTTTACACTTCTTTGCATATTCGATGGCGTCTGATACCATAGTGGGCCAATAATAACCCATACGTCGAATACGGTCTTGAAGTTTTGGTCCAGGCTGATGTGCTCCACAAATTCCATCATATGCTTCGCGAATAATTTGTTGAGCCTCATCACCGGCAACACATCGAAGAAGTAAACCATCATAAGCTCGACGATATAAGGTCTTTGTTGTATGATTATAATAGAATCGGAGTGATCGTCGTCTGATAGATGCTGCCTCACTCGGATCATCCGGAAGAATATCATACAATACGAAATCTAAGAAAGGAAGTCTCCAATCCGTATCCGTATTTTGATTCTCGGCTGAGTTACTGAAGATGAATTCTATGCTGAAATCAGATGAAGATGATAAAGATTTACGACTAAATCCAAATCCTCTTGTTGTGTTGACGTCATGAGATGTTGATTCTTCAATGTCAATTGGAAGCCCTAGAGTTAGGTTATTTTCCAGATGAAATAATTCTCGATTGCGAACAATAATCATTTGTTGCCGTCTAATCGGAATAGCTAACACCGTCGCAAGATTAGCTAGAGCATCATCTTCCGTATTACATGCTCGCCTAACATGTTCAATGAAGAATTCTTCAAACGAAGAAGCTATAGATATAGCTGATCTATGATAAGGAACCAGATCTTGATGGCAAACTTCATAAGTCTCCCTTATCTGATTGACAATGAGTTTAAAGTCTCCGTACGCCTCCAAATGTTGAATATTCAGATGTTTAGCGAGTTGAAGACCAATAAGTAATGCATTGTATTCAGCTACGTTGTTTGAACACGGCTGGTCGAGAGAATAAGCTCTTTGGATAGCAAGACCTTCTGGCGATACAAGAACAATTCCAACTCCAGCGACAATATCACCATTAGGACCTATCCTTGAAGCTCCATCAAAGAATAGACGCCAAGTAGGATCTTCTTCAGCAATTTGGTTTGAATCTAGGACTTCATCTGGAATTTCGTCATAGAGTTTTAAATCTTCTGGAATTGAATGAGCAGCCAAAAAATCAGCTAAAGCTTGTCCTTTGACTGACTTCTGAGGAATATAATGCATGTCATACTGAGCAAGTAGGATTCCCCAGTTAACTAATCGAGAATTCAAAACACTGGGTTTCTTCATCATGATCCGTATAGGATTGATCCTAGAGATGACATGAATAGTCTGGCCAATGATATAATGTCGTATTTTTTGAACAGCGAACATCAAGGCTAGACATTCTTTTTCGACCGGTGAATATCGAGGTTCAGCTCCGGTCATAGTACGACTGAGATAGTAAATGGCTTGTTCATGACCATTTTGATTCTTTTGAGCGAGTAATGCACCCAATGAATGACTCATTGCTCGAGTATATAGGAGAAATGGAATTCCTGAAACGGGAGGTACCAATACTGGAGGGCTCATCAGATATTGTTTTATATCATCGAATGCTTTCTGACATTCATCATTCCAGACAAAAGAAACACCTTTTTTCATAAGTTTGTTGAATGGTCTGCAGCATCCTGATAAATTAGAGATGAATCTCCTGATATAAGCGATCCTTCCTTGAAATCCTCGTAGCTCTTTTAAGGTGCGTGGAGGACGCATCTCTTGGATGGCTTTGATCTTCTCGGGATCCACGTGTATACCTTTAGAGGTAATGACGAAGCCGAGAAATTTACCACTAGAGACGCCTAAGAAGGACTTAGTAGGGTTCATCTTTAATTGATGCTTACGCATTAGATCAAATATAGTCTTCAAATCTTGGATATGATCCTCCTTTTGTCGACTTTTGACTGTAATATCATCAATATAGCATTCGACTGTTTTCCGCAAATGTTCACGGAATATAGTGCTCATAGCTCATTGATAAGTTGCTCCTATATTCTTGAGACCGAATGGCATAACTGTATAACAGTATGTACCGATCGGCGTTCTGAAAGAAGTGTGCTTCTCGTCGTCTGGAAACATTTTAATCTGATTGTACCCAGAATACCCGTCCATGAATGACATCCGTTCAAATCCACAGGTATTATCAATCATGACATCAGTGATTGGTAGAGAGAATTCGTCTTTAGGGCATGCCGCATTGAGATTGCGGAAGTCTATGCATACTCTGATCTTGCCAGTCTTTTTAAGGACAGGAACTATGTTAGCCACCCAATCAGGATGTTGTTCCTCTCTAATAAACCCGGAGGTTATGAGTTTATTGACTTCAGCTTCAATTGCATCCATAATGTCTGGACGAAATCGTCACTGTTGTTGTTTGACCGGTTTAGCATTCGGTAAGATATTGAGCTTGTGAGTTACAATTTGTGGATCAAGTCCTGGCATATCTTCATAACTCCAAGCGAAGACATCGATGTAGTCACGAATGAGTTTGATCATGTCTTGCTTATCAGTTTCTAAAAGACTTTCACTGATGAATATTGGTTTGGGAGATCCCTCTTCACCAACATCTATTTGAATAAGTTTGTCTTCAGTCGGAGGTTCTTTTTGCTCGAAACGGAACTCCCATTGATTATCTAATCTTTGGGCCCATTGTTCTGATTCAGGTGAGATTTTAAACTCTTCTTCGTCTTCATCACTTTCTTCAGAATGGTCAATGGAAACCATATTGGAAGACAGAATGTTGCAGTAGAAATCGCCGATACTCGTATCGGAATCCCAAGAGGTAGTACTGGAAGAATCAGATCTTTTATCTTCGTCAGACTCAGGATCTTCATGGAAAATATTAAAAAAAGGAGTAGGAGCAATATAGCCCAATCCGTATTTTGTCCTTCCATATTTCAGAGGAGGAATACGAACAGGCATTTTTCTTCCTTTTCCACTATTGAGGCCAGTTCTGAAGTCATAGCCCATATTTTTGATGATATCTTTAGATTGCTGACTATAGCGACGTAGTTGTAATCTTCCAGTATCATCGTTTTTGTCATCATCTTCTAAATCAGAAGGACTTTGGAGCCCTTTGTAAAAGAGTATTGGAATGTCTTCTGGCTTTCTGCTGGGAACTAGAAAGTATGAAGATTGTACAGGTTCTAGAGATACATCTGTATGAACAGTCTGTACAACTCCTATGGTTATTGTGCTCAAGTCATCTAACAAATCTAAATAACTATGAACATAATTACACACATCAGCGTACTACAAAGATGGAGACTTTTCATTAAATGTAAAAGCAGCAATATTTACATTGGGAGAAGGCTGAGCCTTAGAGATTTTAGCCAAGTCAATGACTAAAAGGGAAGAAGAAGAATGAGAAGAAGCTTTGTTTCGATTAAGATCGATAACAAATAGCTCAGAAGAGGTGAGCTCCCTTGAAGCTTGAGATGGAAGAGTAATCCGCCCTCCAACTGGAATTAGCAGAGTATTCTGTGAAGATACAGGAACTGTAGTACGCCCACTAACAGGAATGATCATTGTATCTTGAGCAGACGACTGAGGCAACGGAGAGATCCGTCCACTCACTGGAATGATGAAAGAACCTTCTCCAGAGGGTTTGGGAGATTGTTGCTGAGTAGCTCGACCTTTAACAGGGATTATTGAAGTCTCACTTTGTGAATCCTCTTTCTCCATAGCTTGTATGACCCTTGTATACTCTTCTTTGTACATTCGGGAATCATTAAAATAAGCTTCAACCCCATGGAAGGGATTTATATCAGCAACTTCTTTTTGTACTCTTCCATTGCTATCAATGTACTTAAAACACTGATGAAGAGTAGAAGGCACCACATTATTTTTATGAAGAAAGGGCCTTCCAAGAAGAAGATTATAGGATCCCACGATCTCAATCACATAGAAAGTGACTTTGGATCTGAAATCGCCTATCTGAAGCTTCAGATGAATCTTTCCCAAAGGCTCGCTTCGGCTTTGATTGAATCCTAAGATAGTAGTAACCGTCTTAGAGAGCTTGTGAAGAGGGATTTTTAGTTCATCCAACAGACTCTTTGGCATTATGCTTATAGCAGACCCTGGGTCAATGAGGATACGATCTATCTTTATCGTATCGATATAACCAGTGTAGTAGAGAGGCCGATCATGTCAATTATCCTCCAATAGCATGTCGTCTTGTGTAAAGGTGATATTTAGGATAATCTCCAATATACTGTTATAATGTAAGCAAGTGGCAGGTTCTGCATCTGGCTTCTTCAATTGTGCAATACAAGAGTCTGCTTGAAGAAGTGCTTCACTTAACGTCTCCCGAGTTTCTTTAGAAAGACGTAGAAGTTCAAAGAGGGACATTCTAGCTGGAGTATTAGCAAGTTGAGCTAGAATGTCGAAGTTATAAGGCTTCTGAAGCCCAAGAGGAGGGGACTTCTTGATTGGTTTATCAAACCGAGCCTGTTGTTTGCCTTTCTCAAAAGTCGTAGGCTTGGAAGAAACAGGTTCAACTGGTGTAGTTGAAGAAACAGGTGCAGTAGATGATTCTTCTTCAGGAGGAACATTAGGAGCATCTTTATCAGCTGGAGGGATATCAGGAGTATCCTCAGGATTCTTGGAATAATCCTTTAGATAAGGTTTTCCCGTTCGAATAGCACCAGCAAGTGCTTCTTCTTTCTCTTTTGGCTCTGTGTCAGAGGTAGACCCAAGAGACGTCATATGACATGACTTAATCTTTCCAACCTTTTTGGACTTTCGAGAAGTAGTATTTTGAGGAAAAGAAGATTCAAAATCTGCCACTAGATCAGGATGAATCCACATGATTTCTCTAGTTTCCAAAGTGATTGGCACTAATCCTTCAAATTGTGGAGGAAGAATATTCACTATCTCAAGAGTTGCCTTGGGAATAGGAACGATCCCACTTTCAAGGAGTTGAGGAGGGAAATCTCCGAATTGCATAGAGACGACGTTGGAGGTGACGGTCTTCTCTTTCGGAGTAAGGGAGATAGCTCCAGATTTAATCATTTCTTGGATCTTTCCTTTCAGTACATAACATGTACGAATTGTGTGACCCAACATTCTGTGATATGGGCAGTATTTGGGATGATCTGTCTTACCAGCTTCATCAGGTTTCTTGATTTCAGGTAATTGTATCTTATTACCTTTCAGCAGACATTCAAAGATACCAAGGACATCGTCATCATCGAAAGAGTATTCTTCCTTGGGACGAGGTATTCTTGGTTGTTGAGTTGTAGAGGTAGGAGAAGTTTGAACAGTTGATGCATCTTTGCTCTGAAGATTAACTTCAAGAGTTTCTTTTCCTTTACGAACATTGTTTTTATTGTTAGTACCTTGACCTGTTTCTTTGGGAGTCATCTGCACTCCTAAACCTTTGAAGGTTTCAATACTAATTTCTGCAGCCTTGGCACTAACTATGAAAGAAGTCCAGTCTTGGAATTGGGTGGATCCTGTCCACATGCTGATGATTGGCAACAAGTTTGATTTGCATGTGTCGATGGTGACAGCATCAGGAGTTCCAAGAGGCATCTTCAGAGCTTCTCTTCGAAACCGTTCAATGTAATCCTCTGTAGTTTCATTATTTTTCTGCTTGATTCTAATAAGAGCAGACATAGTCATGTCATTGAGCCCTTCATAGAACCGTTCAAAAAACATCTGTTTGAAACCGGCAAATAAGGTAATGCTCCCATCTGGGAGACTTCTATACCATTCATAAGCCGTTCCCTTGAGACATCCAACAAACACCCGAGTAAGGAGGGCGTCGCTTGGTTGCAATTGATCAGTCATCACTTCAAAGTGATTAATAAACTGACTTGGAGAAGTGGTTCCATCATAGAATGAGATAGTAGGAGGCTTGTATTTAGGAGGATACGATACTTGCTTCCATTCTATCGGATAAGGTTGCTTGATGCCTAACCTTTGTAAACCATCTTTCTGTTTGAATGCTTCGAATTGAGTTTTGAGATTCCTCAATTCTTTATTAACAACTCCGGAAGATTGTGGAGTTGTAGCTTATAGAGAATAGTTGGGAGGAGGAACAGCATTATAAGCACTACCCCCAGCTCCAGAGAGACTAGGGTTTGGTTGAGCTGGTCCAGGAGTATTAGATTGTACTGTTGGAGGAACTTGTACTGGACTTATATCAGCGTCAGTTGGTATGGCATCTGGTACAGTCTGTCGATTTTGCAACTGAGCTGTCATGAGTTCATACATTGATTTCATAGTATCAGCCATAGACTTCATTTGCTGTTCCAAAGAAGCAATTCTTTGATCTTGAGGAGTCAAGGAAGAGGAAGGTTCATTGTTCAATTCATTATTCCCATCCACCATATATGTCGTGACTGTACGAGGGATTATTGATGAACTGGTGGATATTGTTTGTTCTGAATCACTGCTTCGTGCATCAAAGTCATTTATAGGAGAACTACCCCCAGTAGGAAGAGGTGGGAAGTTAGATTCTCCCAGAAATTCAGAATCATCTTCAGAGATCAAATTTCTTTGACTAGAAGCTAAGACTCTTGCTCTGGTGTTTTTATATACTCTATCTGGACTATCAGCTCTACCCCCAGTATCCCGAGAGGTCATGTTGACAGAAGTAAACAAAGGCTCATCTTCATCAGGCATAGGTTCACACTGAATCCGATTAAAGACAGATTATCGTTTTGTTTGACATCTGTATTGTATTGTGACTCTTGGCTGGAAGTCACATTCATGATCAACATGGTCATAAACCATTGATTGACATCTGCATTGAATTATGACTCTTGGATAGAAGTCATATTCAGCATGGTCCTTTGACACAGAATCACTTCTTCTCTTCTGTTGAAGATATTCTCGTAAATCTGTTTGTGAAGATTGAGGAGTATATTTCCTGTTCTTGGGTCTTGATGGCTCTTGATTATATAGAGAATGATTAATATGAGCCACATAGTTTCTTGCATACTCTGTATCTGGATCTTTTATCCTTGTTTCCAACTGGTATGGTTTCTTAACACCAGAAGTGTTAAGTTTTGTTCTTAGATCAGTTGGAGGTAACACATTGGTTTTGGAAACATGGAGTTTTCCTTCCATTGACCTAGATATTTGCAGAGAAGAAAAAGTTGAACCACCCCTTGATTAGGAGTTGGTAACAAACCCTCTTTTATGGACAGATTCTGTACCCAATTCGGAGAAGTCATAGAAGAAGACACTAAGGAATGTTTCTTCTTAGACTCATTCAAGTTTTGAGACATAGAATATCCAGAAGGAAGAGTAGTCAAAAGACCATCTTCTTTTCTTTGACTAACAAAATTGTCAGTCAAAGCTGTTCCTGAAGTAAAAACTACAGGAACAGAAGAAACAACTAAAGAGTTATTCCTTTTCGAAGGGACTTTGTGTGGAAGACCACCCCCAGTTCTAGTAGAACTTGGAAAAGAAGAAGAGATAGCTAAAGAGCTATTCTTCTTAGATGAAATACACGCTGAAACAGGCTTGGTTAAAGAACCAATGCTGTTAGCGTGACTTTTGACTTTGGAAGTACACGCTGGAACAGACTTGGCTAAGGAGCCAGCACTGTTAGCGTGATTGTTGATTTTAGAATTACATAATGGAACAGACTTGGCTAAGGAACCAGTGCTGTCAGCGTGACTTTTGGGTTTGAAATTATACGCTGGAACAGATTTGGCTAAGGAGCCAGTACTGTCAGCGTGACTTTTAATTTTGGAGACACACACTGGAACAGATTTGGCTAAAGAGCCAGTACTGTCAGCATGATTTTTGGATGTGAAATTGTACACTGGAACAGATTTGGCTAAAGAGCCAGTACTGTCAGCGTGACCTTTGATTGCTGTCATCTTCGAGCGCACAAGAGTGTGCGTACTTGCAGTAGAGTTCTTGCCAGTGTTAGGAGTAGACACTGTGGCAGAGACTTCACCATTGGCTGCCAACTGATTCTTAGGGACAAAGACAGAGTGTCCCTTCGACTTGGCAGTGATGATGGAGGCTATAGTGGGCTTACCACTCTTAGCCCGCTGTATTTCTTCATAGGCGAGTTGATCAAATTGGATCGTCATCACCTTCTTCGTCGAGCCGATTGACGAAGTATCGCATTAAGTTGTTGCCATCTCAGAAGAGGAGATGGATATCCCCAGCAGAGTCGCCAATTTGTTTTTCATAAATAAATTCCTTTATTTATTGTGTATCTGGGAAAATTACAACTGTGGGAATCTGATCTAGAAGACGATCACTTTATCCCTTGGACTATGCGAAGAAGAAAAGCTCTCAAAATTTTGACAGTAGATAACTATGTATCTGTACAATGAATGAGAAAAAGAACTCTATTTATAGAGTCAAAAATAATAACTGAAAAGATAACTGTCTTCACAGCCTGTACTTAGTTGAAAATCATGCAGGATTTAATATACGCAAGGTTGTGAGCAGTTACTGGACGTGGCCTGTAACTGTTGGACACATGGCGATCATGCATGAGTCGTATGCAAGTTACAGGACACGCAGGCGAGAGATCAGTGGCATGGCTGCCACGTACTCTAATTTGATGAAATCTATGCAAACTTGTTGAAGACAAAATCCACGCAGACTCGGGGCAGAAAGCTTCAAAATCCACGCAAACTTGGGGCAAGAAGCTTCAGGATCCACGCAGACTCGAGGCAAAACGCTTCAAAATCCATGCAAGCTTGAGGAAGAAAACTTCAGAATCCACGCAAACTTGAGATGAAGATCTCACAATACACGCAGACTTGAGGAAGAAAACTTCAGAATCCACGCAAACTTGAGATGAAGATCTCACAATACACGCAGACTTGAGATAAGACTGCCAGCTGTCTTGATTCAGCGTGCCTCGACTGACACAAAATCTCTGACAGTGATTGCTTTTGTCAGTCGTATTAAATGACAAGAAGCTCTTTTGGTACGCCAACTTGACGAAGGTTGAGTCTTGCTGAAGAAGATTTCGAAAAGCACGCAATAGACGGCTGTGATCTCTCGAATTCTGTGCATACGTGGCATACGAAGAGACATTCTTCGACTGTTGTGCTGTCAGTCATAATTACTCTCTGACAAATGATGAGTTGTCTCCTCAGCGTGATTTGTAAATATTGTCCTGATCAACTGAGCGTGACTTTTGACTCTGTCCTGATCAACTCAGCGTGACTGTCATTTTTAAAGGCTTACATATACGATATATGCATTTTGTGTAACCTATGAGCCTATGTAGTATGGATATTAAATAAATATAGAGTATATAATGCATGATATGTTAGATGAATGAAATAATATATATATGATATATATTCTTTTTACATTAATGTATATATATGGTTGAATGCAAGCATGTAGGAATGCAATTAATATAATGCATATAAGCAATACATAAATGCATGAATGAAAGAATGATATACAATGTATGCATGAAAGTATATAATGAATGCTAGATATGAATGCAAGATATATATGTAATGATAGATATGAATGTATAATGTATAAATATTGTAATGCAATATATAATGATAACATTTATGGTAATGTAGAGTATATGATGCAAACATGAATGAATGGAGGAAATACATGTATATAGGTAATATAGAATGTGATATATGAATGCAAGCATGCAAGATTATGTATTGTATCCATATATGATGTATTCAACTTAAAGATAATGTAATATATGAAAGGAATGAATGATAATATATAACATGATATGTAAGGTAATGCAAGGTATAAAACCTATAATGTGTGCATGTTTGTATGTCATTATGTTAATATATAAAATGATAAGAATATACAATGTATGCATATGTATAAAACATGTAGGTAATACATAGATGCATGAATAAAATGAATGTTTGCAATATGTTAATATAAATACAAGTATCTAATATGCATGAATGTAAGTATAATATAATACAAGTATACATGTATGTATCATGTAATGTAATATACGTGATATGTATGTATGCATGTATACAATATAAGTATGTATGTATGTATGCATTTCTATAAACTGAGTTAACCTATAACCTTTTACACACATTCATTCATACACCCTTTGACATCATGTATCCCATTCACATACACCTACCTATCACTAAATTTTAGAACATTAACACATATCCTTTTACACATGCCAAACACACACATACTCATTTACTCTTTTACCTCTCTTTCTCTCTATATATATATGTATGTGCCTATATATATAGCTTTCCTATATATATCTATGTATATGAATATGTGAATGTGAATAATATATATACATTATATGACTAAGTTTGTGTGCCTTGTTAGCTTATGGTTTAGTTTTGTGCTTGGTTTAGTAAGTGACTTAGGCTATGAGTTAGTAGCTATCTTGGATACTTGATTTGTATACACTTAGTTTGTTTAGACCTAGAATTGACTAACTAGACTAGTTGACCATTGTTGACCCAACCCTAGCTAGTTTGACCACAGTTGACTAGAGTTGACCTAGTTTGACTTTATAGTTGACCAAAGTTGACTTTGACCTAGATTGACTTAGAATCATGTAGATTGTATTATAATTTCAATTACCATATAAATTGAACTCTTTATAACCTATGTAGCTATAAATAGGACTCTGTGACTCCAGTTGGCCATTTTTTTATATCAGCTGTTCAGGGTATCAGGCGAGTACATTCTCTGATCATTTCATATCCTTCTTAGGAGTATATTTCCTGTTTTAGATTACTTTACATGATGCTGACACGTTGGAAACACGGATTAGTACTATATAGATCTTGTCGTACGATGTTATCCCCTTAGCGGATACATCGGGTATTTTATGTTCGTGTACTTTATCATGAGCATCGTGTACTCCTTGTGTTCGTGCTTTTTGTGTACAAATCGTGTGAAATTGTGTATACTCATGTGCTCACATGATCTTCGTGTACGACTATACTTCGTGTGCAATAACATATCTTGGCTAGATCCTTGTGTATTGATTGGGGCGGGGGAGTAGAAGTGTTTATGTAATCAATCCAGTAGATTACTCGTGTACAACCTCAGTAGATTATTCGTGTACAATATCGTATCGTTTGCATAACCATCTTGTGCTCTGAATTACTAGTCACTGATAGTTCTCTATATATTGTAGCTATTTACTTACAGTCTCTCTCTTTTATATCATGTTGTTCTTCAGTTTCCTGTATCTTACTCTCTAGCATATTTATATTTCCTAGTCTGTTATGATTTGTTGAGATGTACTGTACTCGCTCCTGTCCTGACTGGACCTGTTGATAAATTTTACAGATAGCTTGGAGGTTGCTTGCTAGCCTAGAGGAGACACAGTAGAGGTTGCATAGATAGCTAGGATTTTCTTATAGCTTATTTTCAGTTGTCTTGAGTTGTATTTACTTACGGATTACTGTATTTGAGATTTGAGATGTATTTCTGGGTTTGTGTATCTTAGATACTTAGACTTCTCTCTGTTGTATCTCTTTTGGATTTCATGTTTTATCTATCCTTATTATGCTCTACCTTAGATATGATTGAAACTGTATTGCTATGTAACCTCCATTCGGAGTGTATATACTGTACAGGTACCTTTATATTGTTAGATGTTTGACCTAGGACAGCGTTCTACCGCCGACACTGCGGCGTAGGCTGGACGTACCCACTTCTCGTGCCCTTACTCTAGGGTGCGGGTCGTGACATTATCTGTACCCACAATCGGCGTACGCCAAGGATAGTAGGTCCACAAATATCCTCCGTTGAATCCACTCCTGCCATGTCCTCATCACCTCTGAATAGGAAGATTCTGCGATAAAAAACCTTCATACTTGCCATGTCCTCATTACCTCTGAGTAAGTATGTTGGTTCCCTTTCATCCCATTATATGTATCCTAACCCAGGGTATGCCAAGGATAATAGGCCCACAAATGTCCTGTGCTGAATTTCTCAGCACAGGCCTGTCATTTCTCATCAGGCCCCGGGAGCCCAGCTGCTCCATGGCATTCTTTTTTCCGATACTCGAAACGTCTACGATAACATTACCGTGGAACCGTTCTAAGTATCCCCAATCAAACATGTTATCCGTAACTAAAACCAAGGTATGCCAGGGGTAACAGGTCCACAGACAAGTCCCCCATGCGGGGCAAACACCACCAGAATACCACAGGCACAACACACAATACAAGTAAAGGGCAGAATGAAAAATACTCTTTATTTGAAAATCAAAAAAGCATTACATGTCTTGGGACCACGTCCCTCCCAAAAAAAAGAGAAAAAGAACAAAAGAAGAAAAGGCCGACTATGGTTCGGCATTACATAATTCCAGGAGACGGTTTCTCACCAAGGTGGTCCCACGCTCAAGTCGCTGTCTAGCTCGACGCTCTGCCTCCTGGGACAACCGCTCCCCATTATCCAAGTCTATGAGTGCCCGCCAGTCGTCTTCCAACTTCTTCAGGGCAATTTCCAGATCAGCCGAAGCTTGATTAACTCTGTCATGCTCTACCTTAGATGTGATTGAAATCGTATTGCTATGTCACCTCCATTCGGAGTGTATATACTGTACAGGTACCTTTATATTGTTAGATGTTTGACCTAGGACAGCGTTCTACCGCCGACACTGCGGCGTAGGCTGGACGTACCCACTTCTCGTGCCCTTACTCTAGGGTGCGGGTCGTGACATATTTTTAGTGGTGGCCCATGCAGGTCGAGTTTGTGTAGTGGTATTCAAACTAGAGTACCAATACAGCCTGCAGTAGGATTAGGATATATTTTTTTTGAAGGTACTCAATCACAGTTAGGATCCCTTGGGAGATTCCTGGAACGACCCTTGAGAATCTTATTTTAACTTCAATTTGAAAACTCTTCTTCCCTTGATTTGATTTATCTTTACTTCTATTGTTGAATTTGAGTTTGTATTTATTGATTTTGATGGATGATTGTTAAATTTTTAATCTTGATGTTAGCTGTTGCATCCGAGTTTGTATTTATATGATTTGATAGATTTTTGTTCATTTATGAATCTTGATGTTCGGTGATAAATTTGATTTTTGGGTATCTATTGTTGATTTAATTTAATTTTGTCAAGATGAAATTATATGGACTAGGTCATCTAAGTTATGGAATCTAGTCTTCTACAGTCATATTAGCCAGCATGGTGAGGACATATAGTCTGACTTGGATATATTTCTCGGGTGTGGGAATTTAAGGTTTTCGCATCCAAGCTAGCGGCATCGCAAAAATGTTAAATACCATGATTCTAGAGGTATGTGCCTAAGTTGAGGACTCTGTGATTATCGTACCCTTGCTTACTAGTATGACGAAGATTTAGAGTACCATGATTTTGGATAGACGCATATGATTATCAGATTGTACTTTAAATGTTTTCGAACATGTTTTCTCTACTTTTGTTGCAGTCCTTCAAAAAAAAGAATTATTATTTGTTTTGTTTTGTTTTGCTTCTCATTATTTAACTTAGGAGTAGCTTTAGCTATTTTTATAAACCTTGTGTAACTTCTTGCTATGAGTTTTTCATAATACAATGAATCGATAATTTTGCTAGACCTTATGTTGGATTGATATTTTAGCTCTGGGTTTCAAAATGGTTCATTCCTTAAACAGATAAGCAGAACAGATTTTATCGTTATTTCTTTCTTGCTGTTATTATTGTATTAAATAATAATAATAATAATAAAACTGTCTTGATTACATCAATCACCTACTTTGCAATCTTGGTAGGAATCTAAATGTTGGTCTTGATGTAGAAATTAATTTTTATATTCGGACATGATAGTGGACACAGACCCTTGCCTTATACGTATGTATGCTACACTTTGATTTCCCACCTATCTAAATATATATTAATATGTTGTTGACGTTTAAATTCTCAAAATCCCAATAGTTCTGATACACTACAGTATCATAGACTGGTTCTCTGCTTTTTCCAGTTTAAATTCATAAATTAAATATAAATTTTATGTTATTAGTTATGTTTACAACACTGCACATGTATGTTATACATAGGATTTCAATTGAAAAAAAATTGGTTGAGTTTTGTGTTTGAAATTGTCAAATCTAAGACTGTATGCATATTAACCCTTAATACTGGATTTTAAATGTTAGTTCAATTTGTTGTTTTAAATGTAATATTTTGAGCTATATACATTGTGGTATGTAGGGATGTAAATTTAGGTTTCATATTCTTACATGTTAGGTTGTGATAAACATTGGGTTGGTTGATGTTCGAATTTCTCCAAATCCTAAAACTGAATATATGTTAACATTTTTACATTGATTTCAAATATTTAGTTCAATTTTAGATTTAATATGTAATATTGAACTGTATGCATAGCTAAATGTATGGATAGTATATTAGGGTTTCATCTCTATCATGTTAGGATGTGTTGGGAGCATTGAGTTAGTTGTGATATTTCAAACCCTATAATCTGAAACTGCATTATGTTAATATTATACTTGTTTAAATGTTAGATTATTTTCTAATTTTGTATGTAAATGCTGAACTAAAACTGGATTTAACCTTTCAATACTAAGCTATAACCCTGTACAAGGACACACACACCCTAACTTAGTATACACTGCCATGTAAACCTAACCCTTCCTCTCTGTGTTATGTTTATATATCTATATAGATATATATAGAGTTTATGCATACATGTTATAATGTATATAGATACATAAATAAATTTCTACCTCTTTATATATATATGTATATGGTTAGCCATGCATGTTATGAGTAAATAGGTTGTGTGTTGTAGATTGTTTAACCAATATACCATAAGTAGTGTAAATGGATAGCTATTGTTTCGAAACCCAAATCCTCCTATACTCTTCATGTATATTTTACATACACACATGCCTACTATCTAACCATATGAACATATCCACATACACCCATACACACACGAACCACATAACCTTACATAATGCTAGCTTTTCCTTCTCTAACACTCTCTCTATATATATATTGTGATTGGATTTCAATGCAATTGACTTTTATTCTTTAACTTTTGATTGTGATTTTCTTTGAATAGTACCCCTTTATAGATAATTGGTAGTCATCTTTATTTATTTTTTATAAGTACCAGTTTCATATAGGATGGTAGACTGCCTTACAGTTTTGATGATTATTATTTCTGTATCTTTTCTAGTTTAGTACCCTAGATTGCTTGTGTGTTTTGATATCCTATGACCGTTTTGGTTAGCATGACTAGTATACCTAGATGAGACTTCACTACCACCGTATGCCATGATCCTATATGTCGTTATTTTAAATCATATGATTTGTTTAAGTTCTGGGACTTTGATTATGGGGGTTTGACCTAGAAGGAGTATGAACATTTTAATTTCGAGGACGAAACTTTTTTAAGGTGGATAGATTTGTCACCCTAGTTTTCAGAAACAGGAGTATTTTTGTTATTTTACTTTTTTGAATATTTTTTAAATTTATTTTATTATTTATGATATTATTTTGGGTTTGAAATTTATTTTATTATTTATGATATTGTTTTGGGGTTATTTGAGTCGGGTTCGAATTTCAACTCAATCCGACTTGAAACGGGGATCCGGGAGTAGTTTGACTCTAGTAGGACCCACACACTAGTTAGACATGGCCCACATGATATTAATTTTAGTCCACATAATATTAATTTTAGTTAGTAGTTAGACTAATTATTTATGGATAGGTTTAGTTTAATTAGAGACTTAAAACTAGACTAAATTGACCTCAACCTTTAACCCATTCTTAATTTAAATCAAATAGATTAGTGGAGGGCATTTTGGACATTCAAATAGGGGACACCTCACCCTTTTTGGGCAGCCACCTATGGGGGGGATAAGGAGTGAGTCACTCCTTCATTTATTTGTTTTTATCCACTTTCTCTCTCTTGTTCTTCCCCAAATTAATTTAGAGATGAACCTCCATTTATTTCATATCCAAATCAACCCCTTCTTCCACCAAATCTTCTTTATTTCTCTTCTAATCCATGGCTAGAGGGTGCTAGCCAAGTTTGGGAGGATTCGGAGCTCGTTCATGTCCTTTTGGAATCTCTACGTGTCGGTGCCGTGTCGGAAGGCTTTTTCTTTGAATCTCTCTCCCAGAAGGTATAATCTCTCCTCTAAACCACCCCTACATGCATATAGGAATATTTTGAACTCATAGGAATGACCCCCATGGTTGTATCTCCATTTGTGTCCATTTCGTGTCCATTTGGAGGTCATAGGAGTGTCCTTTGTGTTGTGATTGTGTCCTAGTGAGAAAAACCCCTATTTTGGACACTTGTATATATATATATATATATATATATATATATATATATATATATATATATATATATATATATATATATTGTAGGAATGATTAATTAGTGTTCTAATCTCAGATTTATATTTTTAGAGAGTTGTTCCTAATGTGTTCTTTATAGTATCATATTGTATTATATTCATTCTATATCTAGATTTGTGTGTCTCTTTATATATATATATATATATATATATATATATATGTGTGTGTGTGTGTGTGTGTGTGTGTGTGTGTGTGTGTGTGTGTGCATATATATATTTATTTGTGTGTGTGGTTAGATGGTTAGAGAGTGGATTTATCTTATTTAGGATGGTTAGAATAAGTTTTATTTAGATAGCTATGTCGGTATCCAAGTATTTTGGCCTACATGTATTTTTTGTCCAAACAACCCAAATTCGTCATAATTTTTATCCACGTTTTTAGTAGCTATAGCAACTTATAAATGCCATAACTTTTAGCTCATAACTCCAATTAACCTTCCATTTTTTTAAAAGAAGTATCGAAGTTAGCTTTTCAAATATATTTTTTAATAAGCCAAATTCGTACTAGAACTTTCTGTATAATTGTTTGAGTGTCAGCTGTACGAAAGACGAACGCATTTCGGTGTTTTCGCGATTCCGAGAGCTTTCGGACACGAAAATGCGATCCGTTTAAAGTTTCGGAAATCTAACACGAAGAGCTACAACATACTTTAATCCTAGAATTTAGTGAAGGCCCAGTTAGTACAGTATTGATTTTAAGTAGAAGAGTGACTATACGATATATGTATTTTGTGTAACCTATGAGCCTATGTAGTATGGATATTAAATGAATATAGAGTATGTAATGCATGATTTGTTAGATGAATGAAATAATATATATATGATATATATTCTTTTTACATTAATGTATATATATGGTTGAATGCAAGCATGTAGGAATGCAATTAATATAATGCATATAAGCAATGCATAAATGCATGAATGAAAGAATGATATACAATGTATGCATGAAAGTATATAATGAATGCTAGATATGAATGCAAGATATATATGTAATGATAGATATGAATGCATAATGTATAAATATTGTAATACAATATATAATGATAACATGTATGGTAATGTAGAGTATATGATGCAAGCATGAATGAATGGAGAAAATACATGTATATAGGTAATATAGAATGTAATATATGAATGCAAGCATGCAAGATTATGTATTGTATCCATATATGATGTATTCAACTTAAAGATAATGTAATATAAGAAAGAAATGAATGATAATATATAACATGATATGTAAGGTAATGCAAGGTATGAAACATATGATGTGTGCATGTTTGTATGTCTCTATGTTAATGTATAAAATGATAAGAATATACAATGTATGCATATGTATAAAACATGTAGGTAATACATAGATGCATGAATGAAATGAATGTTTGCAATATGTTAATATAAATACAAGTATCTAATATGCATGAATGCAAGTATAATATAATACAAGTATACATGTATGTATCATGTAATGTAAATATACATGATATGTATGTATGCATGTATACAATATAAGTATGTATATATATATGCATTTCTATAAACTGAGTTAACCTATAACCTTTTACACTCATCCATTCATACACCCTTTGACATCATGTATCCCATGTCATACACCTACCTATCACTAAATTTTAGAACATTAACACATATCCTTTCACACATGCCAAACACACACATACTCACTTACTCTTTTACCTCTCTTCCTCTCTATATATATATATATGTATGTGCCAATATATATAGCTTTCCAATATATATCTATATATATGAATATGTGAATGTGAATAATATATATACATTATATGACTAAGTTTGTGTGCCTTGTTAGCTTATGGTTTAGTTTTGTACTTGGTTTAGTAAGTGACTTAGGCTATGAGTTAGTAGCTATCTTGGATACGATTTGTATATACTTAGTTTGTTTAGACCTAGAATTGACTAACTAGACTAGTTGACCATTGTTGACCTAACCCTAGCTAGTTTGACCACAGTTGACTAGAGATGACCTAATTTGACTTTATAGTTGACCAAAGTTGACTTTGACCTAGATTGACTTAGAATCATGTAGATTGTATTATAATTTTAATTACCATATAAATTGAACTCTTTATAACCTATATTGCTATAACTAGGACTCTGTGACTCCAGTTGGCCATCTTTTTATATCAGTTGTTCAGGGTATCAGGCGAGTACATTCTCTGATCATTTCATATCCTTCTTAGGAGTATATTTCCTACTTTAGATTACTTTACATGATGCTGACACATTGGAAACACGGATTAGTACTATATGGATCTTGTTGTGCGATGTTATCTCCTTAGCGGATACATCGGGTATTTCGTGTTCGTGTACTTTATTATGAGCATCGTGTACTCCTTGTGTTCGTGCTTTTCGTGTACAAATCGTGTGAAATCGTGTATACTCATGTGCTCACATGATCTTCGTGTACGACTATACTTCGTGTGCAATAACATATCTTGGCTAGATCCTTGTGTATTGATTGGGGCGGGGGAGTAGAAGTGGTTATGTAATCAATCCAGTAGATTACTCGTGTACAACCTCTGTAGATTACTCGTGTACAACATCGTGCCATTTATATAACCATCTTGTGCTCTGAATCACTAGTCACAGATAGTTCTCTATATATTGTAGCTATTTACTTACAGTCTCTCTCTTTTACATCATGTTGTTCTTCAGTTTTCTGTATCTTATTATCTAGCATGTTTATATTTCCTAGCCTGTTATGATTTGTTGAGATGTACTGTACTCGCTCCTGTCCTGACTGGACCTGTTGACAAATTTTACAGATAGCTTAGAGGTTGCCTGCTAGCCTAGAGGAGACACAGTAGAGGTTGCATAGATAGCTAGGATTTTCTTATAGCTTATTTTCAGTTGTCTTGAGTTGTATTTACTTACGGATTACTGTATTTGAGATTTGAGATGTATTTCTGGGTTTGTGTATCTTAGATACTTAGACTTCTCTCTGTTGTATCTCTTTTGGATTTCATGTTTTATCTATCCTTATTATGCTCTACCTTAGATGTGATTGAAACTGTATTGTTATGTAACCTCCATTCGAAGTGTATATACTGTACAGGTACCTTTATATTGTTAGATGTTTGACCTAGGACAGCGTTCTACCGCCGACACTGCGGCGTAGGCTGGACGTACCCACTTCTCGTGCCCTTACTCTAGGGTGCGGGTCGTGACATTATCTGTACCCACAACCAGCGTACGCCAAGGATAGTAGGTCCACAAATATCCTCCGTTGAATCCACTCCTGCCATGTCCTCATCACCTCTGAGTAGGAAGATTCTGCGGTAAAAAACCTTCATACTTGCCATATCCTCATTACCTCTGAGTAAGTATGTTGGTTCCCTTTCATCCCATTATATGTATCCTAACCCAGGGTATGCCAAGGATAATAGGCCCACAAATGTCCTGTGCTGAATTTCTCAGCACAGGCCTGTCATTTCTTATCAGGCCCCGGGAGCCCAGCTGCTCCATGGCATTCTTTTTTCCGATACTCGGAACGTCTACGATAACATTACCGTGGAACCGTTCTAAGTATCCCCAATCAAACATGTTATCCGTAACTAAAACCAAGGTATGCCAGGGATAACAGGTCCACAGACAAGTCCCCCATGCAGGGCAAACACCACCAGAATACTACAGGCACAACACACAATACAAGTAAAGGGCAGAATGAAAAATACTCTTTATTTGAAAATCAAAAAAGCATTACATGTCTTGGGACCACGTCCCTCCCAAAAAAAAGAGAAAAAGAACAAAAGAAGAAAAGGCCGACTATGGTTCGGCATTACATAATTCCAGGAGACGATTTCTCACCAAGGTGGTCCCACGCTCAAGTCGCTGTCTAGCTCGACGCTCCGCCTCCTGGGACAACCGCTCCCCATTATCCAAGTCTATGAGTGCCCGCCAGTCGTCTTCCAACTTCTTCAGGGCAATTTCCAGATCAGCCGAAGCTTGATTAACTCTGTCAGCCTCCTGGATAATTAGCCCCCTGTCGATACGGGCAGCCTCAAGCTCAGACTCCAGGAAAGCTAACTTCCTCTGAAGCTCAAGGATCTGCTCCCGCGTGTCTGTGATCCCATGGGAGGCAGTCGCTTCTCGAGCCGTAACATCTTCACTCTCGTGGCTCAATTGATCATATCGATCAGACAGATCATGGAGGTCCTTCAGTATGGCTGGCCTGGTTTCATCCCGAGCAGCCCTTATCTTCTCTATAGCAGCTATGAGGGAACCGCGCTCCTGATCTATAGCAGTAGACAGATCAGCCTGTCGCAGTACCGAAAGCTGGGCCACCAGCTGATCAATCTCCTGCAATTTTGCCTCCAGAAGCGTAGCCACCCCTGTCCCACCGGAAAGTGTCTTAAGGATATTATTTTGACCCTGGGCGCATTGCCGGGCCAAGACGAAAGAGGTCCCTCTTTCCACAGCAGCCGCTATCCCCCTTTTCAAGTGACGATAAAAGCTGTAGACTATGTCCTGTAACGCTTCGTCCAGGTCCTCTGTAGAGGACGGCGTTAGAGAAAGCGTGGCCGGCAACATCGAAGGAGTGGTACTAGAACTTGCCAACAAGGGGACAAATTTCGAGCAGAACGATGTGCGGATAGCGGCTAACTCTTCCCCTGCCACCCGAAGAGCCTGGACACTTGGCAGGGCAGAGAGGTCGACTCTCGCAGCTGCCCGAACAGAGGAGGACGCAAGGACCATCGTCCCCTGCCCCGGCTGCCCCACCCTTGGGATTTCCCCTAAAGACGGCACTAAAATGAATTAAAGGCAATTAAAGACACACACACGTGGCGAGGAGCCATGCGGCCAGAAAATCCCTGTGGCTGATTGACTAATGTGGCTAAAGAGGCCATGCGGCTGAGAAATCCATGCGGCCAGGATATCTATGCGGCCAGAAGAGTTTATGCATAGCCATGCTTCTTATTCAAAGTATTTCAATTTTGCAAATTGAAAACTTTGAAGGGGGTCTTGTAGAAGCATGAAAAAGAATAAAGAAAGATCCATGCGGCCAGGGAGCCTCATGCGGCTCAGAGAGCTCATGCGGCTCAGGGATCCATGCGGCTCAAGCGTCTATGTGGCTCGAATAGTTCCATACGGCCCAGAGGGGAGCCACGTGGCCTGCAACAGCTCTTTCCTTTGTCCTTTACTGCATTAAATACCTTGACGGCTGACAGCTCTGAAAAATGACAGTTCTGACACAAAAATACAATAATGACTCCGTCATAATGGCAGACTCCTAGGGAAACGAAGGAAATCTCTGACATAATCTCGTGAAACCCAGAAACCTTCATGCATCCTTGACATGTGGACAGTCGCATACGGCTCAGACAGAGACCACCCCATACGGCTCAGGCCGAAGCTATCCCATGCGGCTCAGGCAGAGGCAATCCCATGCGGCTCAGGCAGAGGCTACCCCATGCGGCTCACTAGGACTATCTTCATGCGGCTCACTGAGAAGCCACCCATTATGCGGCCGTCTATGCTCATGCGGCTCAGATCATCACCATGCGGTTCAAATGTTCAGGGGCCACTCCCAAGCAGCCTTGACACGTGGCCAGCCTTATGTGGCTCAATGGGAAGCAATCCTCACGCGGCTCAGATTTCCTCAGTGGCTCGCGGTTAAGACACGTGGCATGATAATAGGACACGTGGCATCAAATCGACTAAAATCCATCAACAAATCCTAATAAAATATTAGAATCAAATCAGATCATTTGCAATCAAGCAAATCAATGACACGTGGCAGAAAATCCGAGATTGGCATAACAAATCATAAGGATTTATGTCAATCATCATTAATTACCCACAAAGATTTGATGCAATCATATTAATTGCCCAGATCTATTATATTCAAGATGAGCGACCCAGATTCATTGATCCTTAGCCACCGACTTTTGAGAATGGGCAATCATTGCAAACCCTAATGATGCCCCCCACTCTTATAAATAGCAGGGTGCCATTCCCTTACGAAAAAGAGAGAACACAGAGAGAAGACAGAGATAGAGACATCAAAAAGGGCAGAGGAGCATATACAGAGAAAACAAGGAGAGCATTTCTTCATCAATGCCAAGCAGTTCTTCTACAGAGCCAAGGTTGCACCCGATCGTCCAAGGAGTAAGGCAGAGCTGTCGTCGCTTTCCCGAGCCTCTATCGTCATCCCCCAGAATCTAAAATTAACAATTGTACTTAGATTGATGTACCTAGGCTTTCGTCCCTAGGCATTTTTTGTAAAGCGAGTTTGTATTGTGAAGTAAAAGTCCAGTCCTCCGATAATTGTTCTGCTTTTTTATATTTCATGGCAAATACTATGCGCCCACAAGAAGACAGTCCATGCTTCTTTCAAAGTATTTTAAACTCGTTCAAGTATCAAAAACTTTGAAGGGGGTCTTGTAGAAGCATAAAAAATTTAGCAAATGAAGCCTTATGCGCCCAATAGAACATATGCGCCCCAGCCAAGGAGGAAATATGTGCCCAAGTCATCCTGTGAAGCTCTATGCGCCCAAGCTATCCTGTGAAGCTTTATGCACCAAAGCTACCCTATGAAGCTCTATGCGCCCAAGACAAGCTCCTCCAAAAGGAGGGCACATAGCCTAAAATAGGGCTATGCGCCCAAGCCTGACTCGGTCAAAGCCATGATCAAAACGTGCACCGAAGTGTATGGCCACGTCAGTCTCCACAAGCAGTCGTGCACCGAAGCATGCGGCCATGTCAACACCACGACCAACCCACAATCTCGTAGCCTGCATTCGCCTACACCCTATGCGCCCAAGGTAGGACTATGTGCACACATGAAAACCAGTGTGTTTTCCTTATGTGGTCGCATAACATCATTCCAGCTTAGAAACTACTATAAAAAGGGGCTCATCCCTCTTCAAAAGACAGAATGGAGAGCATTTTTAAGAGCCAAATTGCTGTACTTCTTGCCAGTGAGCCGAGAGTTAGCAATTTTCTTAGGTTTTCTCCCACTTTTATAATTGGAGTGTCAACGGAGTAAAGGAGCAACTTCCACTCGATCTCCATCTTTCTATTTCCTAGAATTCTTTTTTGTACTCAGGGATCCTCAGTGCAGGATCTCTCAAACGTACTCGATTTGTGATGCCTTGTGCCAATAAAAAAAGACAACATTTTCTTCTTCTTTTTGTGTGTGTCCACAGAGTCTACTAGAAATCTAGCTAAGGGATCCATTTATTTCGTCAAAATTTGGCCAAGCTATTGTGTGAATGGATTTAGATTTAAGTCAACAAATACTCCGATCAGAGAGAACTTTTTTGGATCTTGATTCGACCAAAAATAGTTATTTGTGTATTCCATCTACAAACTATATAGATGTCGATCCGGGCAATGATTTCTATGGCATCTTACGGGAGATTATGGAGTTGACATATAACTATGGCATATAGCCGGCTAGGATCGTTTTGTTCAGGTATGATTGGTTCGATCTGATCCAAAATCAAGGTTGAAAAATTGACAAGCATCGACTTGTGGATATTAACTACCGACGTCGATATCAAGGATATGAACCATTTGTCCTAGCAAGTCAGGCTCAACTAGTTTACTTTACTACTTATCATAGACGGGGAACAACTAGGTTGGACTGGTGGGCAGTATACAAGACTAAAGCCAGAAATACCTACGATGTTGACAAAATAGCTTATCAGGAGGACGAGCTACCTCTCGTAACAAATATAGTTGACGTGGACACAACGGAAGTTCCATATTATACATCTAAATGTATAGAACAGGTAGAAGTATCCGAAGAGAAAAACAAAGTAGATGAAAGCGAAGATGAGGAGAAAGAGGAAGATGAGGATGCGGAGGACGAAGAAGATGAATTTTCATAAGATGATTGAAAATAAAATAAAATGTAAAATATGTTTAACCACTAATTAATCTCCATGCAACAATAAATCTTCCACATTACACGTCTAATACTATTATTTTATTTAACCCCTAATTAATTTTTATGTTTCCATCAATCTATCCAGATGGCACCTATGACCCGAGCACGTAGCTTGAGAGAGGCATAGATGACTGCCGAGGAGGTAGTGGTACCTCATGCTGCTAAGGAGGTAGTGCTTCCTCCTGCTGCTGAGGAGGTAGTAGTACCTAAAGCAGAGATGAAGGTCAAGGAAGAACTTCGTCCTACTATTAGGAAGACGGGCGAGAGGATGGATCGTGCCGTTCAGGCAGTACAGGAGAGGGCGGATCTTGCCGTTCACGTGTTGCACGGGTCGCAGGTGGCCATTTGTGAGCAGGTTTTAAGGCTGACGGCTGTTATGGATTCAACCAACTCCAGACTGCTAGCTATGGAGCAGACACTTCCTGGTCGTGCATCGGCATCCACACTGACTATAGCGGTTCTACTGCCTCATCTTCCTTCTACTGATGAGTCGTCACCAGTGATGCTGACCCTGGTGCAGTATAGGTTCATGATGTCCCAAATACCGGGACTGCCTACTCCTCCTTCTCATCCTGACCAGGCGTAGTAGTCCTTTATTGGACTTACTCATTTGTTGTGTTGGTGACCCATTGTTGGGTCTTTATGTATTTATTTTATACACTTACTTACAATTTGTGTTATGTTATATTGAATATTATCGGACACGCTTTTTATAGTCGTTTGGTAGTGGATTTGTATCTACCATGCTATTTCCTGTCTTTTTTATCGTTAGATTCTATTTATTTGATTCTTGGTAGTGCATTTTTATCAATTGTCTCTATATTGGTTACCGGTGTTGAGTGTTCCACCGAAGGGGTCGACGAACCCAAGGAATTCTATGGAGGGTTGTTCCGGGTCTATTATTTGGAAACTGTCACTCTAAATGTAGGTATAATGCTTTATAATGTAACTTTCATTTATATAAAAAGCATACAGTATTCTTTTTTTACATTTTTTTTGGAGTTAGCGACATTTAGCGACGCAAGCATACGTTGCTAAGGTGTACCGAAATGTTGCAAACTTGAGAATCAGAACGTCGCTGAACGTCGCAAAATGTCACAAAAACGTTGACGTGGACAATATTACAGGTCAGCAACTTTAGTCAAGCAACGTCGCTATCATCGTCGCCAAGTTCGTATCAATACGTCGCTATGCAAGCATCGTAACGTTATTGGATGTCGCCAAATGTCGCTTAAATAGTGACATGACAATCCCAAATTGCCAGATATGGAGTCGCTAAACATCGCTAAACTTTGTAGTTTACGTCGCTAACAGTTGAAATGTCAGTGACAATTAGCAACGAATTTGTACGTCGCAGATTAGCAACGCAACGTCGGTAAACTTCGCTATAGCGACGGACAACGACGTTTCTCTAGTTAGAGACCATGTTTTATGCGACATTGTCAAAACGTCGCTAATTTTATCGCCGATTTATTTTAGTGATGTATTTTTGATGTTTAGCGACGTCATCTAGCGTCGCTAATGTGACATATTTTGGTAGTGACGATACAATTCAAGAAAATATGTTGCTTGATGACTTAAGATAGATAGATGAACGTACATGATTTTTGGGTTTGAACAAATTGATCATGTAACTAGTTCGAGGGATAATGATTGAATTTGATCTTGAATGTCGAAGAGATTATGGTATATCCAGTTAGGACGATATCATCAATTGCACGATTCAAAGTTCATTGCGAAGAAAGATCGTCAGGTTATGTATATCAGCGATGGCATTGATGCATATCAGAGATTGATGTGCGACAACTCAGGGATACTCTGATTCGAGGAATAATGATCTTTTTAAATGTTATTGTTCAGATGGATGCTATACTTAGGATTTGATAGCGATGAATGATTGGATGAGTTAATAAGATAAACTTAAAGTTTACATGAATGAATAGTACTCAGACTATACGAAAACGAATATGTTGACAGAGTTAATGATCATTGATGTGAGAATTGTTATGACTTGAGGAAATGTCTGAGAATGGATTGATATATTACTTGGATGATAACGAAAGTGTCATGAATATTTCGATGATAACCACAACGTTGAAGCTCTCATCTTGTGCGAGCACAACTCCAACCTCGGGCATGCGTCACGTCAGATTAGGGCGACCATTCCACAGGAGCGCTGGCACAGTGATTTTATGTCCAACATAGCTAACCGGACTTGCAGAAGATTGGGGCATGATATATTGATATTCTAGACGACCTTGTGATCGAATACGTAAATTATGTTAATGACTTAGGAAATATGGTGTGATAATTATGGTATAGTGACAAATCATATTGTGGTGTACTTGACTTGGATAGGATGGATAGGTAAATTATATCGAACATATTTAAAGAGATAACTATGTCAATTGATAGTTTGGACGTGCGATATTGATATACCGAGAAACTGTTTGGGCAAAACTCACCGTATGATGGCTTTGCTGAACGACTCGGACCCCTTGGACTGAATGCTATGAGTGCGAATAGAAGAAAAGTATGCTCTAAGTTTAGAAATTGGAGTAATACGAGCTTGGGTAGAAAATCCCGTACTATCAACTTTGGTTTAATCTTAGGATTGGGGTCAGTGTTGTTATTATTGTTTGGGAACGGTGATTCCAATACTGAAGTTGACTTTAGCCTAGAGAGATGGCCTAGTGGTTAGGCAAGACATCCCAGTTTCAAGATTTAGCATTGGTACGATTGGTCTTGAGGATTGATAGGATTGGATAATAGATTGGCGGATAGAATGAGTCAATTATGTGGAGACCCCACTTATGAGGCTTGGCTAAAATGTATATATTCTGGGGACGCCTAAATATGTTCATGATCCGACTCAAGTGGTAATGGTGAATTCCCTATCACAAGGCTTGGTTAAAATGCATTTATTTTGGGGATGTCATAAATATGTGCACGATCCAACTAAGTGATACTTTAAATTCAGGTGAGACTAAAGGAACAAGAAGGTATCTAGGGTTTTCAAATCGTGTGTTTCAAATAAAATATTGATGGTATTGTGATCATTGGATTTGAAATAAACTTGAATGTTGATTGATCGGGTGGTTTTTCATAGAACTAAGATGTCCATGTGCACAACGAGTATAAGTTACCCCATTTGAGATATAGTTGTTCGATGTGAAGAAAATAACTAAGATACGAGCGTTGCCCGGATTGAAGAAATGCATAGAAGGAGTGGGTGCGAGAACCATTAGATGTTAAATCAAATGATAAGTCAATAAGTGTGTACTCAGTAAGTTTCAATGATGAAACTTTTTTTGAGTGGTATATAATGTAATGCCCCGTCCCGCTCAGTTCAACCGGAGGAATCAAAATGCCAACAGCGTTTGGACTTAGGCATGCAATGTCTTGCTCGAAATCCCGCACAGCCGAGATAACTCCTCGCTCAGGTGGGTGGCTTCGGTGAACTTGCTTCTACTTGTCCTTCACACTAATAAACTGATGTTTTCAATTCACTGAGTAGGCTTAATAATAAAAGAGATGAACCTACATTAAAGAAATAATCCCATGGTCTCGAGTCATGGTATAGAACTTGGAATAGTTAAGTTGATGTTTAGAATTCACTCCACGGTGGCTTTCAAAGTTGGCACTGGGTCTTTGACCGAACACGATTGAGTTAGGCAGAGTTATGCCACGGGCTATCGATGCCATAGCAGGCACGTTCCATAATCTCACTGCTTATCATAGTAAAAATGTCCCATGGTCTCAAAATTAGTCCTATAGAAGGCGTCACGGGTTAAGGGGATCAAAGAACGTGATTGTTCAAGTTGAGCATGTACACGGTCCCATAATTCTACGGCTAGATATAGCCACATGTTTCTACGATGCAAGGCTTGGCATAGCCTTTACTCCTTCCACGAGTTAAGTTGTATCACATGGTTTATGGCACAGTCATGACACTGATATAGAACATGGTTGGTTCAAGTTAAATATGTAGGAGGCTCACAAGTAGTCATTTCTGAGTGAGTCAAAGGTATAAAAATATGAATAAAAAGTAAACAGAAATGTAGTGCGCCATGGCTCCCTGAAATTATAAGCATACGTCGAGGCAATCCCTGAACAATGGGTGCTATGGAAAGGAAGAAAGTATAGAAACTATGTAGGACGATAATTAAGTTGAGTCTTGCATGGTCATTAGACAAGTATAGACATCGCCTTCTGAAGCACCTTCAAGTTGCAAGCCGAAGGGGTACCTATGGTTCATCGTATTGCTATTTCAACTTTCGTTGGCGACATATTGTTTATTCAATATTTCTGCTTCGGGACTTCTGTGCGACAACCCTATCGCTTAGCCTGTAATCGGCCGTTATAGAATTCGCCTTGTGTAAGCGCAAATCTAGGCTCACGCGGTATCATGTCTTAGCAAGGACGATCGCTCTTTCGGGAGCGGGACGTGACACAGTGGCATAACACTACAAATAGGCAGGTAATCTCATGTTGGAAAGTTAAACTCTCGTAAAATAATTCACCTACGTGTATAAAAAGAGAGATGCCGTCTCTTAAGGATAAAATTGTAAACACCCAAGATACATACATAGAAAAGAGGTCATCACAAGGCCCTTAACATGCGACTAGAGGCACAATTGATGTAATTGTTGAGTGAAAAAGTGTAGCTATAGTACTGAATTCAAGGATTAGTCCATTTTTATCGCACTATAGTTTGACCCATACATGAACCTTCATGTTGTAAGTGATATCTATCCTAATACATGATATACAATTACTGTATTAAATATTTATTATATATTGAAAGATGTGGGGTTGGGGTTTTAATTGAATTTGGTCACTATAATCTACTCACATATCTCCATATTGAGGCAACCCCAAGTGTGTATATTTAGTATTTAAGCTATCATATATTGACTTACTTATATTAAATGTGTTAGCTCAAGTAGTGATTATGATGGAAGTTTTTCCTGGTGAGAGAAATTCACATCTCACAATAATTTGTGTGTTATGTCGTTTAATTTCATAGATAAATCTATTAGAGTTAGGTTCATTAGCTCAGACTTAGTCTCAGAATTAATAAAAGTTCATTCTTAGAATAGGCAACATCGGTCCCACCAAAGAATAGAAAGAAGTAGTATCGCCAAAATTTGTGTAGTAGTATCGCAAACAATGACCATTATACATCACGGAGCTCCAAGTTGCTAGTCCTGGAGACTGTAATTCCTTAGACGTTCTATGGGGCCTTTTTTATGCAATTTCATGATATCTTTGGGGCACTGTTATGCAGAAGCTCTACTCTGCAATTATACAAAAGTTATGTGCCATGGTTTCGTAGAAACCAATGGCTTTCAGTTTTGTAACTACCCTATCAATAGGGAGTTACTATTGTAACCACTCCGCTGGATAAGGGACTTACTCCATAGTGATCTTCCCATATCCTTAGTGGGTGCTTATCATGTTCAAGTAGGGTGCACCCATATTTAATCTTCTTTCCCAATTTTTGTTATCTATATAAGAAGATAACATAGAGAATTATAAGAGATCCATAAGAGAGATCATTTTTAAAGTCAAAGCTTCTTATCGCAGCACTCAGCACTTGTCGGTGAGTCCAATAGCACTCTTGAGCTAATCTATAAGAAGTGACATAGATCATTCCAAAAGTTCTATCAAACTTGTTGGTTCCTAAGAGTGGATCGACAGAGATAATCGAATCATGCTTTAAGAAATGGTGGCCCTTATTACCCCAGCAGGTGGTTCAATTCTTCAAGAGATCAACTCTACCCTCAATAAATTATTGCTTGCAACCTAGCAGTTTTATTTCAGGAATTCGTGATAGGTTCATTGCTTACACTTTCATTGCAGATTGTTTATGCCAAGAGCAAGATTGTTAGGAGCCTCGTGAATCCTTCCTCCACGACCCTTACTCTGTTACTAGCATTTTAATCACTTTTGTTATCTCCTTGTGATCTTTACTCACACACAAGAGTTCAGTAATCTTCGAATTGTATGGATTTCTTTGGAAATTCCACAATAATATTTTATTTTTAAAATTTAATCTATTATTAAAAAATTTAAATTAGCCTATCATTTAAGTTTAAGTTTAGTCTAATTTAAAATTAAAGTTAATCTAGTCTAATAAAGATTTAATCTATTCTCTAAAACAAATATGAATGTATCTTTTTCGTTTCTAAAATTATAACTTAAAATGTAACTTAATTTAATTATTCTATTACAAGTTAGATAAATTTTAAAATTCATAGAGAACTTTAATTTCTTGATATGTTTAAAATATGATAAGATTTGATACATTTATAAGAGCAAGTTATGACATCCTCCTTTAGCCTTGGCGATGTGGGACTAAAGTGAGCTATATAGTAATAATTAACTGACAATTACAAGATTACCTCAAGTTGTGCTAGATATTGCACATGCATAACTTCTAAGAACTTGGAAAATATCTAATTCGAGGCGACTTTGGTGAGATTGTATGTTACTTGACCTTCTGTTTTGATAGTCAGTACCTCGATTATTTTATCCTCCAATTTTTCTTTAATAAAGGATGTGTTAATCTCAATATGCTTGATTATATCATATTGAACCGAATTGTCTCCAATACCATAAACAACCTTATTATCACAAAATAAATGCATAATATGTCTAACTCCCAAATCTTGTAGTAGAAGATTAATCTATAAAATATCACAAATCCATAGTGTCATACTTCTGTATTTTATACTCGATCTTGCAGCCACATTATGCTTTTACTTCTCCAAGTAACAAGGTTCCATCCAACAAAGGTGAAATAATCGAACGTCGAACACCTATCTTCAGTTGAACATGCTCGGTCTGCATCAATATAATCTTTAATTCTGAAATGACCATTCCTCGTAAATAAAATTGCTTTGGCCGGACTTCCCTTTAAATATCTTAATATCCTCATGACTGCATCCATTGTATTCTTCTCCAAGATCATGCATGTATTAATTAACCACACTTAAGGCATGAAAAATATCAGGCCTAGTGTAAGCCAAATGCATCAATCGACCTATCGATCTCTAATATATCTTCTTCTTTTAACTAGTACATAACTAGGATTACTACTAAGTTTTATTCTCTCTTCAATGTAGCTACATGTTGACATACTGACATACTAACTATTTTCCTCGAAGGTCAATGAGATAATTCCATTATGACATGAATATTAACTGATTTACACCTTTACAGCTCAATGCCAAAAAATACTTTAAGGACCTGAGATATTTCATTTCAAATTCAATAGACTATTTTGACAAGATTATCCGCACTTCAAGGTCATTTCCCCTTACTACCATGTTATCGATGTAAACAATAAGTGTTGTAATTTCCTTTTTTTCCTTCAGAAATAGAGTGTCATCACAATTACTCTATTTTTAGCTAAATTATTTCATTGACTCGGTGAGTCTACCAAACCATGCTCATATGGCTTCAACCCATAAAGGTATTTCTCTAATCTATATACCCATTTACCACATTTGTCTAGAATAATAATCCCCGATAGGAGGTCCATATAAATTTTTGGTTAAATCGTCATGTAGAAATACATTCTTCACATCAAATTGATGTTATGGACACCTCGGGTTTGCCACTAGATATTATGGAACATGGACTGTATTAATCATTGCTACTAGAGCAAACGTATTTGTATAGTCAATTTCATACTTTGACTATATCCCTTTGCTACTAGCCTTGCTTTGAAGCAACCTGTGGTTCCATCGATTTTTTATTTACACAATTAGACCCATTATTTAGTATCCGCTATCAAGAAATCCTAATTAATACGTTAATAGTATGTAGAACGAGATATGTGGTATTTTGATGGTTTCAAACGATAATTCTATAGATTCAATGACACAAAAACGAAAGAAATTGTCTGATGCCTTAGGACCTTCATGCTATGGTCTAAAGTTTCCAGAGGCTGTTCCTAATATGATATTCTTGGTCGAACTCTCGGAGTGATCCAACACATAAATGCTATCTTTCACGTATCTTTTCAGTTGCGATACATGGAATACATTATGAACTCCCTCAAGTGGAGGTAGCAATGCCAATCTGTAGGCAATTTATCCAACATGCTCCAATATATTTGTAACACCCAGTTTTCCAAATGAGGATAATTTAGAAATTTTATAATTATAATCATTTAATAATGATATTTAAATCATATTATGATTTTTAGTGATTTTTGATTAATTTAAAACTATTTAAAATATTGAATTGCGATTTTGATGGTTAACTAGTGTAACCCTAGAATTGCTAACTCTGGAGACTAACCATGACCAAGGGAGCCTAGTCATGTGATTAGAATGTCATATTACTACTTTTTAGCCTAGGGGTATTTTGGTTATTGTGACAATTTTGTGAAATTATAATTTTGATTAATTAAATATTGTGCTAATCTTTTAGTTAAGCCTTAACCTAGAAGTTTAACCTAACCTAGATTAGTCTTGAGATTAGAATCATGGTTAGAACATTCCTACTAAGTGCCAAGGTTAGTAATATCTAGATATTCCTAGGTAGGATATTTTTCCTTTGAGATATTTGTAAAAAGAAGCCTTTAACCAATAGGAAGGCTTGAAATTGGGTGGAATGACCTTAGCCACACATCTAGCTATTGCAAAACCCTAATTTCCTAAGATGACCAGCCATACAAGCCCCCCCTTCCTATAAGTGTCATACTTAGAAGCCTTTGCCACTTTTTAAAAACCTAGAAGAACCCTACTTTGTTATTCCCTAAACTTCTTCCAATTAATCCTAATTGAGCCCAAATTGAGTCAAATCAATTGCATCATCATTCCCAACATTAGAGGAGACTTGTGGGTGCTTGCTAGCGAGCTTTGAGGACGTTTGAACCGTAGCAAATCGAGAAAGACGTCAAGTCGAGGCTCTTTACATTGAGTTTGAACACTCAATAGGTAAAACCCTACAAACCCTAATAAATTTCTAATTTCTTCCCATAGATGCATTCCTTTAGGGTTCCCTTAGGTGTAGCCCAAGTTTGGTAGGACCTCGTGTCCATTTCGTGTCCGTATCGGACACGTATCGGTGTTTTTAAAGAATGTTTGGTGAAATGCCACATAGAAATAGATTTTGGTAATTTTTAAAACTAATTACATGTCTGTGTAGCCTAACATGTGTATATTACAACCCTAATTGACTGATTCGATTTTAGGTAGATTTGGACATTAGTTTAGGGCTCGGACACGCAGCACGAGACCTCCGTGCTGTGCCCTGCTACCCGACACCAAATTCTCACTGTTAAGGACATGGGGATACATGAAACTTGATACGAAGGTAGGGGGACATGTTTGTCAACATGTTCCCAAAGTTTCGTGATGGTTCATGATGTGGCAAGTGAGCATTAGTGTCTGCACTGAATTCGTACTGCACTGGGACACTGTTAAAACACATTCTGATACGTACGAACCACTTGGACACGTGACTTCGTGGACACTGTGCAGGCACCTAGACACCTACCCTTATACCTAGACTACCTCTGGACACGACCACGTGACACAAGAAGGACTGTGTCGTGTCTTATGATGCCCGACACTTCTGTACGGGACCTAGCCTACTGTGTGACTGATACATATTTTGGAAATGTTTGGACACTTCGTGTCCAGCTATGTGGACACGAAATGACACCCCTAGAAACGGGTTCATGTGAGGAACATTTCTACATGCCTGATTGTGGGTTACTATGGTATTGAAATTGAATTTTCGAAAAAGATTGGTTCTTCACTTATACTTAGGTTCAAGAACAATTATATATGAACTGGAGATGTGAGGTTAGGATTGAGTTTCAGGTTTGATGATACATGTATGAGTTATTCTTTAGTTTCAGTATGCTGAATTGAGTGGGTATTTGATGTAGATATCGAGTTTAACATCTAAAATTGGGTTGATATCTGGGTTAGATATCATCTCAGGTTTTTCTGATATGACCTTACTAAGTATCACTTATAGAGGTCCTCGGTTAATGTTGAGCCGGAGTTTGTATTGATTTCATATATGTTGAATGTGACTGAGATTATAGAGAGTGATTAGGCAGTAAGGACAGTGGCACGGCCAGTGTAGGCTATTCAGGCAACAACAGCACTTGGCCACACCACAAAACCTTGTCCTGCAGTGGGCTGCCTGATTTTGGGTATGAGTGAGTATATAAGTGAGTTGAGTGATAGAGGTTAGCTTAACTTGGCCTTAGGCCATGATTTAGTAGCAGTCCATTAGATTGAGTCCAGTCCTATAGTTCAGTCATATACAAGAGAGAGAGAGAGAGAGAGTCTACTGTAGGTAAGAAGAAGGGAAGGTGCATGAACAGCAGTGAGGTGAGACAGGGCCTGTAGGCCAGTATTTAGTGTGTCCAGTGAGTGTGTGGGTGTGCCATGAGTGTGCCTAGTGCTCTAGTATGTATATAAGTATGGATGCTTGAGAGTATAAGGAGTAGGAAGTTGTTATGTGTTAGAGTTTAGGAGGTAACTTGAATAGGTAATGTGTTGGGGTGAAATTGGATGAGGATATATGTGATATATATATATATATATATATATATATATATATATATATATATATATATATATATATATATATATATATATATATATATATATATATATATATATGTCTGAATGTAATGCATATATGTCGTTGAGGTTAGTCTTGTGGGAGTATGTTGTATATATATATATATATATATATATATATATATATATATATATATATATATATATATATATATATATGTCTATATGAGATGATAGCATATAATAGAATGGCAGGAGTTTGGATGTGGCTTCCTCGGGAAGGAGCCTTTCCCCTCCTCGTGGATCCCTTCTCCCCCCCCCCCCCCCCCCCCGCCTCCGGCCGGAGGCCAGCCGGCCCTCGGCGGCCCTCCCGCCGTCGTGAGGCCCTCACCCCCCTCGGCCTCCCCTATCTTCTCGGTTGGCCAGGGCTCCCCCGGCCGCCCCTCCAGCGGAGTTCCCTCGCGACCAGTGTCTGCCCGACATGCGGCAAGCCCGCCTCCGTCCCCTCCCGGCCTCGCCGTCACCGCCGGCCTGGGCGTCGTCGGCGTCGCCGTGCGCTGCGCCAGGTAGCTCTCCCGGCCCCATCAATCCTCGGCCCCCCGCGGGCCCCATCGCCGCCATGCGCGCGGTGCTGCCCCCATCCGGCCCCTCGTCTCCCCCCGGCCGCCGCATCTGTCGGTGCGCCGCCCCCCCTCCGTTCGCGGCTCATCCCTCCGTCCCCCTCTCTCCGCAGCGCCTCTCTGGGCCTCCGCCGGCGGACGTCTCGGCCGCGGCCTCTCCCCCCGCCCCCCCCGACCATCCGGCAGCATCCGCCTTGAACCATCCTCCTCCTCCGGCCATCAGCTCCACCCCGCCTTGTCCTCCTCCTCAGGATCCTCCTCCCCAGGCGCGCGCCACCCCGGCTGCTGCCATTCCCCCGGAGATCCCTCCCGCCGCACTCCTTCCCTCCTCGGCCGCGGGCTCCCTCTCCGCGCCTTCCCCCGCCGTGGCTGAGGTACCCCTCCCGGCGCTCGCCTCTTCGTCAGCTGCTGTCCCCACGGCGTCTCCCTCCCCACCGGATGCGAGCTGCCCTCCGGCGCTTCTGCCCAGCGAGCCCACCTCGGCGTCTCCCTCCTCCGAGTCGACTGGGGTCTACTGGCAGGACCCAACCACCTTGCGGTGGTACTGGGTCCCCGTCCCCGCCCAGCCGGCCGCCCAGCCGTCCGCGGCCCTCTGGCTTTCCTCCGGCGACCTCGGTTCCTCCCAAGCGGCGCTGTCGGCGGCGTTCGCCCCCCGCCTTGGGGTATTCCCCTCCGGTGGCCCCCCCTCTGGGCCCCCCTTCCTCCGACGGCTCAGGCATCCCCCGCCACCTCGCCGTGGTGCCCCTGCGGTCGTTACCCCCCACCGTCGGGCCTAGTGCTCAACGGGGCCGACTCCGGCACTCCGTGGAGCTCCCTCCGCTCCTCCGCCGGGTCTTGTTCGTCGCCCTCCTCCGCCTGGGACCGGCGGGCTCCCTCTCCCATCGTGCCGACACCTCTCCGCCTCGTGCTCCCTCGGGTCGTGCTCCCGCGCCGGCGATCTCCTGCCGCCGTGCTCTCCCTCCGGGATCATCTCCTCCCCCTCCGGCCTTCCCCCTCGCCGCCGGGGCTTCGCCACCCGAAGCTGAGCTGGCCTCCCTCGGCGGTGATCAACGCCCTCGGGTTCTGCCCCTCCCTCGGGCCTCCCGCTCGAGGCTGCTCCTCCTCCCCTCCGTCGGGGCTCGCTTCCCCGCCGTGGCCCTGCGTCTCGGGCCGCCCTCCCCGCTGCCCGGACCGCCGGTCGCCCAGCCCGCTGACCGCTCGGGGCGCCCGCCCCGGGTCGCGTGCTGTCCGCCCCCTCGGGCCCAGCACTGGGCTCCTCGGGCCCAGTGCAGCCCCATCCTAGGGCCTTGCGCGCGTGGGCACGTGCCCTGCCTCGGGCAGGGTGGGCGCGCGGTCCGAGAACACCCCCCTCTCTTGTTGCTGTTTGTTGTTTGGCTTTTAGTTTTTCGTGTATTTGCTGTTTGCTGTGTTGATTTCGAATTTCGTTTGAAATTCAAAATTTGGCCGTTTAGGCCCCCGCTGCTTTCTGTCTTCATTCAATAAATTCCAGTTTCAAAAAAAAAAAAATAAAAATAAAAATAAAAATAAAAATAAAAATATATGTCTATATGAGATATGGCTAAATGTATATGATGTAAGGTTGTATAGATAATTACTTATGAACTTGTTAGATAGATGTGTATCATAGGAAGTGGTTTTGAGATGTTAGTTCTTAGGATATCAGTTTGAGGTTTGAGTTGAACTGATTTCTGATATCTGAGATATTGGTTGAGTATGGATAGGTATATAGGTGAGGCTATATAGGTATGTATATATCTATTTAATATAGGTATATAGATATGAGTTATACTTTTGTCCTATAGTTAATGTTTAGACTTAGGATTTTACATGGATAATATAGGTAGAATATATGGCAGGTAGGTGATGACTTGGAATATGTTTAGTTTGACCTAAATTGACTTAAAAGATTGGCCAGTTGACCTAGATTGGTAGATTGACCTAGTTGACTATATAGTTGACTAGAGAGTTGACCAAAAGTCAACATTGAGTCTAAATGTACCAATTGACCTAGTTAGACTAGATGTTGACTTGGGTTGACCCAAAGTTGACCAAGTTTGACTTTGACCTAGTTTGACCTAGACAGTTGACCAGGTTGACTTAGAGTTGACTTTGACCTAGATTGACCTAGAAATCATGTAGATTGTATTATAAATATTTTTAAACACATTATAACATGTACTGCTCTATTTAGGATATTGTGACTCCGGTGCAGACATCTGATATTACATTACTCTTTTCAGAGTATCAGGTGAGTACTTTCTCTGATAGTTCTTTCATTTACTTGTCAATTACTGTACTTCAGTTCTAGTTAGTTATATTTGATTCTTGTTACAAACACATTTTGTTATTACTGAAACTATGTATACGACACACATACTTTACTCGTTTTATCTCTATTATTCGAATCATCATTCGAACTATTTGAACTACCTGTTCGTATCTTTATGTGCTGGTTGGACTTGTATTCGTCTTATGTGTTGGATTATGTATTCATTTGTATTAGACTAGGCGAGGAAATATTGATTAGACATGTAGACATATCTCCCTATTCGAATCACCCCTCTGTGAATGATATTCGAACGATAGCCATCCCTCACCTGATCAGTGTGTGGTGTGACGTATTACCTACAGTCGTTTACATGTCGATCTCGATATTTTAAAACACACTTGGAGAATTAATTTGAATCATTGTTAGATCATCATGTGAATCATTATTCGTATCACCTTATCCGAATCACCTTATTAGAACAATGATTAGAATCACATTCGACTCATACTGTACTGGAATCACATTCGACTCATCTTTTATTAGACTCACATTGTGATTACACTCGACTTATTGTACTGTCTGGACTCATCATATTACTCTAGTTCAGCTATATCTTATTTTACAGTCTTCATTGCCATGCTTCTCCTCTTGTTTAGTTACCTTACTTTTCTTGTACCTTAACTGTTTCTCTACATTATTACTCGTATAAACTGCTATGTTCATCAATACAACTGTCTATAACTGCTTCATAGTTCTCTGTCATTTACTTGGGATTTCTTGATGAATTGTGCTCTGTCTATAACTGCTTTATATTTCTGTCTATAATTGCGTGAGTTGTTGATTAGATAGTAACCTAGGACAGCGTTCTACCGCAGACACTACGGCATAGACTGGACGTACCCACTTCTCTTTTCCCTATACTGGGTGCGGATCATGACACGTTTTAGTGGTGGCCCATGCAGTCGAGAGTCGCATTAGTGCGATGTCGTGGTAGTACAGATGAGTTGTACTGCTGCGTGCCTCCGATAGAAACTAAGGAATAGGCTTTAGTGGAGAGGTTACTCAATCACATTTAGGACAACTTGAGTAGATTCCTGGAATGATCCTTGAAAATCTTATTATAAACTATCTCGAAATTCGATTCTGACAGTATCTGTCTATTTTCTTTATTCGTTGTTGAAATTGATTCTTGGTATTCATTATTGACTTGATTTTATACCAAGATGAACATTATGGGCTAGGTTGCATCAGTCATAGAATTTAGAGTCTTCTACAGCCATATTAGCTGGTTTGGCGATGAGATAGTGTCTGATTTTGGATGTATTTCTCAGGTGTGGGAATTTAAAGTTTTCGCAGCCAAGCTAGCGGCAATGCAAAAATTTTAAATACCATAATTCTAGAGGTATGTACCTTAGTCGCGGACTATATGGATTATCGCTGTAGTACTTACTGGCGTAACGAGGATTCTGGTAACATGGTTCTGGATAGACGGGTATGATTATCAGATTTCAGAATAGTACCATATAGATGGTGCCCTAGTATGATGGAACGAAATATCAGAGTGGATGTTACTTGAGTATCATGGATTAGATAGAGGGAGCTAAGCCACCTATAGCGCAGCACCGTGCCCCGCACCATCAAAGGGATATACCCCAGAGGGGCAGGGCTTTTGTGCTGACAGTCGAGCAGACCGACGTTATGGGTGACGGGTTAGCAGGTCTGTCTTTCTTGTCCTTCTTTTCACCTTCATGTGTGATTCCATTAGTACCTGCCAAGATATGCTTGTGATATATTAGATAGCGTAGTTATCCTGATCGAGACTGTGGAATCACGATCAGTAGGATTGTGTTGCATGTTATCTTTCGACCTTGTTTGATTTAGGGTTTGACCTAGGAGGAGTACGATCATCTTAATTTCGAGGACGAAATTCTTCTAAGGGGGGTAGACTTGTAACACCCAGTTTTCCAAATGAGAGTAATTTTAAAATTTTATAATTATAATTATTTAATAATGATATTTAAATCATATTGTGATTTTTAGTGATTTTTTATTAATTTAAAACTATTTAAAAATATTGAATTGCAATTTTGATGGTTAACTAGTGTAACCCTAGAACTGCTAACTCTGGAAACTAACCATGACCAAGAAAGCCTAGTCATGTGATTAGAATATCATATTAGTACTTTTTAGCCTAGGGGTATTTGGTTATTTGACAATTTTATGAAATTGTAATTTTGATTAATTAAATATTGTGTTAATCTTTTAGTTAAGCTTTAACCTAGAAGTTTAACCTAACCTAGATTAGTCTTCAGATTAGAATCATGGTTAGAACATTCCTACTAAGTGCCAAGGTTAGTAATATCTAGATATTCCTAGGTAAGATATTTTTCCTTTGAGATATTTGTAAAAAGAAGCCTTGAACCATATGAAGGCTTGAAATTGGGTGGAATGACCTTAGCCACACATCTAGCTATTGCAAAACCCTAATTTCCTAAGATGACCAGCCATACAAGCCCCCCTTCCTATAAGTGTCATACTTAGAAGCCTTTGCCACTTTTTGAAAACCTAGAAGAACCCTACTTTGTTCTTCCCTAAACTTCTCCCAACTAATTCAAATTGAGCCCAAATTGAGTCAAATCAATTGCATCATCATCCCCAACATTAAGGAGACTTGTGGGTGCTTGCTAGCGAGGTTTGAGGACGTTTGAACCGTAGAAAATCGAGGAAGACGTCAAGTCAATGCTCTTTACATTGAGTTTGAATATCAATAGGTAAAACCCTATAAACCCTAATAAATTCCTAATTTCTTTCCATAGATGCATTCATTTTGGGTTTCCCTAGGTGTAGCCCAAGTTTGGTAGGACCTCGTGTCCATTTCGTGTCCGTATCGGATACGTATCGGTATTTTTAAAGAAGTGTTTGGTGAAATGCCACATAGAAATGGATTTTGGTAATTTTCAAAACTAATTACATGTATGTGTAGCCTAACATATGTATATTACAACCCTAATTGACTGAATCAATTTTACGTAGATTTGGACACGGGTATAGGGCTCGAACGCAGCAGAGACCCCCAAGCTGTGCCCTGCTACCCGATACCAAATTCTCACTGTTAAGGACACGAGGACACATAAAACTTGACACAAGTTGGGGACATGTCTGTCGACATGTTCCCAAAGTTTTGTGATGGTCCATGATGTGTCGAGTGAGCATTCGTGTCTGTATTGAATTCGTACTGCACTGGGACACTGTTAAAACATGTTCTGATACACACGAACCACTTGGACACGTGACTTCGTGGATACTGTGCAGGCACCTAGACACCTACCCCTATACCTAGACTACCTCTGGACACGAGCACGTGACACAAGAAGGACTGTGTCGTGTCCTATGTTGCCCGACACTTATGTATGGGACCTAGCCTACGTGTGACTGATAAACATTTTGGAATGTTTGGACACTTCGTGTCCAGCTATGTGGACACGAAATAACACCCCTAGACACGTGTTCATGTGGGGAAAATTTCTATACGCCTGATTGTGGGTTACTATGGTATTGAAATTGAATTTTCGAAAAAGATTGGTTCTTCACTGATACTTAGGTTCAGGAACTGTTATTACGAACTGGAGATATGAGGTTGGGATCGAGTTTCAGGTTTGATGATACATATATGAGTTATTCTGTAGTTTTAGTATGATGAATTGAGTGGGTATCTGATGTAGATATCGAGTTTAACATCTAAAATTTAGTTGATATCTGGATTAGATATCATCTCAGGTTTTCTGAGATGACCTTACTAAGTATCAGTTGTAGAGGTCCTCGGTTAATGTTGAGCTGGAGTTTGTATTGATTTTATATGTTGAGTGTGTCTGAGATTATAGAGAGTGATTAGGCAGTAAGGACAGTGGCATGGCCAGTGCAGGCCATTCAGGCACAACAGCACTTGGCCACACCACAAAACCTTGTCCTGCAGTGGGCTGCCTGATTTGGGTATGAGTGAGTGTATGAGTGAGTTGAGTGATAGGGGTTAGCTTAACTTGGCCTTAGGCCATGATTTAGTAGCAGTCCATTAGGAGTCCAGTTCTATAGTTCAATCATAGCAAGAGAGAGAGAGAGAGTCTACTGTAGGTAGAAAGAAGGGAAGGTGCATGAACAGCAGTGAGGTAAGACAGGGCCTGTAGGCCAGTATTTAGTGTGTCCAGTGAGTGTTTGGGTGTGCCATGAGTGTGCCTAGTGCTCTAGTATGTATATAAGTATGGATGCTTTAGAGTGTAAGGAGTAGGAAGTTTTTATGTGTTAGAGTTTAGGAGGTAACTTGAATAGGTAATGTGTTGGGGTGAAATTGGATGAGGATATATGTGATATATATATATATATATATATATATATATATATATATATATATATATATATATATATATATATATATATATATATATATATATATATATTACATTCATACATATCATATATGCCAACATTACATTCATATATATATATATATGATATGTATGAATGTAATACATATATGTCGTATATATATGAATGTAATGTTGGCATATATGATATGTATGAATGTAATGCTTATATATATATATATATATATATATATATATATATATATATATATATATATATATATATATATATATATATATATATAATATATATATATATATATATATATATATATATATATATATATATATATATATATATATATATATTTATTTATTTATTTATTTATTTATTTATTTATTTATTTATTTATTTATTTATTTGGTGAAATTGGATGAGGATATATGTGATACTTATAGGTTAGTCTTGTGGGAGTACGTTGTAGATATATATATATATATATATATATTTATGTTGTATATATATATATATATATTAAAAAAAAAAAAAAAATATATATATATATATATATATATATATATATATATATATATATATATGAGATATGGCTAAATGTATATGATGTAAGGTTGCATAGATAATTACTTGTGAACTTGTTAGATAGATGTGTGTCATAAGAAGTGGTTTTGAGATGTTAGTTCTTAGGATATCAGTTTGAGGTTTGAGTTGAACTGATTTCTGATATCTGAGATATTGGTTGAGTATGGATAGGTATATAGGTGAGGCTATATAGGTATGTATATATCTATTTAATATAGGTATATAGATATGAGTTATACTTTTGTCCTATAGTTAATGTTTAGACTTAGGATTTTACATGGATAATATAGGTAGAATATATGACCGGTAGATGATGACTTTGAATATGTTTAGTTTGACCTAAATTGACTTAAAAGATTGGCCAGTTGACCTAGATTGGTAGATTGACCTAGTTGACTATATAGTTGACTAGAGAGTTGACCAAAAGTCAACATTGAGTCTAAATGTGACCAATTGACCTAGTTAGACAAGATGTTGACTTCGGTTGACCCAAAGTTGACCAAGTTTGACTTTGACCTAGTTTGACCTAGACAGTTGACCAGGTTGACTTAGAGTTGACTTTAACCTAGATCGACCTAGAAATCATGTAGATTGCATTGTAAACATCATTTATCTTGTTTTAAACATATTATAACCTATACTGTTCTATTTTGGACATTGTGACTCCGGTGTAGACATCTAATATTACACTACTCTTTTCAGAGTATCAGGCAAGTACATTCTCTGATAGTTCTTTCATTATTTACTTGTCAATTACTGTACTTCAGTTCTAGTTAGTTCTGTTTGATTCTTGTTACAAATATGTATTGTTATTACTGAATCCATGTATATGACACACATACTTTACTCGTCTTGTCTCTATTATTCGAATCACCATTCAAACTATTCGAACCACCTATTCGCATCTTCATGTGCTGGATGGACTTGTATTCATCTTATGTGTTGGATTATGGATTCATTTGTATTAGACTGGGCGAGAAAATACTAATTAGACATGTAGACATATCTCCCTATTCGAATCACCCCTCTGTGAATGATATTCGAACGATAGCCATCCCTCACCTGATCAGTGTGTGGTGTGTCGTATTACCTACAGCCGTTTACATGTCGATCTCGATATTTTAAAACACACTTGGAGAATTAATTTGAATCATCATTAGATCATCATATGAATCATTATTCGTATCACCTTATTCGAATCACCTTATTAGAACAATGATTAGAATCACATTCGACTCATATTGTACTGGAATCACATTCGACTCATACTGTACTGGAATCACATTCGACTCATACAGTACTGGAATCACATTCGACTCGTCTTGTATTAGACTCATATTGGGATTACACTCGACTTATATTGTACTGTCTGGACTCATCATGTTACTCTAGTAGCTAGATCTTATTTTATAGTCTTCATTGTCATGCTTCTCCTCTTGTTTAGTTACCTTACTTTCCTTGTACCTTAACTGTTTCTCTACATCATTACTCGTATAAACTGCCATGTTCATCAATACAAATGTCTATAACTGCTTTATAGTTCTATGTCATTTACTTAGGATTGCTTGATGAATTGTGCTCGTTCCTGTCCTGACCGGACCTGTTGAAAATATTACAGATGATTGCCCTACTTACTTTGGAGTAGGAGATGGCTTAGCTACCTTTGGCCCCGACTCTTAGGAGTGATCGGGAGACTAGATAGTAGACTTGGTTTAGTTTTTATGTTTTAGAACTTGAATTGTAATAAGTTGAGATATTGTTTCGTTTTGAGATTGTTTGAGATTAATATTATTTAGTAGTTGGTTTTGTCGTTGTTATTTAGTCTTAGTTATAAACTTATGTGTTATATTATCGTGCTTAGACTATGAATGAGATTTCATTATATCTATACTTGTCCTCCGTTCGGAGTTGATATTTGATAAGTATATTATATAATTGCGTGAGTTGTTAATTAGATAGTAACCTAGGACAGCGTTCTAACGTCGACACTGCGACGTAGACTGGACGTACCCACTTCTCGTGTCCCTACACTGGGTGCGGGTCGTGACAATATTAAACGATGCAATATACCTTGGACTCAACTTGTCTCATCCTCTAAAGCGAATGGTGCCTCGGGTTGGTGATATCCTCATGAAAGCATAATCGCCTTCCTTAAACTTCAAGAGTCGACTGTCACCACCACATTTTCATGTAAAGGTATTTTTGACCGAATTAAAAAAATTTATTAGTCCGCCATGAGTGTCACGACCCACATCCTGTTTAGGGGCACGAGCACGTGGGTACGTCCAGCCTACGCCACGGTGTCGGCGGTAGAACGCTGTATAGGTCGTCTATAAAATCTAACATCAACAATATATATAAACATGTCATCTCCGTACAAAGGAATATATATAACTCAATCACATGACATCTAGGGAAGATAAGCACAATGTGATAAAGATATGATAAAAATAGAAAAAAAAAGCTAAAATAGATACAAGTCCCAACCAGAAGTTCAGAGTATAGAACATTATAAAATCCCAAAAATATATATACTATAACCAAAAATAATAAGTTGGAACGCAGTCCAGTCAAACCAAAACTAGTCTAGGTCATAGCAGGCGGTGCGTCATCAAGGGACACCAGCCTTACAAGAATGTCCAAGTCGTACTCCCCATCTATGCCATACCCATAATAGGTCAAGCAGTCCGCCTCTAAATCTTCTGTAAATATCAATGGGGTTATCCTGTCAAGATAATGAGCAAGTACAAACACCAACAGCAGTTCCATTGAATTGACAAATGCTATAAGAGATAATTGTAATGGAATACAAGATAAAATATCAAGACTAGAATATAAACATGATATCATGTCAGAGTGTAACATACAGAAAAGTAGAACAGTACAAAAATATCTTATGTGCAATATAAATATAAACAGTGCCTTGAGTATTAGGGCGTTATGTGATCGACTTGGGTCAAGATCAGGCTGTTCCATTTGACCGGCTATACAGAAGTAGTATAGAGGATCAGGCCAGCCAAATAGAAAGCTATGCACAAGTAGTATCAGGTCAGGCTATACCCTACGTGTGGTGAGGGTGGAGCTATGCACAAGTATTATCAAGTGGGGATAATGATCACATAATCTCTAATAACTCCTCATCCCCGAGTAGTATAATAGATCCAACCATGACACATCATGACACGGGATTTAAAGAGCAGGGGGCCAGCCCACTCCCAAATCGGTATCTATGCAAGTACAGGAAACAAGATCGAATAATGTACTCATATACCAGGTAAACTAGGAATAACCTCACATGTCGAGATCCAATGTATACTAGTTCGTGTACCATCGTACCGGAAATCAAGTAAGACACTGCAACTAAATCGGATATAGAAGATATCAAGACAATAAAAACTATCAGAGAATGTACTCACCTGCGGTCCTGAGCAGTCAATAGGAATCGAGGCTCGGAGGATAGTCACAAACCTTAATATGAGATATACAAGAGTTAATTTGGGTTTAATAGTATTTGGCATGATTTCCAGTGTATGATATGTAAATCTTGGTCAAGCTCAGTCAAACTACGTCACACTAGGTCATACTAAGTCAAACTAGGTCACACTAAGTCAAACTAGGTCACACAAAGTCAAACTAGGTCAAACTAGGTCAAAGGTTAACTTACAGTTGACTTTTGGTCAACTGGTCAACTCCTTGTCCAATTTAGGTCAAACTAAGCTAATATTTGACTCATAATTGACTTTTGGTCAACTGGTCAACTCTGGTCAAGTTCTAGTCAATTTTAGGTCCAATGTTAACTTTTAGTTGACTTTGAGTCAAAACAGTCAACTATGGTCAAACGGGGTCAACTCTAGCCTAGGTATCCTATTCCTAGCATTGACCTACCAAGATACCACATATCTTGGCCCTATTGGTAACCCGATATCATTATCTTGCTTTAGCACAATTACCTTAGCCTAAGGTAAACCTTTATCTTAGCTAGGTAAACCCCTTACCTAGGCATCCAACAACCATCCTAGACTAATAGCTAACTCATACTAGTTATATATCCTATGACGAGGTAAACTAATACCTTAACCTACCATGGTATCCCAATACCTTACCCCATGACAAGGTATTCCTCATTACCTTACCTAGACCAAGGTAAATCACATTTACCTTAAGATACTAGCTAGTATCCTAAAATACGCATTGGTATCTTAAGATACGACTCTTGTTATCCTAAGATACCAAGACACTAACTTATCTAACCATTACCTACCCTTAGACTCTAAGTTTATCCAATACCTTGAGGGTATCACAATATCTTACCCTATACTAAGGTAAACCTCATTACCTTGTAGGTAAAACGTAAACTAGAGATATCCTAAGGTACTAATATTGGTATCTAAGATACCAAGATACTAACTCAAAACTAACCAATCAAGCATACCTTAACAAATTCTAACATCTAAATTGCATATCTAACATACAACGTACTATCTAACATAACCTCTAGCATGTCACTAATACTAACTCTCTAACACTACCAATAAACTAACACACACACACACACACACATACACACATAAACAAACACCAAGAGTGAGTATATATATATATATATATATATATATATATATATATATATATATATATATATATATATATATATATATATATATATTTTATATATATACTCACTCATATATATATATATATATATATATATATATATATATATATTATATATATATATATATATATATATATATACACTTACTCATATATCAATATATACACATACACTCCAAAACATCCCGAAACCTATCCAAATACCCAAACCCTCGCAATCTACCCTGTAGAGCCTAGACACGTACCCCACACAAGCAATCCAACTCGTGTACGCGAACAAAACAAGAAAAGAGGCCCGAATGGCCAAATGGCCATTTTGGCGACTCTAGGGTATCCGATTCGCGATTCCGTGCGATACGGGCACCAAACATATCCGAATTCGACCCAAATTCTACCTACGAGTCCAAAATAATGATTAGAACCTATTCTAAGTGCTAATTTGTCGATTCTAGTGTCAGTTCAAAAAGTCACCCGTGTGTTGGAATCCGAAAACCCGGAAAAAGTCCATTTTTATTATTTCTCGCGAAATGACCCCACGTATCCAAATATGGATACGTACATAGCCTCATCTCATCCAAACTAACCTAATTAGGTCTAATTAGGCTAGGAGCAACACCCAAACATGTCAATTTAGGATTTTCCCAAAATTGGCACTAAACCTAGGCCGAAAGTCCCAAATTGAGTCCAATGGATTCCAAACCTCTTCTAATGGGTTATCCTACACCTCGAGCATCCTCTAATATGCAAATGACACTAAAAAGTAAGGGTTTACCTCTTGGGAGTTGGAATCCCAAGTAAAAGTCCCAAATTTACTTCTTTTTAGGTCAAAGTACAAGATCTATGCTCACACCACCACCAAGATAGATCTACCTAGATCAAAACCACAAATGAGAGATAAAGAAGGGTTAGAACCAAGATTAGAGAGAGATCTAGAGACATGGAAGAGATTTGGAAGAGATTTGATTTACTTGAAGCTTGAAATTAAGAGGGAAAAAAGAGAGTTTTTGTATATAGAGGGAAAAAGAGAGAGAGAGAGAGAGAGAGAGAGAGAGAGTGTTTTCTTACAAATGAGAGCAATGGAGGGTTACAAATCTGGCCTACCACATATAGAAGGGATGGGGGCATTTGGCACATTACAAAAATGTCCTCCAAGTCAAAGAAAAGAAGGATTTTGAGTGGGGGTCAAAATGGTAAGTTGGAATTCCTAAATTCCAAGTTCGAAATCTAATTCTAAACTCTAATCCCACTAAAATTAAATAGGATTAGTCAAAATAAATATCTGGGTTTGGTCATGACAAGTTGGTCGGGTCTAATTGGGTCCAAAACTGACCTGAGTCACTAACACAAGTCAAAATGAGACAAAACTCAAACCTGATCAAACAAAACCCCAAAATATAATATTAATAAATAAATATTCGTGAAAATATTAAAATATGAAAAATGATAAAATTACCCTCAATTTTGAAAATTGAAAGTGACAATGAGCTTGTCAATATTTTGAATCATTGGCTAGGAACTTAGAATTTAGACTAGACCTATTAGTCATGACATAAGTAGACTTGTATAATTAATTTAGAGCCCAAGTAACTCATCCAAGCCCAACTCATCTATTTTCCATTAGAGCCTTCTATTAACCATTTGGAATGAGCTTAGTTAGAGAGTAATTAGGCCTTAATTAGGCCCAAACCAAACCATGGTGGTCGGTCATATAATCACACCCTCTCTCATTCTCCATACTTCATTTCTTCTTCCTCAAGCCATTCTCCAAAATTTCTTTGGAGCAAACCCCTAAATTCTCTCTTCCCCTTTATTTCCACTCCAATCCCAACCTTTTCATAGAGATTCTTGGCATGGAGAGCACCATTGGAGCTTAGGAGGAGCTAGCTTAAATGAACATCGAGTCTGAATAATCATTCATATGTTCGACTCCATAGTGGCATTGGGAACCTCTTCCCAATTGGTAACGACTCTTCCTCTTAAATTCTTCATGCATAATTGTAGAAAAATTAGGTAGGAATTCCAAATTCCTGGATCTACTCCATTATGTTGGCTTCGGTGAGTAGAAGACCCATTTTAGTAGATCTAGTGGCTAGAATTTGAGATCTAGCTTGGGGACACACTTCATGCCCACCAAGTGTTCCATCCATGGCTAAGCATGGTTTTTAGGCTCTAATTCTAAAGCGAATTGATCTCTATGTATCCAAATTGGGATACATGGTGTTGTATCATAACAATTTGTGATACGTACGATCAATTTGGATTATAATGGGTATTTGAGCGATACGTGTCCATCGACATGTGTCATTGAGTGTATCCTATGTTTCTATTAGTCTATTTGGGTTCTATTATAGTTTAGGGAATTTGGATATGTGTCCTAGATTTTATGCATGAATATTAATAATTGGGGGCATGGAATATTGTATATATATTTTTTTCAACCAGCTATTTTATTGAGAGAGGGCAAAAAATGATTACATGATAAAAAATCTATCCAACACCAAGGTGGTGCCATGTAGTCGGGAGAGATGGCTTGTGCGTGCAATGCTTCAAAGCTTTCCCAATCTGGCATTTAGTCTCATGCAGTAACTGTGCGGCCGAGTACTGATACTCCTCGTAGTGCCACTTGTTTCTATTCTTCCAGGCCACCCAACAAACAGCAGCAATGACGATCTCTTTAAGATGGATGTTCGGCCTTCTCCACCATTTATCGAACAACCTGAACAATGTCAACCTCCTCACAGATACATGAAGATCTGAATATAAGGCACGCCACACGTGTTCAATAAGAGCTCCTTCACCAAAGATGTGTGCAGCCGTCTCCACAGTTTGGATTGGACAACAATGACATTTCGATGCTAATCAAAAGCAAAACTTTTGGATATTATCATTCGTGGGAAGTTTGTTATGCATCAACCGCCACAACAAAATGGACCATTTATATGGAATAAAAGAGTTCCATATATGTTTGAATTGTGGTCGTGTAGGTGAAGGATTCCGAATGATCTTCCAAGCAGCAGTAACTGAGAATTTACCGCTCGAACTAGACGTCCAAGTCCAATCTCCCGAAGCCAATTGAGTTATGTACTGATTAGCCATTTTCCGTCCTTGCAGTAATTTTTGCCAAACATGAGAACACTTCTGCGGAGCACCTGCTATATTCAAATCATGAAATTTACAGTACCTGGCTTTGAGAAACTGCTGCCACAAGCCATCCTGGGTTTTAAATTTCTACCATAATTTAGCCGTGAACGCATCCATTGTCTCTTTCAAACTTCTGAGCCCCAATCCTGCTTCTGCAATAGGCCTTGCCATAGAACTCTAACTCGACCATATATGTTTTTGTGCACCATCATTAGTGCCCCAGAAGAAGAGAACAAACATGTTCTCAAGCTTATTAAGGACAGACTTTGGTGGATTACATGCCGCAATCGTATACATAGGAATTGATAGCAAAACATATTTAATCAATGTTAACTTGCCCTCATACGAGAGGATTTTCTGCTGCCACCCTTCCAGTTTTCTTCGAATCTTAGTAAGAAGCTCGTCAAAGAGATTAGTTGTACGCATACCCACTGCCATTAGACAACCCAGGTAAGTAAACAGGGGCTGCTTAAGCTTGAATCCTGTAATATCATGAAGCTCCACCTTCCTTTCAAATGTTGGCATGGTATAAATGAAAGATTTGGATGCATTAACACTCTGACCAGAAGCTCGTTCATACCTCCGAAGTATCCCATGTATCAACTGAACCGATCGAACATCTCCGGCCAAAAATAGTAATATGTCATCTGCAAATGCCAAGTGAGTAATAGCAGGACATCCACTAGGAGCATAGTAATGATTGAATGATGCATGTTCCACTATTTTGTTTAGATTTCGAGACAAAACTTCAACTGCAAGTATGAACAAAGCTGGTGATAGCGGATCCCCTTGACGAACTCCTCTAAATGCTTGAAAGAAACCTGAGGATATCCCATTAATAATAGTAGAGTACCACATATTGTTAATCAGCCGGAATACCATACTAATCTATTTTTCATCAAAGCCGAACCTACGCATTACTTGCATAAGAAATTTCTAGTCTAAGCGATCATATGCTTTGGCCATGTCAAGTTTGATAGCTATAATCCCTCCTCTACTATTAGTATTCATCAAGCTCAACATCTCTTGGGCTAAGAGAATGTTGTCAACAATCTCTCTACCCCTAACAAATCCACTTTGCTCGGGTGAGATAAGTCTATGAAGGATTGGGGCAAGTCGGAGAGCAAGTAACTTAGAAATAACTTTGTTGAAGACAGTACATAAGCTGATAGGTCGAAATTCAGTCATGTACCTGGGGTTGTTTTGCTTGGGGATCAAGACCAATGCCGTGCTCGTGAAAGCTTATGGCAGCTCAAACCCGTCCATGAATAGAGAGATCGCCTCCAGCATGTCATCTGCAATGATCTGCCAGCAAGTAACAAAGAAAGTCGTTGTAAAACCATCAGGCCCCCCTGCACTGTTGATATCAAGACTCTTGATAGTTTGTAGAATTTCCTCCTTCGTTGGCTTTGCAATTAATGATGCATTATCATCCTCGGAGAGAATATTAGGAATAACCACCATTAAGTCTGCATCCTCCTCAATCCTAATGCTTTGGTATTGGGCTTCATAGTAAGTATTCGCAACCTGTTGAATATCTTTAAGCTCTGATTTGGGACAGTCTGCATCATCAATAATGTGGTGTATATGTAGTTTTCTTTGCTTACTGTTCACATATTCATGGAAGTATTTCGTATTTCGATCACCTTCAATGTCCCATCTTAATCGTGCCTTTTGTTTCCAATAGGAATCAATATAGGAATGTCTTTGTTTCAACAATACAACTTTTTTATCCAGTGCCATTCTATTCTCCGTCGATCGATCCGCTTCAAATACAAGTTCAGCTGCTAGCACATGGTCCTCCGCCACCTTTACTTCTTGGAAAATATCACCAAAAGTGCTATGGCTCCACTTAGAAAGAGCTATTCGACAAGCTGCCAACCGCATACTAACACGAACCAGGCTATTCGGATATGAAATAGAGTGCCAAGCCTCCTCCACCAGCTCCTTGAAGCCCTCATGTCTCGTCCAGAAATCAAAAAACCTAAACGGCCTCCTGCCTCCTTCCTGTTTTGCATGTAGCTTAATTAATAAAGGAGCATGATCCGATTTAGCCCTACTGAGATGATCCACCTTCGACATCGGAGCAAGATGAAGCCAATCTTGTGTGACCAATACTCTATCCAATCTCGATCCCCTCCTCTCCCCAGATTTAGATTTAAACCAAGTAAACCGACTTCCAGATATAGGGAGTTCAATAAGGCCTGCTGACAATTAAAAATTCAGGAACTCCTGAATAGAGATTTGACAAGGCGATCAACCCCCAACCTTCTCATCATTGATCACAATAGCGTTAAAGTCTCCTCCAACTGCCCAAGGAATGTTGTATGATGACTGCAGACTAAGAAGCCGATACCATATTTCCCTACGACCCTCTTTCTTGTTGTGGCCATGCACAAATGAAAATATAACTTTCGATAAAAGAAACTCATTCTGGAAAGCAACAGTGACTGCCTGATCAAATGAGTCTAACAAAGAGATCATGCAACCCGCCTTGGCCAATACCCAAATGTTACCCTTCTCATTCAAAAAACCCTTATCAAAACCAAGCTCAAGTTGATAGTGTAATAGTTTGATACTATCCACCTTAGGCTCTAATATAGCCAGCATCTGGACTTTGTTCAATCGACAAATGTTACGCAGTCTCTTAAGAGCCATCTTATTAGCAACCCCACGAATGTTCCAACTAAGGATGTTAAACATTAATGGGGAGGTGGTGTTTACCCGATTTTGTGTTTGCAGAGACGGAGCGGAGGATCCTATCTGTCGGCGCCATCTCTCGCTTCTTACGCTTAGTTTTTCCTGCTGCTGTGACTGTTCTGACCTCTTCTTCTTCCGCTGCATCTGCCCAGTTACTAATTTTGCCCTCCTCTTCACTCTCTTCCTTATTGGCATTAACTCCATCTGGCTCGACGTCCTTCGTGGGAAGTTCGTCATTTTCCTGCTCTTCAATTTCTTGCACTGGTGATACCAGTTGAGTTGTGGCCGGATCATGAGTGGCTACATCGCCACTTCCCTCTCCATGAATGACATCAGTCTCGTCATTGGGATCAGAAGTGTCTGTCGCTACAGTAGGAGTAGCTTTTTCTTTTGTCTGATGGTTAATAACCAGGGATTGGTTTAGGGGCTACTCTGAGTTGACGTTCATCAATAGCCGTGCCGCATCTTCCCTTTGAAGAATGTGTGTAACTTCAGGTAATTCTGGTTGGCGACTTGTAGTGGCTGCAACATCCTATTGTATTGGCTCCTTCCTTCGATCTTTGTGTTTTACTTTGTATGATCCTATTAAATGCCCCTGATGGCGGCAATGAGAGCAGTATAGTGGGGTTGATTCGTACTCTATTAGCTGCAAAAATCCTCCACTAGGTAGGTTGATGCGAATACGGTGTTGCAAAGGTTTTGAAGCATCGATATCCATGAATATACGTACCATACTCGGACGTGATAAATCCGACGTAGCCTTGTCTATCTTCAGAGGATTACCAAAGGCAGCTGCAATAGCAAATAATGCATCATTTGTATAAAGATGATGAGGAAGGTTTGGCAATGTTATCCAAACTGGAACCTTCGGTGACTCCTGAGATGGGGAAAAGTCAGGATCTCATTTAAAAATTCTCATAGGAGCCCTAGAAATATACCAAAGATCTTTGGATCGAAGTCGAAGGAAATCAACTTCACTAGTAGGCCGGATAAGGATGTGTTTTTCATCAATAACGTCCACCTTGATGGGGCCAACAAACTCAAAACCAGTGAAAGCCTTCCTAATCAAGTCAATCGGAGGCCGAGCATGCGAGAACTTCCCAATTAATGCATATTTAAATGGATCCGCCAGGATAGATTCTTCCTCCTCCGAAAAGGAGATTGAAGGAGAGCCTTTAAAAGAAGTAATCGTGCGCGGCGCAATAATGGGAGCCGCCGGAGCCGATCCCATTACCGCCTCCGCAAAGGACTTAACCGCCATAACCCTGACAGAAACAAACAGCGGGGAAGCCACCAACCAAGTGGTTTTGGTGGCCTAGGGGGAACCCCGGCCCGGCCAAAGGCCACGCCGGCGTTGGAGGAGAGGTAGGATTTACTCAGGGGCGGCAGCTGATATATATATATATATATATATATATATATATATATATATATATATATATAGACACACACACACACACACACACACACACATGTGTATGTGAATCATTAGTGGAGTGTGTTTCAACACATATGAGAAGTTGAGAGTGCACATTTGAGTGTCATAAAGTATAGGATGTTTTCACATGTATATAGACACACACACACACACACACACATGTGTATGTGAATCATTAGTGGAGTGTGTTTCAACACATATGAGAAGTTGAGAGTGCACATTTGAGTGTCATAAAGTATAGGATGTTTTCACACTTGTGGTGTATGTGAGCTTGTCTGCTTTTGTATTGAGTGGTGTATCATTAGGTAGTGTATGAAGGTGGCAATGTTAGAAAAGTTTGTGCAACAGACTATAGGGCTCTGCAGCAATGCATAGATTACACTAATGTGCAGTCTACACAAGGCATTAGGCAGTACAGAGCATAGCTTTGTGTATGCAGGCTATGTAGGCAGCAATAGCAAACAGCAGATATCAGCAAACATGTGTGCATTTCTGCAGGAAATGGTTCTACAGTCTGCAGGGGATGTGTCTGTGCAGTTGCATTGCATAGCCAGTAGTTGCATTAGCAGCAGCAGTTTTAATAGATTTAGTAGCATCAGGTACAACTGCAGTAGTATGCAACAGGATAATATGGAAGAAATCTGCAGTTGGTCAGCAGTAGGTAATGTAGGCAGCAGGGAAAATCAAGGCATTGACTGTCATAGTGATGTGTGCCATTGAGGGGCTGCGGCGGGGAAGTGTATAGGTCGAATGTGAAACCCTGCAAGGAGTAGCAGCAGCTTGGGGAGGCTAAATTGCAGAGAGATCCTGCAGGGGTTTATGTAGTCTATAGGTATTCTACAGGGGAGTAGGATGCAAACTACAGAATTTAGAGTTGTGTGTGTGTTTCATATGGGCAGCTATGTATCTGTGTATCAAGGATTTAAGTAACAGCATGTAACTACTTGTAGGGTGCATGCAAATTTGGGGCTACAGTTGATAGCTATATTGCAGTATACAGTTGAGCAGCAATAGATGTGTCACGTCCCGCTCCCAGAATATTGATGAAATACGAGGATGGACATGGCCAGGTACTCCGTACAAGGTATAAAAATATCGTACGGTGGTCACGACTATCTAGAAGACATATGGGTAGACTCTAACAGGAAATGTCGTCAGCCCTAGGGCCGACAAATCCTAGTATCTCAATCCAACAACAACAAGTCACAAGAGTAATTCATACGTGATAGTAAAAAAGGCGTCCCAAAATACAAGCCATATATAATCATGAAGCTAGTGAGTACAAAATGCAATATAGCAAGTAAAATGTTATATGATCGCTATATCAGCCATGGTCTAATATATACAATCATAACTGCTCAAAGTGGTGAACAGACAAAAGAATAAGGGCTAACACATGCCTGGGCTATAACCATAAAAGTATGATGACGACATCGAGTGTTAAGGAGAATGAACCCACTTGCGAGCTGCAGCTATTGTTCTATGGATGAGATCCATCCAGCAGAAGGTATGGCAGATCCTCTGGCTCCTCTGGTCGATTTGGCCAAACAAAACCAGTGGAGTCACAACCCTAAGCAACAAGTATCACAAAGGAAGCCTAAGGTTATAAACCCAAACTCTTAATTATATAGAATATTGAAAAGATGATAAAATAAGTACATGTCGAGACTTTTGCGGTACCCAATGTACGTATCTCGAGAAATAGCAAGACACAACTTAAAAGATAACCATAAAATCACTAAAGAGCAAAATATGACAGCGAGCGGTCAAAGGGCAATGGAACTACTCTGGAGCAGGGCTAACCCATAAACCAAATAAGGACCAGGATTGCAGACCGTTACCTGAGCAGGACTTAGCACTCCAACCACATATCGAAAACAAAAACAAGTGCGAGCGTAAAGACAAGTCATGCAATAGGACACAACCAATCATTTATACGGCTTTCTACTTATTAACTAGCTAGGGTTGTCACAAGCCCTAATTACTAAAATACAAGTGAGGAACATCGCTACCACCTGCATTGTAGGTACCCGGATCGTCAAGGAATGCTTGTCGAGTTATGAGCAAACAACACCTTGTGAGCAACAACATGAGCATGCACATTTAACAATTAGCAGTATTTTAAGCATTAACTGGAAATACATAACATATAAAAAACTGGAAGTGCCACAACACACAAGCTATGGGGGTAATGGGCCCATGCCAATCGGGGCTATCCATGCCTCTTGAGCCCTGAGCGATCAGAGTTGCTGGTAGTATAACTATCCTCCCCTCCCTATGAACTATGTGAGTTTTACTAGTCAATTATCCTACAAGTTTTTTTTTTCGATTCTCGAGTCGTGGATACTAGAGAATCGGCCTAACATGACCAGCTATGAGTAATTGCAGACAATACTCACACATGTTTGCCCTATGCCAAATGCACTAGGTTAAGCATACAATGAATTCTACAGTGTTGAGAAGGATATAAAGTCGTGTCAGACTTATACATAGAGGGTATAACATTTATAAAATGACACAAAATCATTATATTTTGGTTAGGGTCCCAAACAGTTGAAGAAAGGTCAAAAATAGAAAATGAGCAAAATTTGCATAGAAAGTCAAGAAACATCATGCGTATGGGAAATCATGCAAAGTCATGCACATGGGAAATCATGCGTATGGAAAATCATGAAGTCATGCGCATAGGAAATAATTCATACAGAAAATTTATAGGAACGAATTGTAAAGCGCAATACTCTAGAGGGGGGTGAATAGAGTAGGTAGCGAAAATTAGCTAATTAAAAATGTTAGCAACAAGATCACAGAATATATATCACAGATATATAAATGTAAAGTAGAGATCAGAGAGCAAACGTAAACACAAGGATGTATAATAGTTTTTCTCTTGTGAGGACTATACCAGTCGGAAGAACTCTAACTTCCAGTTGAATCCACTATGAAAAAATACCGCAAGTTTTCATCCGAAGTCCTTGCAACTTCTACAATGTGAGCTTTGATCCGAAGTACTCGACCAACTTCAATTGTGAAGTGTATATCTTCAATCAAGCCTCTGATTACAATTTATCTGAAACTTTTAGACCGTACCACACTGGCAAATTGACTAGAGGATTTTAACTAGCTTGGGATTTGAAAACAAATAGCTCATAATACTTTGGAAGAACATATTAGGCTTAGAAAGAAGAGAAGAGAGGTGTGTTGAAATGAAGAAAATTCTTCTCTATTTATAGTTTTTCTAAAGGCAGAATTCGGACATAATTCTTTGAGAGAATCTCGACAAATAGTTGTTGCATCCATAACAGTAGGATGACCAAGTTCAAAATCCAACGACACCAAACGAACTCGAGCCGAACTCTGTTAGTGACCAGAGTTTGATTTTTGGAGAATTTTGTAAATAGAATTTTCAGTTTTGGGCTTTTGAAAAGTTTTAGCAGTTTGGAGCTTTTTGTAAAATGGGCTTTTATAAGTGGGCTTGTTTTCAAAATAAAAGGATATTTTAAAAATGTTTCTTGGATAGCCTATTTGCCAGTAAAATGCAGTGTACATCATATTCCTAGACTAAATAAATATAAAAAATACATTAATAAAATAGAAAAACCAATAGCCCTTTGATGACGTCTTTTTTTGATATTTGAGTACACTTGAAGATGCATTTTTTCTTAACGGCGGTCGTCCAAAGATAAACAGATCTAAAAATCTGAATACCTTTTGGTTCCTTGTATAACGTCATCTTTGGCCCATTAATAATTCTCCATTGCATGTCTTGATTTGATCATGTTTGATCATGCTTACTACATGTATGAAAGTATATGTTAGGTGAATATAGCAGTATGATGCATTATGAAACAAACATAGAAATATGATATAGAACTTTAGATCAATGCTAAGTTTAAGTAGCAACATGATAGTGATTACATGAATATTAGTGATGTCATTATGTTAAACCTAATTGATTAGCCATATTAAAAAATATGATATAATTATTGGGCCAACAAAATCATGCAAAGTCATACGCATGAGAAATAATGCGCATGGAAAATCATGCAAATTTATGCACATGGGAAATCATGCACATAGAAAGTCATTCAAACGCATGCGCATGGGAAATTATACGCATAGAAAGTCATGTAAAGTCATGCACATGGGAAATCATGCAAGGTCATGCGCATGGAAGGCTACTGCAGGAAAAGGGCTGCATAGGAAAAGCTGGCATTGGAAAAGTTGGCACAGCAAAAGTCTGGCGTAGGAAAAGTTTGGCGCATGGACAGTCTGGCGCATGGCATCCTACCCATATGGATAGTCTGGCGCATGGCATCCTGCGCGCATGGACAAACTGGCGCATAGATAGTCTGGCGCATAGCATCATGCATGCAAGGACAAACTGGCACACGGATAGTCTGGCGCATGGCATCCTGTGTGCATGGACATCGGCGTCCCCAAACAGCAAGTTCGGCCATGAAAGTTTTTTAAAACTTGTCAAGGCCATAACTTCCTCTCTAAAACTCGAAATCCAGGAAAATAAAAGTCAAAACTGCATGAAATGGAATTCTTTACAACATGAAATCACTAGTTTACGAAAATACCAAGTTCTAAAAGATCATTTCCATATAAATCTATAAAACCCTAGTTTTAAAACTCTAAATCTACACCAAAATACCCTTTAAATCTAAAAATACCAAGTACTAAATATGTGGAGGATGTAATAGTGCACTTAAGAGAAATCAAAGAAACAAAAATCATGGTTTCTCTATTGAGCAAGATGTACTTGCCTAGGTTAGGTTGAGGAAGAGGAAGAAGAGTGAATGCAATGAATGAGGAGAGAGAGTTCGATGGTTTATATAGTAGAAAAAATATCTTGGCCTTTGGGTGGGACACGTCACCAATCCAAACTGTAACACCCAGATTTCTAAATGAGGGTAATTTCAGAATTTTGTATTTTTAATTATTTAATTATGATATTTAAATAATAATATATTTTTTGGTGATTTTTAATCATTTAAAACTATTTAAAAATTATGACTTGTGATTTTGATGTGCAGCTAGTGAAACCGTAGAGACTGTCTGACCTAGAGCCTAATCCTATGATTTGGAATAACTATTTATCATTTTTAGCCTAGGGGTAATTTGGTCATTTTGACTTATTAGAATAATTTGATTAATTATTGGATTGATGGTTGTTGAATTTGACTTTGACTAGTTAAGACCTTGTAGACTAGCCTAGAAGCTAACCCTAGCTATGGTGACCCTAGCCTAACTTAAGTTAACCTACTTTTAGTCATTAGAAATTAGTTTTAAAGTAGGAAGGTTAAGTTTAAGTGAAATGGTCTCATGACTTATGACTTAACTCAATGACTTATGATTTACCAATTTCATGACTTACAATTAAGCCATAGGCCCATGACTTAAGCCCAAAACCCAACCAAACCCATCCATGGTAGCCACACTTAGGTTTTCCCTTGCCTATAAGTATTCTCTTAATGTTGTTCTTGCCTCTTTTGTGCTTGACCTGGATTTTAAAGGAAAGGTAAATTCCTATTCTCCTAAAATCCTATTTAATTCATTTCAACTCCTTTTTAACCCTAGTTTTTTGCATTAGGATCTAATTGTTGTGTGTTTACTGATTCTGGAGGTTCATCTCAGTTTTGTGCCATTTGGAACTTGGGAGTTGCTATTTGGAATCCTTCTATTTGGGATTTTCTTTGAGTATTGACACTCAATAGGTAAACCACTCAAACCCATTGTTTTTCCTATTTTCTTTGCATATAGGGATAGGTCTAAGAGTTTCCTAGTTGTCCCCAAAATTTGGGCACAATTAGTGTCCATTTGGTGTCCGTATCGGACAAGTATCATAGTGGATACATAGGTGTTTGTTAAAATGCCCCTTAGGGATTTATTTTCGTATTTTGAAAATATAATTTCATGGATCTCTAGATCTAGGTGTATGTAATAAATTTTGTGAATGATGTTTGGTATTTTGTGTCGGTTGTTCGTGTTTTTGGCTATGGACACGCTGCACGAGCCCTAGGCCTGTGTCCTACCTATCGGGCTCCATAACTCACAATATAGGCACGAGAGGACACAAATTTTTGTGGAGAGTAAGGGGCACTGACTGTCATCATGCTCCCAAAATTTAGGAGCAGATGGTGCACTACACGTGGAGCAATCGCACCCGCACTAGACGTACGCTGTCGTGTGCTGACAGCCGAGACGCGCACAAACACGCGCAAACACGTGCTCGTGACCACTGTGGATGCGTCATGGACACGTGTCAGGCATGCCAACGTGTAGACCTATCCTAGGCGACCATGTGGGTGTATGCACGTGACACGAAGTGTCGTATGTCGTGTCCTAGACGCGTGTTCACACGTACACGATGCTGTGATACACTGGGTGCACCCCACATGTTTGAATCGATGTGGACACGTCTGTGTCCTGGTTGTGGAACACAAAATGACTCACAGGACACATACACACATGTGACACTAATTACCAACTCTTTATTTGTAATTTAGATGATTAATTAGATTCGAAATCATGTAATTTCCCAAAAAGTCTGATACTTCACTGATACCCCTGTACTGAATGATTTTTTTGAGTTTTAAATTGTTTATTAACTAATTTTTAATGATGTTAATGGTTAATTAGATTTACCTACATGTGTATTGAATGATGATTATGTTAGTGTGTGATTTGTGGGAGCAATGGGATTCGAAATTGGTTTTTGGGTTTGATAACTGCTGTTTTCATTAAACTGTCAGTTTGTTGGAAATATCTGAGAACTTTACACTCTCCTATTCAGTACACACACGAATTTCCTGTCATAGTGTACACTAATTTTTCCCTCATGTGTAGCATACACACCCTTTACTCTATGTTCTGTCAGTTACACACCTATATGACACATTGCACACACAGGTACACCAAAACACTCACACGCACATGCCTATACTGTTCAGTCACATCTACACACACTCATGATCCCACACACTGTAACACACATGACCCACACACATAAGTCCCCTATTGTTCCTGTCACATGTACCATATGGTACACACATTGTGACATAGGTACACTACCTGTACACACCCACATCCATCTAAAAATTTGAAACTGTTCCTATGCATTTTCATATGTAAACACACACACACTTATTCTAATATTCCTAACAGTTTATACATTGAAACCCACTGTTTTTTCTATGCATCCTTCTATCTAAACACACACAACACCCTTTCTAATTCCTGTCACTTTGTATACACACATTACACAACACTGTGTTTTCCCTGTCACACATATACACACACACATTTGCCTTCACTAGATACCATGTCCCCTTGGTTCAGACTTGTACAAGTTGTTCACTGCACTCAACTTTCATTATCTACCATATTGCATCATAGATTTCACTAGACCATAGTTCAGACCCCAATTATTGACTCACCAATATAACCATCAACCCCTTATCATATTCTGCATATCTGGAGAGTTAGTATCATGCATACTAGAGGTCTGCACTCACCACTTGGGACAGTTCACTGTTCTGTTCCAGTACACCTTACAGTATCTGACCCCTTCATTGGAGTGATAGACATGTGGTAGGGAGTGCGTGTTATTATACCTTGAGTAGAGTCGAGGTGATGAGGGTTAATATATATATAGTTTGTATATATATGTAATATATTTTGATTTGGTATGTAGCCTGCACTCATTGCAGTATACTGCCTATTGCATTCCCTGTACACCAGTTTGGTTCACTTCTTTCAGACCACTGTCCTGCATGTAGTTAGTTTAGCCAGATAGAGAGGAGAGGCCAGGTTGGTCTAGAGGCATGTTTCAGTCACCACGTAGGTTTTCTTTCACTTGAACTTTACAAGTGGACCCAAATGTCCTATCCTTTAGCATATAATTTTAGTCTCTTTAGCATCATTTTCCTTTCGCCTACACTGATGATTCAGACCATTCATCCTTAGCCTAATTCTAAGCATTTGTTTCAGTCCCTTATAAGTTTAGTCTACTTTAACACTTTGTTGATCAGTCATATATATATATATATATATATATATATATATATATATATATATATATATATATATATATATATATATATATAAATATATATATATATATATATATATATATATATATATATATATATATGTAGATGATATACTTATGATATATGTGATGGATTGTTGTTCTTGAGCTTATGTATATGTGGTATTCGGGATTTATGTGCTTAGATTATGGGTATTTAGTTATGGGTGACTTGATAGGATTTGGGAAGCTAAGAGTTAGTCTATTATAGAGTTTTTCTTTTGCTAACCTTTAGTTGCAACACTAAGATAGCTAGCATAGGTAAAATCCTAAGAAGTTGACCAATTAATGACCAAGTACTTGGATGTTGAGAAATTGACTAGTGGTTGACCCTTGACTATGTTTGACCTAGAAGGAGTACTGCCATCTTAAATTTTGATGACAAAATTTTTCTAAGATGGGTAGACTTGTAACACCCAGTTTTCGAAATGAAGGTAATTTTAGAATTGTGTGTTTTAAATTATTTAATTATGATATTTAAATAATACTATATTTTTTGGTGATTTTTAATCATTTAAAACTATTTAAAAATTATGACTTATGATTTTGATGTGCAGGTAATAAAATCGTAGAGACTGTCTGACCTAGAGCCTAACCCTGTGATTTAGAATAACTATTTATCATTTTTAGCCTAGGAGTAATTTGGTCATTTTGACTTATTAGAATAATTTGATTAATTATTGGATTGATGGTTGTTGAATTTGACTTTGACTAGTTAAGACCTTGTAGACTTGCCTAGAAGCTAACCCTAGCTATGGTGACCCTAGCCTAACTTAAGTTAACCTACTTTTAGTCATTAGAAATTAGTTTTAAAGTAGGAAGGTTAAGTTTAAGTGAAATGGTCTCATGACTTATGACTTAACTCAATGACTTGTGATTTACCAATTTCATGACTTGCAATTAAGCCATAGGCCCATGACTTAAGCCCAAAATCCAACCAAACCCACCTATGGTAGCCACACTTAGGGTTTTCCTTGCCTATAAGTATTCTCTTAATGTTGTTCTTACCTCTTTTGTGCTTGACCTAGATTTTGAAGGAAAGGTAAATTATAATTCTCCTAAAATCCTATTTAATTCATTTTAACTCCTTTTTAACCCTAGTCTTTTGCATTATGATCTAATTATTGTATGTTTACTGATTTTGGAGGTTCATCTCAGTTTTGTGCCATTTGGAGCTTGGGAGTTGCTATTTGGAATCCTTCTATTTGCGACTTTCTTTGAGTATTGACACTCAATAGGTAAACCACTCAAACCATTGTTTTTCCTATTTTCTTTGCATATAGGGCTAGGTATAAGAGTCCCCTAGTTGTCCCCAAAATTTGGGCACAATTCGTGTCCATTTGGTGTCCGTATCGGACACGTATCATAGTGGATACATAGGTATTTGTTAAAATGCCCCTTAGGGATTTATTTTCGTATTTTGAAAATCTAATTTCATGGATCTCTAGATCTAGGTGTATGTAATAATTTTTGTGAAGGATGTTTGGTATTTCGTGTCAGTTGTGTCGTGTTTTTGGCTTTGGACATGCTGCACGAGCCCTAGGCCTGTATCCTGCCTATCGGGCTCCATAACTCATAATATAGGACACGAGAGGACACAAATTTTTGTGGAGAGTAGGGGCACTGACTGTCATCATGCTCCCAAAATTTGGGAGCATATGGTGCACTACACGTGGCACAATCCCGCCCGTACTGGACGTACGCTGTCGCGCGCTGACAGCCGAGACACGCACAGACATGCGCAAACACGTGCTCGTGACCACTGTGGATACGTCTTGGACACGTGTCAGGCAAGCCAACGTGTAGACCTATCCTAGGCGACCATGTGGGTGTATGCACGTGACACGAAGTATCGTGTGTGGTGTCCTAGACGCGTGTGCATGCGTGCACGACGCTGTGATACACTGGGTGCACCCCACGTGTTTGAATCGATGTGGACACATCTGTGTCGTGGTTGTGGGACACGAAATGACTCACAGGACACATACACACATGTGACACTAATTACCAACTCTTTATTTGTAATTTAGATGATTAATTAGATTCAAAATCATGTAATTTCCCAAAAAGTCTGATACTTCACTGATACCCCTGTACTGAATGATTTTTCTGAGTTTTAAATTATTTATTAACTGATTTTTAATGATGTTAATGGTTAATTAGATTTACCTACATGTGTATTGAATGATGATTATGTTAGTGTGTGATTTGTGGGAGCAATGTGATTCGAAATTGGTTTTTGGGATTGCTAACTACTGTTTTCATTAAACTGTCAGTTTGTTGGGAATATCTGAGAACTTTACACTCTCATGTGCAGTACACACACGAATTTCCTGTCATAGTGCGCACTAATTTTTTCATTATGTGTAGCACACACACCCTTTACTCTATGTTCTGTCAGTTACACACCTATATGACACATTGCACACACAAGTACACCAAAACACTCACACGCACATGCCTACACTGTTCAGTCACATCTACACATACTCATGATCCCACACACTGTAACACACATGACCCACACACACAAGTCCCCTATTGTTCCTGTCACATGTACCACATGGTACACACATTGTGACATAGGTACACTACCTGCACACACCCACATCCATCTAGAAATATGAAACTGTTCCTATGCATTTTCATATGTAAACACACACACACTTATTCTAATATTCCTAACAGTTTATATATTGAAACCCACTATTTTTTCTATGCATCCTCTAATCTAAACACACACAACACCCTTTCTAATTCATGTCACTTTGTGTACACACATTACACAACACTGTGTTTTCCCTGTCACACATATACACACACACATTTGCCTTGATTTATATATTCCCCTCTATGTGTATGTATATGTGTGTGTGTGTATATATATATATATATATATATATATATATATATATATATATATATATATATATATATATATATATATATATATATATAATCTAACCTAGTGTGAATGTGTAATGTGATAAGGTGATGTGAAATAAATATTGCATTGGCCTATGTAGATATGTGTATATAGATATATGGTAGAAATGGGTGTATGGCCTTATGTATATGGCTCATGGCCTAGGTAGAATAGCCTATGGCATGTGGTGTGGATACACTTGTGTTAGCGTATCACTAGACTAGTGTGACTTGTATGGTAATTGGTTAGTGACCTAGATGGACTTGTTAAGCCTAGGTTAGACCAACCTAGACTAGTTTAACCTAGTTTAACCTTTTTTGACCCTGTTTGACCTAACTAGACTAGAGTTGACCTAATTTGACTGTCAAAGTTGACTAGAGTTGACCAAGGTTGACTTTAGCCTAAATTGACCCCAAACATCATGTAGATGTATTGTAGCAGTTTATTTTATTATTTTAGACATGTAGTGACTTGTACTGTTCTATAGGAGACAGACACCACTCCTCGGACAGTATATTCTCTTCAGATATTCAGGATACCAGGCGAGTACATTCTCTGATCATTTTATATCTTGTTTAGGATTATATATCCTGCTTTAGATTACTTTACTTGATGCTGACACATTGGTAATAAGGATTGGTACTATATGGATCCCTTCCTGAGATGTTATCCCCCTTGGGAGTGTCAGATACTCTTGTCTCGTGTGTTTCACTTACATCATGTATCTCATGCTTCTATTATCATGAATCTTCATGTATCAGCTTGTGATTCCTGTTCTCTCATGAATTATAGAGCCTTCACGAATCTTCATGAATCACTCTTGAATCACCCTTTATGGGCAATATAGTATAGTCATGAATCTTAACGTAACTTGACTGGATCCTTGTGTATTGATTGGGGATGGAGGAGTAGAAATGAACATGTGAATAATTCTAAAGTAGTATAGTCATGAATCACCTCTTTAGTATAGTCATGAATCACCCTCCAGCTGTTCACATGTTTATCTTGTACTCTGAATCACTAGTCACTGATTAGTTCTCTATTATATTGTAGATATTTACTTACAGTCTCTCTCTCTTTTATATCATGTTATTCTTCAGTTTCATGTATCTTACTCTCTAGCATGATTATATTTCCTATCCTGTTATGATTTGTTGAGATGTATTGTGCTCGCTCATGTCCTGACTGGATCTGTTGAAAATTTTATAGAGAATGATGAGGCTCTGGTGTCTACCCATTATGGTGCAGCTTTAGACAACACTTGTGACTTGGACCCACTTGCAGTAGAGGATCTACCACTAGTGGTTTAGACCGCTAGCTTAGACTCTTACCTTGTCTTTCTCATTGATACATTATTGTATATACTGGAAGTTTCTTTTATCTGATGTTTATGGAGATGTTATCTTAGTCACTTAGACTTCTATCTGATTGTATCTCTGTGGATTCATTTCATTCCATATCTATCTATATTTTTATCGTATTCTACCTTAGATGTGATTGAGACTGTATTGCTATCTCACCTCCATTCGGAGTGTATATACTGTACATGTACCTTATATATTGTTAGATGATTGACCTAGGACAGCGTTCTACCGCCGACACTGCGGCATAGGCTGGACGCTGTTACGTACTCGTACCCTCACGGTGGGTGCGGGTCGTGACACAAACCACCTAATAAAACCAAAGGTCCAATAGTGAACCGGGTTCGATGTTCATTCTACACACGGGTCCTAAAACGGGTCAATGATAATGCCGATGGTTATTCCACAAGTTTAGGGTGGTCCCACTTATGGAAACGAAAAAATCAATAATAAAAAATTGAAACCAGATACACGAAAATACGAGAACATAGTACAAAGCCTTATTTTACGAGAAAATTTTTAAATGCCAAAAATTCATAAAATACGAAATTCGGGAATAAATGTGACAAGGTGCATACTGCATTGCAGCAGCAGCAACTGATTTATACTACATAGGCAGCAGTAGCAGCTACATGGAAAGAACTAGGGTGAGTGTGCATCTATCTTAGAGTATCAGGAATAGGAATGATTAATATATGTGTGTAGTTGAATGCAGGTAGTAATAGAGAGGATCCAGTTAGCTATTAGTTCCAATTTAGTATCAGTATAGGGTTCCATACTAGTGTGTGAAGGAATACTATCATACCTATATCTAGGAGTAACATTGGGGTAATTAGAATATTTACCTATATGATAATATATGGATAAAGAGGTAAGTAGCAATAGAGGCAAGTAGATATCATGTGTGCATATACTAAATGGGTATCTTGTAGGATGTATCCTATTATTTATGGTAGGTAAGTTAGGATACATAGATATATGTATATATGGTACTATATGGATATTATGGATATAGGAATAAGTATTTATGACCTAGATAACATACCCTATAGTTAAGATACATGTAGATACATAGGTAAGCATAGTAAATAGGCAAGATCACTACATCTACTGAATATTGGTAACCTAGGAAGTATATCTATCTAGTGTTTATAGGCATAACAGGTCTAGCCCTACTAGAAAGATAGATGGAGTAGCAAAGACCTATAAACCTAAAATAAAGATATTTAGGCTTGTTTATGATTCTAAATCACTTATTGACATTAAGAATTCATAATATAGATATGTGACTCCAGTTCGAACACTTATTTGTTTTTACAGCTCAAGACCACAGACGAGTACATTATGTGATAGTTCTTATACTGATATTTTCTATGGTTCATATTTATAGTACTGATTTACTTGATCTCTTGTCATTGATTCTCGACACGATGGATGCATGGAGTAATATTACATGGATACATCTTTGATACATTGTTTCATGCTGGACCAATATATCAGGACTCATTTACAGGCATCATACTACTTGTTGGCATCACCAATATCATGACTCTCTTGCTAGCATCACTTGTATTTCTAGCAAGTCTTATATTATGTTACGTTTCTGGATCTGGAATCCATTTAGTACTTGTCAGACAGGAAGTTATATATCTTAGTCGACATGTAAACATATCCAAAATCTAGAATCACTTGTGCTGGAATCACCCTCTCTGGTCTAATCAGGAACGATAGCACTCGTATGTGTAGCATGAACGAGCTGTCGTACATTATGTCCTAGTCGTTTACATGTCGAAAGTAGTATTTCAAAACATACTAGATATGAGTAGTCGTTCTGGTCTCACTTTACATTGCTGGACTCATTATACGTGTTAGATATTTTCATACTTGATGGATATATGTTTATTTATTTTCTTTACTGGTTTTCGTTTACGTGGTTCTCTTTATTGTCTTACTTATCTATTCCCCTACATGTTCTGTACCATGGTTTCTTGATTCCTTTACATCATGTATCTCATTACTATTTATTGTTTTATTATCTTTATCATGTACTGAAACTGTTATTAGAAATGTTCTTCGTTCCAATTCTAACTGGATAACATTTTTCAGACGATGAGTACGAGGCCATGTGTCCAACATATTATGGAGCTCAGGAGACCCAAGGGTCTAACCCCTCAGCAGTTTAGTTTAGATATGCAGTTTAGACTTTTTACCCTAGAATGATCGAATTTGTTTCCAGAACATTATCTGAGTTGTATATATATTTTTGGATATGGTGCACTGGAATTTCGGTTTATCTAGACATGGATTTGGGACTTGAGACTATATTTGGTTTATGCACTCTCCTATATTGTGACATTGGAATTTTTCTCTTTAAATCATTTGTGTGTTATCTTCCTATTAGATCTTGTTATCGAGTATTATTGTTATTATATATCATTGTTCTCTTTAGAGTTAGATATCTGTTTGAGATGGTTAGTTATAGTGATAGACAACTTACTACGCCGATGTTGCTGCATAAGCTGGGCGTGCATCACGCACTCGTGCCCCTACATACGGGTGCGGGTCGTGACATCGACTATGAAGAATTGCCCATTGTTTTTGTCTGTCTTGCGTTACCCGAAGGTGCCCTTGAATCATCTTCACTTCTCAGCTATCTTGACTACCAGCTTTGGTCCCAATATTTAATGCTCCCCTATATCACTCAAACTGACTGAAGACCTACGCTTCCTGTTATACAATGCTTCAAACAGAGCCATCTGGATACTCTCTTGGTTGTTGAATAAAAACTCCACCAAGTGTAGGTGAACTTTCCAAGAACCTCGAAAGTCTAATATACATGCTCTCAACATATCTTCCAGCATCTAATAGTATATCCCGATTGTCCATCTGTATGAGGGCAGTGAGTTGTAATGAACTTTTGGCGATTTCCTAAACTCTCATGAATGCTCCTCCAAAAGTGGGACATTAATCTTAAATATCTATCTAACACGATGATAACCTCTAACAAACTTTGAAGGGAAAGAAATGTGATGACTTGGTGAGTCGGTCGAATATTACCCATACTACATAACGTCCATGTTAGTCTAATATTTCAATTATATTTTTATTATGGTTCATCGGTTAAGTTTTGTATTATAATATCAAAAAATGATAATACAATCACTATAATATATATACTTAAACTTAACATAGTCATAATATGACTAATGATATCATACTTGTTACTGTGTGTAATGCACTAATCGGACTACAAGAAACACCTTTTTTTCCATTAAACTTTTTTTTTTTTTGTAATGCAGTAATCGGAATGTGGTTATTGCACTAATCACACCGGAACCGGGTAAAGTGCATTTAAACCCTCCTTAGATGCACGAAAATGCAAATAAAGACTCGCTGATCCGAAAAACCCAACTAGATACGAAAATGCTCAAATCACCCCCTCCGCTAACTTTTTCGTTTACGGGTGTTAAAATGGGGTTGTTTTGACCATTTTACCCCTGGGCTATCTAATATAACTTGTTAAAAACGGTTAGTTCTAAAATTATTTTGTTAAAAACGGTTACGCAAAAATACTTGTTAAAAAGTGGATAAATATTAACAAAGGGAAAATGGTCTTTGCTAGTAAAATTATTTATTAAAATTATTTTAATTAGTATTAACTTGTTAAAAACGGTTAGTTTCGTCAAAAAAATGGATAAATATTATTTAAAATTATTTTGTCATAAATTATTTTTTATTTAACAAATATATAAATATTTTTGGGAAAAATAAAACTGATAAATACAAAAAAAATCAATTCTTAAAAAGATGAAAAAACTAGAAAAGATTATTAAAAAGATGAAAAAAAAATATGAAATAAGAACTAAAAAAATGGAAACAAAAAACAAAATATTAAAAATATTATTAAACAAAAATCAATTCTCATGCTTGACGTCATTTTCGAAAATAAATGTTTATAATCTAAATAGTAGGTTTTCATCTTAAATTTTTTCTGGAAAAAAAAATCTTTTAACAAATGTCCGGTTAGTCCTGAACTTGTATCGTAATTATTTATTAGTCATGACTATTATCGTAATTATTTATTTATTAATTCTAGAAAAGATTATTAAAAAGATGAAAAATAATATGAAATAAGAAATAAAAAAATGGAAGCAAAAAACAAAATATTAAAAAGATTATTAAACAAAAATCAATTCTCATGCTTGACGTCATTTTCGAAAATAAATGTTTATAATCTAAATAGTAGGTTTTCATCTTAAATTTTTTCTGGAAAAAAAAATCTTTTAATAAATGTCCGGTTAGTCCTGAACTTGTATCGTAATTATTTATTAGTCATGACTATTATCGTAATTATTTATTTATTAATTCTAGAAAAGATTATTAAAAAGATGGAAAAAAAAATATGAAATAAGAAATAAAAAAATGGAAACAAAAAACAAAATATTAAAAAGATTATTAAACAAAAATCAATTCTCATGCTTGTAAATCTGGGTACAAATTTATTTTTATCACATGTATTACTTAAACAAATAACTTAAATATTACTAACGTGTCAAAAATCAAAAAATAAATTGTAAAACATGTATGTCGAAGCATGGTCCGGGTTCAGTGGCTGCCACCGCCTTTGTCGATTATCTACGAATAGGCTTCCATAATTTCTATTTGGACGTCTTGAAAAAAAAAGGAATAAGTAAAAAAAGCTTCAAACATTAAATGAGAGCAAATAAGTATAAAAAAAAAAAAAGAGAATATAAAAAAAAAATTGCAGTTGGATTTGAGATCTGTAGGTAAGAAAAAGTTTCAATATATTAAATGAGAGCAAATAAGTACAAAAAAAAAGAAATATAAAAAATATATTATTTTTCCTTCCAATCAACCGGTCAAAAAATAGAAAATATAAAGTTTAGGTTTTATGTTTCAAACAAACATTGTCTTATACATAGAGAATGAAAGAGAGCCAACAGCCAAATGTAAGCATTAGGGGTATTTTGGGAAGTGCACTTTTTTTTTAATCCAAAAAATGGCCTCTAACGGCTGTTCTAACGTCAATTTAACGGAAAGGGGTATTCTGCGCAAAACAGGGTTTGCGGGAGGTGCAAACTGCTTTAAGTTTTCTAAAAGGTCTTATTTTGCAAACGAGGCAACTCTAAGGAGGGTTTAAATGCACTTTACCCCACCGGAACCCGACCCGTTTACAGTTCCTCTACTCCTCCACACCGGTGGTAGCTTCATGAAGAAAGAAAAAGAAACCAAACCGAACAGATGATATTCAAATTCAAACTCACCCAACGGCTACTTTTCTCCACCTCTTCCCGCCACCACCACCAGGCCGCCAACGACCACATCAGCTCCCTCTGCAAGCAGAGCCGCTTCCGCGAGGCCCTCCAGTTCTTCCACTCCCTCCAGCTCCGCCAAAGCCCGGCACCCCCCCAGTTCTTCCCTTCCGCCTACGCCCACCTCCTCTCCGCGTGCTCCAAGCTCCGGTCCCTCCGTGACGCCCGCGACGTCCACCGCCACCTCTCGCTCTCGCTCCCCAACCCAGATGTCGTCCTCCGGAACCACGTACTCAATGCCTACGGCAAGTGCGGGTCCCTGTCCGACGCCCGCCAAATGTTCGACGAAATGCCCGATAGGAACTTGGTCTCCTGGACATCGATGATCTCCGGGTACTCGCAGAATGGCCGGGAGAAGGACGCGCTGGCATTGTACATGGAGATGCTCCGTGCGGGCTGGTTTACCCCGGACGGGTTCTGCTTGGGGAGCGTTGTGAGGTCCTGCACGGGGCTGTGCGATGTCGAGCTGGGGAGACAGCTGCATTGCCATGTTCTGAAGTTCGATTGTGGGTCAGATAGGATCGTTCAGAATGCGCTGGTCACAATGTACTCGAAGGGTTGTAGGATAGAGGATGCTTCAGTGTTGTTCGAGAGGATAAGGGAGAAGGATTTGGTGTCTTGGGGCTCCATGATCACTGGGTTCGGACAGGGAGGGTTTGAGATGGAAGCGCTGTTGCTTTTCAAGGAGATGGTTGCAATGGGGGCTTGCGCTCCGAACGAGTTCCATTTCGGGAGTGCTTTCAGTGCTTGTGGCGGTGTTGGTCGATTAGAGTATGGAGAGCAGATTCATGGTCTTTGTGTGAAGTTTGGGTTGGAAGGTGATGAACATGTTGGGTGTTCGTTGAGTGATATGCACGCACAGTTTGGCCATTTGGATCTTGCGAAGAAGGCATTTTGTCAGATTGGAAGGCCCGATTTGGTGTCTTGGAATTCGATTATAAGTGCTTTTGCGAGTGGAGGTTTAGTTGATGAGGTGATGTTGTTCTTTTCTGAGATGAGAGATTTGGGTTTGAAGCCTGATGACATCACTTTTCGTTGTGTTCTTTGTGCTTGTGTGAGTTCTGCTTCTTTGTTTCAAGGCCGAATGATTCATTCCTGTGTAGTGAAGATGGGATACATCACAGTCATTGCAGTATGTAACAGTTTACTTGCTATGTATTCAAAGTGCTCCGACTTCTCCACTGCATTGGCTCTCTTTTGGGAGATGAATGGAAGTCGAGATCTTGTCTCGTGGAACACAATTTTGACTTCATGCTTGCAGCACAAGCAACCTGAAGAGGTCTTTCGGTTGTCCAATATCATGAGAAGGTCAAATGCGATGGATCAGATAACTTTAAATACTATGTTAAGTGCTTGTGGTGAGTTAGCCTATCTAGAGATGGGAAATCAGGTACATGCACATGTGATAAAAGTTGGACTGGAAGATGACCAAATGGTTAGGAACAGTCTCATCGACACATATGCAAAATGTGGAAGCTTGGATGTTGCAAGGAAGTTATTTGAATTGATGGGCAATGATCGTGATGTCTTCTCATGGAGCAGTTTGATTGTTGGGTACGCCCAATATGGGTATGGAGACCAATCCCTTGACTTGTTCACTTCTATGATAAAACTAGGCGTGAAGCCGAATCATGTTACGTTTGTTGGGGTTCTTACTGCTTGTAGTCGTGTTGGATTGGTAGATGAAGGGTGTTATTACTACAACATAATGAAAGCTTGGTACGGAATTGTGCCTACAAGAGAGCATTGCTCATGTGTTGTTGATTTGCTTGCTCGTGCTGGAAAGTTGGAAGAGGCCAAAAGATTTATGGATCAGATGCCAATGAAAGCTGATATTGTAATGTTGAAGACTCTTTTATCAGCATGTAGGGTTTACAAGAATGTTGAGATTGCAAAGATAGCAGCAACAGGTATTTTGGAGATAGATCCTTCCAGTTCTGCAGCTTACATTTTGTTATGCAACACTTTGGCTTCCTCGGGCTGTTGGGATGATGTTGCGAGGCTAAGGAGGTTGATGAGAAGCAGTGGTGTGAGAAAGTCTCCAGGAAAGAGCTGGATTAAGATAAAGGGGGAGGTCAAGGTCTTTATTGCCGAGGACCAATCACACCCTGAAACAGATGATATATATGTAACTTTAGATGTATTGGGACTTGATATGGGGAAAACAGGTTATGCACCCAGTCCATCTAGTTGGCAACTTGGCATGGAAGACTCGGACCATGCTACAATTGAAGCTTGACAGTACTAAATTAGCGAGTGGCTTTCTATTGCAACATGTGAGGGATAAAATTATGCACATGTTATGAGAATGACAACCGAAAGGGTGAGAAGAAGTGGATCAAGATGGAAATCGTTGGATAAGATATGATTGATTTGACCAGAGATTTGGTGCATTTTACTTATATTAGTGGGAGTTCATTGAATGTGCAGAATGATGGGCAAATTCTCCCTGAAGCAGTACGATGGCTGATGGCACTTCCCGTGTAGGATCATGATGAATAAACTCATTAACGGTGTGGTGTGCGTATGTTCCTATATCTCTATTGGCATGAGGAATTTCAGGAGGTGGACCCCCCTTTTGCTGTAGAGAATGCTCTCTTGTTGTTGTTGGTTGGTCGTGTGATGTCATAACCACATTGTCCAAGGACATACAAAATAAGCAGAACAGTTGGGGTTTTGAAGACAATGAACTCCAGATAAGCTCAATTTAATAAAAAAAATTAAGTAACACTTTGGCTCTAGCTGGGGTTTCTTTCAATTTGCATAGCCTGCCAAGTATGTTTGAATATTTAAGCACATTACTTTTTGCTCTTATAAGAGAATTATGCCTTTTCAGATCGGATGCTAACCTACATTTTGATATAGGATCAATAAAATCGTAAGCTGTGTTATATGGAGTCTAGACCTCGATACATGAGTTGAAAGCAATCGGCTATCTTATGCAGAGGAATATTTCAGATTTAACTTTTATGCAGGTACGATAATCATCTTTTGATAGAAAATGTTATGATGCCATCTGAAAATTCTTGTGTGCAGCACATACTAGCGTAGGTTATAGAATGTAATCATTTTTTAGGAGGTAACATGTTTTAACTGATGGGGGACTATAGATCCACCACGCTCCGGAGTCCCGACGCTCACGCAGACTTGCTTTGTACTTGACTTACAGTCCCAACAAACACTACTATGTCAGCGATTGCAACCAGAAGACATGATGTAGGTTTTGATACCATTTGATACAAACTTTGGGAGAACTCATCCTAAAAGCTAGCCGTGGAGCCCAAGATTATATCAACTGACATCTACTTCCTCAAATAACCGATGTGGGACTATAGGATCGTAAAATAAACATATCTTTCTGCATGTTCATAATATTTTGTTTATATCCTCGTGTTTCTACTTAGGAAGCACGTACACTCCAAAGTTGGTGTTATGTCCGTATCAAACATGCATCAAATATAATGGCACTAGTGTTTTTGTTGATCTACCTTTGGCTAATAGAAAATTGCAACATTCATCTGAATTGTTGTATTTTTCACGGTCTAGAGCTTATTGAGGACCCTAGTTGGCTCATAATTTTGGAGTTGCATAGTTAATAATATACCTCATATATTCTTTTAGAACACTTATGCAACTTATGTTGGTGAAAGAAGTAAAAGCTTAATGATTTTCTTAATGTTACTAATAATGTCTAAGCAGGGACGTGGCTTAACTGAGGGGTGGAGATCTATCACGAGAATTCGTAAATGGAGTTATTTGCCAATTTGGTTCTACTGATTTCCTCGTCTCTGATGTTGTCTGTAAAGTTCATACCAGCAACAGGTTGAAGAAACTTACCTGATCATCAAAGGGAGCTAAGATCATGGAATAATGAAAGGTATATTCTTCATCTAATTGCTTCATTTAGTTGCTTGATGTACAAGAATAAAGAGAATAATGAGATGCTTTATTGAGTGGGTGTGGACCCATATTTACTCTTTAGAGATTTTGGAGCTTTGATCAAATTTTGATTAAATTCCCTGTTGCTAACAGTGTTCTACATGGCGGCCGCCTAGGCGGTAGTAGGTCTCTCTCCGCACCGCTTTTCGGTAGGCGGTGGAGTAGGCGGCCAACGGAGGTTGGCGGCATAGGCGGAGGTGAGGCAGTGTAGGAGGGCGCCCAGGCGGAGCAATACCTAAGAAGATATTTTGGCCAAAAAGGTTTTGTAAGCATTATGGGTCTATGGTTCACTTTTACAAAACTAAAACTTTATAAATCTTCGTTCTACAACTTAATTATGCATGAAATACCCTTAAATATGCATATTATGCAAAAAACAGTAGTAAAATAGTAAAAGATATTCAAAATGTATCGGCCGTCTACGCGGTGCCTAGGCAGTGCCTAGGCGGTAGGCGGACTCTCTCCGCCGCGCATCCACCTACCGCCGTTTAGAACCTTGACTGCTCATCTCGGTAGTGATTCGTCGAAATAATTAAGATAGGCCTTAGGGTTGGCAAACTGACCCAAGGTTCACAGCATCGGTATTAGAACCAAGGTAGTCAAAGACGCAAGGCGTACTTAGGCGCAAAGTGTCTATATCGCTCGAGGCGCAAGGCGCACTTAAGGCGTGTACCCGAGTGAAGTGAAGCGCAAAAGTAAACATAAATAAATTTGTAATATAAGGAAAAAAAAAACTAGATAACATATTAAAACTAACAAAAATATGTTAAAACATAACCAAGTGAACTAACAGGACAACAATATGAACTAACAAGAATTTGTGTTCTCCCTACCACGCTTTTAGTAAATTTTAAATTTTTCAGTTCAACTATAAACAACTTTGGAAAACGTGGAAAGGGCTATCTCTCTCCCACTTGTATTAGGTAAGGGCTATCTTCCTGCCTCAAAGTTTTTTGTAAAAAAAAGAAAAAAAGAAAAGAAAAAAAACATAAGGCTCATCTAGGCGCGTCTTTTCTTGGTTGCCGTGCCTGGAGAAAGATGCATCGCGTAGGAGGTGCGAAACACAATTGCTCTTCCTTGCTGCGAGGCGCGCCTTTGACTACCATTATCGGAATCAATTTCAGGCCTTTCTTATGAGTATCAGTATTCATGATTTCGGTAGCTTCGACGGTTCCTGATCGGAGTTTCATAATTTTTGATTTCAGAGAGCAAAAACATAATAAAATGTTTTGAAAAAGCTTTGGAAGTACTTGATATATTTAGGCATAATCTTTTATATTGTTATTTACTATAGTTCATTTTAATTTCTTTAAACAAAGTATCCTGATATAGTTTTTGAATGGAATAATATTACAATGAATGAACATTGTGAATTTATAATATACAACTGTGCGTAGCAGATACTTTCGATGTCGACCACCAAAACCCATATATAGATGACGATAATGATCCCACTACAAAGAACCATGATAAATCAAACACATATATGTGGTAGCTTAAGCCACCGGGACAAATCCCAACCTCTATTAATTTAATGATTGAATACAATATACGTCGGCTCCTTTATCCTAAGAGCCGATCCCTCACAATCTTCTCAAAAAGAAGATACACAAATGTATTACAAAGTAAATCGTTAAAGCTCCAATCCCAAACTAGATTTCAGAATATGGTGGATCCTCCCTAAATCTTCGTAGGAGCAATGTCTGAAGCAAACCCTTAGCCATTTAAATAGGCTATGAAACCCTAATGATAAATTAGGAGACTATATATTAGCTATTAAGCAAAGCAAACCAATCTGGTCCCTCCAAAATGCATAAAAAAATAGGGCCTTAATGCTGCTTTCCACCCAACCTGGAATTCCTAAAAATTATTCCCAATTACACTGTTGTGATCTGGATAACTCTAAACTCTGCCGGAATTGCGATTGGCCAGAACCCATAATTATGACAAATTCCTGTTAGGCATTCATGGCCATAATTAGCCCCTGACCACGTCAGATCTATCCGCCATTTTCGTGCGCCCTTCGCCGATGCTCGACGACACTCCAGATTTCCTCTTCCTTGCCTCTCGTAGGCTAGAATACCCAACACTAGGTGGCCCTCTTTCTCCTCTTCTTTTCATCTTGGGGTCAGTGTCCTCAATAAAATGATCCTTAATGTCTGGATAGTTGACCACTTGTCTGTACCCAACACTAGAGGATCCTTGAGGTCCCTTCTTTCAATTCAGTATGCAGACAACACCATCCTTCATTGCAAGGCTGAGCAAGAGGAAATAATTATTACTAAACTCATTCTCTTCCTTTTTGAGGGCATCTACAGATTGAAGATCAATTTCCTCAAGATCTCCCTTACCTATTTTGGTATATCATTTTATCTTGGAAAGAACCTTGCCAATACCCTAAGTTGCATATTGGCCCCATTACCCATCACCTACGTGGGTTTTCCTCTTAAAGATTTTAGGTTACTCAAAGGAGATTGGTCTCTCATCATTCATAATTTATACAAAAAATACTCCCTTCATGGAAAGGGAAATCCCTATCTTTTGGGGACGACTTACCTTAATTAACTTCTTTGTCACTTCCCTCCCCCTCTACTGCATGTCTATTTTCAAGTTTCCCTTTTGGGTTCTAAAAAGAGTGATTCTATTATAGCTTATTTTCTTTTGAATGGCGCAGACCCCAACAAGAAGTGTTTCCACTTGCCAAATTATCGGTTGTGTACACGAGCAAAAAATCTGGTGGCCTTGGGGTCAAAAATCTTCATGTCTTCAACCAACCTCTACTTTGCAAATGGCTGTGGGAAACCTTTAGGCCGCGTTTGGTTCGCGGAATCATGGGGTTGGGAAAGAAAAGTCATTACTTTCCTATGTTTTGGTGCCAAAGGAATTGAGGAGGAAAGGAAAGTGATTACCAATGGAAGGAAAATTAGGAGAGGGAATGATTCCACCCATCCAAGGAATGAATCATTTTTCCAGCTTGAAGTATTCATTTTCCTTTCCAATTTCCTTGGCATTTCCAAACATCAGAAAGAAAAATCAATGTAAATTGTAATTTTCCAAAGGAAATGAAATACCAAGGAATTGATTTCCTTTCCATTCCTTAAGGATTCTAGTCCTGTGTCGGATACCGATATCAGCCGTACAATTAGAACACTCAATGTTGTAAAAGGCGCTAGGCGCTTCAAAATGTTCCAAGCGTCGCCTTCAGTTTCTTGGCACGCTTTCTTGATTCGGAGGGTCTGAGAAGAGCGAGGATCAGTACATTGCCGTGTACTCGCTCTTCCCAGGCCCTTCGAATCAAGAAAGCGTGTCAAGAAACTGAAGGCGACACTTGGAACATTTTGAAGCCTTGCTAATGTTTGAAAGCAATCTCTAATATTTTGAAGACTCTGCACTCAGTCCAAGGAAGATGGCTTGACTCCCCACGATCGCAGGTGTTTGAATGATTTGTTTGTATAAAGGAGATGTAATATATGGAACGACTATCTCATCAGCGTTCATTTTATAATTGAGTCGAGTTGTAAACCCGCGGCAAGTGTTGTAACAGAGTCCTGTAAATGATGTTCATTATCAATAAAGTAAAGTTTCTTTCTGTCTCAAATGAGTTGTTCAATTTCTCTGCGTACTCTTTTAAATGTTGTGTTTCGGATAACCTATGTAACTGCCTTATGCGAGCGCAATTTAGGTCCGCACGACATCACGTCCTGATGACGACTACAATTCTACCGAATCGGGACGTGACAGTTGTTGCTGCTACGCTCTCCAATTAAAGAAGCAGCTCACTAACTCAAAAAAAAAAACGGACCATTAACCCTATAACTTAGAAGAAAAAACAAAACAAGAAAAATAGAAGAAGAAGAAGACTCGCGCTGACTCAGTCATTGTTGTTGCTGCTGCTTATTTAACTCGCAAAAGAAGATAAAGAAAAAGAGATGTGCGCCTGCTGCTGTTCTCTCCTGCTATTGCTGTGCGGCTGCACATTAAGGTAGGACTGCTTTTTCAAGTTACAGATTTTAGCTCGGGTCCAACCCACCCTCAAAAAAAATTGTAAGCGCCTAGGCGGCCGCCTATACGCCGAACGTCCGTCCTAGGCGGCTGTCTCACTGCCAGAGGCCGCCTAGTAGGCCACCTAAAGCCGACTTTTTCATCGGCCCGCCTATAACCCGATTCCGATCGAAACCTAGACTGACCATGGGCGTATAGCGTCTAGGTGCCGACTAATACCGACTTTTAGAATACTAAGGACACTAGAAGAATCTAAAGTTGAAAGCGTGATGGGAACGTACGCTAATGAAATTTTTATGTTTATTATTAATTGTTATTAAAATTTATAGGTATCTTAATATTTATTAGGATTTATAAAGTTCGGTTCACAGTTACAGAGAGGTCATTCATATGGTGATTTTATGATGTCAAAATAAGATATCATTAGTTTTTTGTTACTTTGATGAACCTATATTAAAAAAAAATCTAACTTTATTTCCAAAATTTATGTCTATCTTTTAAAATTATGGTCGTGTTATGAAAAGCGTACATGTCGTCGGAAAAACTTGCTCCTGTCGTCGAAACAACAAGCTCCCGTCGTCGAAAAAATTGAGCTCCCAAATAAGAACCGCAGAATCGAGGTTTTTACTGAGATTTGTTGACCTCCTAGGAGTTTTGGCTTATAAGATTATTGTTGCAGATACAAAAAACCAAGAGAACTATTTCAAATATATTGGGTTCTTTGCGTCAAAGAGTTTATTTGTAGGGAAAGTTGATTGGACCTAACTTCTTCGAGGGGCTTATAATCCTTGCTTGAAATGCTAAGGTCAGCCCATCCCTTTTTTTGCTAATGATCACTTGAGAATATGGACCTTTTAACTTTAGTAATTCCTTCCTTACTACTACATGATATGGTTTATCTCCTTCATATGTTTTGATTCTCTCCTAATATTATGGGTCGGATTAGTTGTTTTTTCCTCGACAACTGAGCATATATTACTTTTGGTTATCCGAATTACTAAATTAGAAGCTTTTGATTCTCCTTGTTGGGAACGGAGTCAAAAGGCAGCGGACTGAACTAATAATATTGTTTCCGACCAAAAGGAATACATGAGGACCGAACTAAATTCCAGTAACCTGCAACTCACAATCACAGCACAATCTACACAATCGCAACAATCCGCAAACAAAATGAGAGAAAACCAAAGCACGATCGGAAAGACGGAAACCAACTAGAAAAAGCCTCCACTATTGGAATAGAAGAAATATGCCAACTTCTATAGACTTCTTCCACCGATCTACCAATGGATCACCACAACTTCACAAAGAATGTAAATGAATGCAACTGAGAGTACAACGAATTACCGAAACTGAGAATAAAACGAACCGATGTAGTCTCCTCGAATAAACTCCTCATGAACAAATCATGAACTCTCTTGCGATTCCTTCTTCCTCTTCTAGCAAGTTGCACAAACTCCTTTCATGAATTTGTAAATGAAACTGATTTTTTTTAATTTGTGGCAAATTATAAAGTGTTATAACCTCTAGGGAGTTGCACAAAACTTGCTCCCCCTTTAAAAAGAGAGGGCTCATTGATCTTTTAATAGGTCCTGCATGTACTATGGATGTATGCGTATGTGGATTTATACGCGTATTCGCTCGTAATATACAAAAGTGTATAAAGGGGGCGGAGGGAGCTACGGATTTTTTTTAGAGAATACTGGGGAGTCTCCCCAAAATTTAAAAGGTGCATGGAGCGACCTGAATTTTCAAAAAAAAGAAAAAGAAATACAGGATGTCGTACAAAATGTTCCCTTATATAATATTTATGTTATTAAATATAGTATGTCAAGTAAAAAAAGTTGAAATATGAACTGAACTAAAACTAAATAGTGACGAATCCAACATGAAAGCAATTTTGTAATCAAATGACAGTTTCAGAATTACAAAATTCTGCTAGACTGACACTTATTTGGATTCTGAAATTAAATCCAGACTGAAGTTTGAAATTTGAAAGGGACAGTGATAAGTAATTTTGGTTATTTCCCAATATTATTTATCCCAATATTATTTATACGCGAGCCATGATTAATTAGTGCTTCAGTCCATCACTATCGTCTGCACCCTCAAAATCTTCAAGCTCCATACTGTTGTTTGACTCTGTCCATCCTACACGAGCCCAGTAAAAATCCTCAGTTCCGTCATCCTCATCCAGAGCGCTTAGCTTCAATGAGTACTGGAGGCCAATGCGCTTGCCATGGCCGTTGTCCTTCCAACGACTATAACCGTACTCAACATGCTTAAACACAAAATGAATGTTTACTCGTTCGTTGTATGTGTTCACAGCAAACTCACCGATATGCTCTATCCAGCTTGATTGCGGATTCTTTATAGGGGTCCACGGACCGACTCTGAGCACCCCTGGTGTCTCCATAGAGATAGCATCAATAGTACCTTGAGAAAGAACGAGAACAAGAACACACACTAGAACGAGGAAGAAGGAATTCATTTTGTTGGTGGAATTATCTCTAACGACACTGCCAATGCTAGCCATCTCATATGTTTATATAGAGAGAATAGATGTATATTTTGAGAATCCAATATTCCTGAAAATATTAAATTCCTCCATTGGGTATAATTTGCACATTTTCCAGGATACAAACATTCTTGTGTTTCGTGTCACTTCATTTTGGGGTGTACATATTTGGCATTTGAAAAGATTTAGTTTCGCAATCGATATTATTCTGCTATATGCAGTGTTCTAAATGACGGTCGAGGCGGTTGGGTAGGCGGCGCCTAGGCGCTAGGCGGCCGCTACCCGCACTGCTTTTGCCTTTACGGTGGAGTAGGTGGCCAACGGAGGTTTGGCGGAGGTGAGACGGTGTAGGCGGGCACCTAGGCGGAACAATACTAGTCAGATGTTTTAGCAAAATAGTTTTGCGGTTCATTTTTACAAGACTTGAAACTTCATAAATCTTTGTTCTACAACTTAGTTATGCATAAAACACCCTTAAAATATGCTTATTATGCAAAGAAAACAGCGGCAAAATAGTAAAAATGATTAAAATGTGTCAACCGTCTAGGCGGTGCCTAGGTGGTAGACGGACCCTCTCCGCCGCGCACCAACCTATCGTCGCTTAGAACTTTGGCTATGTGTGGTTTGCTGTGCCACAAAGGCCACACAGTTTACATGGTGATATTTTGTATAACATGAGAGGTTCCAGTATTATTGTATAACATAGAGGTTGACAAGATGGACTAACCTCACGAATTTGTTGTATCAGACTAGGATCATGGGACAAACCCCTACTTGTGAAACAAATGATGGATCAGACTCACACTGGAGTGTAAATTGAATCACATGTATCATAACTTATCCAAGTGAGTCATTGGATAATTATGCAAATATTGGAAATCATTTGAGAGACACTTAAATGTTTTTCTAGTTATGGAGGATCAAAAGTGATACTTGAGTTTTAAATTTGATAAAAGATGGTAATGTCTATTATACTAAAATATGGAAAGCCTAAAGCAGATTACTTGATTTTTACTAAACTAGAGGGGGGAACTGCAATCAGGCTCCATCTTGCCGCTCATAAATATTGATGATTCTGATTGAGATACTTATGCAAGTACAATAGATTAGGGCTGTGTTTGGTAGGAAGGATGGAAAAGTGGAAGGAAGGAAAAAGATAAGGATACATTTTCCTTCCATAAGGAAAGGAAAGATCATTTTCTTCCTTTGTGTTTGGTAGCAAGGATGGAAAATATAAGAGATACATTTTCCTTTGTTTGGTATGAAAGAAAAAGTGGAAGGAAAGAAAGTAAAAAATATATGAAATACCAATTATACCCTCAACTAAAAACACTTATTTACCATTTGACTTCATAAATAATGTTTAAATAATACATTCATATGGGGGTATAATTGTTAATTAATACAGTCCTCCACTTTTGGGGATTTGATTTCTTAGGTTATGAGGGAAAAATAATCCCTCCACTTTTCCTTCCTTCCTATTTTTCTTCCATACCAAACAAGAGAAAATTAATCTTTTTTTCTTTCACTTTTCCCTCCTCTATTGTCCTTCCTTTCACTTTTTCCTCCTACCAAACACACCATAGAAGAAAATAGTCATTCAAACTTTATTTCTCTTCATCCTTTTGTAATTCCAATACATAATATTCTGAAGTAAGATACTTGATATGAAGATCTCTACTACAAATGGGGAAATTATTTTTTAATTATTTTACATTTTGTAGTGTAGAAATTTATGTGGGTGTAGGCATTAAGAAGGAGAGATGAGAAGAGACGATGGTTACTTCTAAAATCCTGAGAGAAATAATGATATAAGTAAACGAAACATACTATCCTATGGAGAGATTCTCTTATTTTATAATAGATAAAATATACAAATAAGAAAATATTGAGTTTGACTCTATTTATAAGATTGACTAAATCTATTTTAAAGACCCAAAAAAATAATCCGTGACTAATCTTAAAATACACCAAAATTGTGGTTGACCTAATTATTCTGATTTACCATAATTACGATCAATCATGACCACGATTTATGATAGCCAGCTTATCATATTCCTCAACACTACACCAAAATTGTTGTTGACCTAATTATTCTGATTTACCATAATTACGATTAATCATGACCATTATTTATGATAGCCAACTTATCATATTCCTCAACACTCTCCCTAAACTTGAACATATTACTCTCCCTAAACTTGAACATATTGGAAAACTTGCACAACTAGCAATATCAACTCTTTACTTATTCTCTCAAACTATTCCTCAAGTGTACACCGTAGAAACATGTACAACTTGAGTTATAAAATTTTTGAAACTCCAAAAATAATTGAAAGTACAAACTATCTCGACTCGTAGATCGCTCTCATCATCACCTCGCGTCATCAATTGCTGCAACTGTTGTTACCACTCAATTGCACCGTCTCCCTTTATTCTCCCTTGTGCTGATATGCTGATGAGTCGACAGCCTCATTATTAATTCCCTTGCCACAATTTCGGTCGTAACTGCGCTCTCTCTCTCTCTCTCTCTCTCACACACACACACATACTCACACTCCCAACGGCCCCATGGTTCGAACCCACCCAGCCATGCTTGATGTCGCCCTACGCTACCACCTGAGCTAGGAGGGGCTGGCATATATATATAAGTATATTGTTGTGAGTACCGATAGCGATAGCCAGAGGCGACAATTTTAGGTCTCCTTGGAGGAAAAACGACATGAAAATATGTCGTAGATGACTTCAGAGTGTCAAACTTTATAGATCGACCATATAGATCATTGATGGTGGCAACATATCACGAGGGTAGTGGATATGAAAGCATATATCGGGATATTGGTGTAGATCTTTTTTTTCTTGCAAGTTGAGCATGGTGATGAATCAATAGATTACTTACCATGCTAAACTTAAGGGGAAATATATAGGTTGATAGATCAGTTGATGTGATAATTATCAAATCAATTGATCTCTCTCCCTATATTCTGCACATTATTGTAATTGCATCAACTAGTAGTAGGGTAGATACAATTGATCCTGCATTACATAGATCACAGTTTTCTCCTGAAATTTGTCGCTATGCCATTTTCAAAGGATGGTGGATATTTCTATGGTTTTTTCTTCATCTTCCATCTATTGCCTATGTGTCAAAGGAGATCGATCACGACCACAACATAGATAACACACCAATTGACGATGTCGGCTTGAACATTCCTTCGACCATCATGCAAGCCGGTCTGATACCAAGTAGAATTTTATGTGCGTGTAGGTTTTTTTTTTTTTAAGATGAGAAGAAAAGACGATGACTACTTCTAAAATTTTAAGAGAAATAAAAAAGTAGTATTATTCTTTAGTTAGGTTTCTTTCCCCTCTAAGAGACCGTCATACCCTGGTGGAATTGAAGGCCCGTTTACTAATACAACATGGGACCTTTCTCACATGTCCCTACATACTTCAGTGAAGCTGGAACTGAAAAGGACTCGACTCTACACACATAACACTTGCCTAAAGGCATTAATTATAGACTAATCCTAAAATACACCAAAATTGGTGTTGACCCAATTATTCCGACTTGCGATAATTAGAGTCAACTACGACCATAATTTATGGTAGCCAACTTCCCATATTCTTCAACATGTACGTCCTAGATGTTTATTTTCTATAATTGAATAATCTAATGTTCTAATTGCTAGCAATCTATTAGTGGTTTTATAGTTTTAGTTTTGGCAAACATCCCATCAAATCTAATGACACACAAGGTAAAGCACAAGTGCCCCGCCTAAGGTAGTGTTCTAGCTTGGGCCCCCCTGGGAGAGTGTGAAGTAGTTTTTTTGTGTTATTTTCCTTCCATAGTTAGATTCAATAATATTTGTTGAGTCCATCCCCAAGCAATGGAGGAAGTATTTTTTTAGAGAAGAAATTTAAGAGGGACAATGATAAGAAATTTTGGTCTTTTTCCCATATTATTTGTAGGTGTGCCACAGTTAGCCTCTTGATTACAAGTTCACTCCATAACTGTTGTTTGTACCCTCAAATTTTGGAGCTCCAAACTATTGTCCAATTCCATCCACCCCACACGAGCCCAAAAAAAATTGTCAGCACCATCATCCTTCAGCTTCATTGAGTAATGGAGGCCAATGCGCGTGCCATGGTCGTCATCTTTCCAAGACTGTAACCGTATTCAACATACTTAAATACGAGATTATTGTTCGATTCTTCGTTGTACTTGTTCACAGAGAACTCACCGAGATGCTTTGTCCAGCTTGATTGCGGGTTCTTGATAGGAGTCCACTGGCCCACTTTAAGCTCCCCTGACATCCCTGGTGTCTCGATAGAGATAGCATCAGTAACTTGATAAAAAAAAAAAAACTAGAACAAGAAAACATACTAGAAAAAGCAAGAATACTTCATTTTGTCAGTAGAATTATCTTTAATGGCACTGCCAATGCTAACTAGGGCATATGTTTTTATAGAGAGACTAGAAGTATATTTTGAGAATCCAATATTACTGAGAATATTAAATTCCTCTGTTTTGGTATAGTTTGCACATTTTCAAGAATATAATGTTTATGTGTTTGGTATCACTTCATTTTGGAGTGTACATATTGATGGATTGAACTCACAATAGCATCTAGACAAAATCATATATATTATAGTTTATCTGATATACATATCCTTGACCCTAGATAACATTATTTTTTAGATATGGGCGGGATTATAGTTTTGTAATATTCTGGTCCTATCAATAATATTTATCTTCTTCCGAAAAAAGAGAGAGTAAAATGACAATTAATGTATTATAAAAATATTGAAAATTACTTGAGTAGCACTTGAATAATTTATATATGGTGGATCAAAATTGAAAGTTGAATGTTTATTATGCTAATATACGGAAATCCTAAAAGGATTTATTGGTATTTTACTAGACTAGCAGGGGACTGCAGTCCAGCTCCATCCTTGCCGCTCACAAAAGTCGATGATTCTGGTACGCTGTGATCCTTAGTGTAAGTCCATTAGATTAGAAGAAAAATAGTGCTTCATACTTTATTATCTTTCTCTCTATATTTTTGAGTCTTTTTCTACATTTTTATGAGACCCTAACTACTACTTTTGTATCTATTTTGAAGTAAACTTAGTAAAGACTATTAAGTATAGGGCTACAAACTTGTCAAGATGCTCAATAAATAGTTTGAGATCGACACAATGATAGCTTAGCTAGATCGTTTATTCTGGAGGCCGCCTTTTTCTTTCTCCAAAGGCGTGACGCGGGTAAGAACTTACGGTGTTAGTTAAAAAAAATCATGCTTCTCCTCCATGCTGAAGACGGAATGCGTTACTTTTTTCCATAGATATCAGACAAAATTTAGTGCCATGAGTACTCAATCCCACGCGTATGCTGGAATATTGTTGATGGTTCTCATAAGTGCAACTCTCATATGAAAGTTTTGCTTCTTCAAGATATCGTAGGTTTGGACAACGAACTGTTACAATTGCTTCAACTCATCAACCAGCGACTGTAAGTAGATATCTATGTTTTTTTTTTTTCGAATTTTTTTGGAATTGTATGATAAGTGTCAAGAACATGTACAAAATCTTCATACAAATCCATGATGATAGATAGTAAGGTGTCAAAATCACCGACCAACAAGAGTACTGAGATCTCGACTATACAAGAGGAGCCATTTGACAATAGCAATAATCTAACATTATTAGGTTCTGTAGCAAAATTTGGATCACACAAGTTAAAATGCTTCTATACCTCGCTATCATAAGAGTGAGATAATTCTTCTTCATTATTTTTCGTTCCTTTCTATACAATATCATGTGTAGGGTTGTATTTGCGGACATGTACATCCTCTGTAGCATCTTCATGACTCGCAAGAACTGCTTGCAACTATAGAGACATAGCTTTGCTTTTCTAGTTGATTTTGCGGACATGTACATCATCTTCGTCCATTTGCTTCTACTGCGCATCAAATTGGGCTTTGATTTGCATATGAAGCTATTGCTGTTGCTGCTCCATCAACTGTAGCATTTTCTCCATCGTCGTATCGTTAGGGCCAGTACTCTTTGAACTCGACGTACTGTCCACAGTTTGGGTTGTTGTGCCGGGATTATTCTTATTTTTCTTAGTCATTCCTACAAAACAGAGTAAGCCCATTAGTATTTTTCAAAAATATCTACGGGCTTACCTGTATGGAACTTTTATTTCACGCAGCATGTCGACAAGCATTCAATCGAGCGATCGCAAAGAACATTCCAACAATGAAACATCTTTCGAAAATCCGAGAAAACATAACTGTGCTCTGATACCAATTTGTCACGTCCCGAGTCGAAAAAACCGTTCGTCCCCGGTGTTATTATGCCGAATCGATCGTCCTCGCTAAGGCGTGATGTCGTACGAGTCTGGAATTGCACCCGTACAAGGCAATAACGGTACGTTGATTATTATATTGAAACACCAAGTTGAAACTTCACAAATCATATCAGAATATGAGACGCAGTATAGGAAGATAGAAATATGTATTTCATGCATAGCTTGCAACGAAGTGCAATTCGTAATTACATTGGATGACGTTGCGGCTACATTGATTGAAAACAAAAGAAACATACTCGATAAGCTGCCTGAACTAACACTTGTCGTTCCATACATTTGCCCCTTTATACATAAGTCTTTAATTGAATTGGCTTCAAAATACTTCAGGATAGGAAGAGCTTCAAAACGTCTTTCCGCACTTCAGCTTCAGTTTAGAGCTCCCGTCGCACCTGGGGAATTGGGGGAGGGGATTAGTACACTTGCTAAGTAGACGAGACGAACCCACTCGTCTAAACCGACTCTGATTGTTAAGATAGGCATGCTTTAGAGTTGTCTTTCTATTTAGAACTAAATGAATTCAGTTCTTATTGATAGCCATCTTTGAAGTAATAAAGCATACAGTAAAACATAGCGATTATTCACAGTTCTTACCACGGCCGTGCTCGTCCCTGCATAAAAACAGAGATAATACTTACTACTTGCATAAGACAATAGGTGAGCATGCTACTATCTTATATGCGCAGTCACTGGTGTTACACACCACTTGGGACTATCTCAACGACATTTCGGCCCGTTCAGTCTAGGTTGCAAGTCTGACTGACGGTCCCGCAATATATCAGTGCCGAAGCACGATTATTCATTCCCCTAGGTCGATTCGATTCTGATGTCCCGGATACCGATTCGAGGAAAATCAAACTTGTGCACAAGCTGTCCATGATCATGCCAATGCGTGAACAGTTTAATATATGCAAACAGTTTTGTATAGCACGGACAGTATTGAACGACATTATCATTTCTCCCAACTCATGCAACGATTCATTTTTTCCAAAGTCGTACTCCCGATTTAGCGTCCCGTAGGCACCAAATTGCTCGAGGCATCATAACCCACGATCGACGTTTCATATTATTTTGCAGCACGTGAAATAGTCTATCTTTTTACTAGAACCTTAAACTTTTTCGTTTATGTGCGAAACTTGTATTTTCAGAGTAGATAACTCTAAATCGATACGTTTTTTTCGAGTTCTTGACCTTAGTGGATTGGCATGCATTTAACTTGGCATCGTTGATTTGAATGAATTCGAGGCAAAGGAATTTTGTTTGCGGGACAGAGTAGAAAAGAGGGGGCCGAATCACCCACCAAGTTCTTTGATCGTGCTGACCGTCGAAGTGCTTCGCAACGTTCAAGCTTTAGTTACGCGAGCTCCTGCAATGGCACCAACACTTAGTTAGGATTCCTTCTTTATTCCTTCGTTTCGAAATTCGTAGATTGCATTCAGAAAACGACGCGAAAGCACTTCATCAAAACCAAGCGACAAAAGCTCCAAGAAAACCATACAACGGTCCGGTTCCGTCGAAGGGACTCTTATATAGAGCTCACTCGCCGAGACGCAGTCCGCTGCATCTAGGACTTATTCCAACAGAAGTCGTTCCATTAGTTGGATCGATTCTCTTAACATCCGTCCAAATCGATTTGATCGATGCCGCAAGGTGTTATCGTTTACCAAGCTCAGCGATCGAGTCAGATGGCCATCTAAGTTCCCGACCGATCTGACTCGGCGCAAGCATATTATGAAGTCCATCGCCTATCGAAAGCGGGGCACTACAATATCTTCCTAATTTATTATCCTTTCTCTCACCCAATTGCTCGACACACTTTTGCATTATTATAGAATATTTGTTGCAAAACTTTAAAATTGTAGAGAAAAAGTTTGAGTCGAGGATTGCTCTATCCTTAAGGCGATATTTGCACACTGCCAATGGGTTACAAAAAACTAATATTCCATGTTAAAAGAGTCATTGGTACTTCAATCGTCAAGAATTTGATGTCGCGTGCCATGGTCATCCTCCGTCCAGCAACTATGACCGTTGGAGGGTTGCTTAAATACGAGATTAGTGTTTGATTTTCATTGTGCTATTTGTGTATGATTCCATTCACCGTCACCGAATTTGTACCCCCCCCCCCCCCCCCCCCCCCCCCCCAATAGAGAGAACATCTGTAGTAGCTTGAGAAAGAAAGAGCACAAGAACACATACTAGAATAAGGAAGGATTTGGTGGAATTATCTTTAATAGCACTGCCAGTGCTAGCTATCTCATATGTTTATATTGAGAGAATATAAGTTAGATTGGGGTGGAGCGATCTCGTTATAATCTTCTTGTCTTTCATAGTTGAGATTAGTCAGGGTTGAATCTTAGGAGGGAGGATTCAGTAGTTATATGCACCTATCTTGTTAAGTTGTTAATAGAGATTGGAATTTGTCTGGGGAACGAAGTTGCCATATACGCTTGTGTTTGGATCTGCCTTGGCTCTCTTGGTAGTTATCATGGTTTGTATCTTTTGTGGAATAGCTGACTGACGTCAAAGTAATTGCTGATGTCAAAGTATCCACTGCAAATGTCTCTGTCAGGATTCATTTTCCTTCAAAGTGGTATCAGAGCTCTCAGGTTCGAGAGGACGAAGTTCAAACATGTCTAAGAGAAGACCAACACACATATTTTACTCTTACAGGGGTGAACTAGATGATTTGGACGTCAGTGACGAAGAATCTAATATGGTGCAGTGATTTGCATTGATTGTTGGAGGACAAAAGCATCAAGCTAGCGAACAAGTCTGATAATGGCGGAAAAAGATCGATTGGAAGAATGTTAGATTCATCCGCTAATGGTTGGATAACGTGTTTCATCATGTTTCTATAGTGAGTTATGCAATGGTGTTGTGGAAGAAGTTGCACTCACTGTATGAACGGAAGACGACTGGAAACAAGGTGTTTCTTATTCGCCAACTCGTCAACTCTCGTACACGGAGGGTGCCTCAATGACAACATATAAACGAGGTTCATGACATTATCAATCAAGTGTCGACGATGAAGATATGATTGAGGATGAGCTTCATGTCCTATTGTTTCTGAGTTCTCTACTAGAAGGTTGAGATATATTTGTTGTGGCAAGAGAGGCCATTATAGGCGGGACTGCACGAAGCTCAAGGATGAGAAAGTTAAAGGCAGGGACGATCAAGAGGATCTTTCGATGATAGGAGATCTCATTATCGTAGCGATGGAAGCAGTAGAACCTTGTGACACGTTCATGACAACGATTAGGTCTTGGATACGATGACTTTTTACCAAGCCACTTCACAGATGAGGATCTTTTCGGCGTATCGGAACGTCAGATTTGGACATGAGAAGATGGGTGACAAGGGAACCATGACAGTTGTGGGCTTCAGTGACGTACACTTGACAACAGAGCTTGACGAAAATTTCGTTCTCAAGGGGGTTCGTCATGTACCAAGTTTGCACTTCCATTTAGCGTCAGTCAGAAGTGGTATATGGTGGTTGTCGCAGTATGTTCGGAAACAAGGACTAGAAGCCTCCTAGGTGTTCCTGACTACTAGCTCGAGGACATATATGTGGTGATATGTAGAAGCTTAAGCCATTGAGGTGTTGGAAAGATCGCATGCATCAGATAATGTCTTAAGGGTTATTCAAAAGGGGGTTGTGGATCGTCAAGGGCTTGTCATGAAGGGTCTTATAGAAGATTTAAGGGGTCCGGAGGATTCGGTTCATCGAGGCAAAGTGACGAATATGGGTGTGTCAAAGCTTGAGGGTCAGTATGTCAATCTTATGACAGCTGTTTGATCTCCAGGTGGAGGTCGTTCTACAGATCCAGTTTTTGTAGCATTAGGTATGCCAAAACTTAACAGCCGGGAACGAGATCAAAGGGTGCAGTCAACTCAAGACATTATGTGTACACTTCTATTCGCACAGTTCAGTAGAAGCTGCGGGTCTTCGACGACATGCGCTTCACATGTTGTTCTGCTCAAGGATGCGGATGTACGATGGAGTTTTAGTGTCGGATACGAATGTCAGCAGGTTCAAGAGCTTGAATATAGCAAGAACTGCACCGTCCGCTTGGCAGGTGCAGCTAATGATGAGAAAGCTCTACAGAACGAGAACACGTTTTGGTTGAAGACAGAAGTTGGAGACAAGCAGTCGAGACTCGCGACAAGGTTGGTAATCAAGGACTTTGGTCTTGGCCCATATATTGATATCGAGGAGATCCTAGTAATTCAAAGATGCTATGCATGACAACTAGCATCGTAATGGTGGTCGAGCAGCTGGAGACAACTGGAGGTGCAGAGCAGCCATAGGGATTCAAGACCGGTAATGACGGAGAACATGTACTCTGTCGCTGGTCGACACAAATGGAGTCCGATTGAGGAGTCATAGGGCCAACACTTCTGATCAGACTAGAGAGAAAGTATATTGGGAATCTAGGAATCTAGCCTCGATTCAAGGTGTTGGGGACGGTCTGAAGTGTCGTGTATAGTCGACGAAAGGTGCAATGAAGGCGAGGATCGGTTGCGGATAGAACAAAGCTCAAACAATGCCAAAGTAGCAGCACTGGTATATTGTCAAGTATAACAACGGTATATTGTCAGCACTGTAACGACGGTATATTGTTAGTATACCGGAAACTATCCAAAATTCCAACAACTTTTGTGTGCACAAATTTATGTCACATAGTATACTGACAGTATCGCCGGTGGTGTCAAAATATCCACTACGCACGTCTCTACATATTCCATTTCCCTTCACATGATAACACAAGTATATCTGAACAGAATATAACACTTGCATTACATTGATCATAAGCATGATGCTTGCAGCATGGTTTAAAGTATCGGCCGATATCGATCCGATACGGCCGATACCGATACAGTTTGGCATGTCCCGATCTGATACCGACCGATACCCAATACTGACCGATACCGACATTATCTCTTTTCCGGTCAATTCGGCAAAGAAAATTAAACGAAAAAAGACAAATCAACAAGGGAGGATTTAAAGCATAATAAGATTGTAAAAGCATGTAAAAGAAGGAAATCAATCTACTGTATGTAAACCAATCGGTAAGGGTGACTAATATTTCATTTAAATTCAAAACTATTAAGAAATAGCACTAAAAATACTTAAAATTATGCCTAAATGTATAAAATATATGTTTTTAAATGTAAATAATTTATTAATAATTATTTATTTTCCGATACCAAAAAATCCGATACTCCGATCCGAAACCGCCGGTACTACCGATCTCGCCGATACCAATACTCATAGGAATAGTCTGATACCGATACCGTGAACCTTGGCTTGCAGTGTCGCCGGTACTATTTTTGAAGGACACGAATCCAACACAACAAGAAACGTACATGGTGACAATCACGCGACAGCATGTTAGTGTGAAGTGTGATATAATCCAAGTTTTGATGCTTTTGTCTATCACCATAGTCGGTATTTATTCAGAAAATGACTATTTTTTTATTTACTGTGACTCATTTATTCGTAGATCCACAGACGAAGACCTTCGCCTCCTGAATGCTACTCTGTGAGCGGTGGATCAAGAAATACAAGAATTGGATGCAACTCTATAAAAAATCTTGATTTCTTACATACGTGTAGTAATGTAGGAACAATATTAGGCTAAATTATCTTAATGATATTTCAACTATAGTGTTCGGACGTTCTTGATAACTAAGTTTTTCACTGCTCGATTTGGAACCCAATTTTATATATTGCTCTTTTGAAACATTTTTCGTCAATTTTGAAACACATCGGGACCACTTCAAAAAAAAAATGACAATACAAGTATTTAATTTACATTTTTGTACTACAAAATATGCTTTTGAAATGGTCTTAATGTGTTTCAAAATTGACAAAAAATGCTCCAAAAGAACAATTTATGAAGTTGGAATGCTAAAATCGAGCAGTAGAAAGTTAAGATGCCAAAACGCTATAGTTGAAATGTCATTAGAATAACTTAGCCAACAATATTATGGATCTGAAAGTCACTTGTATTATGATCGACTTCGTGGTCTTGTATCAATAAATTATGAGAAAAATTGAGTGGCACCCCACTTTTTTTTAATCCTAATTCAAGGTGCACCCCACGCAATTACATGAATGTAAGGTACCCTACACTTTTGACGGAAATCGTCCTCTATTGACGGTCAACTGGTTTGGCCAATTTTTTTTGACGAGAATATCCTCGTCTTTTTTCTCATGTCTCCCCTTCCCCTTTGGTTGTCCCACCGTCGGCGTGCCTCCGCTCCCCCCCCCCCCCCCCCCCCCCTCTAGCGCCCTCCCTTGGCCCCCCTCCTCCCGACCGCCGGCGAGCCTCCGATCCCCCAACCGACCACCGGCGTTTGGGTTGCCCCCCTCCCGACCATCGGCGGCGGCAGCAGCGGCGAGGGAGGGTCGGGGGGGGGGGGGGGGGGGGTGACTGCCCCACCTCCCGACCACCGGCGGCGGCGGTAGCAGCAGCACGCAGCGGCAGTAGTGTTGCGGCAGCAGCGGGAGGAGGGGGAGGGGGGTGTGGGGGTTGGCTGCCCCCCCCCCCCCCCCCCCCCTCCCGACCGCCGACTAGGAGGGGGCAAGAGGCGGCCTGCCAGCGGCGACAGCGGGGGAGGTTTGGGCTCGGGACATAGGAAAGGAAAAAGACAAGGGTAATTTAGTCCAAAAAAATTGGTCAAACGAGTTAACCGTCAATATATGACAGTTTCCGTCAAAAGTGAGGGGTACCTTACATTTATGAAATTGTGTGAGGTGCACCTTGAATTAGGATAAAAAAAGTGGGATGCCACTCAAATTTTCTCATAAATTATTTGGTTGGATGCTTGGTCCAAGTAATCCAGGCGAAGTATTTAACTTTTTATTCCAAAGAAAAAAAATCTGAATGCATTACTAGGGATTATGTTGTTATTATGATTATTCTACTTATTATGACTAATACCATTATCTTCAGTGAGAGCTTGTGTATATCAGCACAAGGAAGAGGAGACTGCATGTAGCTGCACAATGATCACATTCTCTGCTTGGATGGATTAGGTACTTAACCTGTATGTTTTAAGTATCTAATTAGCAATAAACAGCAAGCATAAGTTGAGAATAACAAAGAAAAAGGATTTGGCAGGGGGAGTTTATGTAGGAAGACAGACAACATAAGTACCTACTATTGAATCCCAGAATGTTATAGCCTGTAACTATCATTGAATCACATCATGTTATAATTTCCAAGGCCAGAACAAGGAAGATTTTATTAGATAATCAATGTGGGAGGATACAATTACAAACATTCTAAACGCTACAAAATTGCTAATCAAATTATACAATTGGGGCTTTCCTAGCAAACTCTTTTTGGTATTTTTGAGATATGTTGGCATCAACTCCAAGTCTTGCAATTGGATACGGTGATCACTACCATCATGCTTAGCGCAAACGGTAGAAGGTTGAGAATGCTCTCTTCACTTCCTCTCCGCCATTTCCACCACCTGTGAATTCCCTCAGCATCGCTGCTGGCAATGACATTTTTATGCCCGGCCCCTGTGGTGTTGCTCCACTCTTTACTGTTAAACAAAAAACATATGCAGATCAATATAAACTTTAGAGACTCGAGGATTTTACCAAGTTTTTTAATAGAATAAGCAAGGAACCTAATTTTGAGCTTCAGCATTACCCTTCTAAAGTGTAAAATGCAAAAAATACAATCTTGATCCTCAAAATCCAAGTGAAGAACATTGCAACTCCAAGTGACTCTTTACTTTTCGCAGATTTTCAGCAGATTAGAATTTGCAAACACAATAAATGGCTTGGAGGACTTGCAATAATGTAGAGCTTTCTATTTTGAGGAAAGCAACATATACTTCCTTTCGGAAAACTAATCCTGTAGTTAAGAATGACGGCGACTTTTGAAGAATTTTTTTTTTCAGGGGATTCTATTATTTGAAGGATAACATATTTAAGGGGTATCAATCAGCACAGGTGTTTGCAGCCAAGCAGGTTTGAGGACCCATTATCTCTGCAAATGTGCATTCAACATAAACACTTGTGTGTCATGAGAGGGAAGAGAGGATATTAGGAAAAGAAAAAGGGGGAGTATAATAAGCTTCTGACTCACCTTCCAGGGAAGGTGCAGTTCCCGTGACCTGCAAACAGAAAGGAATTTGCTTCTTAGATATCAATGGAAACACAAGAATGATACCTCCATCACAAAAAATTAAATCAAACAAACTTGTTAGCTAAAAAGGCATATCCCTCTGTCACGACTATTCTCTCTGCATCCTCCAGGAATGCCATGCCCCCAGACAAACTTGTTAACTGAATAAACTCAAAATCTTTTGCATGGAAAATGGAAAATGGAAAATAGACGAACATAACAGCATGACGAACATATATTAACAGATAGATAGTAGGTAGCAAACGAACATTTAGTGCTAAGAGTAAGGATACCTTTCTGCAAACTGATAATATGGTGATATATTAATTTTCATAAGGTTAATACAAATATAAGCTCGGCGATTTATTTTTCTTTCTTCTTTAACTACTACTTTAGTTAAGATCATGTCTGGTCAATCCTCTTCCATAAGTCGTCATTTCACCAAGGTGAAAAGGAATTTAGAGATGCAATGGATTTATGAAGACAAGGAAAATTATATGATAGATTATATTACCCGTTCCCAGCTGTATTAGTTTGGCTTATATCATGCCTCGGAGATAAATTGAATTCCGTAGCAAATATTGTTAGTCCAAATGAGTTTTGGAGACATTTCCCTTGTCCCATGAGCTTAAACTATGTAGGTACCCTTTACACCGAATGACCTTGACACTCTGACAAGGAGTTCGAAACCAATTCAAAGAGTTCATGTCAGATTGATAACAAGTAGTGTAAGTTTTACTTTAACCGGCTTAAGGAGATAATAAAACCTTATGTGGTGCTCTAAGGCAACTCAATTTGATCGGCAGACGTCTTGGATGATGATTGGAATGAGATGATAACTTCTCCAATGTTAATATGCATCTAGTTACTAGGAGTTTCACCTCAAGGGAACTTTATGGTTGTACTTTGTTTTAAGATTGAGGATGCTTGAAATATTCTACTTTCTAATATCATGATTAAAATAGTTTGACAATGCGATTTTCTCCCAAGAAAAAAAAGTTAACAGAGGTCTAGCAAAATATCGAAGCAACTATCAAAAATTCCACAACAACCTATCTTTAGTGGAGAGATAACCCTATGAGGTAATATCCTTCAATATGCACATAAGAGCCTCTAGAAGAACCTTCTATTGTCTTGTCAGTTGTGGGAAATGTGGACCCTAGAAGATACAATTAATTAGGTACTAAGTTAATAAATAATTATTATTACTTTAATAACCATGTTAAGATAATTAAGTAATAGTAGGGAATTAATTGCTTAAATAGTATTCATCAATTAAGATAGTAAATTATTATTATGTAATAAGAAAAATAATAATTAAAAGTTTATTAAAATTAGTATATGCTTTATAAAGTATTTAAAATAATTAACTTAAAATAATAACTACTTAGTTAACATATACTATTAATAAGTAATTAACAAATTAACAAATATTTAATTAATATTTTCATAAAATTAGGATCTTTAATTATCAACCATAATATTTCGTTAATATTAATTGTTTGTATTTAGTAATTATCTTAATTTGTTAAACTAATAATTTAATTGTATTAGTATTTAACGATTATGTTAATTTGTTATGTAAATTAATTATCACTCACTATTATTATAATATAATATATCTCTTTCCACTTCCTTACTTTCTTATCTTAACTAAACATATTTGTCCCCTACTAGGGGACAAGAATTTCATACACTTTCCATCTCTTAAAAGTCCAAATCCAAATGCTTTTCCACTTACGGTTTACTAAACAGGTCCTAAAAGGAGATCCTGCGCAGTCCTAAATTGTGCAAAACGAACAAAATTACAAGTACAGGACTCAATAAGAAACAAAATTCAAGCGAAGGATCCACCACATTCCCCATCTTATGCCTCCCTCTCTCATAGGGCACCCCCACTCCTAACGGTAGTACAACTACATTCCCCATCCTATGCCTCCCTCTCTCATAGGGCACCCCCACTCCTAATGGTAGTACAACTCGAAATCAAAGTGTAATGGGTTCAAGTTCAATTTTTCTAATCCCAGATACAAACCATCCACCCCACCCAAACCCAATAACTCACACATTGTCCAATTTCATTTTCCATTCATATGAATAAACTGATAACAATTTGTACAAATCCATCCTAACACTATTAAGTAACATAAAGGGCATTGTTATAGTGCAATGAGGCTCCCGCTAATGCAGGACGTGAGATGATCAAAGTGTACAGTCTTGCCCCCAATATATAGAGAGATGTTAGTCAAGCCAACCTCTAGCACTACAAGTAACACCATTAACATAATTGACACAGTAACTACACTCACTTGGATCGGTGGTGGTGACCATGGCAGCCCCCTGAAAGTAGCACGACTCCTCCGTCCTCCCTTCCATCTGATAATAGCTATCGAATGCGTACGAAGCATGACCCTTAACCTCATTCGGCTCGTAGCACAACCCGTCGGGCTGTATACCGCTGCAATCCGCCTTTCCGGGCCCGCACGCCCAGTCCAGCGCGGCCTGCAGCTCCTTCTCGTCCGCCCCGTCAGCCGTGACGCAGAATGTCCTGTCCGTCGTGTCGTTCGCCAGGAACCCCCCGGCGGCCCCTTCCGCCCTCAGCGGGTACACCGCGCTCCCGTTCCCGTAGAACAGCCCCCAGTTCCTCTCCGAGACGGGCCCGGGCCTCAGGTCCTCGTTGAACAGCTCGTAGATGTAGGCGCTCGGCGCGGCCCCGGGGCGGAGCGGCGTCCCGGCCCCGCCGAGCACGTGCTTGATCAGGTTGGAGTTGTAGGTGACCGCGTTGTCCCTGGTCGCGTAGGGCTTTTCGGCCCCGGAGCCGGCGGAGGGCCAGCCGGTCTCGGTGACGAGCACCTCGACGTCGGCCACGCCGAGGCGCGCCATGGAGAAGTAGGCGGCGTCGAGCATGGCGTCGAAGAGGTTGGTGTAGCGGAGGAGGGTGTTGGGGTCGAGCATCTCGAGGGAGGGGGGGAGGGGGCGGAAGAGGGCGCTCTCGAGGGGGATGTCGCGGCGGCTGTTGAGGAAGGGGTAGTAGGGGTAGAGGTTGAGCATGAGAGGGGAGGAGGTGTTCGACAGAAAGCATAAGAGGGGGGAGAGGAAGGTTTCGGCGAGGGCGCGGTCGAAGCGGGCCTGGGAGGGGGGGAAGGGGTCGAGGATGAGCGAGAAGGGGAGGGGGGTGGAGACCGGGATGGGGGGGCGGAGGGAGGAGAGGAGGGAGTGGAGGGAGGAGAGGGCGGGGAGGAGGAGGGGGAGGGCGGAGGGGAGGGAGGAGGGGACGTCGTCGCCGAGGGAGACGGAGGAGACGAGGCCGGGGCGGAAGGGGAGGACGTGGCGGGAGAGCCAGAGGGAGGGGTCGGAGGCGACGGCGAGGAGCCGGTGGTTGGGGACGCCGAGGAGGACGGAGACGTCGGGGGCGGAGGAGTTGAGGGCGGCGAGGAGGGGGAGGTCGGCGTCGTAGAGGCGGACGTGGGTGATCCGCTGGGAGCGCAGGAGGGACGCTAGGGAGTGCGGGGGGAGGAGGGAGGAGACGTCGGTGCCGATGGTCACGCCGACGAAGGGGCTCTCCGACGAGAACGAGGCTGGGAGGACGAGGAGGAGGAGGACCAACAAGGAGAGCTTGTCCATGAGAATGAGAATGTGGTGGTGGAGTTTGGGTGTTGGTGGTGCATTATTTCTGTTTTTGTTGTTTTTTTGTGACGATCTGAGACACATACAATGACAAACAATCCACAGTATGGACCGTATAGGAGAGTGGGGAGGGAGAGGGAAGGAGACGGCAGTAATAATGTATGAAGGTAGTACTACTACTGGTTCTTTTGCATATTAGTCTTCAATGTATCTGATTTTTTGTATGGCAAATGTTGAGAGGATAAAAAAAGGTTTTTTTTAGGGGCACCACAACTTCTACTAGGGGGCAGCCCTTACTTAGGGGGTAGCCCAAAAAGTGAAGATTTTACTAGGGGACAGTCCACATTTTACTAGGGGGCAGCCCAACCCCCCAAACTCTCATTTTCTCCCCAAACCCCAATTTCCTCTCTCTCTCCTCCAAAAGAAAAAAAAAAAGAAAAGCTCTCTCTCCCTCTCCCAAAACCCTAGTCTCTTCTCCTCCACCACTCTAATCCTAATTCCTCCACCAAATTTCTTTCAAGAACACTCCTACATTCGACGAGATGACACGCAAGTCGAAGAAATCGGATTCTACGTACGTTCTTCCCTAATTTCTTCTATAATTTTCTACATTCTATTCGAAACCTTAGAATAGTTTTAATTGTCTAAAAACTTTTGATAATTTAGGTTTAGAATGTCTTTAGGGTTTATGAATGGCATTTTTGAACACGACAAACCCACAATTTTTCTTCAAACCCTAACCCTAGAAAACGACAAACTAGCGAGTCGTTTGTCTGTTGGCCCTGAGTACAGTAGGACTGCCAAGCATGTGACAGTCCACATATAAACAAGGACTGCCAGAGTGTCGGGACTAAGACAATTGCCGGATGCCAGACTCTGCTACATGTAAGAAAACCTTCCCGCGGGACCCAACCATTGAACTACAAACCGGCGTATTTCGACTGGGTGACCGACTTCTACTCCGAGTGGCAAAGGCACCTGCTTAGGGAAGATGAGAGTCAACTGGTCACCCAGATGGCCGACTGCAGCGAGGACTACATGTCGTACTTCCTGGGGGTCGGACATCCTAAGTTGTCAAACCCTACAAACCCGGGTCCCGTGGCCATCGGAACAATTGGAGCTCTTCCTTCCAAAAATGTCTTGTATGCTGGGTTGGTGAGGATGGTGAGTTCCGTATTTGTAATTAGACTGAGATTTCCATGTTTGTAGACTTAATTCACTTATACTTTCATTTATAGTCTCAAAAGGTGAATGAATTGGCCCAGACACTCCGGAGAGGTTGCCAAAGTGACACTAGTGTCGCGGTCGCCAACGAGCTTGATCGCATCGACGACGTGGTCGAGTTCCCCTTCATGAATAATAGGGAGTCTCGTTCAAAGGCCCGACATGATATGTAGTTGGATGTGGAATGATCATTAGTTGGATGTAATCTGGATATTTTTGTAAAGATGTTTTTGTTGTTTGAAACTTGAAGAATATATTTGTTGTTTGGAACCTTAAGTTGTTGGGCAGACTTTTGAATGATATGTAGTTGACACTTATGTTATTTTTTTTGAAGTTGGATATTTTGTCTGATATGTAGTTGTGATTTATGTTGTTATTTATGTACATGTTGGATATGTAGTTGTTATTTACGTACATGTTGGATATGTAGTTGTCTGATATGTAGTTGTTATTTACGTTTGGAAACTTAAGTTGTTGGCCAATTCCTGATATTCTTGATTTAGTATTAGAGAACTGCCACCCCCCTGGCAGTCCTCCTTTTGTATAGGATTGCCAGGGGGTTGGCAGTCCTATTTATAACTCTCTGTGATGAGAGTTTGAAAGTGAAATTCTCTGTCACAGAGAGTTTCAATTAGGACTGCCACCCCCTGGCAATCCTATACAAAAGGAGGACTGCCAGGGTGTTGGCAGTCCTAATTAAAACTTGCTGTTACAGCAAGTTTCAACTACATATCATTGAATTAATATTTGTTTGCGATTCTAAAATTTCGGCAAAAGTGCTAAAACGGAGGTCCAAACATCATTTTTTTACGATTTAAAATTTCGGAAGGCCGTCTAACTGTGAAGTTGTTAATCTCAGGCTTCTCGAAAATACGCTCATTTTGCGACAAACCGGACCTCGTTTCGACCTCCCAGTCAAAAGTTATGGCCCTCCAAAGTTTCAACTGACCATAAAATGCAGGAGAATGACCATTCTCCGTGTAAATTAACACGGAGAATGGCATTCTCCATGTTTCTAACACGGAGAATAGACATTCCCCGTCTTAATTTACACGGAGAATGGTCATTCCAGTGTTAAAACGCAGGAGAATGACCATTCTCCGTCTTAATTTACACGGAGAATGGCCATTCTCCGTGTAATTTAGCACGGAGAGTGGTCATTCTCCGTGTAATTTTCATGGAAAATGTCCATTCTCCGTCTTAATTTACACGGAGAATGGCCATTCTTCGTGTAATTTAGCACTGAGAATGGTCATTCTCCGTGTTAATTTACACGGAGAATGCCATTCTCCGTGTTAATTTACACGGAGAATGGTCACTCCTGCGTTTTAACACTGGAATGACCATTCTCCGTGCTAAATTACACGGAGAATGGCCATTCTCCGTGCTAAAACACAGGAGAATGGTCATTTATATAACAACAAGTTTCAATTAGGACTGCCATCACCCTGGCAGTCCTCCTCTTGTGTAGGACTGCCAGGGGTGTGACAGTCCTAATTGAAACTCTCTGTGATAGAGAGTTTCAAAACTCTCATCACAGTGACTTACAAATAGGACTGCCACCCTCCTGGCAGTCCTACATTAAATTAGGACTGTCAGGGTGCTGGCAGTCCTAATTGATACTTGCTGTAACAGCAAGTTTCAATTAGGACTGCCAGTACCCTGGCAGTCCTAATTTAATGTAGGACTGCCATAGGGGTGGCAGTCCTGATACTGGCCATTCTCCGTAAAAATTACACGGAGAATGGGCATTCTCCGTGCTAAATTACACGGAGAATGGTCATTCTCCGTGCTAAAACAACGGAGAATGGCCATTTATATAACAACTTTCAATTAGGACTGCCAGCACCCTGGCAGTCCTAATTCAATGTAGGACTGCCAGGGGGTGGTAGTCCTGATACTGGATCTGATACTTTAACAAATTGGTATATTTTGCCACACATACTTGCACACAGGTAAACACATATAACACAGATAGCACACATGTAAACACATAAATAGCACACAGGTAGACACATATAACACAGATAGCACACAGGTAGACACGTATAACATACTGAACTTCATATTTCACTGTATACAACATTTACTCCATATATATTACTGGACTTCATATTTCACTGTATACAAAAGTGGTCCTCCATATACAAAATATCAAACTGTAAATATATATATACTTAGTCGATTTCGACACGATCTGGATATCACTAGAACTAAGTTGTTTTCCCGTCCAACTTCTCGACACCATTGTACCGCATCGTCGCTTGATTGAAACGAAAGATCGGTCCAAAATAAATGCCCTACATCGGTTGCAATTGGAGTATGTACCGCAACATCGGAAGATCGCAACTCCTCCAATAGAAGTTAAAAGTCAAAAGGACTGCCACATCTATAGGACTGTCACATATGTGGCAGTCCCTCACATATATAGGACTACCACATATGTGGCAGTCCCTCACATATATAGGACTGCCACATCCCTGGCAGTCCAAATCCATGAGAGGGACTGCCAGAGAAGTGGCAGTCCTCTGTGTCAAAATCCGATTTTTCATCCGAAATAAAGTTAAAGTGTAGTTACCACGAGGCCTTCCGATGCATCAAAGTGTTCTTCGGACGTTGTGGGAGGAGAGTATTCAACATTTGATGGTCCGGGTTGTTCCATTTTCTATTTCTTTCTACATTAAACACAAAATTCAACTTTTATATGTAAAATTTAGGTTAAAACATTACACAAAAATAAAGACGACTTACAAATAAATGGGAGAAGTGATTGACACTATTATCTTTAACAAATTTAGGTGGGGGGACAATTTCACCTAGGTTAGGTTAATTCTAGGTTTCTATGAGGAGGAGAAAAAAAGAGTGGAGGAAGAGAAGTAAAGAGTGGAGGAAGAGAAGAAATAAAAAAAGTTTGGCTTTTATAGTCAATTTTGGGCTGCCCCCTAGTAACAAAAACCTATGGCAAACTTGTAATTTTTTCAAAAAAATTTGGGCTGCCCCATAGTAGAAGTGATGGTGCCCCTAAAAAAAACCTAAAAAAAATAAGACCACTCCTTATGGATTCGTTAATGATTCGAATCTAGTTCACGGCCTATTAGAAGTAAAACTATTAGAAGTAAAAGGCACCTTGGTGGAATCCTCGCCGACATAAAAAGATTGTAGTCGGTTTGGTAATAATCGAGTGACATTACTTCTTTGTTCCAAACAAAAGAATCAGTTAGATATATTGCAAAATGGACCTTGTTCTATGGTTGATATATTGCAAAATGGACATTGTTCTATGGTTGATCAGAGATTTTTATATGAACCAAATAAGCCCAAATCGAATAAACATTAATCGTAAAATCCCAAAAACAAAAACAAACGGAATTAGCCAAAATCGAAACCGGATCGAATAATAAATTCGGTTTGTTCGGTTGGACTATTTATATCGTTTAATGAGTCGTACTCAAAGTTGGGATCAGGCTTAAATTATATTAAAAATTGTAATTTTTATACACACATTTGTTGAATTTCAAGTTGTGCACAAAGTTTTTTTTTTTTTGAAGAATGTGAAACCCGGAATTTCTAGAATCGTTAATTGTTGGATTTTATTTATCTGTAGCATAATATTAGTCTTAGTTATTATTATTATTATTATTATTATTATTATTATTATTATTATTATTGTCCGCGGATTTCTTTCTTCTAATATTTTCATCTGAGAGCTCTAGCCGAGCAATTGAGGTATAACTTCGTGTCCCCGTGTCCCTCCCGTAGATAGTCTGTGATGACGCGGTTCCGATCCCGTTTCGGGATTTGGTATTTTGATATATTATTGCTTTTTGGTGCTACGTAGAGTATCGGTTACGTCGCGGCGTATTTTCTATTTTGGTTAATTGTGCTGTGGTTGGTTTGGGTTGGATATTCATTTTTGGATTGGTAATTAGTGATCCCTGGTTTGGGATATCTATTTGTGTTGCGGATTGGCATCCTTCCAGGATTGGGTTGTCCCAATTACAGAGGAGATGCTGTCCAAATTTTCAGAAAATATTTTAAAAAGGGATTTCCTTATAAAAATTAGCAATTTGAATAAACCTAATTTCCAAAGAAAATCGGTCTTTGCAAAATGATTTATAGATTGGATTCTGTTGGTTTTTGGATTTTATGGATTTTGTATCACCAGTTAGGCGACGACCATAACGGTCGAATGAGCCTCGGCGAAACGCAAACGCTACAGGGTTTCCTGTACGTTGAGGCGTTAGCCAGCAACATGAGATTGCACGACCAAGTCTGAGACTCTTTAATTTTTAAATTAATTATAATTTATTTTAGAACTGGTACTGCTTTTAGTATTTATGGTGCAGGGCCTCGGCCTACTGTTTGGACCGTTCGCGGCACTCAGAGCTCGCCTTAGGAATTAATTAATTTATGTAAATAATTTGTAAGGGCATAAGCCCAATTTTTTCTTTATTTCTCTGTGACATGTATTGTGTAGCGTGGCTTTTTCTTATTTTTCTGGAATGTTGATTTCGCCGTTAAACGCGTAGAATATAAAATGGATATATATTTTATAAAGAAAATTAATAAATTTTCTCATAATAAATAATCTAGTAATTTAGCAATTCACATGTTTTCTCATTTAGAAGAAAAAGCCTAGTTTTATATATATATATTTATTTAAAATACAAAGTTTTGACAAATTAACCGGTAATTGCTATTTTTTTCAATTAATCAGTAACCGACTTATTCAATTAAAATGATAACAAACGTAGTTTGCAACGTTAGACAATTTCCGTTAGATTAATTAATAACTTAAAATCTGACTGGGGTCTGCTTCTAGAGATTGTAACTAGCATACCTAAAATAGTTTCATTATGCTTTTAAGTCAAGGTTCTCAACTGTAGGATCTCGGAGACGTACTTGACTTCCTCCTCGGTACCGACATTCCCGATCCAGTCAATCAACAGAGGCAAGTTACGGATTTGTTTTCTTGCATTTTATTTAGTAATTGTCAAGTTGCATGTTTAAACCACATTGCTACACGGAACCCTCTCCTAGGGTTCAAATATTGATTGATATTGATTGTGGGAATTGGGAGAATAGTGTAGCGTTTATGACCAATACCCCTCATATTGCATTATTGTGCGAGCTTACCCCTCTTACACACGGGGATAAGCCGTATCGCGTCGCTAGGATGCTATTGTACAACCCAAACCGGTCATAGACGTTTACACATTCAAATCACATTGTTTTAAATTGTTAAATTACTGAAAAATATTGTTTCAACTGTTTAGCCTGCACTTTTCCATTATTACTTGAAATGTGAGATACATATTCGTACTTGCTCCCTCCTGACTGGAGACCAACATTTTTAGGTGACATTGAGGATGCTGAGCTATTGTACAATAGCTACTATGACCCAGTATTGTACCCTGTGGTGTTACCAGAGTCCCCCTTGGAGGACGCAAAACCAGTGGCTGATGAGCCGACTGTCTAGCTAGTCGTTTTCCTGTTTTCTAGTTTTTATTGTATTGGAGTTTGTTAATTTGAATTCAGCACTTTATTTCAGCTCTTTCATTTCTACTTGTACTTTTCAATTGTTGAATAAAAAGTTTTTTAAAATTTTCGTATATTCAAGTTGTGACAAATGTATAGATGTTGTTGTGAATACCTGCATATAGAACAGCTTACTGCCGCCGTTTCACAACGGTGCATGCTGGGCATGATCTGGTTCGACCCAATAATTTGGGATCAGGTCGTGACATAGAAAAAAAAAATCTAATTCAAAACACATACATATAATATTTTTTAAATATACACATTTTAAATCATAAAATATGCAAAAAATTGAGGATATTTACATAATTGTATAATTCTTATTCGATTTTCGGTCAAAAAAATTCAAAACCAAAACTGAATAAGAAATTTTAGTAGTTTGAAAACCGAAACTGAAGCAATCTCTTATTCGCTTCGGTTTTCGGTCCAAACCGAATAATTCCCACCCCTAATTGGAGTGGGTTAAAGTGTGATAGTTTTGCTTTAGTGAAAATTTGTAGCATTTGGGAGCTGCAGTGGACTCTTATCCATATTTGAAAATGCTAGCAAACCAAGAGGCTCTCCACAAATTTGATGTGTGTCCTAACTCGTGAATAAATACCCAATTAGGACCACCAAGAGGAAAAATGAAAGAAAAAATGAAGAGAAAAAAGAGGGAGGAAAAAATAGGTTAATTTGAAGTATAGATCTACTATATTTGGAGTGTGTCAATACTCCAAAAATAATAACTTCTACGGCCTTTAGAAAAATGGAGTCTAGTATAGAGTGTTCCCAACGTAGATGCTCTAAGGGTACTATTTTGTTTACTGGGAACGATACAAATGTTATTTTTTTTTTAATATCCTAAATGTCCCTGAGAAACTGTTATGGGTAACACAAACTAATATATAGAAGAAATTTTTTTTTCTCCTTTTATTTGTTTTCTTCTTTTTCTAAATTCCTACGTCCTAAAATAATATAATATACTATAATTGTGGTCCCATAGACCCTAACAAATTTTCATCATTGTGATCAAACACGATGAATCTCCAACGAACCTTCAGGGGATCTCCGATCTTGTATTCTCCGAAGTTTTCTCATGAAGTTTTTCAAGCATTTGGTCATTCTCTAATGAAAATAGCTCCCAACAATATAGAAATGGATGACAAATAATCAATTCAATGAAGTAATCGGCTTGTGGAATACATTGCCTCACATTTCTGAACATTTGAAAGAAACTTTGGTAATTTATTTCTCCAATGAATAGTTGAAATTTTGCAGAAATCGAATTTGTGTCTTTGGACTACCAAATTTTGGCTATCCTCATCGTAGTTTATGTCTTAGGACTCAAGGTGTGACTTGGGTCGGGCGGCTGGTCCCCGGCTCGGGTCCGGCCCGAGCGCGGTCAACGACCCGGACTGGCCCGGCCCTCTAACCCAGTGGGTCTGAGCTGAGTTCCAGCTTCAGACCGGCAAGCCCGGACCGGTTTGACCGCAGCCGGGCCGGCCAAACCCGTCGAACCCGACCGGGACGGTCGAACCGGCTCGGTTTAGTCCCAGTCCAGCCAGTTTTTTTTTTAATTTTTGACCGTTGGGAGGGCCAAAAGACCATTTTACCCTTATTTATAAGGAATTTGAGGAATTTTCTATTGATCTATTGAATAACATACAGTTATGCATAGACAAAGAACAAAAAAGAAGAAAAGAATTTTGTAGCCTTTCATTTCGATACTGATCGAGACTGCGTTGCTGTGCCAGAGGAATGATAGCTATACTGATTCGATATGCTCTAAATACACCTTTGGTACAAAATTGACGATCTAACAAAGATGAAATATCAGTGGTTTTCTATTTACTGATCCCATCTTTCACGGAATCGATTCCCCTTTTTTGGATGTACAAGAATTTGTGGAGCTCAGCAATGTCTGGAAGCACGGGAGAAGTTCTTTTGTTGATATTATTACCAGTATTCGATACTGGGTCATTCATAGCATTACCATACCTTCCCTATGTAGTGCCCCGTCCCTACATCGTGCCCCGTACTCCGTCCACGGGGTGCGCGAGAAAGGAACACTGTCGCTATCGATTCGGTCGGGACCGATAGGTCGGGATCAATCGAATCGATCGAACGGGAACGGTTGAATTAAGATCCATTCCTCGTTATGGAATGTCTTCTTCGGAACCAAGTCCCATATTCAGCGGGTTGCGCCTCAAGGATTGACTCTGCGGCTGAGTCGGGAGAGACCTCCCGTTGCTCTGTTTTTCATGCCGCTTGCGTTGGTTTTGGCTTTTGTTTTCTGATTGCGTTTTCTATGAATATTTTCGATGGTTTTTATGGCTTACGTTTCGAACTCGCATTTCCTATCGAACTTCTTGCCTAATACAGTGTTCTAATCGGTTGCTTGTGCGATTTCAGGTAATCGCGTAGGCGACGTCTAGCGCGGCCAACCAGTCTCTCGCCTCAAGCAAATACTCAAGGTGAGTGGCTAACCTCCTTCATCTCGACCCTCTATTTCAAAAATGAGAACTTGGGTAATGGTAATGAAATTGAATGATTCGCTTGAAAAACACAAGTCCTATGTTTGAGAAGAGAAAAGATGAGTTGTGTAGAAAAGAGATAGAATTCTTTTAGGCCTGCAAAACAACCAAGTAAATGAATCAATTATATAACAAGCCCAACGGTACCCCAAATATACCTTGTTAACCTATCAAGGTCATGGACAACTTTGTAGGACCGTTGAGCACCTCTAGAGGGGGGGTGAATAGAGTGTGTGCGTGTGCAGCGGAAAATAATCACCAATTAAAAACTTAAGCAATAACTATGGCAGTAAATAGGAGACAGTAAATAAATGCAGTAAAGTAAGAGTCAAGAATTCAAACTCAGTGACACAGCGATGTATACTGGTATCCCTCTGAGAGGACTAATCCAGTCTCGAGTACTCTTGCTCGATGTTAATCCACTATGACACAAGCTTTAACTGAGTGCTTGCAACTCTTACAACACCGTGCTTGGCGACAAGTGCACGACCGACTTCACAACACCGTGCTTGTTGACGAGCGCACGACCGGCTCCAGAAGGCAATTGGAAAACTGGAACGTTTTCTGAATACAACCTTCGATACAACTCTTCAACACCAAACTCTAGATTAAACAGAAACTGTACTGGCTTGGCTAAGAGTCGTAAAGGCTTAGATATGAAAGTAAAAGCTCAGAACACTTTAGATAGAGAAGAGAAGAGATGAAATTGGATTGTTTAAATGAATGGTAATCTCAACTCTATTTATAGTGTTTTTATGGAACCGAACTCGGACAGAGTTCGGACAGAGTTCGGATGCTAGGATTTCGCATACGAACGTTGCATACAGATTTGGAGGCAACAAATATTCAAATAACCTAGACCGAACTCGGGCCGAATGTCACGCCCCAGAACCAGAATACTGGAGAGCGGGGGAATGACTCAGCCAGCTACGTATTACGGGTAGATGAATACCGTATAATACGATCAATGCTGTCTAAAGACGAGGGGGTGCATACTACATGAAAGTCTCACTATGGTCACTTCACATCTATTGTCTCAATCATTCGAACAAGAAAACAGAAATAGAGAACGTGTAAGAATAAGCAGTAAGGCGTCCCAAACGCTCAGTCAAAATGTTCTTGAGATCTGGCTTTACAAAACATAGCCAGATGATATAGCAAGGTGTACACAATTGTTATCAGCTGCAGTCTGACTTAATTACAATTATGCAAAAGTAAGTACAAGACAATCCGACTAACATGTCGGTGCCAAACGGCTGCGGTATAAAGTAAATAACAAAACGAATGGTGAAGTAAGGGACCCACTCGAGTCCTCCTGCGATCATCCCTCTAGTGTTGACCATCTTGGAGGCGGAAGTAAGCTGGATCCTCGAGAACCGGCTCTAAATCTGGCCATGCAAAACCAGAGAGGTTAGACCTCTAATAGCAAGTACCACAAGGAAGCACGATATGAGGAAATTAAAACCAGTAATAAGAGAATATAATAATAGATCTCTGCTTGCTACTAGGATTCACATCACATCACGACACTTCGAACCAACCTCCCAACCAAACAAGGACAGAAGTTGGCCCGTCATGCCCTGACATTCTGATCATCCCAGTTAGACAACAGAGTAGGTACAGTACACAAACAAATCATCTTGTACGGCCAATCAAATCCTACGGCTTGCTATTGTGAGCCCCAAGTTATCCTGGAATTATGCAATTAGGAATTCCTCAGTTCTTACTATGTGCGAGCAAGGCTAGTCTATCCAGTCAATCAGGTGCGCCAAGCATGAATTAGACGAGTCCTAGCAGGACGCCCGTCATATATATACAATATGCAATAATAATAAAAGCAGGTACTGTTCCCTGCCCGTGTGGCAGATTTACAGTATCTGTGGGAACCAGCCGGCCTGGCGGACACTACTAGTCCCGGGAGGGCTGCCATGTAAGAACTCGGGAATCCATTCTCTCCATGCCATCATTATTTTATTTAACTTAATAGTCCCTACGTTGAGTGAAATCCCATGCCGTGGATCATGATCATTCAAATGAGTACTTTCGTACGGGGTACGATATGCGCATCTCTACAACGATATCAGTGCGGCTAGGTTGTAGGTTTTACATAGCGTAATGCAACAATCAAATCTAACCACGGGGTAATCATGTCTTGTCCATCAAGTACACATGCTACTTTTGTAGAAAATAAATAAATAAATAAATAAATAGATTGAAGCTTGCATGTGCCTGTATGTCAATATTCGGGATCGGCTAATCGAGTACAATAGTTTATTACATGAACGTGTCTCATTCATTCATTTCAATAAGACGACTAGCCAGTCTCTTAGTTCCAACTAGGAACGCATGATCAATTTAGTCAAGATAACCATCGTTATTAATGGTGACAAGGCATGAAAGTCAATTAGCATTAAACATGGTCGAGTCCATAATTAGTACAAAATAGTTGGTAACATATTCTTGAAGCCAAGGAAAAGATCTACAAATTCATGTTAGGAGTTGGAAGAAATTCTAGCCACAATTCAGTCAAAATAGAACATATGATAGTCAGAAACAATCAAAATAGGCATATTCTGCGACATGATATGCGCCTACTGCGACATGCGCCTCATGCGGCTCAACTGCGACATGATGTGCGCCTACCGCGATATGCGCCTCATGTGGCTCAACTGCGACATGATGTACGGCTACCGCGACATGCGCCTCATGTGGCTCAACTGCGACATGATGTACGCCTACCGCGACATGCGCCTCACGCGGCTCAACTGCGACATGATATGCGCCTACTGCGACATGCGCCTTAATGTGGCTCATTCGCGACATGATATGTGCCTACTGCGACATGCGCCTTAATGCGGCTCATTCGCGACATGATATGCGCCTACTGCGACATGCGCTTCATTGCAACATGCACCTTCTGCGACATGCGCCTTCTGCGACATGCGCCTACTGCGACATGCGGTGCGCCTTCCGCGACATGCGCTTCATTGCAACATGCGCCTTCTGCGACATGCGCCTTCTGCGACATGCGGTGCGCCTTCCGCGACATGCTGTGCGTGCTGCAGATGAATATATAGGAACGAACCAAAATTCTTTTTGCCATAACTTCCACAAAATAAATCGAAATCTAACTTTTCAAAAGCCAAACTTTAGTAGAATCAAATTCTCTACAACATGGAACCACTTAATTTCGAAATCAACAATGTTTGATAGATCAAAACCCTAAATTCATATGAAGACCAAAATTATGAAAACCAAAACTTAAAACTTAGATCTACACCCAACCATCCATGGAAATCAATAACTTCAAGACCTAAACTCGTAGAGGAAGAGAAGATGAACAACATAGATCAAAAATAAATGGGGATGCATGAAATCCCTCATGGTGTGCAAGATGTACTTGCCTCTCTCTAATAGCTAGGGTTTTGGTGGAGGAAGAAAGAAAATAAGAGTTATGAGGAGAGAGAATAGAAGAGGGATTTAAATAGCAAGTCATGTTAATCTCCCACCATCCATTCCTTCCTACACAATCTAGACCATCCATGCTTATCATGTTGAACCAAGTTAAACCAAGTTGGTTCAACATGAGCAAAATAAACCAATAGCTAGGTAAAGGCAGAAACAAATTACAGAAAAATAATTAGCATAAAATTAAAGAAATTAGACACGGAATAAATGCGTGATAAATATTAAATAAATGCAATATATATAGGGGTTGGCTTAAGAAAACCCTAAGCCCTAAACATGCTCTAACCATGTGACTAATGACATGTTAATTGTTACGTGATACAACTAATTAAATTAATTAAATAAAATCCTAACCACAACACGGTTCAGAAATCCTATCATCGAAACAGTGAACCACGCCTACAACCAGACAAGGACAAGGGGTGGCACACTAATCCGCGACGAGATACTGTTCCATGCCATGGCCAGTTACAAATACAGGATAAATGCAATAAAGATACAGGTGCCAGATACCATATACATGAAAAATCAAAAATTTACGTATTCCGGGAATGGGGAGTGACACCGAACTCGGACCGAACTCGGTCAGAGTTCTGTCAGAGTTCTGCTGGTTCAGAACAGTAAGGAATAAACCAAATTTGTATAAGTTTTGGGCTTTTTGGAATTGTGGATTTTTGGGATACGTAGGTAGGCTTATTTTTGTTTGTGGATTGAGAAAAACCTAAGCCAGTACCGATCCGATCAATCTCACATTTTTCCTAGACTCAATAAATGAAAAAATACAGAATAAATATGAAAACCAATAGCCCTTTTGATGACGTCTTTTTCCTGACATTGAAGACGCATTTTTCCTTGACGGCAATCGTCCAAAGATGAACAGATCTGAAAATCTGAATACCTTTCAGGGGCTTCGCCCCCGAACCCCTGACGGGGGGCGCTGCCCCCTCGACCCCTGTCCGCTGACCGGGCAGCGGAACCCCCGATGCGAGGCCCCGGATAGGTCGTTGGGCAGTTCAGAGAAATTTTCTTGTATAACGCCGTCTTTGGCCCATTGCATATGTCCTGGTTTGATCATGTTTGATCATGCTTACAGCATGTCTACAAATACATGTTAGGCAAACAAAATAACATGATACAAGTATAGCAATATGATATAGAATATTTGGGACAGTGCTAACATTAGGACAATGCTAAGTTTAAGTAGCATGAATATTAGTGACATTACTAGTTAAACTTAATTGATTAGCCATATTCAAAAACATGATGTAATCATTGGGCTAACAATCTCCCCCTTTTTGATTATGGCAAATCGGTTAAGTTTAAGATAGATACAATAGATATGCATATATCACTAATAAACACATATTAGTAGAATATTGTGTGCTAACTTAAACTTATTTCTCCCCCTTTGACATGATCAAAAAGGACTAATTGCATAACTAAAGTAGAAAAATTTGTCAAAATATAACTCTAATAAATATAACTCTAGTTTTGAAATATACCAATAAAGGATTTCAATAAGAAATAGATATCAATATAGCAGAAATCAATCATTGGTCATAAATAATTCATGAGAAATTCACAGATCTAGTATATACCAAATAAAAAAAAAATAATGAAACTTTTAACAAGGATCACAAAAAAATATGATTCATAATTTGCCCATACAAATTAGTGAATCAATTCCATAAAGAGTATAATCATTGAAAAAAAAAATCAAAAGATGTATACTAGAATCTATGCAAAATCTATACCAAAGTTCATGCATTTGAATTCAATTACCTTAGCATGATATATGTATATCCATTAGATAAATATGAAGGTAATGAAGATAAAATACTTGGGAAGGAGAAATCCAGTCGACTTGAATGCTCCCCCGCAAAGTATGATCAGTCTAAATATAGATAATCATGAACTTTGAGATAAAATCTAAATAAGAAATGCCGAAAGTAATTTTAAACTCAATCAAATAAGGATAATTAAATATATTTGGCAAGATAACTTTTAAAAACTCAAATAATATGAGATAAAAAATAATAATCATATAATCTCTCATAAAACCAATACAAATTCAAATATCATGAACAACTCAACAAGATAGTTAAGGTAAAAGAATATATGTCAATGATGAACTAGCTATACCACATATTAAGGGCATACAATAATTGAAACAATTAATTTGCTCCCCCTTAAAATATGTATATATAGTTCAAAAATAATTTATATGCATAAAATAGATAAAATAAATAATCACAAGATCTAAGGGATATCTAAGATATGCATCTTTTCTTTCCTTTGATCAAATGCATATAAAATTCCAAACTCAAAACAAATATCATCTTTAGGCAAAAAAAAAAAAAATCCAATAAATGAACGCTTAAAGATGAACAAATAACATATATCTCCAATATATATATAAAAGAAATATTTCAAGACATTAAAAGATTTTGAAAACTATCTTTAATAATAAAATTTGAGTACCGGACAGATTCAATAAATCAAAAAGACTTTGCAAAAATATGGAGTTTATTACGAAAAATTGTCTTAGTAAATGTTCGAATGCATCCATTTAGTCCTTAGACTGAAAGCTGTCGATTCGAATCACGAAAACAATTTCAATAAAAGCATCCATAAATCACAAATAAATCCATTTGAACAAATAAACATAACTAGATAATTTCCAAAAAAGTGTATTCTAGATATATGGCATGTCAAGGGGATAATTAACTTGAAATAATTAACTACTCCACCTTTATATGGTTATATCCAAAAAATAATAGTATTGACAAATTTAAAACAAATTCAGAGAGATATTTCAGAAAGAGAAAACTAATTCAAAAATATTAGGTCTTCTTATCAAAGTTCATTTCTTCCCTTTTAAAGGCCTTAACACGGTGTCCACCTGACAACCATAATGTTTAAAGAAAAGAAACGCTTTGAGAGAGAGAGATTCAATTTGCTTGACTTCTCCCTGCAAAGAATTACTGTTATAGACAGTAAGTAACTTGAATAAGAAGATAATAGTATAAAGCTCAAAATTATTGAATATTACACAAGTTAAAGACGAAATCACAAGATCATAATATTCAATGAGTGGTCACAAATACGAAAAACAATCATCTTTAGACAAAAGAAGAAATATCCATTAAATAAACATTTAAAAAATAAAACAATTAAAAGATATTTCAAATTAGCATGATGAATAATCATATAAGTCAAAAGATGACATAAATTGATCTATGCTATAGAATCTCACATTCGACAAGATAGATCAACATATGCTACCTTTTTGTGAAAATATAAAGAGAGAATATTATTCTTCAAATCTAAAATTCAAAAAATCCATCAAATAATAATTGCAACTAGATCTAAATAAACCTTTAGTTTATAAAGCGTTGATCAATCTTGGATTGGCTGTAGAGGTACTGTCCCAGCTAACGGAGGTTCACCGGGGAACACTTAAGTACCGCTTCGCTTCGACCGTAGTCGTGGTGACAGACAGAACCTTTGTAGGCTTGTACCCAAAACAAATTTCTTCTTTAATAACCGAGGATTCAAGAAGAATTAGTGCAATATGAAATCAATTATACGAAATCCAGAATCCCTAAAAGTAAATATCCAAGGAATGGTTTATCAAGATCAAGATATTTAAAAATATCATGTATCCAAAATGTCAACCAAAAAGCCAAGAAAAACATACATCATTAAAAGAGGCTTTGAGGGAGAAGATAATAAAGAGAAGTACATGAATTTGTTCAAAAAAATAGCTAAGTATGAGATAAGCACAAGTTTGAAAACTACTTTTTAAAATAATATAGAACTTGAACTTAACTCATATATCCCATAAAAATATTTATACTAAAATAAATGAAACATGAGCAATATATAAATGAAAATAAATTATTCATGTATCATTAACAAGCATAATAAATATTATCACAAGATCAAAAACATGCATAAATAAACTTTATCAGACAAAGATGTAATTGATTCATAAGAAGTTAATCAAAATAAAATATGAGAATCAATAGTGAAGTATATTATGCAAGCACAAGGTTAACATAGAAATTTATGTATATAATTTTCAAGTAAACAGGAGACTTGTGCTAAACATACATACTCACAAAATACTGATCAAAGTAAATACGACATGTTAAAGACAAATCGATAAGAAGTGACCATTAAAAATATTAAAGGCAAAGAGTCAAAAGCATATTCACCAAAAACAAAATTAAGCTCCTATGCATGCTTCAATAATAAAGATTAACAGTAAATAGCATACATAGACAAATGTGTCACACTAATAGAAAATAAAATACTATATAGTGTGAACTGATCATTTAAGCTAGACAATAGTCATGCTAAGATTATATCTCACATTGATTCAAATAATAAACATTTAAAAAGATATAAATGGGAGTTATTAGCAAGACATTTAAAAAGAACATGCTAGATATTAAGAAGTATTTAGAAAGCATGTTACCGAAGTGGTTCTAGTGACCACACTTCTGTTGGTGCAATTGCATGGAAGATGACATTTGTAGCTTTGCAATCACCAACATGTTCCATGGTTCTATTTGATATGATAAGCTTCACCTGCAATATTAGGTGAAGACTTTGGTATCCAATACTTGGATCCACATTTGTTAGCTTTAGGAACCCATTTGCACAAGTTCATATCAACAAGTTTTCTAATCTGACAATGATTAGAAACATGTCCATTCATACCACAATAATGACAGAAAGTATTAACATTAGGGCTATGTGCAGCAGTATGAGAACGTGCGGTGTGATATGATGTGCGTGGATACTTGTAATAAAAAGCATGGTTGTGTGAAGCTTTAGCTTTGCTTGCTTCCTTAGTAAAAGATCTGACGTGTGTGACTTTGTGATGTGCTAAGTGTCCTGTATTAGACTGAGTCGTAGGTTGTACTACCTGCTTTCCCAGTCTAATCTCTAACTTTTTAGAGTTAGCACAGATCTCATCATACTTAGCAGAAAGAGCATCAATTCTACATGAAGCAATAGAATACTTTTTCTTTTCAGATTCTAGTTCCTCCTTAAGTTTAGCATTTTCTTGAGTGCTTTTCTCAATGCATTCAAGTGCCTCATGCAATCTAAACTCAAGTGTGGAAATCTCAGTAGAATTATTAGAAGTAGAAGTATTTCTAGCATCATTCAATAAGCAAGTAAGCTTTTCATTCTCACGCTTATAGGATTGAATATCCTTTCTAGCTTGCTTATACTTATCTAATACTTTCTTGTGTTCTTCTAACAGATCACTGAAAGCATCAGATAACTCATCATAAGAAAATTCATTCTCTTTAAGAAGGGAATTATTCTGTACCTCGTTAGATAATACCATTGAGCATAAATTTGCAGCTTGATGAGGTCTCTCTTCTTCTTCAGAATTTGTTGCTTCACTTTCACACCATATACCCGATGATCTTCCTTTATTTGATTGTTCGTAGTGACTCTCCTTTCTTGTAGTAGTACAATCATCTTGGATGTGGTCTATCTTCTTGTAGTTGTCACATACAATCTCTTCTTCGTATAAGAAATTGTGTTGTACCTTAAATCCTAATTCCATCATGCACATATTTGAATTATTATGAAGACTATCCTCCTCTCTGGAGTTGCTAGCACTGCTTTCGTACCTGCACTCGTAAGTAGCTTCAAGAAGTTTCCAAATTTTATGAGATGTTGTGCAAGTAGTAATGAGATTGAATACATTAAAGTCTACAGCACAATAGAAAGCATGCTTTGCTTTTGCATCAAGGCTAGCTAACTTCTTCTCTTCCTCTGTGTAACTATAATAAGGCTTGTTAATAATAGAGGATGTGAGAATAGAAGTGATAGTAGGCTTTTGGTAGCCATTGACAACAATTGACCATAAGTCAAAGTCTTGAGACTTCAGGTACAAGCTCATCCGTGTTTTCCAATAACTATAGTTCGTTCCATCAAATAGTGGGAGTCTATTTGAGGATTGCTCTTCAGTTGTGAAGTACATACTTGCCATATGTGATATAGTGATCTATGTAATAGCAGTTATATAATAACAATATTACCTTGCTTTACCTGTATAACCCGCTCTGGTAATGAGGATCTGCTCCAAGGATGTTAAGCCAAATAATAGAGTCCTTGCTAGTATACCAATTGAAGGAGCAATTAGTATAAGCAATAATATCTCTATAAGGAGTACTAGCTCTGATACCAATTGTAGGACCGTTGAGCACCTCTAGAGGGGGGGTGAATAGAGTGTGTGCGTGTGCAGCGAAAAATAATTACCAATTAAAAACTTAAGCAATAACTATGGCAGTAAATAGGAGACAGTAAATAAATGCAGTAAAGTAAGAGTCAAGAATTCAAACTCAGTGACACAGCGATGTATACTGGTATCCCTCTGAGAGGACTAATCCAGTCTCGAGTACTCTTGCTCGATGTTAATCCACTATGACACAAGCTTTAACTGAGTGCTTGTAACTCTTACAACACCGTGCTTGGCGACAAGTGCACGAACGACTTCACAACACCGTGCTTGTTGACGAGCGCACGACCGGCTCCAAAAGGCAATTGGAAAACTGGAACGTTTTTTGAATACAACCTTCGATACAACTCTTCAACACCAAATTCTAGATTAAATAGAAACTGTACTGGCTTGGCTAAGAGTCGTAAAGGCTTAGATATGAAAGTAAAAGCTCAGAACACTTTAGATAGAGAAGAGAAGAGATGAAATTGGATTGTTTAAATGAAAGGTAATCTCAACTCTATTTATAGTGTTTTTATGGAACCGAACTCGGGCAGAGTTCGGGCAGAGTTCGGATGCTAGGATTTCGCATACGAACGTTGCATACAGATTTGGAGGCAATAAATATTCAAATAACCTAGACCGAACTCGGGCCGAACTCGGACCGAACTCGGTCAGAGTTCTGTCAGAGTTCTGCTGGTTCAGAACAGTAAGGAATAAACCAAATTTGCATAGGTTTTGGGCTTTTTGGAATTGTGGATTTTTGGGATACGTAGGTAGGCTTATTTTTGTTTGTGGACTGAGAAAAACCTAAGCCAGTACCGATCCGATCAATCTCACATTTTTCTTAGACTCAATAAATGGAAAAATACAGAATAAATATGAAAACCAATAGCCCTTTTGATGACGTCTTTTTCCTGACATTGAAGACGCATTTTTTCTTGACGGCAATCGTCCAAAGATGAACAGATCTGAAAATCTGAATACCTTTCGGGGGCTTCGCCCCCGAACCCCTGACGGGGGGCGCTGCCCCCTCGACCCCTGTCCGCTGACCGGGCAGCGGAACCCCCGATGCGAGGCCCCGGATAGGTCGTTGGGCAGATCAGAGAAATCTTCTTGTATAACGCCGTCTTTGGCCCATTGCATATGTCCTGGTTTGATCATGTTTGATCATGCTTACAGCACGTCTACAAATACATGTTAGGTAAACAAAATAACATGATACAAGTATAGCAATATGATATAGAATATTTGGGACAATGCTAACATTAGGACAATGCTAAGTTTAAGTAGCATGAATATTAGTGACATTACTAGTTAAACTTAATTGATTAGCCATATTCAAAAACATAATGTAATCATTGGGCTAACAAACTTGTCGACAAGGGTGATGGTTTCTTCGAGCGGCAATCCGGGGCCACGGGACCGACTCGGCCTAGGAAGAAACAGGTTATAGCCGAGCTGGGTAATAGGCAATCGGTAAGACGGGGACTTGCATCGGAGCTCGCTACTTGCGTTGCAAAGGTCCCGTATTACCAGGCTATGTCCAAGATGGCTAGTTAATGTCAGTAACCTCCACATCAAACACTTATTATAAATTGTTATCAACTAACAGGGAAGGTGATGGTAAGTTTTATGTCGCACGACGCGCTCTGCCGAGGGAAATTCTGGTGTAACTTGCTTGGTTATGTTTCGTCAACATGCTTCGTATGAAAAATACCTAGGATGGTTAGAAAGACCATGAAAAGCAAGTTGTGTAAATTTTTATCTAAATTCTTGAACCAAATGAGAGCTTGGAAATTAATTAGCCACTCGCCAGTACATGTTGATTGTACTGATCCTCGCTCTCTCTACAGGTGCGATAAATCAGGAGGAGCGTGCCGCGTGAAGGGAGGCTACGCTCGTGTGTTTTGAAGCTTCGTCCGTGCGGTCGAAGTTTGGATCCAATATCTTTTGAAGACTCCGCTGTCGAAGGCCAGAAGACAGATGGAGCGACTTCCCGTCATCCCAGGTGGTTTTTGTATTGCTGGTTGTAATCAAGGGATGAAATGTATGGAATGGTTATCTCGTCGACGTTCATTTTATAATGGAGTCAGTTTGTAAAAAGCCCGCGCGGCGCCCTTGTATCGAGTCTGTAAAATGATGTTCATTATCAATAAAGCTTAAGTTTCTTTCTCTGTAATGTGTGTTCAATTTACTCTGTGCATTCTTTTATTGTTGTGTTTCAGATAACCTTATGACTATGCCTTGTGCGAGCGCAACTTAGGCTTACACGGCATCACGCCCGGGGGACGACTATCGATTCTACGGAATCGAGGCGTGACATATTGGTATCAGAGCACGGCTTTACGTCCTTGGCCTCTAGTATCGAGTTTCCAGTCTCAAATCGTTGGTCTCGTGTCGATGAGATATGTCGTTCCATACGAGGGAGTCCGTAATATGTTTTGTGACTAATATATTTTTACCTTCAAAATCCCAGAAGATGCGGCGGTGAATGTGGCGGCGATCGAAGAAAGTGCTTCGAGCGGCTCGAGTAGCTCGAGGCCCGGACCCTCTAACGATGCCATGGAACGGATGTTGCGCATGCTGGAAGCGCAACAACAACAAGCTCAGGAGAATCAACGTCTGAATGAGCAATATCGACGGGAGACGGAGGCACATCGACGGGAGGTAGGGGCACGCCAAACCCAGTTCGAGGCCCGATTCGATGCACAATTCAAGTTGCAGCAGAAGCAGCTTGATACTCTTCAGTAGATTGTCCAGACAGTGGTGGCCAACAACAACTCCGCGATAACTCCTGCCGTGACCGAGCCTGCGGCCAGACAAAGTGAAGTCAAACCGGAGGTACCCGAGCTTATGCCTGTGGCACCGAGAAGTTTCAACTTCGACGTGTCAAAATTCACAAAGAGCTTCCGTACTTCCTTTTGCGGTACTAAAGACCCTTCGTTGGCGATCGATTGGCTGGAGGAGTTAGAAGATCGGTTCGAGCTTCTGGGTGTCGATGAGTCCAAGAAAGTCGCATGCGCTCAAGTTCTACTCCGATTGAACGCGCACGACTGGTGGGCCGTGCAAAAGCGAGCAATCAGACGCGACAACGAGACAGCGGCAATATCTTAGGCTACCTTCCGAGAGGCGTTCGAGATCGAGTACCTTCCCGAAGCCGTTCGACAAGAGAAGGAGAATGAATTTATGCAGCTAAGGCAAGGGAATATGACGGTGCGGCAGTATGCAGCAGAGTTCAACAAGTTAGCCAAGTTTGCTGGAGAATTCCTGCCCTCCCTGGCGAGTCGTGCACGACAGTTCGAAGTGGGCCTACGACCATCTATCTACGCCCATGTGTCTGTTCCTAAATATCAAACGATGGAGGAGTCTCTCAACCACGCCCTCCGCCTTGAACGCCAATACCCTCCAGGTGCTGTCGGCGCTGTGCATACCTATAATCACAAACGCCCTAGCCACGCGGGAGGAAACAACGTGACCAAGCGTCCGAACAATGGGCCCCAAGGCGGATATCAAGGGCGTAATCCACGGCCTTACTGCAACCGATGTCATTATATCGGTCACACGATCGACGACTGCCAGATACCAGAGGGTGGATGCTGGAACTGTGGCAAGAGGGGCCACATTCGTGCTGAGTGTCCAACCAGAAGGCCGAACCCAACGGCGCCCCAACAGCACCGTCCAGGAAATCAAGTCCCAGCGCCTCGAGCCCATCAACCCGTACCACAAAATGGCCAAGACCGTCGCCCCAATGCCCAGGGCCGCGTCTACGCCATGACTCGAGATGAAGTGCATGCATCAGATACGGTCGTGACAGGTATACTAAATTTCAATAATGTGCCTGCTCGTGTACTATTTGATTCAGACGCTTCACATAGTTTTATATCGGCGGACTTTGCCGTCGAGCACAAACTTCCTGTAATATCATTAGATCTCGACCTTAGTGTAAGTACACCTTCGGGCACACCAATACTCACAAACTTAGCCTGCGCCGATGGGATTATCTGTATTGGCGGTCAAAAGATCGGTCTTGACGTTATAGTTCTAGATATGAAGGACTTTGACATCATTCTGGGAATGGATTGGCTCGGGCCGTGCCGCAACCATAGACTGCACCGGAAAGACGGTCACATTCCACATACCTGGAGTGCCTGAATTCTGCTACTCGTGTGGTGAGGCATCGCTGACCTACATGGTGAGCTCCGTAATATCTGCTCGACGGATGCTGTATTTCGGGTGCGAAGGCTATCTAGCTTTCGTTCGAGACATGCGACATGATGGTGCAAATACGGATCAGACCGACGTTGTGGCAAAATTCCCAGACGTGTTCCCGGACGAGTTACCCGGCATGCCGCCCGATCGAGAAATAGAGTTCACCATCGACACATTCCCCGACACCCGACCGATCTCGAAGGCTCCGTACAGAATGGCCCCTGCAGAACTGAAGGAACTAAAGGCGCAACTACAAGAATTACTCGACATAGGGTTTATCCGTCCGAGTGTCTCGCCATGGGGTGCGCCCGTGCTATTTGTGAAGAAGAAGGATGGATCGATGCGGCTCTGCATCGACTATCGAGAATTGAATAAAGCCACCGTCCAGAACAAATACCTCCCGCCCCGCATCGACGACTTGTTCGACCAGCTCCAAGGTGCAACAGTGTTTTCGAAGATTGATCTGCGATCGGGTTATCACCAACTCAAAGTCAAGCCAGATGACGTGCCGAAGTCTGCCTTCCGCACTCGCTATGGCCACTACGAGTTCTTGGTAATGCCGTTCGGTCTGACAAACGCCCCTGCCGTCTTCATGGATCTAATGAATCGGGTGTTCCGTCCGTTCGTTGATAAATTCGTAGTAGTCTTCATTGACGACATCCTCGTCTACTCGAAGGATCGAGCGTAACATGCAGAGCATCTACGGATGGTACTCCAAACCCTTCGAGAGAATCAGTTGTACGCGAAGATGAGCAAGTGCAAATTCTGGCTGAACAACGTCTCATTCCTTGGGCACATTATCTCCGCCACGGGCATCGCAGTCGATCCGAAGAAAGTTGAGGCAGTTGCTGATTGGAAACGGCCCGTATCAGTTAGCAAAATTCGAAGCTTCCTAGGCTTGGCGGGATACTACCGACGCTTCGTGAAGGACTTCGCGAAGATTGCATCGCCGTTGACTCGCCTCACCCAGAAAGGAGTCGTATTCAAGTGGTCAGACGACTGTGAAGCTTCCTTCCAGGAGCTCAAACAATGGCTCATTTTGGCTTCGATACTTGCTCTTCCTGAAGGGACGGAGGGATTTCAAATCTTCAGCGATGCTTCTGGCCAGGGCTTGGGGTGTGTGCTCATGCAGCGGAATAAGGTGATATCTTTTGCTTCCCGGCAGTTGAAGCCGCACGAGAAGAACTACCCCACGCACGACCTAGAATTAGCGGCGATTGTGTTTGCGTTAAAGCTGTGGCGTCACTATCTCTATGGCGTGGCGTGTAGGATTTATACGGACCACAAAAGCCTCAAGTATCTCTTCACCCAGAAGGAATTGAATTTACGGTAGAGGCGATGGCTCGAGCTGATCAAAGACTATGACTTGTCGATCGACTACACGCCAGAAAAGGGAAATGTGGTAGCGGATGCGCTGAGCCGGAAGTACTTAGCTTCGTTATGCATCAACGATCGACTGCTGCGTGACTTGGAAGGAATGGGCATTGAACTCCGAGTTTGTTTCAGAGACGTGAAACTGGCACAACTGCGGGTGGAATCGAGCCTTCTGGAGAGAATCAAGTCTGCACAGAAGGACGACCCATACCTGGAGAAGATACGGAAGCTGATATCGACAGGAAAAGCGTCCGACTTTGCAGAGGACGAGTCGGGAGTGTTGCGCGTGAAGGGACGGCTATGCGTACCGGACGACGCAGAACTTAGAAAGAAGATAATGTCGGAGGCGCATTATACAAAATATTCCTTGCATCCTGGCAGCACCAAGATGTATAAGGACCTCCACATTGTCTTTTGGTGGCACGGCATGAAGAGGGACGTAGCGCTCTTTGTGTCAAAATGTATGGCCTGTCAGCAAGTCAAAGCCGAGCACCAGCGACCGGACGGGGAGATGCAGAACCTTGCCATTCCAGAGTGGAAATGGGATCACATCACTATGGACTTCCTTATTGGCTTGCCGAAGATGCCGCGGGGAAACGACGCCATCTGGGTCATCGTCGATCGACTAACCAAGTCAGCGCACTTTATTGCCATCAAAGTTACTTAGAGCATCGACCGACTTGCTCAGATATACCTTGATAAAGTAGTTCGGCTGCACGGGGTCCCAGTATCTATCGTCTCGGATCAGAATGGACGGTTCGTAGCGCGCTTCTGGAGTAGTCTTCATTCAGCACTGGGGACCAAGTTGAAGTTCAGCTCAGCTTATCATCCTCAGACTGACGGCCAAACAGAGCGGGTGAACCAAATTCTCGAAGACATGTTACGACTCTGTGCGATCGACTTCAAGTCAAGTTGGGACGTCCATCTACCGCTGGCCGAGTTTGCCTACAACAACAGCTATCAGTCCAGCATCCAAATGGCGCCGTATAAAGCTTTGTACGGCCGGAAGTGCAGATCGCCCATTTGCTGGAATAAAGTCGGAGAACGGCAGATACTTGGTCCGGAGCTGGTGGAGCAGACCGGGCAGAAGGTCAAGTTGATACGAGAGAGATTGAAGATAGCACAAAGCCGGCAGAAAAGCTATGCCGACATGCATCGACGCCCCCTCGAGTTCTCGGAAGGCGACCATGTATTCTTGAAAGTCATGCCCATGCGGGGAGTTTCTAGGTTCGGTACGAAGGGGAAATTGGGCCCAAGATTTGTTGGCCCGTTCGAAATATTGAAGCGAGTCGCCCCGGTAGCATACTAAATTGCCTTGCCGCCTACGCTGTCAGAGGTACATGACGTCTTCCACGTATCACAATTGCGGAAGTACGTGTATGATCCGAGCCATGTTGTGGATTTGGGTAAGCTGGACCTGAAGGCGGACTTGTCATATGTCGAAGAGCCGGTGCAAATCATGGAGCGCAAGGATAAACTTCTCCACAATCGTGCTATTCCTCTCGTCCGCGTCCTCTGGAGAAACCATTCGGTCGAAGAGTCGACGTGGGAGCTTGAGTCAGAAATGAAGGAAAAGTTTCCTTCATTGTTCTCGTAGAGGTAGGTTCTATTTTAAGTTTCGAGGACAAAACTTTTTCTTAGTTGGTTATGGTGTAGTGCCCCGTCGCTACATCGTGCCCCGTACTACGTCCACGGGGTGCGCGAGAAAGGAACACTGTCGCTATCGATTCGGTCGGGACCGATAGGTCGGGATCAATCAAATCGATAGAACGGAAACGGTTGAATTAAGATCCATTCCTCGTTATGGAATGTCTTCTTCGGAACCAAGTCCCATATTCAGCGGGTTGTGCCTCAAGGATTGACTCTGCGGCTGAGTCGGGAGAGACCTCCCGTTGCTCTGTTTTTCACGCCGCTTGCGTTGGTTTTGGCTTTGGTTTTCTGATTGCGTTTTCGATGAATGTTTTCGATGGTTTTCATGGCTTAAGTTTCGAACTCGCATTTCCTATCGAACTTCTTGCCTAATACAGTGTTCTAATCGGTTGCTTGTGCGATTTCAGGTAATCGCGTAGGCGACGTCTAGCGCGGCCAACCAGTCTCTCTCCTCAAGCAAATACTCAAGGTGAGTGGCTGACCTCCTTCATCTCGACCCTCTATTTCAAAAATGAGAACTTGGGTAATGGTAATGAAATTGAATGATTCGCTTGAAAAACACAAGTCCTATGTTTGAGAAGAGAAAAGATGGGTTGTGTAGAAAAGAGATAGAATTCTTTTAGGCCTGCAAAACAACCAAGTAAATGAATCAATTATATAACAAGCCCAACGGTACCCCAAATATACCTTGTTAACCTATCAAGGTCATGGACAACTTGTCGACAAGGACGATGGTTTCTTCGAACGGCAACCCGGGGCCACGGGACCGACTCGGCCTAGGAAGAAATAGGTTATAGCCGAGCTGGGTAATAGGCAATCGGTAAGACGGGGACTTGCATCGGAGCTCGCTACTTACGTTGCAAGGGTCCCGTATTACCAGACTATGTCCAAGATGGCTAGTTAATGCCAGTGACCTCCACATCAAACACTTGTTATAAATTGTTATCAACTAACAGGGAAGGTGATGGTAAGTTTTATGTCGCACGGCGCGCTCTGTCGAAGAAAATTCTGGTGTAACTTGCTTGGTTTATGTTTCGTCAATATGCTTCGTATGAAAATACCTAGGATGGTTAGAAAGACCATGAAAAGCAAGTTGTGTAAATTTTTATCTAAATTCTTGAACCAAATGAGAGCTTGGAAATTAATTAGCCACTCGCCAGTACATGTTGATTGTACGATCCTCGCTCTCTCTACAGGTGCGATAAATCAGGAGGAGCGTGCCGCGTGAAGGGAGGCTACGCTCGTGTGTTTTGAAGTTTCATCCGTGCGGTCGAAGTTTGGATCCAATCTCTTTTGAAGACTCCACTGTCGAAGGCCAGAAGACAGATGGAGCGACTTTCCGTCATCCCAGGTGGTTTTGTATTGCTGGTTGTAATCAAGGGATGAAATGTATGGAATGGCTATCTCGTCGACGTTCATTTTGTAATGGAGTCAGTTTGTAAAAAGCCCGCACGGCGCCCTTGTATCGAGTCTGTAAAATGATGTTCATTATCAATAAAGCTTAAGTTTCCTTCTCTATAATGTGTGTTCAATTTACTCTGCGCATTCTATTATTGTTGTGTTTCAGATAACCTTATGACTATGCCTTGTGCGAGCGCAACTTAGGCTTGCACGGCATCACGCCCGGGGGACAACTATCGATTCTACGGAATCAGGGCGTGACACGCTATTCATTGCGGGTTGGTTATTCGTTAGTACGGGTTTAGCTTATGAACCTAAAAGAAGGATACATGCCCAGAAAAAATTACTTGTTTTTCGAGAACCTGTTATTTGTTCTATCCATATATGTTCTGATCGCCAGTTCATACTATATTAGATCTAACATTGCTATTTTTGACCATTTTAAGGATATTTTGGTCATTTTGCTGAAAATGTACAAAAATACCCTCATAACAACTATATTTTGAGAGTAAAATATGTCATTTTGCACCCAAAAAATCTATAAATAGACCAAAATTTATAAAATTATACACAACAATCTTTCCTCTCTTACAAAATATACAAACTAAGCAATTCTCTGAAGATTGAACAACAAGTTTCTGGGTTTTGAAGTGCAAATTTCTGGAGGCTGAAGTGTAGTGTTCTTGAGGCTCCAACTTCTACGAAATTTCTTGGAGTTCAACATCTCTTCTCTCAAGTTGACGTTCCAAGTAATTTTAATTTTAGAGAATATGTTTTTTCGGATTTTTTTTCTTTCTTTCTCTTCCTCTCTTTTTGGTAGATAATATTAATTTATCTTCTTTCTTCTTTTGCTGAAGAATTAATTTTTAAAATATGGATGCTAGTGGTTCTAACCAACTTTACGGAGGTGATTCAGAACAAAATTTTGCTTACTACACTGATTTATTCAAAAATAATTATATTTCTGATTCTGTGACATCGACATAAATGTCACCTCCTGAAGTTAGGAGTATGACTACAAATGTTGTAAATAGATAGAAATCAGTGGTATGACAATATTTTGAAAAAAAAAAATATGTCACTGATAGTGAGTGGCGTACAGATTTTAGATCCCAAAAGTCAAAAACCAATTACTAAAGGTGCACAGTGTAAGAATGTAGGAAACTATTTAAATGGAAAAAGAATGAGGGCACAGACACATTGAAAAGACACTATGACACTTGTTATGGTACACTTGTTATGGTAAGGACACACTGCAAGCTAGATAGTCACAGATAACTATCGGTCCCCAAGAATCTTTTGTAGGTAATTTCACTTACTCTGATGCTCGTAACAAAATCGAGTTAACCAAATTTATTATTTGTGATGAACAACCTTTCACATTCAGTGAGAGTGATCGGTATTATAAGTATGCAAGTACTACTCTTAAACCATGTTTTATTAAAGTTTCTAGATCGACTACTAGATCGGAGACTATCAAAGACCTTTCAAAAGGAAAGGACAGAACTTTGAGGCAAAACTTTGTAAATATTAGTAAGTTGGCTCTAACTTCTGATATATGAACAACAAAACAAAACTATGCTTGTATTTGTATCACGACACATTATACAGATCCAAAGTGGATGTTGCAAAAATGTATCATTTTAAGTTTTTTGAGTTTTTTTGAATTTTTTAAGTTTTTTTATTTTTTTTAAAATTTTTTGATTTTTTTTTTTGATTTTTTTTAGTTTTTAAGCACTTTAAAAAAATCATCATTTTAATTTATTTTATTTTCTTTTAATTTTTTTAATTTTTTTTTATAAACTTTTTTTTCATCTCCTTTCCGCTTCTTAAGTTCTTTAATTTGTTTTTCATTCTTTCTTCATTTTAAAAGTTTTTTTTTAAAAACATATAAAATAAAATTTGTTTTCTTAAACCAAACCGGGCCGGCCAATCCAACCCTTAACCTGCCCCGCCCAGGCCCAGTTCAATCCGGTCCGATGAAAATTGGACCCTAGGTTCGGGCTGGGTCCGGGGTTCAGCGGATCGGGCCGGCCAGCCTGGCGCCCCCCCCCACTCCTGGCCGAGTCTGACACGGAACAGGCCTAGTCAAACCCGGTCAAAATCGGGTCCGGGTTGACCCAGCACGGCCCAAGTCACACCTTGACTTAGGACTGCCAAACTGTGGCAGTCCTTTATACAATCATGACTGCCAAAATTTTGACAATCCTAAGAAAGTTTTTATCTTAGGACTACCAAAATTTTGGCAGTCCTAAGACTGTAGTATAAGTCTTCAGGTTATGTTTTGAACTCTTTTGTACTTACATATTTTCTTTCATTTGCAGATGATGAGCATGACGTCTGAAGATATTGTTGTACATACTCCTATTGGCGTCGACTTTGGCCATTTATTCGTGACACAGATACTTTGTTTGACTCTCGTGAAAAAGTGCAAAACTGGTACATCAATTTGGAACACAACATAACACAGTCATCGTTATTGCAAGATCAATTAGCAATCGGGTCGGACAAAAATGTTTACAACTTAGATGTAAGAGAGTTGGTGTGTTTAAGCCTTATCATAGAAAAGATACAGTCCCCCCAAAAATAAAACAGAGAAAGAAAACTATTGGAACGAAAAAATGTGGATGTCCATTCAAGTTGAAGATTGTCAACATCGTCGATGACAAACGGATTGTATCAAAGCCAAGAATAGAATGCACAATCATCCAACTACCGACACACTTGCGGGTCATGCATATGCTGGACAGTTGACACCGGATGAGAGTGAGCTAGTTGAATAATTGTCCAACTCCGGAGTTGTACCACGACAAGTTCTATCCATAGTGCGACAATAAAAATGAGAATAATAACTCAACAGTACGAATAATTTACAACTCTCGAATGCTATCTAAAGCTAATAGTATGAGATAAAAAATGACAATGCAGCAAATGATGAAATTGTCTTTCGAACATCACTATGCCGGACTTATCGTGTAATTTGATCGAAAAGCTTGAATGCTTTATCGGTACGAGATAAACAAGACTCAAAACCATTTATCTTAAATATATACTACATGTGAAAATTATCTAATTTATTGTCGAAAAAGTAAAAAAAAAAAAAAAAAAAATCAATAGATACTTTAAATTAAATAATGCTTTAAACGTCACCGATCCAAAAAGAAAGGATTTTGACCAGATTTCGAACGCGAACTTGAAGACTTCGTAGGTTTCAAGTTTGGGTCTTACATAAATCTGAGTCCAACCGGGATCTCTTGACTCCTAGTTCCGATTAACTTGAGTTATGGGAGAGAATGCAAGTATTTTGTCACTTTGGACAGGAAAATGGATAGTTTGAAAAGGACAAGTTTATGTGGAGTTGGTGACAAGGATGCTCGTTTAAGATTTCATTAGGTTGGATACATTTTGGAAAAAAATGTGAATGATGACTTTTAGGGATTTATAAGCAAATAGCAACATTTGGAAGACCTATGCAAATTTTATGTAGATTTGAATAGGGGTGAGTATTACTGGGTTTTAGACCAAAAATCGAGCCTAATCGAACCGAATGAGAGATGAAAAATGCTAATTCTACAACCAAATACTTACAACCTCTTTCTCCCATCCTTTACACATGGGTCCTACCGGATCCCACTTCACCTCTCACCCTCTGCTATATAGGCTCCACCCGACCGCACCACTTCTCCTCTCTTCCAATCGAAGTTCGACACGTAACGGTTGTAAGAGGATTGTAAGCATTTGGTTGTAGGCATAGCAACGCTCATAAGAGATTCAATAGTGCTACACGGACCAAGAAGAAAAATAGTGCGCTGAACCGAACGCCACGTGGCGATTCTCTGGGGGTGTTGCATGGCTCTTCAGCGCGCGGTCGCCCTTTCATTATTGATGCTGGAAAGACTCTCAAGGGATCAGTGTACAGTGTTCTCTTGTGTATGACACTGTTTTGGGGCTGTGTGTAAGGATTTTGTTGTGGGGAGAAATTAGTCCTGATTTAGTAAAGTATCGAGGAAGGGTTATGTTTGAAACTGTATAGGAAACATGGGGACAAAAGGACAGCCTGTTGTAAGGGGTGGGATCTGGAACGATCAAAACATGCATGCCAACTTTTTTGTTTTTAGGGATGTGGTTATTTCAAATTGAAAGAGTGCTGACAAAGTATACGATGTTCATCCATATTAAGATTTGTTCTCGTGTCTTCTTTGTTGGAGGACGGTTTGGCTGCACTATTTATTTTACCATCTTTAGGGATTTTTCATGGATCTAAGCGCATTTGAGACTATTTTTTGGGTAAATTATAAGGGCACAGCACATTTTACTTAGGGCTGTCCAAGTATTAGTTTTTTATTATTTACAAGTTTGTCACTGAAAAAATTACTCAGGACTATCCAAGTGGTAGGTATAAAAGATAAGTGTTATAATTTTTGTTCCTTTCCTCACTCTCCATTCCTCACAAGAAGAAGAACAACAACAAGAAGGAAAAAAAAAAAAAACAAGAACAAGATCGAACAATTTCTCAGAGTGACCGATCGATGGTATTTGTTCGATCGATCGATCGGTCGGTCTAATTTCTCAGATCTCTTTCTCCAAATCCTACTTTATTTTTCTTCTTCTTGTTTGGGCATTATTGATGAAACCCTAGTTGTAGAAGAAATTGGGTTATCAAATCTATCAAATCTATTAATCTATTAGTCTATTAACCAATTTTTTTTTATTAATAGAAGAATTATGCATGAAATCCTAGTTGTAGAAGAAAACTATGGAAGAAATCCTAGTTGTAGAATAATTGGGTTCATATCAGGACTGCCACAATTTCTGACAGTCCTAGAAGTATTGAGGACTGCCAGAAATTGTGGCAGTCTTGAAATAGTCTCGATGTACAACAGGACTGCCACAATTGCTGGCATTCCTAGAAGTAATGAGCACTGCCAGGAATTGTGGCAGTCTTAAAATAGACTCGATGTACAACAGACTGCCACAATTTCTGGCATTCCTAGAAGTAATGAGGACTGCCAGGAATTGGACTGCCCAATTCCCTGGCAGTCCATCGTGAATGAAGGACTGCCAGGGAACTGGGCAGTCCAATTTATAAACTGATTTTTCATTTCTATGTTCGATAATTTCAGATCAGTTAAGGTAGAGGAAAGAGACAGAGATAAAGAGAGGGAAAGGGATGAGAGGGAGAGAGACCGTGAAAGGGACAGTCCTAACAGTACATAGGACTGCCAGAAAGAGAGGCAGTCCAGTTGTACAGCAAGTATTACACAGGACTGCCGTCCTTAGTGGCAGTCCTTTATGCATAAAGGACTGCCACAAAGTGCGGCAGTCCTGTATAATACTTGCTGTACAACTGGAGTGCCTCTCTTTCTGGCAATTCTAACAGTACGGACTGCCAGAAACATGGGCAGTCGTCGTCGACTCGAGAGGAACTGACTGGGGTTGTTCGGGAGAGATCGTTGAAAAATGGTGAAGACAAAGGAAATGGTGGAGATGAGGATCGAAACCCTGACAATTGCGTAAAACAAATGGAGAGAGAGGAGTGGAAAATCGTGGAGAAGAAGAAGAAGAAGAAGAAGAAGAAGAGGAGGAGGGAAAATAGGGTTTGTGAAGAGAGAAAGGAAAAATTTGAAATGAGAGTGATTTTCGGGTTTGGGGGGGCTGTGGGGTTTGGACAGCCCCCTGAATGAAAATTTTGGACAGCCCGAGTAAAAGTTTCTCAAAGTCTGGCTAGCCCTAATCCTGACTAGTCCCGAGTAAAAAAGGCTGTGCCCTTATAATTAGCCATTTTTTGGAACAGGTGATTTTTTACAAGAATTTTGATGGAGGACTGTTTGGCTGCACTATATTTTTTTTCATCTTTAGGGATCTTCATGGATCTAAGCGCATTTGAGACTATATAGATTTTTTTTTAGAACAGTTGACTTTTTACAACAATTCTAGCAAATAATTCCACGAATGTTCTTACTGGAAGTCGAACCCCCATTATCTAGGCCGCATGCCTATTCTTGAACCAATAGGTTAAAGAGTCGTTGGAATATATATTTTCTAGCCCCAAGAGGCCGAGGGATTGAGCCCCAATAGGGCAAGTTGGAATTTATTTATCAATAGGACTTTGGCTCATATATATATTAGATTTATTTATTTATCAACAACGTGCAAAACTCAAAAATATTCTTCATGAGTCATATTCATGAACCAATAGATTTATTTATATAGTAGATTTATTTATTTATTTATGTACATCCAAACGTTTTCAAACATGAAATATTTGGTTGTCTACCACTAACAAGTTGTATATATAAAAAGATATGGAAGGCAATGAATCTAAATTTAATTAGAGATGCAACATATTAAATATCATGTCCCCAAGCCTCACTTTGCAAACCCGATTGCATTAGTAAGGTCCAACTATAAGTTCGAGATATTTAATACATGACTCTGCTAACTCAATTCCTAATAATGTACAATAATAATAATAAAACTTGACTTAATCATGTTATCAGGAAACTGAAATTTAAGTTAAATAATTTGGACCAAAAGACGAGAAAATACAAGATTTCTAGTAGACAGTAGACAAACATATGACCATCTAGTAGATGCATCTATGGTACCACAAAATATCTAAAAGGACAACTAGCATGGTAAATATAACTATAAATGTCTCCTTATACTTTTTTTTACAGGAAAGTAGGAGATTCATTCTTAACTTTAGAAAAGCTAGTCTAGTTATAATCTTCCCTTGTAAATGAGGAATAACACTACAAAAAAATAGGCTTTTAGAGACGCTGGTATCCGTCGCTAAAAGTCATTTTTTCGTCGCTAAAGCCAAATAGCGACATATCAGCGACGGAAACGGTTTGTCGGAAAATCACGTGTCGCTAATTTCAGTCAGTCGCTAGTTTGTCGGAAATAGCGACTGATTAGTGACGGCATTAGCGACACGCTATTTATTACAAATTGTGACGTATTAGCGACGGAAATTCCGTCGCTACCTTTACCGACTAACTACCGACGGAAGTTCCGTCGCATGTTGTGACGGTGTAGCGACGAAAAAGTACGTCGCTAAAGTGTTTCTGATACGCTATTGGTATCGGACATGCTTGTAGCGACGAACCGGTTATGTCGCTATTCCGTCGCTATACTTTAAATCTTATTTTTCAGAACCTTAGCGACGGAATGTTCCAGAAATTTCGTCGCTCTTCCGTCGCTATACTACAATTTTTCAGATATTCCGTCGCTGTCCCGTCGCTAAATACAATTTTGTGTGTCTATATTTGTTTTTCCTACACTCCTCATCCATGTTGACAGTTACACACACAATATACAGTCATATAAACAGTTTCCAATACAGACAGTTTTCAAATACAAACAGTTTCCAAATACATAGTTTCCAAATACATAGTTTCCAATATAGACAGTTTTCAAACAGTTTCCAAATACAAACAGTTTTCAAACAGTTTCCAAATAAAAAGTTTACAAACAGTTTCCAAATACAAACAATTTTCAAATACACAGTTTTCCAAATTGTTTTCCAAATACAAACAGTTTTCCAAATACACAGTTTTCCAGTTTACAAACAGTTTTCTAAATTGTTCCCAAATACAAACAGTTTCCAAACAATATCTACGTCGACGGCGACGGAGGAGGCGGCGGGTGGGTGTAGCTACCTAGCACATTTCGCAATGCGTCTTCGAAATCCTCCCGAGACAGAGGAACTCTCGAAGTCGGTGCTAGATCCGTCGGTGTTGTAGCCGGAGGTGCTGTAGCCGGATGTGCTGGAGGCTGTAATGGAGCTGAATCGGTCGAAGTCTGAACCGCCGTAGTCGGAGCCAGAACGACCGGTACTATAGGTGTCGGAGCAGAAGCTCCTGCACTACCGTATCTGTAATTTTGTAAATCCCATAATATACGGATAATAGTGACCTGGTCGTAGACGGCAGCACCGCCGGTGGGAAGTACTGGTACAGGTGGAGGTGGAGGTGGAGGTGGAGCTCTGGAAACGACGGACGACTGGGATGCAAACGATCCAATACGGTATATGTTGCCGCCTTTCCCTACTCCGACCGTATCTACCCATAGTTTGTTCCTATCCGTCGGCTGGCTAGGTCCAGCCCCCTCACCTCCCTCACCCCCCTCACCGACCCGACTCTCAAACTCCTCGTATATTATATAAACGTAAATAAATTTAGAGTTAATATAAAGACTCATAGTAATATACCGATACCGATATCAATACTCATAGTAATGGGCCGATAACGATACTCAAACTCATAGATCGATACCGATACTCACATAGGAATGGCCTGATACCGATACTCTGAGTATCGGACCATTCCTATTAGTATCGGTATCGCAATCGAAATCGGTATCGGCCTATTACTATATGAGTATGGGGTACCGATATCGATACTCGTAGTCCGATCATCTACAATTATAAAAATGTAATACATATAAAGAATAAGAAAACTTACTTAAGCTTTGGCGGCCCGCTCATCTACGAGCTTCCCATCGCTCTTGCGCTTGTGGGTATGCACAAAGACTGTGGGAAAGTCGACGGTGTCCGGATCTCCGCCTTTCCTGGCGACCTCCTCGCGCTTGTACAATTAAACATAAATTAATAATCATTTTGTAGAGTTTAAGTAAAAATTTGACAATTTAATAGAATACTCACCAATCGGCGCATGTGCTCCGCACACGGGATCGAACCACCCGTGTGCTGACCAGCCTTAGCACGGGCAGCCTTCGCCTTCTCAGACTTGGCCAGATAGGCCGGGGTCTCCATTTTCTTCTTCATCTTCGCCCAGAAATCCGCTCTGAGCCACTCCTTGCACCCTTGTTCTGATCCACTACCTCTTAGGCTCTCCAGCGCCTTCTGGTCGTGGATCATGTCACGTATCCTTTTGCTGGATACGGTCTTGTAGCACCTCCGGATGGCCTGGTCCCTATGCTCCGGCCACTAGTACGACGCCTGCAAATAAGATAAACGCACATGAATGAACAAATTTTTGATACATATTGTAAAGAAAGACCATTATACATACCCTCAGCGCGTCAAGCCAAACGAATCGCATATTCGCCGGGATGTCGCCAAAGTTCAGGTACGACCCATAGAAATTACGGCGAATCAAGTCGCCTAGATCTCGCCTGGCGTAGATAAAAAACTTGAGATAAGAAAACAATGTACGACATCAGCTACTATGAAGAATATATGAATAAATATATGAATTTATAATAAACTAAAATACATATACTTACGTCTCCCCATCGGCCCACAGCTCCGGAAGATGGACGTCGACTGGGCGCTCCGGTAACGTCGGAGGATCTCCTACGCGTCGTCTGTAGACTCCGCGCTCGACCACCAAGTTCTGATAGGGATTGGCCGCAATGGGAGCGGCCATAGGGGTAGAAGCGGTCAGAGTGGCCGTAGGAGTAGTCGTCGGAGTATTGGCCGAAGGAGTAGCTCCCCCGACCGATGAATGGGCCGTGCCCGGAGATAACCCATCATGAACATCCAGGAACTCGTCCTCGTCGACAGGTGGATGGCCTGGACGCTCCAAAGGAGCCGGACGTGAGCCAGACCCATGCTGCAAACGTCCACGTCCACGTCCACGTCCGCGTCCCGCCATAGGCAAATCTAAAAATGCATATGTAATACACAAGCAAAAAAATAGAACATGTAAACTATACAAGCATGTAATAAAATGAATAGTTGAACAATATGACTAGTATAAGTAGTACAACCAACATATCTATAAATAACTAGACGATAACATGGATACAACTTAAGATGGAGTGTACGTAACTCATACAGGAGTGCCCTAGAGATGTATACAACTTAAGATGGATACAACTTTTAGCTATAGGCAGTCACCCCTCACCTTAAAACCTATCAGATCCTTCTAACCACATTTCCTTCCTCAAGCTAACTTATGAGATTAATCTAGGATACACATTCTAAAATGTAACTAACTCAACTAGTTCAAATCCTAACTAACATGTCACCTCCCCTTAACCCTTTCTCACTAAACCCCTTGCCTAGTCTAAAGGGGAACAAACCCCTGCTGCCTAGTGCAGAAGGGCAACTAGGCTATTCACTCACACATCAAACCGAAAGTCTGATACATTTTATTGATCTGATATTCACTCTTCATTCTACATATCCTTAACATTCTCTCATAGGCTGAACCCAAATCCTAGGTTAACAACTGATATTAAGCCTCTCCCCCTCTTTCTAACACAGTACTCCCCCAACCTGGCCCATGGCCATGAAGATATGGCCAATTGGCCAAGCCCTGTCCTGCTGCCAACCATCTCCTTCTCGAGACATACACATATACTCCAGATACTAGGCCTAAGGATCTGGTACAAAAGTATCTTACTGATACTCACACATATCCTAATCCCCTTTATATATTTTACACCCTAACATCTACTAACCCAAGATACTAACTAAGACAATAACTTATCAAATTCTAATATCCTAATCACTAATCCCGCACAGAAGCCTATAGCCAATCTGCTAAAAGCTCGACCCCTCTCTCTTCCTAACCTGTCTTGCTGCAGCATACATGTTGTGTATGCCCTACAAACTGCTGTCACATCTAACATTTGGCCAAGGCCACTGCCTAATAGCCAGACTCAAGGCCACACTATGATACCAAACCCTCTAATGATACACACAATGCCTAAAATCCTTTTTTCAAACTCACACTCACTCTATAAACAGCAGTGGCTAAAGCCAAAGCCTACACAACACACATTACACTTTACTACCATATGCCTGTGGCCTTCACCCTCTCTAAACCACTCATAAATACCTGTAACATACACACACAAGCTAACACCTACTCTCTGATACATCCTTGTCTGATACTCTAACCTCTTAGGCATACCACCACCCATCTAACTTCCTCACATTCGCTCATGCTCCCATGGGATACTTATAATACAATTCCACATGAAAGAAAAAGAAGGGGTCCCTTTAGAAAATATAACCAACACCTACTCTCTGATACATCCTTGTCTGATACTCTAACCTTTTAGGCATACCACCACTCATCTATCTGTAGTAGGGATTCCCTCCTTGCTGTTGGTCAGGTGCCAGGACAAGGCATTGCCTGCCAACACTATACCGAATAGTTGATATCAAAACAGTTGAGAGTTGAGGATGTATAATTCTATTCACTCCCCCAACCAAGTACAATTATCTAGAACCGACCATGTGTTGTATGTATAAGTTATTTAGCTTTCTTGTCTAAGTATAATATTCAAAATTTATGTTTAGATCTTTATATTGTTCAAGAGATGGTTTGTATCTTCTCATCACTGTAGACTTGGAATGACCGTACAAAATAAAAACATAAATACAAATTTCAAATATTACATGAGGCTAAAACTAAACTTTAACCTAAACGAAATCTAACAATCGCCTCAAGTCAACTGCCAGAACGAGATCCAAATCCATTTATGAACAATAAGAAAACATAAATGCAACTTTTGAATATTTATTTACCCTACAACAAAATAATTAATCCTTGTATGTATTGAATTTCTTTATTTTATTTAGGGTTAATTAGACTTTGTATTCCAGAAGTATTCAAAAATTAACTGTTGGGTCTTGAAAATGTCCAACTTAGGATTCCGACACTGAATGTGGTTGAATCGGGTTGAGCATCCAAATTTTATTAATAAATAAGTTGAATCATAACTTAAAAGGACAAGAATGTTTCTGGGATCCTAACTCTAATTAACCTTAAAATATTTATTACTAATTTTGGATGGTCAATACGAATAAACCGTCATATCATAATACAAACCTTAAGCTGGACATAGTTAGGAATGTTTATGGAACCCAAAGTTTAATTAAACATTTTATTTACTTCACGATTTGCTTGACAACATTATAAATATATATTTATATTATTCTAATTAATATACAAATTAGTGGATTTTAGTATCAATTATTTACTCAACCAACTCTGATACTTAACTATTGAACTAACTCTTATATTTAGTATCAATTATTTAGTATCAATTCAATTATTTAGTATCAATTCAATCCAATAACACAAGTTAGCACCCTACCATTTGAAGACGTAGCAACAATACATATAGAGAACACGTGCTACGTCTTCGAGTACATAGTCAAAACCCCTCGCCCATAATCGAAACCCTAATAAGCAAATAAAATGCAAAAATCCAAAAATTATGGAAAAAATGAGAGGGAGAGGAGGAAAAAAGAGTACCTGAAGGGGGAGGGTCGCCGGAGGGCGGGTCGACGGAGGGGGGGTCGCCGGAGGGGGGGGGGACGCCGGAGGGGTCGGGTGATCGGGAAAGAGAGGGAGGAAGAGAGGGGGTCGCCGAGGGCGGGTCGACGGAGGGGGGGTCGCCGGAGGGCGTGTCGACAAAGGGGGGTCGCCGGAGGGGGGGTCGACGGAGGGGGGGGGGACGCCGGAGGGGTCGAGTGATCGGGGAAGAGAGGGGGGAAGAGAGGGGGAAAAATTTTCAGAATGAAAATAAAACCCTCTTTTTCGAGTTTTACTGAAACGCAGAGACGAATTCTGTCGTCGCTAGTCCGTCGTTAGACATGATCCGTCGCTACCATGTCGCTAGTTAGTCGCTAACATTATGATATATTTTAATAATCTACGCCATCGCCTATCAGTCGCTAATAGGCGACTGATTTGTCCGTCGCTAATAATTCAGTCGCTATTTGCCTGTATTTTGGTAGTGTAAGTAGGTGATTCTTCGATAAGCCAATATCGTAATTTTTTAATAAATATCTACAAAGACTATCAATGATCCGATTGAACATAATTTGTCCCGGATGACTCAAAGGGTCATGCCAAATGTTATATAAGACAGAATCATTGGCTTTATATTTTGCCACTTTCATATTAGATTCAATTATGCCAATGGTGGTGAAATATAAACCCACCTGTAAGCCCCTAATATTTTAATTAGTTTTAATTAAGGATTTTTTTTTGTTACAAATAGCATTTATATCTTTAAAATAAATTATTATAATTATTAGGAATTTTCTAGAATTTTTAAATAATTTTTAAATAGTTTTTAAAGCCTAAAATATTATTTTGTAGTTTCTAAAATTTGTTTTGTAATTATTTTAAATGTTTTAAAGCAGTTTGCAATTATTCAAATTGTTTTATAGTCGGTTTGCAAATTTAGATTTGCAAATAGTAAGGCGGTGGGTAATTTTTGTAATTTCGAATGGGGGGGTGGTTCTGCAAAAATCTCGTGACCACCGCCTTCATCTCCGCCTAATCCCCGACCGACCTCGCCGAAACCCTAACCCTAATCCTTAAAAACCCGACCAAAACCCTAATCTAAACCTAAACCCAGCCCTATAAATAGGCCCCTAGTCGAAACCCTAACCCTACTTCAATTTCCGACCGTCCTAGCCACCACCCTACGTTTGTCTTCTCCGACGAACCTTGCCGGAACCCTAGATCTAGGATTCCAGCCGCCCCAGCCGTCGCCATCACCTCCGACCACCGCCATCCTGTTTGCCTCGACGAAACGAACTCTGCAGTATTTTTTTCGACGCCCCACGACGCTTCCTCCGCCGTGTAGCACCCCCGACAGCCTCCGCTCATCAGACACGTACGTGTCATTCTACCTAAGCTACGTGTCTGTGTCTCGTGTACACGTAGAGGGACTCGCCATGTGTCCAGGAGTGCAGTGATGTACGTGGATACGCGAGATTCGTGTCGTGCGTGTCATGCTAGCCACGGACACATGACTCGTGTCGAATTCAAACGCTATTGTCCCTAACTGTCCGGACACGAGTTAATGTTAATGGGTTAACGGCTTTGGTTTAAATGGTAACGGGTTTAAACCCGCACAGTAACGGGTTTGGGTTCAGGCCCAATGGGTTTTGGGCTGAGTTTATTTATATATATATGTATATATGTATTTATATATATATGTATATATATTATGCATTATATTGTTAAGTATATTTTATATGTACTGTTTGAATATATATATACTGTTTATATATATATATATATATATATATATTTTTTTTTTTTATATACTGTTTATATATATATTTATATATATATATATATATATATATATATATATATATATATATATATATATATATATAAAATACTGTTTGAATATATATATACTGTTTATATGTTTATATACTGTTTATATACTGTTTATATATATATATATATATATATATATATATATATATATATATATATATATATATATATATATATACTAAATTATATGTATATACTTCTATGTATGTAAATATAATTTTGTGCTATATGTTATTATGTATAAATTTACAAGTTATTTTATTATTTAGTTTTATGACTTGTATATTTCACTACATTAACAAATATACTATTAAAATATTTTAATATTCATTTGTCTATATATTTTAAAATGCATATTTTTATAATCTGATTGATTACGGCCATTTGAGTCTAGACCTAGCATGGATTCTGTGGACTCAAATGAGCCTAAATACATTCAAGACCTGTACGAGTCATATCGGACTTGATTCATGGCTTTGGGTCCCGTATCTGGACTCCGGGTCAATTTCGTTACGCGGATAAAATATTAAATAATTAATTATTTATTTTCCAGAAATTGTAACTTGCTGTATTTGAATTTTTATATATAATTTAATTAATGTAAAAATCTTGGAAAAATTATATTTAAATACTATGTTAATTTATATAATTTAATATACTTTTTCCAGGATTTAATTAGTACTTATGACATTTTATAAAAATAGGAAAACAGAACTTATTTTTAGGGTACTTATGTTTACTGATTTTTAATAAATATCTATGAGGATTTATAAATTCCATAAAAATTAGTATAAATTTCTATAATTAACAAGGATCATCTTGGTACTTTATTTTATGTATATTTGAGCTTTGTACCTATCTTAATAATTGTTGGAACACGGTGTATAGTCTGATTTATTTATTGAATAATTACGACTTACGATGTATTGTGTGATTTTGGAATATTTTAGTGTTGGACCTTACCCTACATAGTATAAAGGACCTAGAAAGTTGGTTTAGGTATTGTGTCACCCCATATTGGACTCCTATGCTAAAGTCATCATTTGGCTAGGGTCCAGTTAGAAAGTCGTGTCACACCACTAGTGTCCTCGTATTTAGCTTAGTATAAAAACTAAGTTTATATATCCTTTTTACAGTGACGGGACACCAGATATCTATAGCTTCATATACATACCCTTGCTTTGCACAAGGCAAGTACCTCTACAAACTTTATTTACTGCATATAATGAATTGTGGATAAACCATGTTAAATACCGATACCTAAACTGCAAGTCATAACTGGAATATCTCTACATGTTTCACATGCTTTATACTGCTCTCAGTATCTACCATGTTTTATATTGTTCTCGTATCTCTCACATGTTAGAATCTGGGTTGTGGGAAAACTGATAGTTGAGTACGTGATCATGCCCCCTCTACCGTACTCAAGCAAAGTTTTATTTTATATGTTACCGCGCCGTAGGCTTATTCTCAAAGCTGTATTTGTGCGTATGTACATCTATCGCCTTATCACTTGTACGGAAGTACATTTTATTTACATGTACCCCTCGCACATTGTACACCTATTGACGATCACGTACCTGCTCCAGTTTTAAATATTACATATACATTTGTCGCTATGACATATGTATCCTTGCCATGATAAATTGTGATATGCCATGATTTCTGTTTATTACACTTCTGTTCATTTCATGCTTCGTATATTTAGTTTGTTAGAATCAGTACTTGCTTCCGTCCTGACAGGATAATGTTGTAGGTATACTTACCGAGGAGAGTTGCTATGCGATTCCTATTATGGGGTTGCCATCGAGGATCAGACTTTACCTTACGAGGATGTACCTGCGGGAAAACTCGTCTAGTTTGTTTAGTTGCTCGGGACTTTTTGAGAGCAGTCATATTTTAGACTATGTATTTTGATACTGGACCTGTATCCAGTTTTACGTCTTGGCTATGTATTTAGAACATATTTATATACTAGATGATTTTGTGTTTGGGATATTTTTGACTCAATATGACATATAGAATTGTTAGCACACTCTGATCTTATATTGTTTGTCTTTAGAACAGCTTACTACGCTTTATCTCAAGCGTAGGCTGGACATGACTCGGCCCGGCCCAACAATTTGGGTTGCGGATCGTGACACCACCAAAAGACAAGATAATTATTCTAATGTGAGCCTTTTGCTCCCAACATTAGATGTGCGACATAATGACTCTTTGTTGTTATTATTTCGAGTTTCAATATGGTACCCATTTTGTGTATATCCTTGAAACTTAACAAATTCCTTTTCGGAACTACTTGAATATAACACATTCTGCAAATGAGTTTGAGTACCATTAGGTAACATGATGTGTGCTCTTCCAAAACCCTCAATTATATGGGCTAGCCCAACTATTTTTGGCACTTTATGCATGTCAAATACTAACTTTGGCAAAAAAAAAATTGATTCTTCAAAATCATGTGTTTTAGCACTATCTACCAAATACATATCTAAGTCAATTTTCTTGGATTCTTAATCTTTTGTTGAGTAGATCGCCATTGCTTAAATCAATGTCTATCTTTGTCATATTTACGACAATTATTACTACTCCATGAAGCAAAATAAAAATATTATGAACTTATATATTCTAGCGAGCATAAGTATAATAAAAAAAATTAAGCATTTTAAATGATAATATCATATTATAGAAATGTAACTTCAAATTTATAATAATAATTTTTCAATAAAACAAAACTCTCATGGCCTAGACATTCCATGATGGAAACCAAAAATAGAACATGACGTCAAATTTAAATTGTTTATAAGCAGTTGAAATAAACATAAACTGACCGAGCGCTCATTCGATGGAAGGTGGATTTTCAAGCATCTCCTCAAACTGTTCATTTGTAACTTTTTTATTTTGATCCTAAAAAAATAGGATCGAAATAATTCTTATTTGTTTATTTTGAGGATTTGAATTCCCTTTAAAATACGTTGTCCACTTGTTCCATTTATTGTTTTGTGAAACACCGCTTCCACCTTTGTAAGGTTGATAATCATGATTATATCTTCCATAATTTTTTTTATTCCCTCTCCCACGTCCTCCACCATGACCTCTGCTAATTCCAAAATTATTGGCATTTGTTCCAAGAATTTTCATTGACCCAATTGGTCTAGATTGTGATTTTTCATGAGCACGTTGCTATTTGTCTCTGCTACAAAGAGATAGTCACCGGTTCAAAGTATCTTATGAAATCTTTTTCACGATATTATTACTGCAAAACATATTATTTGCATAAAAAATAGAGAGAATTTTCTCAATCATTTGAGTCTATGTTACTTTTTCTCCACACAATATAAGGCAAAAAATAATATTAAACATAGCACAATTATATTATTTAACATTTTTACAGTCATGGTATCTTAGATTCAACCATTCACTTTGAGCAGTCAGAAGGATTACCATCATTTGGTGGTCAAATCTATCATTTAGAGATGTCCACAAATTCAATGGATCATCCTCAAATAGATATTCTGTCTTTAGATCATCATGGATATGATGTCGTAGAAAAATCAAATCAAAGTCTTGATCTTGGCTTCAGAACTTTCTTTATTTTTCTTCTTAATAGTATCATCAAGCTTGTTGGACTGCAATTTTAACTTTTCATCCATTGCCATGATAAATAATTATCTCTGCTCACATCAAAAGCTTTGAATTCAAGCTTTATAAGATTCGACATCTACATGAACAGAAAATAATTATATTAGATATAAATTAATAATAAAATTGATAAGCGCTAATTCCAAATAAGTATACCTTATGTGTATCACATATACAACAATGTGGTAAACGCTATCAAAAAATATTATCTCATATGTATCACATATACAACAATGTGAGAAAACGCTATCAAAGAATATTATGTCTTATGTGTATCACATATACAACAATGTGATAAAACGCTACTAAAGAATATTATGTCTTATGCTTATCACATATTGTAATGCCTGTTGTTCGTATTACGTATTTAGAATACGTATACGTATTTTATCTTGTATTTGCATATTTCCTTGTTTAGCTCTCGGCTTGGTTCAACTCTCGGTTGGGTTGGCTTGGTTCGGCCGGCCCAATGCTTGGTTCATCATGGGCCAAGGGTGGAACACCTTAGCCTATGCTTCTCCTTCATTTCCACCACAACCTCCTACCTACCACCACCTTTGATATTTATTGCCATTTCTTCTTTCTCTCTCTCCATAATTCTCATTTACTTCTCCTTCCCCCACCATTACTCTTCTCCACCAACCAAGAACACCATAGGCAAGTGCAACTTGCTTTCACAAGAGAACTCCTTTTGATGGTTTCATTAGCTTCTCCTCATGATTCTAAACCACATTAGAACTTGTCATTTTCTATTCTGAGGCTTTATTTCTTGTAGATCTAGAGTTTTGTTACTTTCGGATTTTGGTGGTTTTGATCTATTAAACTTCTTTGTTTTCAAGTTTTGATGGTTTCATGTTGTAGAGCATTTCATTCTACCCAATTTTGACCTTTAGAAAGTTAGATTCGGACTTATTTTGACCCAGATATGGACAATTGAAGCTTAGATCCAACTTTAGAGTTCTTGCTATTCTTGCCATTTGGAGAAGACAGTGAACAGTGAGCTAGCTTTTTAGCTTACGTCGCTGAGCTGTACGCTGCTGTTTAGCAAGCGTACGCTAGCCTTCGTACGCTGCTGTTTAGCGAGCGTACGCTAGCCTTCGTACGCTGCTGTTTAGCGAGCGTACGCTAGCTTTCGTACGCTAGCTTGAGCGTACGCGTGCCTTGGTACGCTAGCTTAAGCGAGCAAGGCGTACGCTGGCCCCTTTCGTACGCTAGCTTGAGCGTACGCTGACCTGTAGCTTGAGCGTGCCCTTGTGTACGCTGACCCTTGCATACGCTTCCCATTGGAAGTGTATGGATCCTTTGGTACGCAGACCTGAGCGTACGCTAGCTTGAGCATAGCCTGGCTTGAGCGTAGCCTGATTACCCTTGATCTTCTATAGCCCTGTATATTGATATTTTATTAGATATTTAACGTCCATTTTATATCCTTACGCCTTTTGTCATGAACTTGATAATCATGGATTTGTTTAATATGTTTGGAAATGATACCTGAGCATGACACGATAGTGACTCGTAGTGGTGCACTCCTGACATAATGACCCGACATGACCTGATAGTGGCCCGTCGTGGCGCACTCCTGACAAGTATACTTGACACGATAAATCTGACATGTTATATCTTGATAAGCTGTTGCGACGGCTACCTGACATGACATGACCTGTATGAATAACCTGGACACCGTGGGCGATTGTGCTTGTACAAATAATCCGGTCCTGTCTTGCATCATGTCTAGAAGGGGACTCCTGAGTACCACGGTCAGGAGTACCTACTAAAATGGACTAAGGTTAACAACTAGATTAATGCATTAGTCATGAAGAGATTTTCCAGCTACAGGAAATCCCGTTACCTGGGCGCGCTTGGGATCTGTAGCCTGCCGTCGAGTATGGCACATTTCCAGCACACTGTCATGTGTTGCACCCTTCAAACTGCTTAAGGGTACATGCGTTTCCTGGACGATGTACCCACCTGAATTCAACCCTAATCTCTCGACCTGGGTGACCTGGATGGTCTGCAGGGCTTGTGGCTGTGGAATAATCTCACTGCATCTTGTTAGTAATTAGGCTTGTGACAACCCTAGTTAGTTAAAATATCAAGCCGTAGTTCTTGCTTGGCCGTGAAATGATTGGATGGAGTCTAACCAGTCTAGTCTTACCCTGATCCTGTTCCAGATTGCTGCACGACTTGAATGCCTGTATTTATTTTTACCGATAAATGGTGAGAAACCAAGCTCCGTTCAGACGAAGGATTACAATCCCGGTCCTTGTTTGGTTTACGGGTTGTAACCTGGCTATCTGAATAGTTCCATGGTTATCTCGTCGTATATCATCCTGTTATGTTTCCTTTTATTCCAGTCCTTATTTTATTTATATTTATATTCCTGTGCTGATTGCTAGTTTTAGTTCTTAAGTGAAGCTTCCTTTGTGGCACTTGCTCTTTCTGGGGTCTGACCCAGCTGGTTTTGTATGGCCAGATTTCGGAGCAGCTCCAGAGGATCTACCGACCTTCCAGCCAGATGGTGGCCACTAGACGGAACCCTGGCAACGAGTGGGTTATTTTTGCCTCTTCCACTCTATTGTAAAAATATTCTTTTGAGGCGTTTAGCCGACGAGCACCTGTTTAGCTCGATTGCACTTACTTACTGTCTGCCTACGGGCTGTAACATGATTAACAGATCCTAGGGTTGATCATGTATGACTAAACTCTTGCTAGTCCTAACACTTTGTAACGACTAGCTTCATGATCAGCTGAATATGTAATATTTGGGACGCCTTATCATTGTATATTTAATGATCATACATCTTGTAATATTTACTTACTTGCTTGTGATTGAGACACTAGGCTTGTTCATGACCATAGGAGACTGTTGGCTTGTAGTAAACCCTCATGTATCTAGACAGCCGTGACCGTATAGCGAGATGGAATCCATTTCATATACGTAGCTGGCTATGTCTGCCCCCGCTCTCCAGTATTCTGGTTCTGGGGCGTGACATGGTTTAAGTGGTGGCCCATGCAGGTCTTGTAAATCAAGATATGTGAGGGTTTACCGAATAGATATCTCAATCAGTATTCGTCCTTGATCTCTGCTCGTATCTTCTGAATCCCTGAATTCTTGTCCTGACCATATGCTTGTATCGTTGATCTGTCCTGGTCCTTCCTTATTGTTCCCTATGTCGTCTTCTTCAGCGGCATTGTTCGTGGTCCTACTGACCAGCAAGGCGGAGCACCTCCCGCGGACCAGCAGCAACCTGGAGATCAAGCCCAGCATTCCGAAGTAGCCTCCAGAGTCGTGCCTTCTGGCGGAGAGTCACCAGTCCAGCCAGTTCAACCTGTAGAACATGATGACGGCACTTTGGTAGGACTCGTCAGGACCTTGATAGCTTCCCAAGATCGGCGTGGAGATGCCTTGCACCAGGCAGTGACGGATGCTTTGACCCGGGGTGGTCATCAGGGTAACAGCGCTGCCAACAGCTTCAAGCGCTTGAACCCTCCATTCTTCGACGGTAGTGAAGATGCTATCGCGGCAGATGCATGGCTTCAGGACACAGAGGTGGTTCTAGAAGCAGCCAAGACTCCAGAGAACGAGAAGGTAGCCGTGGTGCGCCTACAGTTGTTAGATCTTGCCCGCAGCTGGTGGGCAGCACAGGCCGTTGGGTTAGCAGTACCCATTCCTTGGGCAGTATTCAGAGAGAGATTCCAGACTAAGTATTTCGATGCCGTGGCTCGGTATGATCTGCAGACGAGGTTCACCAATCTGAAGCAAAGAGGCAGAACGGTTGATGGATATGCGGCCGAGTTTTTGAGACTCAGTCGGTTTGCTCCCACCTTGGTGGCAACCGAGTATGATAGAGCCCAGCGATTCCAGCAGGGACTTCACCTGGAGATCTTGTTGGCAGTCGAGCAGTTTGAGCATCAGACTTTTGATGCAGTCTTGAGAGCAGCCCGGAGGCATGAGTATACCTCCCAGAGGATTGTGGATAGGGCCGGGGGTCGGAAGAGATCTCACGGCCATATGAATCAGTCTTCAGCACCAGCCCCGGCAGCCAGGGCCTTGACTATTGGAGCTCCGAGGCGAGCGGCCTCAGTAACGTCGGTTCAGCATTCCACTCCGACGCACCCTCAGCAGCAGCAGAAGCAGAAGCAATCTTCCGCAGTGGGTTGTTCTCATTATGGGAAGCCAGGCCATGTGGTGGCAGAATGTCGCAGGGCACAGAGATTGTGTCTGGGTTGTGGAGCAGCAGACCATAGGGTTGGATCCTGTCCGAACAGGGGTGGTTCATCCTCGTCCAACCTTTCTAGCTCTTCGGTGAGAGGACCAGCTCTGGTCCAGCAGCAGCAGCAGTATCCATTGCCGAGGCCCTTGCCGCCTCAGACCCAAGTGTTCCAGCAGCAGAGCCTCCAGCAGTATGCACAAGCCCAGGCCTTGAGTCAGAGCAGGCAGCGAGGATTTCAGCAGAGGGGACCAGCACCCCGAGGGCACGGTCAGGCTATGGTGATGACCGTGGAGGAAGGATTGGCACCAGGAGAGGTAGTAGCAGGTACTATTCTCGTCAACTCCTTTCCAGCTTCAGCTTTATTTGATTCTGGTGCATCACATTCTTTTATGTCTGCACGATTCGCGACACGGGTAGGATTGGAGCCCGAGTCATTATCAGTAAGGCTCAATATACTTACTGGTAACGGACTTGTAGGAGTAGATAGAGTGTTTTTCTCGTGTCGGATCGTAGTTAGCGGTAGAGAATTCCCCGCTAGATTGATAGAGTTCCCGATGGCCGATTATGATGTGGTCTTAGGGATGGATTAGTTGAGAAACCAATATGCTAGAATAGACTGCCATATTGGTAGGGTTGTTTTTAGCATTCCAGGAGAGCCAGAGTTTTCCTTCTCTCGAGACGAGGTTGAGCCTTCTCCTCCGATATTACGGATGGCAGTAGCAGTAGTTCAGTTGCCCAGGATAGTGGATGAGTTCCCAGATGTTTTTCCAGAAGAGCTTCCAGGTATGCCTCCGGAGCGGGAGATTGAGTTCACTATAGACTTGATTCCCGGGACAGCCCCAGTGTCAGAGAGAGTCTACAGGATGGCGCCATCAGAGTTGGAGATATTGTACAAGATGATTGAAGAGCTCAGAACCAAGGGATTCATTCGTGCTAGTGGATCGCCTTGGGGAGCCCCGATGCTTCTTGTGAAAAAGAAGAATGGTACGTCCAGGTTATGTGTTGATTATCGTACCTTAAACTCAGTGACAATCAAGAACAGATACCCTCTTCCGAGGATAGATGACTTGTTTGATCAACTCAAGGGGGCTTCAGTATTCTCGAAGATTGATTTGCGCTCAGGTTATCATCAGATCAGAGTCAGAGAGCAGGACATCCCGAAGACGGCTTTTAGATCGAGATATGGGCATTAGGAGTTCCTTGTTATGCCTTTTGGGACGACCAATGCGCCGGCAGTATTCATGGACCTCATGAATCGCATCTTCATGTCTTACTTGGATCAGTTTATGATCGTGTTCTTGGATGACATTCTGGTCTACAGTAAGAGTGAGGCGGAGCATGAGCAGCATCTCCGTATAGTTCTTCAGATCCTCAGAGAGCACCAGTTATATGCCAAGTTCAGTAAATGCGAGTTCTGGCTCGATCGTATTTCGTACTTGGGTCATATCATCACCAGAGGAGGAGTAGAAGTGGATCCCCAGAAGATTGTGGCTATTGAGTCATGGCCAGTGCCCAGCACAGTTGCAGAGGTTCGTAGTTTTCTTGGATTGGTCGGCTACTACCGGCGGTTTGTTTCAGACTTTGCTCGGATTTCAGCGCCATTGACGTAGTTGACCCGCAAGGATGCGCAGTTTGCTTGGACAACAGAGTGTTAGAGTTCTTTTGAGCAGTTGAAGCGAGGGTTGATAACAGCTCCGATTCTTACGCTTTCAGATGGAACCGGAGGATTTTCAGTGTATTGTGATGCTTCAGGCAGAGGTTTAGGATGTGTTCTGATGCAGCATGGAAAGGTAATAGCTTATGCGTCACGACAACTTCGTGATCATGAGAGGAATTATCCAACCCATGACTTGGAGCTGGCAGCAGTGGTGTTTGCACTTAAGTTGTGGAGGCACTACTTGTATGGAGACAGGGTGGAAATTTTCACCGACCACAAGAGCCTGAAGTATGTTTTCACCCAGAAGGATCTTAACATGCGTCAGAGAAGGTGGCTGGAGCTTCTTGTGGATTATGATGTCAACCTGCAGTATCATCCTGGGAAGGCCAATGTCGTAGCAGATGTATTGAGCAGGAGAGCCGGAGCTTATTTCCTAACAGCGCAGCCAGAGTTGTTAGCCGACCTTCAGAAGATGGATATTGAAGTCGTTCTCCCTTCCAGTGTGGCGTTGATGGCCAGTATGCGAGTTCAGTCCACTATAGTCGAGAGGATCCGGATGGCGCAGTCGACAGATTCTAAGCTTCAGCGACTCAGAGCAGAGTGTGAAGCAGGACGAAGACCAGAGTTATGTATTCATGAGGATGGTACACTTAGGCATGGTAAGCGTCTTTGTGTACCCAGTGGAGATATCAGACATGAGATCATGTCAGAGGCGCACAGCGTCTTTGTGTACCCAGTGGAGATATCAGACATGAGATCATGTCAGAGGCGCACAGTTCTCAGTATTCCATCCATCCTGGCAGTACGAAGATGTACCGTGATATCCGTCAGCATTTCTGGTGGAATGGCATGAAGCGGGAGATAGCTCGGTTTGTCTCTCGGTGTTTGGTTTGCCAACAAGTTAAAGTCGAACATCAGAGACCGGCTGGACTTCTTCAGCCCTTACCGATTCCAGAATGAAAGTGGGAGTATGTGACCATAGATTTTGTGACTGGACTACCTAGATCCCCAGCTGGTAGAGATACTATCTGGTTTATAGTTGACAGGCTCACGAAAGTGGCTCACTTTCTTCCATTCAGAGTTGGTCAGTCGACGGCTCAGTTAGCAGAGATGTACCTCAGGCAGATTGTCAGATTGTACGGTGTGCCAGTCAGTATCACCTCGGACCGAGATTCAAGATTTACGTCGCACTTTTGGCGTAGCTTGCAAGAGAGTTTGGGAACTCATCTCCAGTTCAGTTCAGCATATCACCCGCAGACAGATGGCCAGTCGGAGGGTACGATCCAGACTCTTGAAGACATGTTGCGGTCTTGTACACTTGACTTCGGTGGTTCATGGGAAGATCATTTGCACCTGGTGGAATTCTCATACAACAATAGTTTTCAGGCCAGTATCCAGATGGCACCGTTCGAGGCACTGTATGACAGGAAGTGCAGATCCCCGTTAGCCTGGGATGATGTTAGAGAGAGACAGATGCTCGGTCCAGAAATGATTGCCCAGACAGTTGAAGTAGTCGGGCGAGTCAGAGATCACCTTCGAGTTGCCCAAGATCGCCAGCGTCATTGGGCGGATTCTCATCGGCGTCCTCTCGAGTTCTCGGTCGGCGATCATGTATTCCTGAGGATTTTGCCTAACCGTGGCGTCATTCGTTTCGGCGTACGGGGCAAGCTTAGTCCTAGGTATATAGGGCCATTTGACATTCTGGAGCGAGTAGGAGATGTATCCTATCGTCTCGCTCTTCCACCGTCGCTAAGCGAGGTGCATGACGTGTTCCATGTATCCCAATTATGACGGTATATCCCGGACCCGAGCCACATCCTGGATCATTCGGAATTGGTTGTTGGTACCAACCTTTCGTATGAGGAGAGGCCCGTGTCTATTTTGGACCGGAGAGAGAAGATCCTCAAGAACAAGACTATCAAGTTAGTCCGAGTTGCTTGGGGTCATCACTCTTTGGGTGAGTCAACGTGGGAGCGTGAGGATGATATCCGATCGCAATATCCTGACTTGTTTGACTCGTGAGGTATAATGTTTTTCTTATGCCTCATGCCATCAATTCCTTGCTTGCATGATTGATTGATTGCCTAGTATAATTGCCTATGAATAGTGTAGCTTGTTCTTGTCCCTCTAGCCTCTTAATTAAATTCCGAGGACGGAATTCTTTTAAGGTGGGTAGAGTTGTAATGCCTGTTGTTCGTATTACGTATTTGGAATACGTATACGTATTTTATCTTGTATTTGCATATTTTCTTGTTTAGCTCTCGGCTTGGTTTAACTCTCGGTTGGGTTGGCTTGGTTCGGCCGGCCCAATGCTTGGTTCATCATGGGCCAAGGGTGGAACACCTTAGCCTATGCTTCTCCTTCATTTCCACCACAACCCCCTACCTACCACCACCTTTGATATTTATTGCCATTTCTTCTTTCTCTCTCTCCATAATTCTCATTTACTTCTCCTTCCCCCACCATTACTCTTCTCCACCAACCAAGAACACCATAGGCAAGTACAACTTGCTTCCACAAGAGAACTCCTTTTGATGGTTTTATTAGCTTCTCCTCATGATTCTAAACCACATTAGAACTTGTCATTTTCTATTCTGAGGCTTTATTTCTTGTAGATCTAGAGTTTTGTTACTTTCGGATTTTGGTGATTTTGATCTATTAAACTTCTTTGTTTTCAAGTTTTGATGGTTCTATATTGTAGAGCATTTCATTCTACCCAATTTTGACCTTTAGAAAGTTGGATTCGGACTTGTTTTGACCCAGATATGGACAATTGAAGCTTAGATCCAACTTTAGAGTTCTTGCTGTTCTTGCCATTTGGAGAAGACAGTGAATAGTGAGCTAACTTTTTAGCTTACGCCGCTGAGCTGTACGCTGCTCTTTAGCGAGCGTACGCTAGCCTTCGTACGCTGCTCTTTAGCGAGCGTACGCTAGCCTTCGTACGCTGCTGTTTAGCGAGCGTACGCTAGCCTTCGTACGCTGCTGTTTAGCGAGCGTACGCTAGCTTTCGTACGCTAGCTTTCGTACGCTAGCTTGAGCGTACGCGTGCCTTGGTACGCTAGCTTAAGCGAGCAAAGCGTACGCTGGCCCCTTTCGTACGCTAGCTTGAGCGTACGCTGACCTGTAGCTTGAGCATGCCCTTGTGTACGCTGACCCTTGCATACGCTTCCCATTGGAAGTGTATGGATCCTTTGGTACGCAGACCTGAGCGTACGCTAGCTTGAGCATAGCCTGGCTTGAGCGTAGCCTGATTACCCTTGATCTTCTATAGCCCTGTATATTGATATTTTATTAGATATTTAACGTCCATTTTATATCCTTACGCCTTTTGTCATGAACTTGATAATCATGGATTTGTTTAATATGTTTGGAAATGATACCTGAGCATGACACGATAGTGACTCGTAGTGGTGCACTCCTGACATAATGACCCGACATGACCTGATAGTGGCCCGTCGTGGCGCACTCCTGACAAGTATACTTGACACGATAAATCTGACATGTTATATCTTGATAAGCTGTTGCGACGGCTACCTGACATGACATGACCTGTATGAATAACCTGGACACCGTGGGCGATTGTGCTTGTACAAATAATCCGGTCCTGTCTTGCATCATGTCTAGAAGGGGACTCCTGAGTACCACGGTCAGGAGTACCTACTAAAATGGACTAAGGTTAACAACTAGATTAATGCATTAGTCATGAAGAGATTTTCCAGCTACAGGAAATCCCGTTACCTGGGCGCGCTTGGGATCTGTAGCCTGCCGTCGAGTATGGCACATTTCCAGCACACTGTCATGTGTTGCACCCTTCAAACTGCTTAAGGGTACATGCATTTCCTGGACGATGTACCCACCTGAATTCAACCCTAATCTCTCGACCTGGGTGACCTGGATGGTCTGCAGGGCTTGTGGCTGTGGAATAATCTCACTGCATCTTGTTAGTAATTAGGCTTGTGACAACCCTAGTTAGTTAAAATATCAAGCCGTAGTTCTTGCTTGGCCGTGAAATGATTGGATGGAGTCTAACCAGTCTAGTCTTACCCTGATCCTGTTCCAGATTGCTACACGACTTGAATGCCTGTATTTATTTTTACCGATAAATGGTGAGAAACCAAGCTCCGTTCAGACGAAGGGTTACAACTCCGGTCCTTGTTTGGTTTACGGGTTGTAACCTGGCTATCTGAATAGTTCCATGGTTATCTCGTCGTATATCATCCTGTTATGTTTCCTTTTATTCCAGTCCTTATTTTATTTATATTTATATTCCTGTGCTGATTGCTGGTTTTAGTTCTTAAGTGAAGCTTCCTTTGTGGCACTTGCTCTTTCTGGGGTCTGACCTAGCTGGTTTTGTATGGCCAGATTTCGGAGCAGCTCCAGAGGATCTACCGACCTTCCAGCCAGATGGTGGCCACTAGACGGAACCCTGGCAACGAGTGGATTATTTTTGCCTCTTCCACTCTATTGTAAAAATATTCTTTTGAGGCGTTTAGCCGACGAGCACCTGTTTAGCTCGATTGCACTTACTTACTGTCTGCCTACGGGCTGTAACATGATTAACAGATCCTAGGGTTGATCATGTATGACTAAACTCTTGCTAGTCCTAACACTTTGTAACGACTAGCTTCATGATCAGCTGAATATGTAATATTTGGGACGCCTTATCATTGTATATTTAATGATCATACATCTTGTAACATTTACTTACTTGCTTGTGATTGAGACACTAGGCTTGTTCATGACCATAGGAGACTGTTGGCTTGTAGTAAACCCTCATGTATCTAGACAGCCGTGACCGTATAGCGAGATGGAATCCATTTCATATACGTAGCTGGCTATGTCTGCCCCCGCTCTCCAGTATTCTGGTTCTGGGACGTGACACATATACAACAATGTGATCATTATATAATAATATATTTTGGGTACTTTTTTTTTTTATAATTTGATTCACATATACGACAATGTGAAGTAATACATTGTAGAATTCAAATCAACGTTATAATAAAAATGAAAGATTCACATAAAATATTCTAATGTAATTAACTAATTCCAAATAAGTTACAAAAATTCAAGGTATTCTATATTAATTTCATAGTTCATACAAAATAATATAGAAATAAAATTTATACATAATCTTAAACAGATTGACATAACTTTTATATTTTGAATGAAATTGTGAACATGTTCAATACAAATTTAGATTCAAAACTAAAAGAGAAAGTAGATCTAGAAAACTTACATTCTAATCAATCTATAAACACATAAATCAAACACGTATTTAATTTTACTAAAACATGCATATATCTAAGTATACAAGATTATACTTACCTCTTCAATATAAGTATACAAAATATGATGTCGTAGAAAAAGTATACAAAATATGATGTCATAGAAAAAGTGATGAAACATTATCAAAGAATATATCTTATGTGTATCACATATACAACAATGTGGTAAACGCTATCAAAGAATATTATTTCATGTGTATCACATAATACAACGATGTGATAAAACGCTATCAAAGAATATTATGTCTTATGTGTATCACATATACAACAATGTGATAAAACGCTACTAAAGAATATTATGTCTTATGCTTATCACATATACAACAATGTGATAATTATATAATAATATATTTTGGGTACTTTTTTTTATAATGTGATTCACATATACAACAATGTGAAGTAGTACATTGTAGAATTCAAATAAATAAAATAATAAAATAAAAGATTCACATAAACTAGTCTAATGTAATTAACTAATTCCAAATAAGTTACAAAAATTCAAGGTATTCTATATTAATTTCGTAGTTCATACAAAATAATATAGAAATAAAATTTATACATAATCTTAAATAGATTATCATAAATTTTATATTTTGAATGAAATTGTGAACATGTTCAATACAAATTTAGATTCAAAACTAAAAGAGAAAGTAGATTTAGAAAACTTACATTCTAATCGATCTATAAATACATAAATCAAACATATATTTAATTTTACTAAAACATGCATATATCTAAGTATACAAGAATAGACTTACCTCTTCAATATAAGTGACTTTTCTTAAGAGAACTCTTTCTCCCTTATGTGAAATATATTCTTCCTTCTTCTATTTCTTAGAGCATGGTGCTGATAACGTATTATAAAGTAAAAGAGATATGGAGATAGAAAAATGAAAGAAATTGTTTCTTCATTCACTTGTATCCCAATCAACTTGAGAAGAGTCCTTTATATATATATATATATATATATATATATATATATATATATATAAAAGAAATATATATATATATATATAAAAGCCATTTCATGATGGTAGGCTACATGGAACAAAAAATTGTGATTCGCTGAAAAAAAATTAAAATTATCCAACATTAAAACAAATAAAAAAGAGAGAGGAAAATTTCAATAAACAAAAGAATATCTTTCTTCTTTTTGTCCATTCTTCTCTTTCATCTTACATATGGCCTGTGTGACATTGTTTGTTAGGAAATGAGTACTCGTAGCTTATATTCCAATTTCCATATATATAAAATAATTAATCTTCGTATGTACATATAAGCATTTGTTTTTTTGATTATTTTTACAATAGCACCTTTTGAACCAAACCTCCCACTTATTTTCAAAAGCCTCTCAAAATTGAAGAAACCTTTTTATATAAATCTATTCTACTATATAATAGGAAAACTTAGATGGTGAAACTTTTGAATTCCGATAAATACCCTTACATACTTATACTAATTAAAAATTATTCATTAATTTTAATAAGGACAACTTGGTAATTAGAAAGACTGTCTTTTGGTCTTCCTAAACTAATTAAGAAATGTTAAAATACGTGCAAGGCACGTGCACATATGCTAGTAATAATAATAAGTTACTGTTAACAACACCTTTTGAACGAAACCTCCCACTTCTCTTTTTGCTGATACTATATATAGAGAGGACGGACACGGACACAGTAAAAACCAACTGCAAATATAATATTTTTCTTTTACATTTGATGTTGGCCGCAGTTTTAAATTTCTGCGTCCGTCCCTGTTTACAGTCCCTGTTTACAACAGTAAATAATAGAGAGTGCCCAAACCAAAATAATCTGACAAAGAAACATGTTTCTGTATAACTCTCCTCGTAATACTTCCAAGTACAGAGCGTTTACTCGTCTGCAAGAAGCAAGGTCGCAATGAGCTGTTGGCGAACTGATCTCGAAGAAATGCTTTGATTGAAGTACTTCCTGTAAGTAACCGACTGCAACGCTCGGATCACCAACCAAACATTGGATACTTCACTACAGAACAATCCGAGTGATAAAGGTTTTCCTCGACCTCCATGAATAGCGTTCTTTAACTACTATACATGCTGAAAACGTTTCAGACCCTCAGCACCTGTCCTAGTAATCAATATCGTGTGCTCAAACTGCGCGGCAAGGCTGGCATCGGCGGTAAGGGTAGTCCACCCATCGTCCAATCCAACACAGTCGATGCTTCCCGTGGTAAGGATTAGGGGCGAGCATGTAACGGTTGGAAACCGAAAATCGAACCATACGGAAATATGCCAATCGGTTCGATTTTTTTGTTATTGGTTCGGTTTTTGGTTTATAGATTTTAAATTTGAAATATCGGTTCAGTTTTCAATTTTTGGTCTGAGTAACCTAACCGAACCGAAAATCGATTTAGATAATTTACCAAACTACCCTCAATTTATATGTACTAATGTCTTCGCTAACCCTATCTAAGCGCACTCTTTCATTCTATGTTGACACTTGTCGTCGGCGCTGCTTCTTTGAGCGCTCTCTCTACCCTCAATCTATATATATATATATATATATATATATATATATATACTAATATTTTTCACTATTCGTAATTGTAATAATTCATAAATACAACAATGCCAAATTTTTTTTTTTGAAGATTTGTTATTTAAATTGGCTCATTTGCTAAAATATGAAGTTTCGATCCATTGGCTGATGAAATCGAATCGACCGTACATCGAACCGGATTAATTCAGTTAAGTTTTGTTCGGTATGTATGAAAATGGTTTGGTCGGTTTTGAGAAATATGATTTACAATTTTTTCGATTTTTGATATATCGGCACGATTTGAACCGAGTGCTCATCCCTAGTAAGAATAGGCTCTGCATTTTATTGAAAGACAAGTCAACATCACAATCAAATGATGTGAAAAGGGATGACAATACATTCATACAAACAAATCTTCACATAGAATTACATTGCTCATGTGCTCAACTTGTATCATTTACAAATTGTATAACATTGATTTGTCCAATGATGATAAATATACTTAGCAAGTGTAGATGATATTGGTCTAGTAAGAGGATCATTAGTAAGGCCCAAACCATTTTCTAGATTCTAGATTTAAAATGTAAAAGCTCATTTTGTAGAATAGTAAGATCCGTTCTAGGTTTCAATTTCTAGATTTTCAGGTCCAACCCACCCACATGAGCTATAGGTTGGGTCTGAGAATTTCTAGAATCGGAAGGTAGGAAATCATGTTGTAGAACAGTAAGTCCCAATTTGGAGTCTAATTCTAGATTTACATTTTTTTTTTTCCACTTTAATTTTTGACCACACAATCTTTGGGACCAAAGTTTATTTTATCATTTTCTACTATTTTCTTACATATCCAACCCATTCTACATTTACTTCTTTTTCAAAATATTAGACCTCAAGATGAAATTTTGAGTACCATCTACTAATGATGCTCTAATACACAGGTTCAAACCAATGACCAATGGTAAAAGTTTCGCCTTCAACCATACAGCCAGGTTTATCATTACCTGTGACCAAATATAGATGCTAGCTAAAAATACTATTGTTCAATATTAGCTTCTTCGTGAAAAGCAAATCTTGATACAAGGATTTGATTACAAAGGAATAATTTAGGAATGTGAATATTGTACCATACAAAACTAATAGGAAACAAGAAAGTGCCTTTTTTTTTATAAAAAAAAATTGTTTTTCTTAGAATAATTTATTAGTGTATTATGGCTTTCCGAAACCAAGAATTCCCGAACTCCAATTCGGAATTGTAGGAACTCTGCTGATACCAAGACTCATAAGAAGGATCCAATACCAATACTGCGGGAGAATAAGAGAATGTAAACCAATGAACAGGGAGAGGAGAGGAGCAAGGTTCCTCAACCTAGTGATACAGTTTAGCTAATTAAGACGATTACACTTTATCCTTATTGCGACGTGCCCTTTCAACGCAGGTTGCACGTCCACCAAAGGTCTCGCAATATCCATTTTTCCTAGGCCAAATCGATCCGAGTGTCCCGAGGATCATTCGAGAAATAATATCTTGTGCACATATTGTCTATGACCATACAATATACTCGGTACAGGTAAACTACGACACATGCATGGTGTAAATCTGAAACATAAGCTACTCATCATACTCAAAACCACCTACTCGGAGCCATTGCTCGCATCAAACTTTCTAGTCCAGGGATATTTTCTCTATGAACCTACGGTTCCAAACATCACTATATATATATATATCTAACCTGAAAACACAAATATGATCGACTTCCTATATAAAACAGTAATGCTATATTTCATAAGATAACTCTGTGATAAAACATGGTAGCAATACGAAATCTCCATTATATAGCAGCAAGATAGATATATTATGTGATACGATACTTCAATATTATGGAACTATACTTCTATAACAACAAGCCATATATAGTTTAAGCGATGAGATCAAGCCGTACTACTTTACACTGGTTCATAACATCATATTAATATTTCTATGTTCTATAGCAGCCGTACTACTTTACACTGATTCATAACATCATATTAATATTTCTATGTTCTATAGCAACATAATACAGAGTGAGATTACTCTCTTATCTATATGGGTTGGTTTTCTTTTATTGTTAGCAATACTATCTCATGGCATGGCAACAGAAACTAGCAACATCATTTGTTAAGTGTGAAGGTAAAGCAAAGAAAGGTTTATCGAAACCACCCACCTGAAGGCGACCATATGCATCATCGAGCAGAACTCAGAAACAAATCCAAACGACCGTCAAGTCAACAAACCATTTCAAACACCAAGCAGAGGGGACATTACGTAAGTATCGTCGGTTTCAGATCGAAATAATAAAAAAATTATATTGGAAACTAAAATAACTATTAAAATTTTAGAACAAATATTTTACACATTTAGGGATATTTTATGTATTTTATTCATTTTGAAGTTGAATGAAATAATAGTCATCTTTATTGATTAGTTTACATGTGATAAATAAGTTTTATTTATTTACATGCTTTTACAACTTTCTACATGTTTGAATTTTGACAAAGTAAAGTGTTGGAATTAATCAAGCTGACTTTTTTTTTTACAAAGAAATTATTGACCATTGTTAAAAAAAATCTAAAAAATTGAATCTTTTACTAGTTTCAATTTTGACGAAGTAAGTTGTTGGGAATCCAACATCGAATCGAGGAGGTTGGAAAAGTCTAGATCTTCTTGGAGCATTGACAAAATGTTGATGAGGATGGTGCATCGGTGGGCGTGATCGGACTTGTTTTAGGGCCAAAATATGGCACCAGTATACTGCTAGTATATATACCAGAATCTACCTACCTATAAATTCTAACAGTTTTTTTGGGGTGTTCTCACAGTATAAAGCAGGATTTTGTGTACTTGGGATGATTTTCAATATGGTTTTGGGACATCAGATCAAGGATAGATGACCAGGATTAGAATGGGGCTAATTTAGGGTTTCTCCTGAATTTAAAAATTAGTTTTCAGCCTATTTATGGAGGCTAAAGAGGTTGCTTTTGGTGGGTGTTTATTGAGCAGATTCAAGAAGACAATTTACAAAATCTCAACATGGTTGTACCTCATGTCGAGATGACATGAGGTACAACCATGTCTATAAAGAAAATCAACACACATATGATTACCCTTCCAATGGTGAAGGATCTACTCTGTTGTAATGATTTGCATGGTCCTTTGGAGGAATAGAGTGCCAAGCCAGTGACAAGTCCGTTGATGACGGGAAAAGGGTTGGTCAAAAAATTGTTGGATTCATATATCCGCTAATGTATGGATGACTCGGTTCTTTTTTATTATATCGCCAAAGAGAGTTTTATAAAGATATTATGGACGAAGTTGTATTTTTTATATGAATGGAAGACGATGGGGAACAATGTGTTTCTTATTTGTCAAACTTGTTAACTCAAAAGTATATGGATGATGTATCAGTGGCGCAACACATGAATGACTTTCTGGATATCATTAATCTGCTTCCGCAAAACTGTACTACTTCCAGCTTTACTCTTCAAGACCTGCAGCTTCCACAACATTTTGCTTCCGCGTTACTTCACTTAAACAATACTTTCCTTCTGTTGCATTATCCGACTAATGCATTAGCGTCGGCCAATTAATTCCCTGCTTTCTAGACTTAACAATCACACATCGCGGTTAGTGGATGAGTATAACAAGCTAACGTAGCCACATGTTCATTGTCACTTAGATGGAAACATGGGCCACGTTCTAGTCGTTTACACGTCATTATAATGTATGGAACATTATTTGTTGTATAGTTCTTATGTTATAAGCCTTGCGGCATAATCCATTGTATTGAAAAAGAGAGAGAGTAATTTGTAATCTTGGCTTCGAAATGTTGTAATTCTGTTGCATATAAAAAAAGAGATTTTATATGGTGACTTATCGATCCTACCGAATCGAAAAGTAACAACTCAAAACTCATATGGTCGATACCCGTACTTATACGGAGTCCAGTCTGAATATCGATAGTGTGAATCTTGACATACGGTCACCAACTTAAAAGTCGGTTTCAAGCATATCACTACTTGCAAACACTCGGTCAACCAAGTGTGGAAACTTAGTTTGGTGCTCAGTCACGCTCCATAATCGACATTATAATGGGAAGTTGATCTATAGTGTGACGTTGATTGGATGATGCTGCGGCAGTTAATCTCATGATGCTGCAAAGTGTCAGGTGAAGGCAAAACTTAAAATTCACGAAGCTACTATTGGCAATATACGCATTGAAAATGACTACACGTTGATCAACAACAATAGTCACAGTTTCACCTACAATATAGGTGAAGGCAAAACTTGCACATTCAGTTATTTCATACTACAGAACTCGAGTGGTCTTGTGGTTACTGAGGAGATGTACAAAATCTGGCTGGATGGCAGAAAATCAGTAGATTGAGTCATGAAAACGTATTATTCATTTCATTTATTTGGTGGGGGTTAGAAAAGGTAGACACAAGAGACATACAATACAGTATATACTAAGTTCCTTACGTATCGTCGGATATCTAAAAAAATAAATAAATTATTTCATACTGATAGCAAGACAAACATTGCTATCAAATAAGCCGAAACGATAAGATGTCTGCGTGCAATCGAGACAAGATAATATCATCAGTATTGGTGGATCATGATGATGACCAACGATCACAGTTTCACCTACAATATAGTATAGGGGACTGTCAATTTGCAGTCTAAATAGACCATGGTTGTACCAAAAGAGTACACTTTAAAGCTAAAGTGAACTTCCATGTGGAAAAAGCCTTTTACCTTGACCAAAAGCTAAAGGATAAGTTGATAGTAGGTGTTTTAAAACCGGGCCGAAACGGCCAATTCAGACCCACGAACCGGTAGCCTTTTCGGATCGGATCGGTGTTCATTCACTATTTTTTCAAAAATTGGTTATAAAATAATAGTTTTGAAAAAAAAGCAGTGTCCATAAGGGAATGAACTTAGGCTACTTAGATTAACCCAATGGTTGAACCAACAAGCTGAACCAGTTTGACCCTATCCGGTGTCTTATCCAGATCGATCTCCAGTCTAGTTTTTAAACGTTGGTTGATACACCAAGTTAATTAGCCGGCAGGTTATTGAAAAATTGAATTTATGTTTTCGTATTATCCAAAAAAAGTATTTGGGTATTGTCCTGAAAGTTGACTTGTGCTGACCATCGAAAATACCCAAACGTAGATTTTGAATATTATATGATACCCTAAACGGAAATATAGGGATTATGAAACTTGGATTATTTAGTTTTGCATATGAGGATTGTGTGATTTGGGTTACTTAGTTTTCTCATGACCAATCGAGAATGAGAGACTTATAAAACTATTGTTTGCTTTATCCTAATCTCAGCGGCTACACAACCATCTGGGACACTTGAGTTGCAAGAATTCAATAATGTGATCGGGACAAGAGACATATGACGATACACGATGTCCATGAAGTCGTTTCCATTGAAACTGTCCTCAACAGACTTGTGTAGCTGCTGATATCAGGATAGAAACAAAGAACAGTGTCACAAGTCTTATTCTCGATTGATCATGACAAAACTAAATAATCCAAGTCACACAATGCTTACTTATTTTTATTTAGTTTAGGGTCTCGTATAATATTCAAAAATTACATTTATATCTCCGTTTTTTACAGTCAATTAAGTCAACTGTTAAGATGAGATCCAAATCCTATTCTGAAAAATATGAAAACATATACATAAAATTTTAATATTATATAGGAGACCCAACTAAATATCCCTTAATCAACATTTTTTTTATATATTTACATCACTGGGACTGTGATTCGATATGAGATCGCCCACAACTCAACCGTCCCTCAGACTTATGTCTCTCCTTATTGACGACTAGGGTCTGCATATTAAAAAAAAAAAAGGCACTCATAAAGAAAACAAATCAGGATAAAGTTCCAAATTCAACATGGAATCCATCGGTCTTCAATTATATTCATTGTAATCTATAACCACAACAATCAAGCAAACACTTTTGTAAAATCCAAGTATTTGGCTGGCTGAAGAAAGTACTACACAAGTGTGTTGTTATAAAGATAGGCCAAATTACAACTTGATACATTCAAATATTCAAATTTTTAATTGAAACCTTCAACTTTGATACGTATCAATTTGATATTCTAAATTTTAAAATAACAAAATTCTCCCTCCTCTCTCTCCCTCCTCTCCCTCCGCCCACCGGCTGTCACCACCCCTGGCACCCCCACCCCGCAGTTGTACGACCCCACCCCCCTCTCCTCGTTGCGGTTGCAGCACTTCCGCGCCCCGCCCCTAACCCCGTCCCCCTCTCTGCAGTGCGCGGGCTGCCGTCGCGGGCGGAGGGAGAGGGGGAGGGGGCGAGGTTGGGGGCGCGGAAAGCGAAGGGTGGTGCAGCCGCAGGGAGGTGCGGCAGGAGTGGTGACAGCGAGGCGGTACGCAAAGAGAGAGAAAGAGGGGGGGGGGGGGGGGGGGGGCGGGTTAGGGGCGCGGCCACTTCAAAAAAACAGTCAATTGGTGACGGATGAATCCGACGCTAGTCCGTCGCTAAATGAATTTAGCGTCGGATTAACGACGACTTTTCAGCCAAACGGTGTCGTCGGTAAAAAAAATTCGTTGCTAAATAGTTGAAGCTTCGACGAAAACGTGACGGAAAAAACGACGGCTGCTTAGAGGAAACTTAGCGACGACTTAGTGATGGAATCCCGTCGAACGTATTCGATCACTTAGCGACGGCTTACCGACGTACCCCCATCGAAATTTGCGTATAAAAATTTTTCTGATACGGTATAGCGACATCTTAGCGACGGACTTTTTCGTCGCCATGCTATCGCTATTCCGCCGCTATCCGTCGAAATTTGCATATCAGAAATTTTCTGATATGCTATAGCGACATCTTAGCGACGGATATGACCGTCGCCTAGTTGTCACCATTTCATCGCTATTCGTCGCTACATGGATATATGTAAATTTTCAGAAGCTTGGCGACGGATTTTTCGTCGCTACTCTGTTAGTATGCCGTAACTAACTAGATACATGTAAATTTTCAGAAGCTCGGCGACGGATTTGCCGTCGCTATCCGTCGTTAACTGGATATATGAAAATTTCCAGAAGCTTAGCGACGGATAATCCGTCGCTTGTCCGTCGCTGAGCGTCGCTATTCCGTCAGAAGTCCGTCGCTAACTAGAGTTTTTTTTAAAAAATTCCTGAATTCACAGCACCTATTTACACAATTAATCATTAACAAAGTCGACAATCCACAAACAGAACAGAACAGAACAAGATATTCATAATTAACAATCCACCAACAATCCACAAACAGAACAAAATATCCACCAACAATCCACAAAAATATCCATCAGCAATCCACAAACAGAACAATCCGCCAACAATCCACAAAAACACCCATAATCACAACAATCCACAATAACTTAAAATTATCCAAATTATCCATAATCACAAAAATCCACAAACAGAACAATATATCCATAATAAATTAAAATTATCCAAATTTTGATACATTACAAATACAAAAAAAATTAGGAAATATCGGCTGGATCAGCTGGATCGTTTGATGGTGCCTGCTGCACTTTATGAAGATACGTCTGAACGATTTTGCTCGGCCCTTCACAAAAATTATAAACTAAACTACTTGCAATTCAAAAACATAAATCTCATAAACTTAAATACTTACATGAGTTTGCTCGGCCCTTTCGTCGACGAAGCTACCGTCCTTCTTTCTCTTGTGTGTACTCTCGAATACATCGTCCAAGGTGACCGAGCGAGGATCTTTTCCCTCTTTTGCCGTCTTAGTCGCCTGCGTACGAAACATTCATAGAATAAAGTTTTTTTTATATCAAGTAATTAAAAAATAAAGTTTTTTTTCGATATCTCACCAGATCTCCAAGCGTCGCTGCGTGGGGCCTCGATCCCCCCGTATGCAGACCCGCTGCCTGTCTATTCGTCTTCATCTTCGTCGATTTATTCTTGAACTCGGACGTATTCATCTTTTCAAGCATCTGCTCATAGAAGTCCTTCCGGAGCCAAACCTTTCTCCCACTGCGGATGTCATCCTTCGCGTCCCGTGGCTTCTTCCCGATGGCTTTTTTGTAGGTCTTGATGATCTCCGCCTCGCGATGTGGGGGGGGGGGGCATCGGAACGTCAACTGACGTACAAATTCCAATATCAAGTAATTAGAAAAATGGTGGATTAAAAATATTAAAAATTAAGTAATCAAAAGATATATATACATACCCTCATCTGGTCGAGCCAGATGTACCGCGACTCTGGGGGCACCTCACTAAAATTGAGGTAGGAGACATGGAAGTTTTGCCTAATAATAAGCCCTAGCTCCCTAGTAGCATCCCACGAAAAAAACCTACAAAGAAGCAACGACTGGATTATTTACTTGAATAAATAAAACAAATTAAAAAAGTAACTTACAAAATACAAATTTACTTACAGTTCACCCGCGGGCCATAGCTCCCGTATGAACTCCCCTGTCGGTCTCTCTGGTCGCGTCGGAGGATCCACGGGTCCACGAATGTACTCGCCAGTAACCGGATGGAACTGAATTCGTGGATACTCTGGGGCCTAACTGTGTAGAAACTGGAGGATCCGCTGGCAGAACGGATGAGGGGTCGGCATCTCGCATCCTCCCGGAGCTAATGGACCTCCAAGGTAGATCGATGGCGGGATGAGGAGGTTTCCGGGGTACTCTCCGGGTCAGGTTCGGTAGATGGGGTCACATCCCGATTGTCACGACCCGCACCCAGTGTAAGGGCACGAGAAGTGGGTACGTCCAGCCTATGTCGCAGTGTCGACGGTAGAAAGCTATCCTAAGTCACAACATCTAACAATAAATGATTTTACCTGTATAATGATATACTCTCCAAAGGAGGACAACATAAAAGGTTCAACTCAATCACAGAATCTAAGATGGAATAAAGGAATAAAAGATGGATAAAATCTCAACAGAGAACTACAACTGAAAGTTAATAAGTTTGGATGTTTAAACAACATCAAAATCTAAATAACTGAAGTACATCTCAAAGACAAACATCTAAACAAAGAGACTAGTCTAGAAGTCTAAACTGGACAATGGGCAAGTCCTCAGCAACTGTTGGATCCTCATGAGGGTCCAAGTCACCGGTGTGATCTAAGCCAGTGCTATAATAGGTAGGGCAGAACTCCTCATAATCACCTGTAATATTTTCAACAGTCCAATCAGGACGGGAACAAGCACAATACATCTCACGCAGTTCATATCATGACAGGAAATATAAAGCAAGCGATAGAATAAGATACGTAAAATGCTGTAAGAAATAAGCATGAAGAGAAAGAGAGAAACTGATAAACAAAAGCTATCTATATATGATAATAGAGAACTGTAAGTGACTATGTGATTTAGAGTACAAGATCGACATGTGAACGGCTTGATTTGTACATTATTACACTACAGAGTTTATACAAGATTACACTACTTTGGAATTGTTCACATGACTACTTCTACTCTCCCGTACCCCAATCAATACACAAGGATCTAAACAGGTTATGTTATTATACATGAAAGTTTATACATGAAGCTCATGATATCATGAAAGTACATGAGAGCACATGAGTGTACATAACAATAAGAGTCCATAAAATACATGATGTTCGTGAAAAACACATGACATAATGTATTCGATGCACCCGAGGAGGATAACATCTCATGTAAAGATCCATATAGTACTAATTCGTGATAACATCATGTCAGCATCAAGTAAATTAGTCTATAACAAGAATATAATTCCTAAAAGTATGAAACGGTCAGAGAATGTACTTGCCTGATATTCCGACTGTCTGATGAGAATAAGAGTCCGAACCAGAGTATCTGAGTCATATTTAAAGCAACAACAGGTTACAAAGTATCTAATATGAAATAAAAGTAATCTACAATGCATGCTATATGACTCTAGGTCATTCTAGGTCAAAGTCAACTCTTGATCAACTATTCTAGTCAAACTAGGTCAAAGTCGACCCTTGGTCAACTCTGGTCAACCATTCTAGTCAAACTAGGTCAAACCTAAGTCAACTTGTCAATTAGTGTAAGTTTAGGTCAAACTTAAGTTATCTAACCATTTCAAGCCCGTTTGAGTCGATTTGGATCAAGTTTGACCCAAAGTTGACTTTTGTCAACTTGCTAGCCTACTATGCCAAGTTAGGCCCGTTGGGTCAATCCTAAACTGACTCACTAATCCATAGGCTCTATCTAATAGCAAAATCACATATATACATGTATACACTCATTCGTTCAATACATTATATCTTATATATATATATATATATATATATATATATAATATATATATATATATATATTATATATATATATATATATTAATATATTATATTTTTTTTTTAATATATATATATATATATATATTATATATATAGATCCATATAATATACATATCATATATATATATATTATATATATATATATATATACTATAATAAATATATATATAATATATATATATATATATATAATATATATAAATATATATATATAAAAAAAAAAAAAAAAAAATATATCTAATACATATATACATACATATAATTATATATATATATAGATATTATATATATATATATATATATACATACATATATATATATATATATATATATACATACATATATATATATATATATCTATATAATATATATATATATATATATATATATAATATACATACATATATATATATATATATATATATATATAGATTATATATATTATATATATATATAATATATATTAATATATATATATACACACACACACAACATATACATAGGTATATAAAGAAAGGGGGTCACGACCTCCACCACGACCACTACGATCGTCGCGACCGCCAGTGGCCATGACCTGGAACACATAAACATAATTAACAATATATAAGTATAAGTAAATAGAAGACTGAACTAGAATATACTACCAGTAATATGAGAAGTGCCGACGCGACCAACAGGAAGACTAGGAGTGCCATCTGCAAAAAGAAAATCATACTATAAGTAGATGAATCGAATGACAAAAGCATAAAATAAAATAAGAATGTAGAAGTATAAACTGAAATAACTAAACTGCAATAAGTTCACTAAGTTAGTTGTAAGTGTTTTTATGAGGTAATAAATTTACTAAGTTAGTTGTAAGTGTTTTTATGAGGTAAAAGTAAATTCACTAAGTTTGTTGGAAGTGTTTTTATATACTGGTATATTTTTAATCTAATCATCGTCTTCGTCCTCATCCTCGACTTCATCTGTATCCTCATCCTCATCCTCATCAAGTTCTTCTTCTTCTTCTTCTTCTTCTTCTTCTTCTTCTTATTCTTATTCTTATTCTTATTCTTCTTCTTCTTCTTCTTCTTCTTCTTCTCTTCTTCTTCTTCAGTTTGATCAATAATTGGGACAAGACGCCTCTTTGTCCCATAGTTGACGACTAAGTCTTGTGTATACATCTTTCTCCCCTCTATTTTCTTCAATAACATCTTCAACATCCATGGTATCCGACTGTTCTCAATATATATATATATATATATATATATATATATATATATATATATATATATATATAAAGAGGCCTTCTTCAAGCCATCACATCAAAGTCTATATTTTTTGAAAATTCTAAATAATTTAATTGGAAAAAATTCTCCAACTTAAAGTCAGAGCCACATAATGGGCTAACTGAAAAATGGGCTAACTGAAAAAAGGGTAATGCTATGCCTACGACATACTTGCTATCAAAGGGTTTACAACCATCATGTGGCTGGCCTCCATTGGGGGAGAGAAAGAAGATGTGGAACCGGATGGGACCATGTTAGTAGGGAAAGACTAGGTTTTAAGAAAGGTGTAAAGAGTTAGTTGTAAACTTAGCAATATTCATGAAAAAAAAACCTAAAGAGGAGAGAGGGAGAGAAGATAAGATTTAATTTAGCAAATAATTAAGCACACCTAAAAATATTATAGAAAATTTAAAATAAGTGCAAAAAATAAATCAAGAACACAAACATCCGATGTATCATAATATGCTCCATGAAGCACTCCAACTCCAGAAACTCATTTCGACTTTAATCCACTATTATGAAAATAGTTACATCTGCGAGATTTGATCCGAAGATAACGTCGACTTTTTTACACACGAGCTTTGATTCAAAGGACTTGTCGATTTCTACACAAGCTTTGATCAGATAGCTTGCAAACTTCAACCTTTTACAGGAATAATTTTAATCTTCTCACAACGATTTGAAGACCTCACTTTACAACTCAATTATATTCTATCTCAAATAGATTTGATAAATAAAAGTTCTTTCATATGTGGAGATATTTGGAGTAAAGGATTTTCAAGTGTTTGGTCCAAGAATTTTAGACTCCACGAAGTTTGTAGATAGGTGAAAATTTAAGGCTCGAGTCATGACGAATGAGGTAAAAACTTGCTTTTATATGAGACCGAAAAATCTTAAACAAATAGGTATATTATTGTACATGCGATATACCTCCAGTATATTGCCTAGCATAATAACAACTATAAAACATCTTTAAAAATAGTCGTTGTATCATTAAATGTAAAATAGACTACTCACAGATAGTATATAGTCAGTATAGCATCGATATATTGTTGTAGTATATTTTTGAGCATTTGGACAAAACCTAACTTGCCAGAATACAATCTGGATCTAACAATATTTTGTCACTATATTGACGGTATACTGATATTATACTGCTTGTTTGCAAGACAAAAAGTTATGGAACAATTTTTGGTTTAATAGTATACTGACGGTATATCATCGGTATGCTGCCTAGATCATTTTGGCTCAGGCTAAGGTCAACTTTGGGAGATTTCGTTTTCCACTACCTATTGAGTTACAATCTGTCATAGGGAATAAATATAAAAAGATTGTAGTGGACTTGAGAACCTGATAGCTTGGCTTCTTCAACTGTGTTTATCATGGTTGAAATTGTCCAAAGCAAACCAGATTAGAAAATTCCTCCCAACATGCTGTAGACATGGAGATATCTTGGGATGTTCAAAAAAATCTTTGGACTAACAGTGCCTTTGGTCCATCATGTTTCTTCTGTTGGCCCATTCCATGGTCATACCCGATTTTAATAATCGACAATAACTTGAGTCAATGCACGAAATATATGAACTGCTGCTAATCATTTCAGGTCTTGTGAAATCAATATCAAAAAGCGTACTACTACATCAGCAAGCACGTGAATCATCATTCTGAAGCTCATTCTCATTGGAATCAGTCCAAGTTATTTTATAATTTATTATGTATTTTATCTTTATTGAGTCTAGGATATAAATTGTAAGATCGACTGGATACTACTGGATTAGGTTAATCATAGTTCACTCTCCTATACAGCCTACCTATCCAAAGTCCACTTACCAAAAATATCATTCACTTTGTGCAACAAAATTTGACAAATATTTTATATTTCTACTGAGTCAGAACTCAGGCTGAGTTCGGTCCGAGTTCGGTCAATTTGAATTTAAATATTTGTTGCCTCCAAATTTGCATGCAATGTTCGTCTGCGAATCTTTGCATCAGAACTCTGCCCGAATTCTGTCCGAGTTCAGTTCTCAAAAATACCTATAAATAGAAGAGAATTTCTCATTTCAAATCACTCAATCAATTCATTTTCTCTTCTCTCTTCAATAAGTATTTTCATTTGATCTAAAGTTTTCATATTTCACCTACACATCTCTTAGCTAAAAGTCAACAATATCTATTCGATCTAGAGTCTTTTGGTTCTCAAGAGTTGTAAAGAGGTTGTTCAAAGTTCAGAAACTATCTCTGTTTTTGGAGCCGGTCGTGCGCTCGTCGCCAAGCACGGTATTGTGAAGTCGGTCGTGCACTTGTCACCAAGCACGGTGTTGTAAGAGACTACAAACTCTCAATTAGCTTGTGCCTTAGTGGATTAACATCGAGCAAGAGTACTCGAGACTGGATTAGTCCTCTCAGAAGGATACCAGTATACATCGCTGTGTCACTGAGTTTGATCTCTCTATCTCTTGCTATATCTATTTACTATCTCTTTATTCACTGTCATAGTTATCTGTGTTTTACTTTTTAAATTGGTGATTATTTTCTGCTGCACTCGCACTCACTCTATTCACTCCCCTCTAGAGGTGCTCAACGGTCCTACAATTGGTATCAGAGCAGATTATATTCTAATATAACAAACCTCAGAGAGTATATATGGCAGCCGTGAAATCAATATTCAACGGTGAAGGGTAATCCACAAATAGAACCCCACTACACCTACTGGAAAACACGAATAAAATTCTTTTTAAAGTCTTTTGACTTTGATCTTTGGTCTATAGTAGTTGACGGTTATAAGGAACCGGCACCTAGAGTAGTTGATGGCGTGCTTGTAGACAAGCCTCATGACAAATATACATGTAGAGCCTAAAAATCAAGTTTCACCATATTTTTACCACCCAGCAATCAAGTTGTGCCCCAGAAATCAAGTTGTAGCACTATTTTGAAGCTTGAAGGATCAAACTGCGCTATTGATTAGGTTGCGCCTAACAACAGACTACGCCCAAATCACATTGTGCCCAAGCCTTCGCGGCGTCTGACATTTATTGCCATCATTGCCTGACAGCACTGACAGCTGACAGCATGATAAACAAGAAAATCTTTTCGAATCCCTCAAAGCGTGCCGCTCGAGGAGATTTGATTGACAGCTGTCCTACACACCCTGTAAGTTACGTCTAGGCGCAATCCGATTGAATTCCCTGCACACTCTACAAGTTGCGCCTAGGCACAATCTGAATAAATTTCTCTCATACATTCAAAAGCTGCACGTGCTTATGCACTGGGTTGCGCCTAGGCATAACCCAATCAGGCGCAGTTTGACTTGTTGACTGAAGCTTGCGGAACCTGATAAAGTTGAGACAACTTACATTCTAAAGCAGTATGACGTGGCGCACATGCCACTAATATCTCAAAACGTGTCCACTACTCTGTACACGACTATGCGCATCTCAATCACATGATGCCACGCTTCTAATTACAGTTAGTACATGATTGTGTAACTGAATGGAAGTTGGCACAACATAAGGTTGGCGTAACCTAAAGTGGCACAGTCCAGCACCGCGCACATTAGAATAACTGCTAAAATGGTTATTTCCAGAAATCTATAAATAGAGTTTCCAATCATTATCAAAGCATCACAGAGATCAAAAACTCTTGCAAAATTGATGCTGTATTCTCCAGAGGCTCTAGTCTTCAAGTGCACATAGTCCAAGGGATAAAGTGATCGTCTTCTGATTATATTCCTACAGTTGTACTTTCCCAGGAATCAATTGTACTTTTGTACTCTTTTCTTAGTTTGTAATCAAATTTTTGTTTTTGGAAACAAAATGGCGACTCTGCTGGAGAGCAAGTATTTGAGTTTGCTAGGGAAGCAGCGAGGCAGACTGATAGTGCTATTTGTGGAGCTATGGTGGAAGACAAGGAGCTGTCTCATCCCTTAATTGCAGAGTTTATGGATGTCTTTCTAGACGAGTTGTCGGGGATGCCGCCAGACATGGATATTGAGTTCTCTATAGATTTGGTGTCGGGCGCAGAGCCTATCGTACAACATGTCTATAGAGTGAACCACTGCGAGTTGAAGGAGCTGAAGAAGCAAGTGGATGAGTTGCAGGATAAGGGATTCATCAGGTGCAGTTCTTCGCCTTGGGGTGCTCCGGTATTGTTCGTACCGAATAAGGATGGATCGGTGCGTATGTGCATCGATTATAGGGTGCTGAACAATCTCACTATCAAGAACAAACATCCTAGGTTGCGCCAGCAATTAAGTTGCACAATATCTTGAGTTGTGCGATATTCTGAGTTGTGCAACATTTTGAGTTGCGTGACAACCTGAGTTGCGCAACATACTGTGTTGCGTAAAACTTAAGTTGCACAACATCTCAGGTCGCGTCACACACTGGATTGTGCCTCAACTTAGTTGTGTAATTTTTTTGATTGCGTAAAAAACTAAGTTGCGCAACATCATGTGCAACACAGTTCGTAAGAACGAACAGTGTTCAAATAAAGCAACCATACCCTAAGAAGGGGTGGCACAAAGTTCGTGATGCGCCACACTCTAAAAAGAGGGGCGCAAGTCAGTAGGAAGATCAAATCTGCTTCGGTGTTCGTCCTTGATCACCTTCCAGTGCTGGGTTGGCTGTCTCTCGTCGAGAAGAGGGTGGCGCATACTGAGGCGCACGAGTCGACGGAGCACGAGTCGAAGGGGTGGCAATACCCTTTCCTTTGTCAGCGGCGGTCTTCTTAGGGGCTATGACGTCGAGAGAATAGTCGGAGAAGAAGGTCGCAAGGATTCAAAGAAGATTAGAAGCAAATGTAAAGGGTTACAATCAGCTAAGTAAGGGTTATTTATAGCCTAAAATATGGAATCCTAACAGTCACCTTAAGTTGCGCATTGAAAATCGTAACGGTTTACAACAGATTGTGCGAGATAGGCACAACTTGACTCAGTCATTGTCATGATTCAAAGTATTTTAAAGTTTTGTAAAAATTTCAAAATTTGAAAACTTTGAAGGGGGTCTTGTAGAGCCTAAAAATTAAGTTGTGCCATTTTTTTACCACTCAGCAATCAAGTTGCGCCCCAGAAATCAAGTTGCGCCCCAGAAATCAAGTTGTGCCACTGTTTTGAAGCTTGAAGGATCAAACTGCGCCATTGATTAGGTTGCGCCTAACAACAGACTGCGCCTAAATCATATTGCGCCCAAGCCTACGCGGTGTCTGACATTTATTGCCATCATTGCCTGACAGCACTGACAGCTGACAGCACGATAAACGAAGAAAATATTTTCGAATCCCTCAAAGCGTGTCGCTCGAGGAGATTTGATTGACAGCTGTCCTACACACCCTTTAAGTTGCATCTAGGCGCAATCCGATTGAATTCCCTGCACACTCTGTATCACGACTTGCACCCGCTTTTCGGACGCGAGCTCGTGAGCAAGCCAGCTATGTATCGAGCGGACTCTAGCCTGACTCGAGTACATATAAGCTGTCAAGGTCATGGTATCATGGCTAATATGGTAATCTACAGTGTATCTCAATCCACAAGAATATATAGGACAAGAATGAACAATTATGGGTCATGGTCTGCAGCCCATTAGCATATTGTCCGATTAGACTCCAAGAATGATATGAGTCAATAAAATAAGTCAAATATATCATGACATGGGATATAAAGCACGAAAGGATAATAAGGAAATATTACAAACAAATACCTGTATCCCTCCAGGTGTAATCACTACCATCATGATCCGCTAACTAACTCCATGAAATCAGCTACCTGAAGAGATCATCAGGTCCTCAGGGGACATATCAAGATACATAAAAATATGACTATCTAACAGTTTAATCATGCTATAATATAAATAGGGTATAAACAAGAACAAGATATGAGACTGACTTGTGGCTACTAATAGGTAACTATGTACACGGATACGGGATCAACTATGCATAAATGAACTGCTAAAAAATAAGAGATCAATGGAATACCAACCCTCGCCCCGATGTGGACTCGTAGGTCAGTTTTAAGATAAGTCACCCTCACATCGTGTGTGGACTCGCAGGTGTAAACGGACAACCCTCGCCCCGTGTGTAGACTCGCAGGTTGTAAACAATCAAAATAAGGAAATGGCAGTTCAATCACACATACTTGTAGACATGAGTCAGTCAAGATACAGGTGACGACACGGTACAACTCAGTCATGACACAGGTAAGGGCAACTCTAGCATGAACTATAATGTGGACAAGCCTGGTGTAACTACGCTATCAAGTCAGAAAATACTGATATACAAGCAAGACAATAAACTAGTAAACACGGTATCATATAAAATATAGCAACTAAGGTAACTGAATATAACATACTAAAATAGATAAACTATAAACATGAAAATGAACTGTAGAGGGAGGCAAGGTATCTTGCCTGGTGGTAGCGCGAAGAATAAATAATATACCGTCAACTGGTACGCCATAAAGTCCAAATCTCACAACTGTCTCCGAAAGCTGAAACAGACATTGCCAACATTCTTAGAATAGTCAAATTAGCTAGGATTGCCGATCCTTAAGTCTAATTCTGGACATAGGGGCAAAATGGTAATTTTGGGCAAAAACGGTGTCCGCCGTTGGACCCGCTTTGTACCGAAAAATGTGTCAGAGTCAATGGTCTCTAAAGTTGTCAAACTACATGTCTACGGATCCGATTTGATGATACGAACCCAATGGTATATCCAATTTTGGATTCTGGTGGACCGTGCACAAAATTGCCCGTTGAATCGGATCGTAGGGTCCGCAAAACGACGATCCAATTAACTGTCTCAGAATCGGACCAAACTTGGCATACAAGACCAGAAAAATAAGACGGTCCTGTTGGCATAAGTTTTGTCTCGATCTGACGAACGTGTACGAAGTAATTGGAAAATTTGCAAAGGGGCCGATACGGTGAATTTTGACGGATATGTATCAAATTCGTCAAGCACACGCGACCAATTTGAATTCCGTCAACGTCCACACGTCCGCGAAGCCGATACGTACCTTTCGATGCTTTCGGTTCGCGACTACGTCGCCCAGATTGGTGGGACGTACGTCGTATCGAAGGTTTTTCTAGTTTTTAAAATAGTTTTTTGGTAAACTTCGGGATTCGATTTCTCGACACGTAGTCGATGATTTCCAAATCCGCAAAAAGGGTCGTGAATTCCTATATGTTGTCTATAACTATGTTCAAGTGGAATTTCTAAACAGTTACCGGATCGATCGAAATCGATCCTCGAATACGGGTGTATGGACTGTCTTATGCTCTATTTTCGGTCAGTTATTTGATCGACTTTGTGTCGATTTATCTAGCAAACTAGGACTTCTAAATTCATACTAATAGAAGGAGATCGAAGTTTTATAGGTTAGAATTGTACCAGGGAATTCGGTTTGGGAAATCGTCGAGCGATGTGGGAGAAAATGCGACCTGAAACTCCTCGATCGCTGCCGCCGCTGCTGTGAACTGTTGGCTGCTGCGCGCGTTTTCGGTCGTCTCCGGCGGCGTGCGACGGTGGCTCCGACGGCGGGTGGGTCGCCAAGGCTGGGGGCTGCGGCTAGGGTCGGCGCTGGGATTAGGGTTGCAAGATTTCTGTATTCTCCCCCTCTCGATCTCTCGGTTACACATATGTATGCATTTGTAGCGCTCGGTCGGGCTGCTCTTGGCCGCTGGGTTCTGAGTTTGCTACTGTTTGGCCGAGCAGGCCTTTGGGAATAGCTCGGGGCTGGCTATGCTAGGCCCTTAGCTAGGCCGTGCTGGCTTGGGGTTTATTATTAGTATTTTTTTTTTCCTTTTTTATTCTCTAATGTTTTTCTTTAACAACTAATATATATATATATATATATATATTTTTTTAATTTTATTTTATATATATATATATATATATTTTTTTTTTTTTTTTTTTTTTTTTTTTTATTTTATATATATATATATATATATATATATATATATATATATATATATATATATATATATATAAATATACATTCTACTATACATATATATTTATACACATACGCAAAAAAAAAAAAAATTATATATATTCATATATACATACACATATATGCATATATATATATATATATATTTATTTATATCTATATATCTAAACTATATATATATTAAAAAAACATATATTTATATATGTACATATACATTTATACGAATATTTATATATATACATATACATATACATATACATATACATATACATATACATATACATATACATATACATATTATATATATATATATATATATATATATATATATATATATATATATATATATATATATATATTCACACACATATAACCAATAATAATAAAATAGTATTATTTAATAATAACCTCAATAATATAATAATGATAATAATAATAATAACGAAATTCAACAAACCAAATAATGGTGTATATACCATTTTGCATCGTCTAATAATCCCAAAAGTGTACAATGACCTATTTTATACAAATATTATTGAATATCAAATAATGATATTTATAACATTTAATTAACAAATATTTAGAAAATATTCGTTAGATCGTTAAAATGAAATACAACGCAATTATACCAAAATACACCAACATGAATGTCCCTGGACGTATCGCATGACTACATGGGCTTGGGCTTGTTTTGGGTCAATCTGGACTAGTTCGGTATAACCGGGTTCCCTAAAACTCAATAATATAATTAATAAATAAATAATCTTCGGTAAGGATTAAGTCGCAACTTGGTCTGGTTTTCCTATTTAGGACATCACTATGGCTCGGCCTTCCATACTGTAACACCCAGTTTCTGAAATGAGGGTAAATTTGAAATTTTGTATTTAAATTATTTAATTATGGTATTTAAAATTTTATAATATAATTTTTTGGTGATTTTAATAATTTTTTAACTATTTAAAAACTGGTTTGAGTCATGACTTGTGATTTGGTGTGCAGCTAGTGAAGCCGTAGTGACTGTCTGCCCTAGAGCCTAACCATGTGGGTAGAGATTTTGTTTAGTACATTTAGCTTGAGGGTATTTTGGTTATCTTGAATTATTATAATTATTTAGAATTTAATATATACTATATTAAATGGTGTGATTTAATATTATTTAATTGATTGCCATGTGATTGTTACTAGCCCTAACCTAGAATTGACCTAACCTACGGTAGTCCTAGTTAGTCATGGTTATACTAAGTTAGAATTTGATTGGTCATGGTTAGTCATGACTAGTTAGAATAAACTAGGTTGCAACTTGATTAAAGGGGGACCTTGATTTTGACCATTGAATATACTAGATGGGATGAGAGCCCTTGGATTGAATCCCAAAACCCTAACCCTAACTATTATGACCAGCCAAGAGACCCCCCTTGCCTATATAATGTCTCTATGGGGATTTGTGCCTCTTTCTTTAATAGTTTTCCATTTCTTAAGGAAATAGGTAAGCCTTTTTTAATTCCTTCCTAGTTTAATCAATAGGACTCCTTTTTGATTAGAATTTCTTCCATCATGATCTAATTAATGTTTTCTTGCTGATGGTGGAGTCAAATCTCAGATTTGCATCAATTTGGGGATTTGGAGTGGCTTTGAAGAACTCATTAGAAGAGACTTTTTGTGTGAAGAACAACCAATAGGTACAATCTATTCCACCCATTAAAACTAGGTTTAAATTGCATATTCATCTAGCCCTAGATGTCCTGATTCTCTAGGTATAGGGTTTCCCAAGTTTCGTGTCCTGTACGTGTCCGTATCGGACACGTATCAGTGACAGGTACAGGTGTTCGACGAAATGCCACAAAGGGCATTTCGTTCGAATTTTTGAATTGTGTTTGAATAGGAATATAGGTTTTTGTGTCGCTTACACGATTTTGATTCACTAAGGTAGTTTTCGTGTCGTGTCGTGTCGTATTTTGGACACGAACACGCGGTGCCCACACGCGCGCGCGAGCACGGTTGGCTCCCCTACTATCACGTGTCTCGTGCGCCCTGTACACGACACTTGGACACGCCAAAATTGGCATGGACACGGGAGCAGTGTCTGCGCATACTCCCCCAAAAATTCAGAGCACCACGTTTCGTGTCGGACACGAAATCGGGGCTGTACTGGGTTTACACTGGGCTGTGCCGTACGAAAAATCGCATCTGATACGCACGATTATCTCGGACACGACACGTCCCCGACCCGATTCAGGGTGATGACACCCTAGCCCTAGTCCTGGCGAACCTAGGTACACGAGCACGTGTCCTGGTTTGGCTCGTGCTGTGCGCACGAAGACACGGCACGCGTGCACGACGATTGTCCTGCTGCACTGTGTCCAGGTTTTATTTTAGGATTTAAATTTTGTTTGGACACATTGTGTCCACTTGGGTGGACACATATATATTGTATGACACGTACATGATGTATACTTGCATTACCAGCCCTTGTTGTTAATTAGATGTGTTTTGAATTCGAATTTTCGAATTCCTTGTTGAACCATGATACTTGACTGATACCAGAGGCTGTAGGTGTTTTCTAAATTCGATTTCACTCTTTCTTTTTCCTGTTTGTGTTGTGGATGGCTAATTGGCTCACCTACATGTGTATTAAACTATTGTAATGATGATTAATGACTGGTCTTAGGTTTTTAGTTTCAAATTTGGTTTTGAAGTGTTGGACTGGTGCACATTTGCTTAAATTTCTGAACATTCCCTGTTCTCATATTATAAATACACACACAGGAATCCAATTCATGTCCACACTCATACAATATGTGATCACACACATATTACATCACAATGTTGTATGTTTACACATTCACCTGAACACTAATTTCTGATATTGGCATTGCAAAATCTGAGAATTGTTCTCTTAATAACTGAACTGATTTTCCTCTTCCTTTCCTAATAACTGTGAATGGAATTGATAGCTTAACTGAGATTTGGTTCATGTTTTGTGTTGGTGGATATTGAATTTAGGTTGTTTTATTTCAAGGGTTAGCTAACATGTTAGGATTTCGATTTACATGGAATATTGGCCTTGAGTTGGTTCTAATGTATTGACTTTTACATTGTCAACTGAACTTGTTCTATGATAATTATGAGTTACCTGTTAAATTGCATATTGCTATGATGTATAAACCTGAGAATGGAATCTTTAAACTTTTCACTGATGTTTGATTCCATACCTTGAACATTTGATTTAATGATAAATTCTCACACCTTGTATTAATATTGTTTGGTGGTTAAATTAGAATTTAAGTTTATTAACTGTCAACTGATATGGATTCTTCCCTTTTTACTAAAATTTGAATAGCTCATGTACTAAAACCTGGTTCCTGAGATTGATGTGGTTAGCTTGTGAACAACCAAGTTTTTCCCTTTATGTTAAACTGAATTGCCCTTTTCAACTGAATTGATTTCCTTCCATGTTGCAAGAGTAGTTAGTTCCCTTAAAACTAAATGGGTTCCTTCCTTTTTTCTGTAAACTAAATTAAATGCATATATGTTAAACTGGAAATGGATGGACTGAACTGGATTGTAGCACTGTTCTGAATTAATTGGCTGATTTCCCTTTCCTGTTTCACCTTGTAATGGATACACAATTTCAGATTTTTCCTCTTACTTAAAATTCCTGCTACACCTATGCATTGGTTCACTGTTAATACAATGCTTCTATTTCCCTTCTTGTTTCCTTGCACACACCATCTAATCTAACTACACACACCCATACACAAGTTCACATGTCCTGCTAACACTCATCCCCGTCACCTGAACACACACACCCTCTATCCTAAAACCTATCACTAATTTCCTATGTATTTGACACACAGATTCATAGCACACACACACCAATGTTTCATTGTCACACATTTGAATTCATGTGCCCCCTCTCTTTACATATGTAAATATATAATGTATTGAGATATATATATATATATATATATGTATATGGGTATCCTATATATATGAGTGTGTGCTATTATATATATATGATATATATGGAATGGGTGATATATTATAGGTAACCTATAGCTAATGTATGTTTCTATATTATATTATAGCTATATCAATATGTGTAGTATTATAGATATAGGTAATGTCATGTTGTCTTGTATTATGGGTTGGCTAATAGGCATGATATAGCCTATGGCCTGTGTGTGTCTATTTGACTAGTGAGCCTAGATTGGGCTTGCATAGCTTTGATTAGCCTAGAATAGACTTGTTAGACCTAGTTTGACCATAGTTGACCAAGTTTGACTTCTAGGGTTGACCAGAGTTGACCAAGAGTTGACTTTAGTCTAGATCGACCTAGATTCATGTAGAACTCATAGTAGTGCATCTTATTACCATTCTGGACTTGTTGTGACTTGTGTTGCTCTAACTAGGAGTCAGGTACCTCCTCTTGTGTCACGACCCGCACCCACTGTTAGGGTACGAAAACGTAACTACGCCCAGCCTACGCCGCAGTGTCGGCGGTAGAACGCTGTCCTAGGTCACAACATTTAACAATATAATGCTAAGCAGTTTATACTCCCCGAATGGGGGTGACATAACAGATACAGACTCAATCACATCTAAGGTAGAGCATGATAAGAATAGATAAAACATGAAATCTAAAGAAGGTACAACAGAGAGAAATCTAAGTGTCTAAGATACACAAATCCAGAAATACATCTCAAAGCTCAAATACAGTAATCCATAAATACAACTCAAAACAACTAAAAATAAGCTATGAGCAAAACCCTAGCTATCTATACAACCTCTATTGTGTCTCCTCTAGGCTAGCAGGCAACCTCCAGGCTATCTGTAAAATTTATCAACAGGTCCAGTCAGGACGGGAGCGAGCACAATACATCTCAACAAATCATAACAGGAAAGGAAATATAATCATGCTAGAGAATAAAATACAGGATCTGAAGAATAGCATAATGTAAAAGAGAGACTGTAAGTAAATATCTATGATATATATAAAGAGAGACAGTGCTAGTGATTTAGAGTACAGACGAATCATGTGAATGGTTTAGGACTGATTCATGACTACACTAAGAGTGATTCATGACTACACTACTTTGGATATTATTCACATGACCATTCATACTCCCCCGTACCCCAATCAATACACAAGGATCCAGTCAAGTTATGTTAAGATTCATGACTAAACTACTACCCGTATAGGGTGATTCATGAATTGATTCGTGAAGGCTCGGTGATAATGTGAGTACATGAGTCACTAGCTGATAACGAAGATTCATGATAATAGAAGCATAAGATACGTGATGTAAGTGAAACACACCGAGCAAAAGTATCTGATGCTCCCGAGAGGGATAACATCTCATGAAGGGATCCATATAGTACCAATCCGTGTTACCACCGTGTCAGCATCAAGTAAGATAGTCTAAAGCAGAAAATATAATCCTAAACATGATATGAAATGATCAAAGAATGTACTCGCCTGATATCTGAATGTCCAAGATAAAGATACTGTCCGAGGAGAGGTGTCTGGCTCCTAATTAGAATAGCACAAGTCACAACATGTCCAGAAGGGTAATATAAAGCACTACAATGCATTCTACATGAATCTAGGTCAAACTAGGCCAAAGTCAACCCTTGGTCAACTCCGGTCAACTGCACTAGTCAAACTAGGTCAAACTAGGTCATGTCCTAACCCAGCAAGTCTTACTAGGCCTAACCAAGACTTATCCTAGCAAGCACACATCAATACAAGGCTATACAAGCCAACATATACCCAACTCTATATAGCATGCAATTATTCAATACTCAAATAGGCAAGAATTCACATTGGATATACACTAGGTAATCTATTACTTTAAGCTATATAGGTCTACACATATATACACATGCATATATTGGTATTCAACATTAGGTCTATAATCATGGTATTTCAAATGGTTATATAAACTTATATATATTACAACACAATATGCTAACATATATATAATATACATACATAGCTAAGTTAACTATATTCATAAATACTTATTTAAGAGTCTATGTGTGTGTATGTGAACATGGCAAAGGGGCAAGTGAGGGTTAAGTGGGCATACATAGTGTATACATATCAAAGAGTGTCAAAGTGTAAGTGAACAAAGTGTCAAGTGTGATAGTGTCAACATAGTGTAAGGGGGTACATGAGGTAATATAGGATTTGTGTTAACATAGAACATTACATCTCATTAACTTGTATATTGCATACATTACATCTATTATTACATTACATTCATGCTTGCATTCATTCATCATTTATTTATTCTCTTGCACTACTATATGCACCATACATTACATACTATGGAACCTACATATTCATTACAAGCCATACTTATACATGCTTACATTAGATAGGATACTTACACCTCATACATCATTTATTTAACCATTTACTCATGCTTGCATTCTCTATTTAGTTACATAATGTATATACATTAATATGGGTTAAAATCAAATAGAACATTATATTACACACAAGGGTGCACAAAATGCATATGCCGAATAGTAACTCCTACTAATAATCAATACTGTACCAACTCAGCATGAATTAAATTCTAGGATTAAAGTATGTTATAGATCTATGTGTTAGCTTTTCGAAACTTCAAACGGATCGTGTTTTCGTTTCCGGAAACTCCCGGAATCGCGAAAACACCGAGAACGCATTTGTCTTTCATACAGCTGACACTCAAATAATTCTCCAGAAAGTTATAGAAAGAATTAGGCCTATTAATACATGTTTTTGGAAAGCTAACTTCAATACACTTCTTTTAAAAAAACGGAAGATTAAACCGAGCTTTGAGCTAGAAGTTATGATATTTCTAAGTTAGGGCTGAAATTAAAAACGTGGATAAAAATCATGACGAATTTAGATAGTTTGAGCCCAAAGAATACACAATATATATCCTAATTATCCACAACAATAATAGCAATAATAATATGAGGAACCACACTCACAAACTTGATTATATAATCATCATGAACCATTTATTACATATATAAATATAGATACACTCTCATTACAATATATATATAAATCTATATATGTAACATGAACACATCCACAACACAAAGGACACTCCTATGACCTCCAAATGGACACAAAATGGACACAAATGGAGATACAACCGTGGGGATCATTCCTACGGGTTTAAAATAGACCTATATGCATGAGAAAATAAAAAGGAGAAGGGATTTATACCTCCTGGTAGATCGAATCGAAGAAAAGCCTTCCCGGAGAGACACCGACACGTAGAGATTCCAAAAGGACACGAACGAGCTCCGAATCCACCCAAACTTGGGTAGCTTCCTCCTTGGCTAGAATGAAGAAGGAAAGAAGAAGATTTGGTGGCAAAATGGAAGGATTTGGTGGAGAAATTGCTAGGGATTGCTCTCTAGAAATTTGGGGGAGAACAAGAGAGAGAGTGTGGATGAGAATAATGAATGAACTTGAGCCTATCCTCTCCCAAAGTGGCTGGCCATATGGGCTATTTGTCCTATTATGGTAAGGTCCAAAATGCTCCTACTAAGCTATTCTATGAGTATTAGGAAAGGGCTAATTGGTTGGGGCTAAATTAGTCATTCTAAAGTCTCTAATCACACTAACCTTATCATAATAATTAGTCTAACTTCTAACTAAAATATTTCTATCATGTGGACTAAAATTAATATCATGTGGGCCATGCCTAACTAGTGTGTGGGTCCCACTAGAGTCAACTACCCCCGGGTCCCTGTTTCAAGTCGGATTGAGTTGAAATTCGAACCCGACTCAAATAACCCCAAAACAATATCATAAATAATAAAATAATATCAAAATAATTCAAAGAGGTCAAATACAAAAATATCCTTAGGCCAAAAATGACATTAAAATATCATAATCACATGGTTAGGCTCTAGGTCAAACAGTCTTTAGGATTTCACTAGCAAAATGTCAAAACCACAAGTCATTGATTTAAATAATTTTAAAAATGGTTTAAAATTACCAAAAATCATATCATGAATTAAATATCATTATTAAAATAATTATAAACACAAAATTTCAAAATTATCCTTATTTGGAAAACTGGGTGCTACATCTCGGACAGTACATTTACTTCAGACATTCAGACACCAGGCGAGTACATTCTCTGATCATTTCAGATCCTGCTTAGAATTATTTCCTGCATTGAATTACTTTACTTGATACTGTCACGTTGGTCACATGGATTAGTACTATATGGATCCCTTCTTGAGATGTTATCCCTTCAGGGAGCATCGGGTACTCTATGTTCTTTGCGTTTCACTTACATGGCGTATCATATGCTTCCTTGTTTCTTTGATCACTTGTGATATATACTCATATGATCACAGTCTTCTTTGAATCCTTATCCCATTTATTGGGTCTATCAGAATCCCCTTTTATGGGACTACTATGTATCACCCTTCGGGAGCTTATCACCTTTCGGAGGCTTATCACCCTTCGGGGGCATATCACCCTTTGGGGGCTTATCACATTTCGGAGGCTTATCACCTTTCGGAGGCTTACCACCCTTCGGAGGCTGTTACATAGAATCATAACATAACCTGGTTGGATCCTTGTGTATTAATTGGGGGTACGGGAGAGTATAAATAGCCATGTGAACAATTTCAAAGTAGAATAGCCATGTACGCCTCTTTAGTATAGCCATGTGCAAATCAAGCCGTTCACATGTCGACTTTGTACTCTAAATCACTGGTCACTGGTAGCTCTCTACTTATAGTAGATATTTTTATTACAGTTCTCTCTCTGTTTACATACTGCATTTCCTTCAGTATCTATATCTTACTTTACTGCATGATTATATTTTCTAACCTGCTATGAACTGTTGAGATGTATTGTGCTCGCTTCCGTCCTGACTGGACCTGTTGAAAATTTTAGAGAGGATGATGAGGAACCCTACACCCCTTACCTTGGAGCTTGCCTAGATGACACTCGCGACCTGGACCCCTGGAGAGGTTCAGGCAGCTGCTGAGGACGATACCTTGCTTAGTATAGATAGCTTAGATTGTTTCCTTTTCATATTTAGTTGTTGTCCTGGATTCCAGAGTTGTATATATTTTAGAGATGTTAAGACTTGTATTTCATTTCTGTTGTACCTCAGTTGAGGATTCTCTTATCTATTTTATCGTGCCATATTCTATCTCTAGATTGTGATTGAGTTGTACCTCTGTGTTGGCCTCCTTATGGAGAGTATTCATATTATGTTAGTTATAGTTCATGACCTAGAACAACGTTCTACCGCCGACACTGTGGCGTAGGCTGGGCGTTGTTACGCTCTCGTACCCTCACAGTGGGTGCGGGTCGTGACACGTTTTTAGTGATGGCCCATGCAGGTCGAGTTTGTGTAGTGGTATTCGAACTAGAGTACCCCTACAGCCTGCAGTAGGATTTGGATTATTTTGAGGTACTCAATCACATTAGGAAAAACTCTTAACTGGATTCCTGCAATCTAAATTCATGATACTTCCTTGAATAACTATCCTCCCTTGAATTACCGTTTCTATCTCAGTATTGATTTCTTGTTTGATCTGTCTCCAGGATGGTGATCGAGACACGATCGCATCGCTCTGGCTCAGCAGACACTGGTGAGAGGCCTACCACCCCTCGTCTGATTGTGGACGCTGGGACCACAGAACCCCCTATTTCTGCTCATATAGGAGCTTCTGCAGCCTTTGGAAGTGCACCTCCACCTGTCCGGAGGTCTTTTCCCGTCATTTTAGATATGTTCCAGCAGCAGTTACCTTCTGGGACAGTAGATGCGGCTCAGGTGTTTACCCTCTTCCAGCGATTCTTGGAGTTTTAGTAGCAGATACAGCAGAGCCAGTCTGCTGATATCCGACAGAGCATACAAGATACTCACCAGTTGGTCAGGACGACAGTGGAGCTGGTGGCTGCTCAGCCACAGGGAGGCCAGATGCAGCCGTATCAGCCAAGGACTCCAGACATCCATTCCTTCAAGAAGATGGGATCCCGAGACTTCAAGGGTACAGAGGGCATCACATACGCTGACGATTGGATAGAGCACATTGAGGAGATATTCCGATTGGCACAGATACCAGCAGGATTACAGATCGAGGCAGCCGCCAGTCAGATGCAGGACTTGGCCCGTACCTGGTACCAGACGGACCCGAGGGTTGGTACAGCCGGTCAGACATGGGCAGCGTTCAAGGAACTATTCAAGGAGAAATTCTTTCCTGATACAGCACTCCGTGCTTTGGAGGCGCAGTTCGAGAGTTTGGTTCAGGGGAACCAGACCGTTGAGGAGTACGCTGGAGAGTTCAGCCATTTGAGCAGATTCATCGAGGATCTTACCAAGATCGGGAAGGCGAGGAGGTTTCGCAGAGGTTTGATCAAGGAGATCAAGTCATATACCAAGAGCGGCCGCGACGCCACTTTCGAGCAGATTCTAGTAGGAGCTATGACAGCGGAGGACGATCTTGGGCTGAAGGAGAAGAGGATGCGAGACATTCAGGAAGCTAGTGGCAGTGCGGGCCCGACCAAAAGGCCCCACCTGCAGATTCAGCAGCAGTATCCGCATCAGATGCCCCACTTGCAGATTCAGCCACAGTATCCACAGCAGATGCTACCCCTACAGTTTCAGCAGCAGATGCTACTTCTGTAGTTTCAGCAGCAGTACCAGCAGCCGAGGGTCTACCTTCAATAGTGGCAGTTTCAGGACCGCGTACCCTTTCAGCAGGCGCAACAGCCGCAGAGGCAGCAGCAGACCCCGGGACAGCAGCTTGTTATCATTTGCCCTTTTTGCAAGAGACCAGGGCACGATTGGGGCGAATGCCGGAAGAGGCTGGGCAGATGTTTGCTTTACGGAGGATCCGATCATCGTCTGAGAGAGTGTCCCGAGTCATCGGGATAGACAGTTCAGGGAGCAGGAGCTAGGGCCCCGGTAGGCCAGCAGAGGGGATTACCCTTACCGACTCAGTAGCAGAGATACATGCAGCATCAGCAGCAGGCCGGGGGAGGCCAGCAAGGGCAAGCTTTCGTCAGGGCAGCCGAGGATGCTCAGGCCGTTGGAGATCTAGTTGCAGGTTCCGTTCTTTTGACACAAATTCTGTAATTGCCTCTTATACTGCCTTGAAATTTCAATTCTTTCTGTTCCTTGTTGGTTTATCAATTATGTCCTGTTGTTCTTGGGTATGTTGATCTTTTTTCTGAGATAAATCATATGGGCTTGGTCACCTTGGTTATGGAATCGAGAATCTTCGATGGTCGTGTTTAGCTGGCATAGTGAGGACATATAGTCAGATTTAAGACGTATTTCTCGGGTGTGGAAATTTAAGGTTTTCGCTGCCAAGCATGCGGCAATGCAAAAATTTTAAATACCATGATTCTAGAGATATGTGCCTTAGTCGAGGACTCTGTGACTATCGTAGCCTTGCTCACTAGCACGACGAAGATTCTGAGTATCATGTTTTTGGACAGATGCATATGATTATCTGACGGTATGTTTGAGACTTTGATTGTGGGGTGTTTGACCTAGAAGGACTGCTATCATCTAAAATTTCGAGGACAAAATTTTTATAAGGTGGGTAGGATTGTAACACCCAGTTTCTGAAATGAGGATAAATTTGAAATTTTGTATTTAAATTATTTAATTATGGTATTTAAAATTTTATAATATAATTTTTGGTGATTTTAATAATTTTTAACTATTTAAAAACTGGTTTGAGTCATGACTTGTGATTTGGTGTGCAGCTAGTGAAGCCGTAGTGACTGTCTGCCCTAGAGCCTAACCATGTGGGTAGAGATTTTGTTTAGTACATTTAGCTTGAGGGTATTTTGGTTATCTTGAATTTATTTGAATTTATTATAATTATTTGGAATTTAATATATACTATATTAAATGGTGTGATTTAATATTATTTAATTGATTGTCATGTGATTGTTACTAGCCCTAACCTAGAATTGACCTAACCTAGGGTAGTCCTAGTTAGTCATAGTTAGACTAAGTTAGAATTTGATTGGTCATGGTTAGTCATGACTAGTTAGAATAAACTAGGTTGCAACTTGATTAAAGGGGGACCTTGATTTTGACCATTGAGTATACTAGATGGGATGAGAGCCCTTGGATTGAATCCCAAAACCCTAACACTAACTATTATGACCAGCCAAGAGACACCCCCCTTGCCTATATAATGTCTCTATGGGGATTTGTGCCTCTTTCTTTAATAGTTCTTCATTTCTTAAGAAAATAGGTAAGCCTTTTTTAATTCCTTCCTAGTTTAATCAGTAGGACTCCTTTTTGATTGGAATTTCTTCCATCATGATCAAATTAATGTTTTCTTGCTGATGGTGGAGTCAAATCTCAGATTTGCATCAATTTGGGGATTTGGAGTGGCTTTGAAGAACTCATTAGAAGAGACTTTTTGTGTGAAGAACAACCAATAGGTACAATCTATTCCACCCATTAAAACTAGGTTTAAATTGCATATTCATCTAGCCCTAGGTGTCCTGATTCTTAGGTATAGGGTTTCCCAAGTTTCGTGTCCTGTACGTGTCCGTATCGGACACGTATCAGTGACAGGTACAGGTGTTCGACGAAATGCCACAAAGGGCATTTCATTCGAATTTTCAAATTGTGTTTGAATAGGAATTTAGGTTTTTGTGTCGCTTACACGATTTTGATTCACTGAGGTAGTTTTCGTGTCGTGTTGTATCGTATTTTGGACAAGAACATGCGGTGCCTACACGCGCGCGCGAGCACGGTTGGCTCCCCTGCTACCACGTGTCTCGTGCGCCCTGTACACGACACTTGGACAAGCCAAAATTGGCATGGACACGGGGGCAGTATCTGCGCACACTCCCCCAAAAATTCAGAGCACCACGTTTCGTGTCGGACACAAAATCGGGGCTGCACTGGGTTTACACTGTGCTGTGCCGTGCGAAAAATTGTGTCTGATACGTACGATTATCTCGGACACGACACATCCCCGACCCGATTCTGGGTGATGACACCCTAGCCCTAGTCCTGGCAAACCTAGGTACACGAGCACGTGTCCTGGTTTGGCTCGTGCTGTGCGCACGAAGACACGACACGCATGCACGACGATTGTCCTGCTGCACTGTGTCCAGGTTTTGTTTTAGGATTTAAATTTTGTTTGGACACATTGTGTCCACTTGGGTGGACACATATATATTGTATGACACGTACATGATGTATACTTGCATTACCAACCCTTGTTGTTAATTAGATGTGTTTCAAATTCGAATTTTCGAATTCCTTGTTGAATCATGATACTTGACTGATACCAGAGGCTGTAGGTGTTTTCTAAATTTGATTCACTCTTTCTTTTTCCTGTTTGTGTTGTGGATGTCTAATTGGCTCACCTACATGTGTATTAAACTATTGTAATGATAATTAATGACTGGTCTTAGGTTTTTAGTTTTGAATTTGGTTTTGAAGTGTTGGACTGGTGCACATTTGCTTAAATTTCTGAACATTCCCTGTTCTCATATTATAAATACACACACAGGAATCTAATTCATGTCCACACTCATACAATATGTGATCACACACATATTACATCACAATGTTGTATGTTTACACATTCACCTGAACACTAATTTTTGATATTGGCATTGCAAAATTTGAGAATTGTTCTCTTAATAACTGAACTGATTTCCCTCTTCCTTTCCTAATAACTGTGAATGGAATTGATAGCTTAACAGAGATTTGGTTCATGTTTTGTGTTGGTGGATATTGAATTTAGGTTGTTTCATTTCAAGGGTTAGCTAACATGTTAGGATTTTGATTTACATGGAATATTGGCCTTGAGTTGGTTCTAATGTATTGACTTTTACATTGTCAACTGAACTTGTTCTATGATAATTATGAGTTACCTGTTAAATTGCATATTGCTATGATGTATAAACCTGAGAATGGAATCTCTAAACTTTTCACTGATGTTTGATTCCATACCCCTCCTTGAACATTTGATTTAATGATAAATTCTCACACCTTGTATTAATATTGTTTGGTGGCTAAATTAGAATTTAAGTTTATTAACTGTCAACTGATATGGATTCTTCCCTTTTTACTAAAAATTGAATAGCTCATGTACTAAAACCTGGTTCCTGAGATTGATGTGGTTAGCTTGTGAACAACCAAGTTTTTCCCTATTTGTTAAACTGAATTGCCCTTTTCAACTGAATTGATTTCCTTCCTTGTTGCAAGAGTAGTTAGTTCCCTTAAAACTAAATGGGTTCCTTCCTTTTTCCTGTAAACTAAATTAAATGCATATATGTTAAACTGGAAATGGATGGACTGAACTGGATTGTGGCACTGTTCTGAATTAATTGGCTGATTTCCCTTTCATGTTTTACCTTGTAATGGATACACTATTTCAGATTTTTCCTCTTACTTAAAATTCCTGCTACACCTATGCATTGGTTCACTGTTAATACAATGCTTCTATTTCCCTTCTTATTTCCTTGCACACACCATCTAATCTAACTACACACACCCATACACAAGTTCACATGTCCTGCTAACACTCATCCCTGTCACCTGAACACACACACCCTCTATTCTAAAACCTATCACTAATTTCCTATGTATTTGACACACACATTCATAGCACACACACACCAATGTTTCATTGCCACACATTTGAATTCATGTGCCCCCTCTCTTTACATATGTAAATATATAATGTATTGAGATATATATACATATATGTATATGGGTATCCTATATATATGAGTGTGTGCTATTATATATATATATGATATATATGGAATGGGTGATATATTATAGGTAACCTATAGCTAATGTATGTTTCTATATTATATTATAGCTATATCAATATGTGTAGTATTATAGATATAGGTAATGTCATGTTGTCTTGTATTATGGGTTGGCTAATAGGCATGATATAGCCTATGGCCTGTGTGTGTCTATTTGACTAGTGAGCCTAGATTGGGCTTGTATAGCTTTGATTAGCCTAGAATAGACTTGTTAGACCTAGTTTGACCATAGTTGACCAAGTTTGACTCTAGGGTTGACCAGAGTTGACCAAGAGTTGAGTTTGGTCTAGATCGACCTAGATTCATGTAGAACTCATAGTAGTGCATCTTATTACCATTCTGGACTTGTTGTGACTTGTGTTGCTCTAACTAGGAGTTAGGTACCTCCTCTCGGACAGTACATTTACTTCAGACATTCAGACACCAGGCTAGTACATTCTCTGATCATTTCATATCCTGCTTAGAATTATTTCCTGCATTAAATTACTTTACTTGATACTGTCACGTTGGTCACACGGATTAGTACTATATGGATCCCTTCTTGAGATGTTATCCCTTCAGGGAGCATCGGGTACTCTATGTTCTGTGCGTTTCACTTACATGGCGTATCATATGCTTTCTTGGTTCTTTGATCACTTGTGACATATACTCATATGATCACAGTCTTCTTTGAATCCTTATCCCATTTATTGGGTCTATCAGAATTCTCATTTATGGAACTACTATGTATCACCCTTCGGGGGCTTATCACCTTTCGGAGGCTTATCACCCTTCGGAGGCATATCACCCTTTGGGGGCTTATCACCTTTCGGAGGCTTATCACCTTTCGGAGGCTTACCACCCTTCGGGGGCTGTTATATAGAATCATAGCATAACCTGGTTGGATCCTTGTGTATTAATTGGGGGTACAGGAGAGCATAAATAGTCATGTAAATAATTCCAAAGTAGAATAGCCATGTACGCCTCTTTAGTATAGCCATGTACAAATCAAGCCGTTCACATGTCGACTTTGTACTCTAAATCACTGGTCACTGGTAGCTCTCTACTTATAGTAGATATTTTTATTACAGTTCTCTCTCTGTTTACATACTGTATTTCCTTCAGTATCTATATCTTACTTTACTGCATGATTATATTTTCTAACCTGCTATGAACTGTTGAGATGTATTGTGCTCGCTCCCGTCCTGACTGGACCTGTTGAAAATTTTACAGAGGATGATGAGGAACCCTGCACCCCTTACCTTGGAGCTTGCCTAGATGACACTCGCGACCTGGACCCCTGGGGAGGTTCAGGCAGCTGCTGAGGACGATACCTTGCTTAGTATAGATAGCTTAGATTGTTTCCTTTTCATGTTTAGTTGTTGTCCTGGATTCCAGAGTTGTATATATTTTAGAGATGTTAAGACTTGTATTTCATTTCTGTTGTACCTCAGTTGAGGATTCTCTTATCTATTTTATCGTGCCATATTCTATCTCTAGATTGTGATTAAGTTGTACCTCTGTGTTGGCCTCCTTATGGAGAGTATTCATATTATGTTAGTTATAGTTCATGACCTAGAACAGCGTTCTACCGCCGACACTGCGGCGTAGGCTGGGCATTGTTACGCTCTCGTACCCTCATAGTGGGTGCGGGTCGTGACACGTACCAGGGCTAATACACTAGTCAAAGCACGCCACTGCACTATCCGTACCATGATTCCTAGTCTGGTACTTCAAAACTCAACTATGGCTAAAGTTATCTACCGTAATAATTAACTAAATAATCGTTTATAAAAATCTAAAAATCACCATTTAATACAAATAAATAATAAAAAATTATTTCAAAAATTTTCGGAAAGGGAGGCTACAAATCTACCCACCTTGAAAATAATTTTGTCCTCGAAATTCCAGTTCATGAGTATCCCTTAAAATTTAAGATCTACTACTACCTTAATCTCCTCAAATTTAATCTCTCAAAATTATTTTATAACCTTCTCTATTCATTTTATAACTCCGAACATTTGAGGACTTCTACGCACCTTTGGTCACACTATTCCTCAAAACACGGTCACTAAAATCTTATAACCCTCTAACTAGTTGCTAACGATTCTACCAACAGATATCTAGGCATATGGCATCTATAATCCCTAATATCTATAAACAACCAAATATTCAATAGTCAAGAAATATTATACTATAACTTAAGAATTTCTGATGAATTCTAGACAGCACGATCATTCGCCAACCCGGAATAGGAAGGGACGAGAATCAATGGTACGAAAAGCAAGGAAGTATAATCGAGAGCAAATATGGAGTTTTCAAGGACGTAGAGAATTTTTAGGAGAATTTTTCAAGGCAGAGTGGATTGAGATTTCTAAGGTTTAGACGTAGTCGCAGGCTTGTATCAGTACAGTTACGTAACCGATACGATATGCTCTGACCTGCATGGGCCATTACAAAAACTTGTCACGAACCGCACCCGCTTTTCGGACGCGAGCTCGTGAGCAAGCCAACTACGTATCGAGCGGACTCCTGCCCGACTCGAGTACGTATAAGCTGTCAAGGTCATGGTATCATGGCTAATTTGGTAATCTATAGTGTATCTCAATCCACAAGAATATATAAGAAAAAAATGAACAATTATGGGTCATGGTCTGCAGCCCATTAGCATATTGTCCGATTAGACTCCAAGAATAATATGAGTCTATAAAATAAGCCGAATATATCATGGCATGGGATATAAAGCACGAAAGGATAATAAGAAAATATCACAAATAAATACTTGTATCCCTGCAGGTGTAATCACTGCCATCATGATCCGCTAACTAACTCCATGCAATCAGCTACCCGAAGAGATCATCAGGTCCTCAGGGAACATAGCTGTTGGCCCATTGGTCATGGTCAAACCTGATTTTAATAATTGATCAAACTCTGTCTTGATATAAATGCAAGTTAACTCAGATGTTTACCTATGACGTTTTGGACACTGCTCAACAATGGATATCAACAATGTTCAAGACTGAAGCTGTTTGTCATTCAAAATGTACTTCCTGTTATGCAATATAATTTTTTATTTTATTAAGTCTAGGAATACATTGTACACCGAGTCGTACTGGCAAATAGGCTATCCTAAAACGTTTTTCAAAACCATCCTATTCTTTACAAATGACCTACGTTTTTGAAAAACATTCTTTTTACAAAAAGCTTCTGAAGGATCTTTCAAAAAGCCAAAATTTATTTTCTCCAAAAATGAACTGGCAGAATCCCAGGAGAACTCGGGCCGAGTTCGGCCAGAGTTCGGCCATTTCGAACGTTAGTGAACGTTGGGTTTTTGAACTTGGTCATCCTTCAGTTACGGTTTGTTACAAAGAGTTCTGTCCGAATTCTGCCTGAATTCTGTCAGAGTTCTGTCTTTGGAAAAACTATAAATAGAGAAGTATTTCTATCATTTCAGATCACCAATTTACTTTCAATCTCTTCTCTTCCTGAGCTTATATTCTTTCAAAGAGTTCTTAAAAGCCTTTATTTTCAAATCCCAAGCCAGTTACAATCCTCTAGTCGATTTTCCAGTACGGTACGGTCTAGAAGTTTTCAGAGCTATTGTAATCAGAGGCTTGATAAAAGATACAACTCTTCACAATTGAAGTTGGTCGAGTTCTTCGTATCAAAGCTCGCGTCTGTAGAAGTTGCAAGGACTTCGTATAAAAACTTGCAGGATTTTCCAATAGTGGATTCAACTGGAAGCTAGAGTTCTTCCGACTGGACTAGTCCTCACAAGAGGGAAACCAGTATAAATCTCGATGTTTGCGTTTGCCTTCTGATCTCTTTTAAATTCTGTCATTTACTTTTTGTGATTATTATTTTATTTGTGATCTAACTGCTAACAAGTTTTTAATTAGCAATATTTTACTGCCTACTCTATTCACCCCCCCTCTAGAGTATTCTGCTTTACGATTTCGTTCCTACAATTGGTATCAGAACGGGTTATACAGGTAAAGCAAGGTAAAATTGTAGTTATATTCAATTTTTATATAGATCACAGCATTACACATGGCAACTGTAAAATTCATAAGTGAAGGCCATGCCACAAACAGACCTCCACTGTTTGACGACACAAACTACACTTATTGGAAAACACGTTTGAGTTTTTTTCTGAAATTTCTTGATTTTGACTTATGGTCTGTGGTTATTGATGGCTATAAAAAGCCACCTCGTATTTATGTTAATGGTGTTTTAGCTAAAAAAAACCCAATGACAAATATACAGAGAAAGAAAAGAAAAAGGCCAGTCTTGACGCACGTGCTATTAACGCTTTATTTTGTGCTTTAGACAGAACTGAATTCAACAGGGTGTCTACTTGCACAACATCAAACGAAGTGTGGAAACTTCTCGAAGTAACCCATGAAGGAACAACACAAGTCAAAGAGTCAAAGATCAGCAGACTTACTCAGGAGTATGAGGCATTCAAAATGAAGCCAAGTGAATCAGTCACTCAGATATTTACAAGATTCTTGGATATTGTAAATCCTCTGTCCTCACTAGGCAAGGATTACAGTAACCATGAGAAGATTTGTAAACTTCTACGAGCCCTTACAAAGAACTAGATTCCAAAGGCTACAGCAATCATTGAAGGGAACGACCTCTCAACAATGTCTCTAGAAACACTCATGGGTAAGCTACTCACTCACGAGTTAGAACTTCAAAACTTTGAAGATGCTACACCAAAGAAAAAGTCAGAGAAGACGATCGCTCTCAAGGCTCAACATAGAAGAACCATCGAAGATGATTCCGACGAAAGCGACTCCGACTCAGAAGATCAAGCTCTTCTGGTAAGAAAGTTCAAGAAGTTCATGAGATTTAACAGAAGAACAAAGGACAGCAAAGACAACAACAACAACGAGGAAGATCCTATTTGCTATGGATGCAAGAAGAAAGGACACACGAAGAAAGATTGCCCCTCAGCATCATCATCAAAGAAAAATAGCAAATATGACAAAGGCTACCTGAAGAAATCTGCATCAAGGAAGTACGCCAACACAAGCATATGGCATGAAAGTGAAGCCAGCGACTCAGAAGATGAACAATCAGATGACGCTGCAAATGTGTGCTTGATGGCTTGCGATCAGGTAATCACTAATCCTCTATTTGATCCTTATGATGATTTCACTTTTGAGCAATTAGGAGAGGCTTTCAGTGAACTGTTAGATGATTACAGGAAACTGCGTAGTAAATATGAAACCTCTAAGAAGGTACTCAAAGAGTACAAAGGTGAAATAGGAAGACTTACCGACCTACAAGATCAGGTTAGAGATAATGACTCTTCAAATAAGTCTGGTGAGCTTTCTTCTATTAAATTATTGTTACACGAGACTGTTAAGCTATCCGAAGAAAAAGACCAAACTATTATCCAGTTAAAAGAAGACCTATCTAAGGAGAGAAAGAGTCTCCAGTGTGCACATGTCAGATTAGATTCACTCACATCTGACTATACTAGATTATATGATACTTCCAAAAAGTTGGAAATTAGTTTAGGAAAACGGCCTAAAGTTGCTGCTTCCTATTCTAACATGTGTCAATTACCGAATCATCGGAACACGCCCAACACTGTCAGACCAAACCATACCAAGACTATGCCCAAGAAGACTAATAGGCATGCATTCTTCTATACTAGAAAACCAAAACCTACCAATCATGTACCTCACACTACTTTCAACACTCAACATGCTAAATGTCATTATTGTGGCCTCATTGGTCATATATCTTCTGCATGTAGAATCAGAAAGTTAGTAGATTTAAATGTTTATGCATGGATACCGAAAACTAACCAGTCAAGACCCTACAAGAAATGGGTACCAAAAGTTTCATCTGTAAATTATTTTGTAGGTAGGACACCCTTCACATGCTAGGAGCAAATGGATCCTCGACAGCGGTTGCTCACGGCACATGACCGGTGATGCTTCATTATTTGCAATACTGTCAAAGAGGAATAAAGAAGGATACGTCTCCTTCGATAATAATTTGAGAGGGTACATAATCGGTTTCGGTGACATTGGTAAGGCTCCCTATCCAGTGATTAAAGATATTTGTCTTGTTACCGAGTTAAAACATAATCTGCTCAGCATAAGCAATTTAGCTGATCACGGTTATGGCATTAACTTCATAAAAGATAAATATACTACTATTGATAGTTCAACTGGCAGTACTATATTTGAAGGTATTAGGGAAGACAATATATATGTATTCTATTTGTTGGAAGATGCTAACACAGCAGGTAGACATTTGATGGCCAAAAGTATTGAGAGTCAACTATGGCATATGAGACTCGGTCATGCAAACATGGATACAATTTCAAGATTATCTACGAAGAAGTTGGTACGCGGCTTACCAGATATTTCTTTCAAGAAGGATACGGTATGTAGTGAATGTGAAAAGAACAAAGCTACCAAATCCGTATTCAAATCCATGAACGCTGTAAGTACCACTAGACCTTTATAATTGTTGCATATGGACTTATTTGGACCCAGTAGAATTGCTAGTCTAGGTGGTAAGTTATATGCATTTGTCATTATAGATGACTTCTCTAGATATACATGGGTTTATTTTCTTACACGCAAGAATGATGCATTATCAGAATTCGTCACCTTTTGTAAGAAAGTACAGAATGAAAAAGGGTTCATGATTACTCGTATTCGTAGTGACCATGGCGGCGAATTTGAGAATGCAGAATTCAAGCAATTTTGTGACACACACGGTTATCTGCATGAATTCTCTTGTCCTAGGACTCTGCAACAAAATGGAGTTGTGGAACGTAAGAACAGAACTCTATCTGAAATGGCTAGAGTTATATTAAACCAGTTTAGTCTACCTAGATATTTATGGGCTGAAGCTGTAAATACAGCATGCTATATCACTACTAAAATAACCCATTTTAGCGACGTCAGGAGACGTCGCTAAAAATGAAAAATACGTCGCTAAAACCTATTTGCGACGTATTTAGCGACGAAAAACGGACGTCGCTTATATGCAAGTCGCAAATGGCAATTTAGTTGCCGAACGTCGCTATTGGCGACGCGGCGTTCATTGTCACTAGACGTCGCTAAAATAAGCGACAGATAGCGACGTATCACTACGTCGCCAACGTTGCGACGTAAAGCGACCACTTGCGACGCTATATAATTTATATATGATGACATGGCATGGCAGCCACGTGGGCAACTTAGCGACGGCTATCGATAGATTAGCGACGTATATTAGCGACGTCTAGTGACGTGACGTCACTATTTAGCGACGTATAGCGACTTCTACTTTCCGTCGCCGGACGTCGCAGAACGTCGCTATACGTCGCAGATATTATAAAAAAATTTAAAAAAATATAATTCGTATTTTTGTTATGCTGTGTGTCTGTGTTTACAGTGTGTGTGAAGTGCAGTGTTCGAACCATCGACAGTTTCGCTTACTGTTCTATATTTTATCTTGGATAGAAAGAGCAACAGTTCAGGGTGCACTTCTCAGAGCTTCCTCTTCACGTCCTTCACCTTCTCGGAAATCTTTACGACGTCCCGAGAAAGTGAAGGACGTGAAAATGAACCTCTCAGAAGTGCACCCTGAACTGTTGCTATTTCTATCCAAGATAACACATACAACAGTAATCGAAACTGTCGATGGTTCCGAACACTGCATTTCACATTTACTGTAAATACAGACACACATCATAACAAAAAGACACAATATATTTTTTAAAATTTCGGCAGCACCTCCTTTGTATATCAGATCATCGCTTATAACCCAGCGTAGGTATATTTGTCATCTCCGTCGCAGATATCACAAAGTAAATATCACAATAAAAACAGGAGGCAGTGCAAAGTAAATATCACAGACTCAAATCCTCACAAACATCCAATAGAGTCAAATAAAAATGGAAGATGATAAAAAGTCTCCCACCAAGTGTATAAATAACAGTTGTATGAATAAATAATTTGCCCAAAGGGCCAATACATACAAGTCATAAAAAAACCAATAAAATTACTACGGACCCCTGCCGCGTAACTGGGATAGAATGTAGTCATACTGCTGCTGGGTGAGCTGTATCGTAGGGGCAGTAGGAGACAGTGTAATGTCTGGAGTCAGCGCCGGAGGCAGTGCAGTGTCTGGAGTCGGTGCCGTCGATGGACCGGGAGGACGTATCTGCTCCAGCTCTTGCAGTCGCTCACCATGCGTAGCAAGGGTACTCACCACCCTCTCAGTACTCGCCTCAAGCGAAGTCGAAACCTGAGTGAGTGAGGCAGACATGCTCCTCTGCGATCCCTCCAGCTCGACCTGTCTACGCTCTGTGCGCTGCGTAGACTCGATGAGCGTCTGCAAGCTGGCAGCTGTAGCCTGATGCAGAGTCATCAGCTCCTGTATACTGCGCTCGACCGCATCAAATAGTCCGGTGACGATCGGAGGATCAGATCGTCGCTCGACCGTATCAGAAATCTGCTGCTGCAACTCGCGACGCAGCTCCTCGATCTGACGAAGGATATCCCCAACTCGTGACGATGCCTGTGAAGCCGGAGACCGCGTACTGACAGAGGGGGCCCGGGATGACTCCGTAGCCAAATACGTGTCGTAGGATCCCGTACCGTAGTACGTACCCTTCTGAAGGCCGCCAACGGCGGTCATCCAGAGCTCGTCCTGCGATGGAGCTGTAGGCGGCTGGGAGGAACTACCAGCCCCTCCTTCTGCTGGCGCACTAGCAGCAGCAGCCGCCTCCTGCTGTAGCCGAACAAACTCGGCCTAGAACATGTTTGCTAACGTGTAAGTGTTTGCTAAAGTCTATATTGATATCTATTTTCATATTTTCTAAGTTATAGTAAATTAATATAAAGAATAGAACGTACATATGCCTGCATCGCCCTCTCATCAATGAACTCCCCAGCCCTCCGATGTGTGACCAGAAAGACGGTCACCATGTTCGGGTCCTCACCCTTTTTTACCTGTTAAAATATATTATCTATTATTAGTATTAAATATTCTATATCGAACTATATATAAATTAATGTCCGTCATAGAAAACGTACCAGACGACAAAAATGCTCCGTCATTGGAATGGAGCCACCACACCACTTACCGGCGCTCGACCGTGCTACCTTGGCCTTCTCAGACCGCTCCTAGTACCTGCGCTCGCTGAATCTAGCCTTCATCGCAGTCCACTGCTCTGGCATAATCCAACCCTGGATCGACTGTCCGGAGCGATCACGACGCTTCTGGTCATCGATCGCATCACGGATGAGCTTGGCTGCGACGGCAGAAAATTGGCCCTCGATCCTCGCCGCCCGGTGTGGTGGATAGAAATAGGTCCTCTACAAGAAGTAAAATACAAAAGTTGTATAATATACACAAATGATTATTAAAATTTAAAAATAAATAAAATTTTTACCTTGAAGTGGGCGAACCAAAAGGCCTTCCTATCTGCGGGAGCATCTGAGTAGTTGAGCCAAGGCCCACCATAGTTCTGCCTCAGAAATTGCCCCAGCTGTCTCTGTACTACAGAAGGCCGATATCTATACAATAAAAAAATTTCATGAATATATATGTACATATAATCATTTGAGAAATATATATTAATTAATTAACTTACTTCATAGGCCCGTCCGTCCAAATCCCCATACGCGTCTCGCCCGGGGGAGCGCATGGAGGGTCGCTCTCACCTCCTGCCTGGGCAGGTTCAGTCTGATCGCCGGCCTCCATATGCTCGGCGTCGGCTCCCCCCATAGAGCCGTCGACAGGAGGAATGTTGGACGGGGGATCGGGGATGCTGGACGAGGGATCAGGAAGGCTGGACGACGAGGGAGGAGTCGACAACCTGCTGGAACTGCCCTGTCCCGGTAATGGACCGGGAACAGAACGGTACAATGGCGTACTCGGAGATGAGGATGAGGGTACGGAACTGCCGTCTCCATCCCCAACCCGAGGCTGACGGGACTGGCTAATATATAATCCTCCGCGTCATCCTCCTGGTTTAGTCATACCTGATAATAACATATGACAATAAAACAAAAATACATATTTATATGATAGACATCACAGATTTTTAAAAAATATCATGGTCACAGATAAAAGTGCCACTAAAGTGTCACAGATTTATTATTACAAAATACATATTTATATGATAGACATCACAGATTTTAATCCTCTTCTGAAAATTCATCTAGTTCGTTTAGCTCATCTTCTTCTTCTTCTTCTTCCTCCTCTACATCTTCACTTTCATCTGCATCTTCCTCTTCAGATAATTCTACTTCTTCTACACAATTAGATGTGTAATGAGGAACTTCCATTGTGTCCACTTCTATAATATTTGTTACAGGAGGTAGTTCATCCCGTTGATAAGCTATATCGTCAACCTCAAAGGTATTTCTAGCTTTGGTCTTGCATACTGCCCACCAGTCCGACCTTGTTGTTCCCCGTTTAGAATAACTTGTGAAGTACACGAGCTGAGCCTGACTTGATAGGACAAATGGTTCATAGGCTTGATATCGACGCCGATAGTTTATATCAACAAGACCGTGCTTGTCTACTTTCCAACCCTGACCTTCAATCAGATCGAACCAATCACACCTGAATAACACAATCTTAGCAGGCTCTATTCCATAACTATATGTCAGCTCCACGATCTCCCATAGCACGCCATAGAAATCGTTGCCCGCATCAACATCTTTGTAGTTCGAAGATCTGATACACAAACAACTATTTTTGGTGGAGTCGAGATCCACAAAGTTGTCTCTGATCGGGCAAGTTGTTGACTTGAACCTAAACCCATTAACACAGTAGCTTGGCCATATTTTTGCAGCATAAATTGGTCCCTTGGCTAGCGTTCTAATAGACTCATTCTCAAGTCTTGCATATGGACGATCGACCTAAATACCACGAAAGAAGCAATTAAGCTCATTCTAAATCAAGTGCATATACAGAAAGGTAATTACAGAGTTCTCAAGTCTTACATATGTACTCAACCATGATAGAAAATAATGTCTCATTTCTTGTTCTAGTTTTTCTTCTGTTATATGTGGCCTACCTGACCTCACATCATCATTAAATATGCTGAAAACAACATCGTGCAATTAATGTAATAGTATTATTCTTAACACTATTAAAATAATGTAGACGTATTATTTACTTACCCCTCCAGTTTCTCTACTTCTTCCTCGTCGCAGTTGAGTAATACATACACCTGAGTAGCCCTTAGCTCATCATCGTTCAGATATCTCTTCTTCATTTTACCCGATGGCTTTCCTGGAGCATTGAATACCTTCAGTATTGTATCATTACTTTCATGATCTCCGTCATCGTTTCTGGAAGCTTTCATTCTATTAGTTGCAATATGAGGCTTGAAATATATCGAACAAAAGTTTGTAATCTCCTCGAGAACATAGGCTTCACAAATAGAACCCTCGACCCGTGCCTTATTTTTCACCTTTCTTTTTAGGTGATTCAAATGTCGCTCGAACGGGTACATCCATCGATATTCGACGGGTCCACCAACACGTGCCTCATAGGATAGATGAATCAGCAAATGCTCCATAGAGTCGAAGAATCCAGGAGGAAACACCCTCTCTAGCTTGCATAGTATTACCGCAATGTCCTTCTCTTACTTTTCTAGACGATCAACGAGCAATTTCTTAGAACAAAGATCCCTGAAGAATATGCTAAGCTCCGTCAATAGATCCCAAACTGCCTGCGGTAAGAATTTCCGAAATGCAATCGGAATTAACCTCTCCATGAATACGTGACAGTCGTGGCTCTTCATACCCGTCAATTTATTTTTCTTCGGATCGACACATCTTCTCAGATTTGACACATATCCGTCTGGAAATTTTAGGCCCTGGATCCACCGACAAAGTCTCACTTTATCCTCCTTGTCCAGCGAGAAAATTAACTTCGGCAGGAACTGTTTTCCATTCTACTGTATCAAATGCAACGCAGGGCGTTTGCATATTTCTTCTAAGTCCAACCTGGCCTTGGGATTGTCTTTCGTTTTTCCCTTTACGTCCATCACAGTATTAATTATGTTATCAAACACATTCTTCATAATATGTATGACATCAAGATTATGTCTGATCAGATTGGTACTCCAGTATGGCAGATCCCAGAATATGCTCCTCTTTGTCCAGTTATGATCTCTACCAAATCCATCGCACTTGTACCCAGTTGTAGGATCTTCGATAGCACTTAGAAAATCTTTAACCTCCTTCCATATCGTGGCTCCGCACCACCTTGGCGGTGGATCACCCTTCTCTACAACGCCGGCACGGAATGCATTCCTGTTCCTTCTGAACGGATGATCTTTTGGCAGAAATTGCCGATGACAATCAAAGAAGCACGATTTTTCTCCGTATTTCAAGCGGAAAGCCTTACTACGGTCCATGCAATACGGACATGAGAGACGGCCATGAGTGCTCCATCCAGATAACATTCCATAGGCCGAAAAGTCGTTGATGGTCCACATAAGGGTTGCCTTCATCTAAAAATTCTGCTTCCTGGATACATCGTACGTGTTAGCGCCTACTTTCCATAACTGATTCAACTCATCTATCAAAGGCTGCAAGTACACGTCAATGTTCCTCTTGGGATTGTTCGGACCAGGAATTATAACGGTTAGAAACATTTACTGAGTCTTCATGCACATCCAAGGCGGTAGGTTATACGGAGTGACAATCACAGGCCAGCACGAATACTGGGATTCCGAAAGACCAAAAGGAGTAAAATCGTCAGAAGATAGTCCCAACCTGACATTACGCAGATCTGAAGCAAAATTAGGATACATTCGATCAAAGTGCTTCCACGCTTCTCCATCGGATGGGTGATCCAACACTCCTTCAATCTGTTCTCGCATGTGCTAACTCATATTTTCGGCCGTCTCTTTCACCATAAATAATCTTTGCAACCGCGACGTTAAAGGCAAGTAGTGCATTGAATCGGTCGGTCTTCTTGTACCGGTAGACCTTCATGTACTAGTTGTCTTATAGCGATCAGCACCACAAAATCTGTACACATCTGCGTCCTTGTCGTCTTTGTAGTACGGCATGCACCCATTACGACAGGAATCGATTTTTTCGTATCCCATCCAGAGCGATCTCACCATCCTCTTAGACCGGTAGAAGTCTTTAGACAACTTAGCACCCGCCGGCAAGATCTCTATAATCAACTCTAACACTCGGTTGTAGCATTCTTACGACATGTTAAAATCTGACTTAATGCTCAACAGCCTTGTAACCACCTCCAACAGTGAATGATCCGCACAACCAGGACACAATGGAGTCCTTACATTCTCCAACAACTCCATGAACTGTGCAGCATCGGCGTTCGGTGCCTCCTCAGGTGCATCATGAACGAAACTAGGCTCCGCAGCATCGAAAACCATGTTCACGCACCCGTCGTCGTATGTATGATTATCTAAAACAAAATTAGGTCCCGCATGCATATACGGCTCAACGTAAGGCTCCAGCTCTGATGCTAAAGACACAAGTTCTCCGTGTGCGGTCCACTGATAGTAATTAGGCGTGAAACCCCTCGAGTACAAATGATATGTCACTTCCACTTCTGGATAATATTTCACGTTATGACATTTCACACACGGACACTTAATTTTGGTGCCGTCCATGTACTGAGGGAACGCCTTAGCAAACTGCAGGAACTGCTCTACTTCCGCTATATATTCATCCCGCACACCACACATATCATCAGGATGACGATTGTACATCCATGAACGATTCCGCAAGTAGTAATTTATATCCATTTAGAAATAATTCTGCAAAGATGGACACACATTATCCAACAGGCACAAATTCGTATATTATGTCTTATTATGGGTCACACATTAGTAGCGGACAGTTACTAATAACAATGATATGCAATTTAGGTCAAACTAAGTTGTACTAAGTCAAACAAAGTCAAACAAGGTCAAGCTAAGTCAAACAAAGTCAAACAAGGTCAAACTAGGTCAAGGGTTGACCTACAGTTGACTTTGTCAACTCTTAGTCCAATCTAGGTCAGATGTTGACTCTACTTTGACTTTCAGTCAAAATAGTCAACCTTAGTCAACCTACGGCCGATACCGATACGGTTTGGCATGTTCCGATCCGATACAGACCGATACCAAATATTGACCGATACCGACATTGGGGGTCTTTGTTCCGGTCAATTCGACAAAACCAATCGGTAAGGGTGACTATTATTTCATATAATTTCAAAACTACTAAGAAATAACGCTGAAATACTTAAAATTATGCCTAAATGTATAAAATATACGTTTTTAAATGTAAATAATTTATTAATAATTATTTGTTTTCCGATACCAAAGTCCGATACTCCGATACGATACCGCCGATACTACCGATATCGCCGATACCAATACTCATAGGAATAGTCCGATACCGATTCCGATACTGATATTGTGAACCTTGGGTATATATCGTCAACATTTCAGATTCTTAAAATGAATTTCAAATGGATTTTGGATTGTATATATATGTGTATTTGTGTGTATATCATGGTTTAAAGTATCGGCCGATACCGATCCGATACGGCCGATACCGAGACGGTTTGGCAAGTTCCGATCCGATACCGACCGATACCAAATATTGATCGATACCGACATTGGGGGTCTTTGTTCCGGTCAATTCGGCAAAACCAATCGGTAAGGGTGACTATTATTTCATATAATTTTAAAGCTACTAAGAAATAACGCTGAAATACTTAAAATTATGCCTAAATGTATAAAATATATGTTTATAAATATAAATAATTTATTAATAATTATTTGTTTTCCGATACCAAAGTCTGATACTCCGATACGATACCGCCGATACTACCGATATCGCCGATACCAATACTCATAGGAATAGTCCGATACCGATATTGTGAACCTTGGTGTATATACATTGTATACATATATATTTATATATGTATTTGTGTGTGTATGTAAGTGTGTGAGTATATATATACATGTATACATATGTATTTGTGTGTGTATGTAAGTGTGTGAGTATATATGTATTTGTGTGTGTATGTAAGTGTGTGAGTATATATACATGTATATACATTGTATACATATAGTCCGATACCGATTCCTGTACCGTCCCCTGCCCCCCCTCCCCCTACCCCTGCACCCACCCCAACCCTCCCCTGCCCCCTCCCCCTACCCCTGTCCCCCCCCAACCCTCCCCTGCCCCCCTCCTCCCTCCCCTGCCCCCCTCCCCTGCCCCCTGCACCCACCCCAACCCTCCCCTGCCCCCCTCCCCATACCCCTGCACCCACCCCTGCACCCTCCCCTGCCCCCCTCCCCCTACCCCTGCACCCACCCCAACCCTCCTCTGCCCCCCTCCCCCTACCCCTGCACCCACCCCAACCCTCCCCTGCCCCCCTCCCCCTACCTCTGCACCCACCCCAACCCTTTCCTGCCCCCGGGTACCCCCACCCCTTCCTCCACCCCTCGACAGTAAGACCCCTCCACCCCCTGCACCCACCCCTACCCCTCTCTCCCCCCTCGACAGCTAGGGTTAGGGTCTCGTGTCCGTGTCTGTGTCTAGATAGCTAGGGCTAGGGTTAGGGTTTACCTGAGGAGGGTGGCTTCGTCGGAGGATGGAGGCGGCGAGGAGGGTGGCTTCGTCGAAGGAGGAAGGCGGCGAGGAAGGCTCCTTCGTCGGAGGAGGGAGGCTGGTCGCCGGAGGGAGGGGTCAACGGGCGAGCGGGGTCGCCGGGGGGAGAAGGGGGAGGGTGTCGCCGGAGGGAGGGGTCGCCGGAGGGGAGGGTTCGCCAGGGGGAGAGGGGAGAGCGGGAAGAAAAATTTTGGGTGAAAATTTTGTGATTTCGGCCGGGCCAGGAACCCTATATGAAATACAACAGCGACGCATAAATTATACGCCGCTAAACGTCGCAATACAGCGACGTAAAATGGACGTCCGTCGCAAAATGTCGCCCATCAGCGACGTAACTTATACTACGTCGCTGAACGTCGCTACACAGCGACGGACAGCGACGTGTAGCACAAGAAGTCGCTATCGGCAATTATCAGCGACGGGTATTTCCGCCGTCGCTAATATACGTCGCTATTTTAGCATATTTTAGTAGTGTATTCTCAATAGGGTTCTAATTCGACCTATATCGAAGAAGACTTCCTATGAATTATGGTTTGATAGAACACTAAATGTTTCTTATTTCAAAATCTTTGGTTGTAAATGTTTTATTCTTAATACCAAAGATAATTTGAGTAAATTTGATGAAAAGGCCGATGAAGGTATATTTTTAGGTTATGCAGCAAAGAGCAAAGGATATAGAGTCTTCAACAAAAGAACCATGATCATTGAAGAATCTATCAACGTCAAGTTTGATGAGCTAAATTAACACTTAGACGATGATGACAATGAAGACATAATCGCACCAAGTACAGCTACAGTAAAACCTTCACACAAAGATACAGAACCATCACATCAGGCATCAGACGAACCTCCAAGCAAAGAAGCCGGAACTAGCAATCCTGAGACTACACCAAAAGAGATGAGATTCTTGGCTAGTCATCCAAAGGACTTGGTAATTGGTGAGATTACCAAAGGTGTAAGTACTCGTTCCTCCATAAAGATATAGCTTCTTGTGTTGCTTTTGTCTCGCAGTTTGAACCCAAAAATATTGATGAAGCGTGTAGTGATAATTTTTTGTTAGATGCTATGCAAGAGGAATTAAACCAATTTGAACGGAATCAAGTTTGGAAACTTGTTCCCAAGCCTATTGATCTTCCGGTCATTGGCACCCGATGGGTATTCCGAAATAAACTGAACGAGACTGGTTTAGTGACTCGTAATAAGGCTCGACTCGTAGCTCAAGGATACAATCAGGAAGAAGGTATCGACTACGATGAGACTTATGCCCGAGTTGCGAGATTAGAATACATTCGCATGTTATGTACATTTGCATATTTTCATAATTTTAAGTTATTTAAAATAGATGTCAAAAGCGCATTTTTAAATGGTTTTATAAAAGAAGAGGTTTATGTAGCTTAACCACCCGGTTTTGCTGATTTCAAATTTTCTGAATATGTTTTCAAGTTGAAGAAAGCTTTATACGGTTTGAAACAAGCCCCTCGTGCTTGGTACGATCGTCTAAGCACTTTTCTACTTGATAACAGTTTTTCAAAGGGAAAGGTTGACACTACTTTGTTTATAAAGTCTTTGAATAATAATATTCTTTTGATTCAAGTCTATGTAGATGATATTATCTTTGGATCTACTGATGAATCTCTTTGTCAAGAATTTTTAAAGTGTATGCAGATTGAGTTTGAGATGAGCATGATGGGAGAGCTGAAATTCTTTTTCGGACTGCAAATCAAACAAACCAACAATGGGACGTTCATAAATCAAGCTAAGTACACAAAGGATCTATTGAAGAAGTTTGACATGGAAACAGCAAAACCACTTAGCACTCCAATGGCGACTTCAACCAAGCTTGATATTGATGAACAAGGCAAACCCGTCGACATAAGTAAGTATCGAGGTATGATCGGTAGCTTACTATATTTAACTGTTAGTCGACCAGACATTATGTTTAGTGTTTGCTTATGTGCACGTTTTCAAGCTAATCCTAAGAAATCACATTTGTGCGCAGTTAAGCGTATCTTCCGATACCTTAAAGGCACTTCTTCTGTCGGCTTATGGTATCCTAAAACTACGTCGTTTGACCTAACCGGTTATTCCGATGCTGATTTTGCTGGATACAAAGTAGATAGAAAAAGCACTAGCAGCACATGTCATTTCCTAGGAAAAGCTCTAGTCTCTTGGTTTAGTAAAAAGAAAAATTCTGTTGCATTATCAACAACCGAGGCTGAGTATATCGCCGCAGGACGTTGTTTGCACTAATTTTGTGGATGAAACAAACCTTAGAAGACTATGGATTGCATTTTTCATACATACCCATTTTCTGTGATAACACTAGTTCTATTAATTTGACTAAGAATCCTGTATGTCATTCTCGTACTAAACATATCGAGATTCGACATCATTTTCTTAGAGATCATCAACAAAATGGAGATATAGACCTTGTATACATAGACACACAGAATCAATTAGCTGACATACTCACAAAACCATTAGCGGAAGATCCTTTCAACTATTTATGTCGAGAATTAAGAATTTAGATATCAATAATATTAATTAATTTTGTTTTATTAATTATTTATTCGATACTCATAAACTGTTTTCGAGACAAGCCTAAAAAGAGTCTGTCTGTCACCACGACTACGGTCGAAGCGAAGCGGTATTTAAGAGTTCCCCGGTGAACCTCCGTTAGCTGGGATAATACTCCTACATCTAATCTGAGACAGATGCTGAGTAGAGAATATTAATTTATAAAATAATATTAATTATATTATTTTGAGATTTAAAATTACTAAACTTTGAATTAAGCATTTGAAACGATTTAATGAAAAAGAATGTGGCCTCATTTGAATTATTTTTTAATATATATATATAGCCAGGCAACCCTTGGCGAATTCGGCCCGAGTTCGGTCCGAATTCGGCCAGAGTTCGGCTGGGTATTTATATATACCAGTACCAACCCGAGGCTTCCTACTTCTTCATTCTTCCCACATCTTCATAACAGCAGCAACGCCCCTCCGAAACCCTAGCATTTTCTCCATCATTGTTCTTCCAATCCTTGTGGAGTTTCTCGTCAAAACTTTGGATTCGTGCGGAGATCGTCATCCTCTACAACATATCCAATTCTTGGAAGGTATAATCCCTTATTTCCTCTACTTTTCAATACTTAGGGTTTCTAGAAATTATTAGGAAAGAATGCCTAAGTTCAATCCCTTCAGGAGAAAGAAGACCAATGCCAGTGAAGAGGCATCGTCTTCAGATCTGCATACGGATTGCCTCTTTTCTCCGGTCCAATCGGACGATGGTGCGTCGGATGAGTTTTAGTTTAAAACTTCTGATCAAGCTTTATTGTGGTACGCCGACTTATCAGGCGTACTATTTGTATCGGATCACCGACTAAGTGGACTATTTTTCTGGATCACCGCCCTTATTTTGAGGCATTAGGGTTACAACACTTTGTCACCATACAATTCCCTATTGCCACTAATGCCATTAGATTATTCTATTGTATTTCGTGTTAGACATTTTTACAACGAGGACACGTGTCGGAGGAATTGATATCGAATTCACTGATGAAACGTTAGCGAAAATCCTTGGTATCCCAAACGAAGGTGCCCCGCTCGATGACATCACTGATTTTGATTTCCCCGATGGCACGACACTCGTTAGTTTCAAGAATGAACTTTGTGCGCCCGCACGCGTTCTTCCTAGAAAGTTCGAGGCTAATAACTTGAACTTGTTTAACTACGAATTACATCGCATCATCTATTCCATCTTACTTCCAAAATCCACTTCTAAAGATGATGTCACTTGCACTTGAGCTTTCTGCTCTTTATCATATTCTTAAGGAGATTCCTTTTTCTGCCCCTAAGACTATCATCCAGATGATGGGTAGATGTCGCGGGAGAGACCGCAACCTATCTTATGCGATGCTTATTCCTCGCATTTTCAGAGATTTGATATTGATTTATCTACTTGTGCTGTCGACCCCGAGCCCAAGTTTCTCAAACTCTCTCGTCGCAGCATTGCATCTGTTCCTCCACCTACTGCACCTACTCCTCCTGCACCTACTCCTATAGCTCCCACAACACCTGTTCCTCCTCATTCTTACCCTATGACATTTGAGGGTATACATCAGTACTTATCAGATCTACAGTCTTTCTATGTTGAGACCTCTAGGGAACACGAGTTCCGTGATGTGACTCGGTTCCAGGCGATTGCCAACTCCTTCGCCGATCTGAGGTTTGGGCAGACGGGTCATTCTACTAGCTCTCTACCTCGAGACCCTTCTGTTTCTGGCTACCGTATTAACGACGAGGCGGTTCACTCTCTGTTCCAACCAGGGAACGCCTATGATTGGTATCGTACCGCTGGCGCCACTCCTCGCACTTCTGGCGTTGGTACTTCTAGAGCTGGTCCTTCTGGACATGCTGGAGCTGCAGTTGATGACGTTGATGATGATGATGATGAGTTTTGAGATGTTAGATTCTTGAGACTGTTACTTTTGTCTTATGTTTACTTGGAAATGCTCCGACATTCCAAGATTTTATCAGTACTCTTATATTTTTTTATCAGCACTTTTTCTATTATGTGACTATTCATAGACATGGTTTTTGATTATGCCTCAGTTTTGGCATCTTAGTCTATTATTCAGCACTTTTTGTGTTTCAGTATTATGGTAGCACTATCTATCTTTTGTTGCTTCATACTTTATCAAATACTGCCTGTGACAAATACATGCCTGTGTTGTATTCTATAGACTATCTGTTTCTCTTACCATGTTTACTGTTTCTACAATGCCTGTCATGATTATCTATGTTTATTGTGTTTCTTCACTGTTTGTTACTTATGCATTTATTGTGGGGGAGCTTTCTCTTTTGCAATTATTTTGCTAAGTGACAACGGAGGAGAAATAAGATCTAACATTTTTCGTGCATACAGGTTATGAACAATTTTTTTTGATTACTATTTTGATTTGATTCCAAGCTTAGATGTTATATCGGCAAGGTTTGTCAATTATCAAAATGGGGGAGATTGTTGGCCTATTGGTCATAGTCAAACCTGATTTTAATAATTGATCAAACTCTGTCTTGATATAAATGCAAGTCAACTCAGATGTTTGCCTATGACGTTTTGGACACTGCTCAACAATGGATATCAACAATGTTCAAGACTGAAGCTGTTTGCCATTCAGAATGTACTTCCTATTATGTAATATAATTTTTCATTTTATTGAGTCTAGGAATACATTGTACACCGAGTCGTACTGGCAAATAGGCTATCCTAAAACGTTTTTCAAAACCATCCTATTCTTTACAAATGACCTACGTTTTTGAAAAACATTCTTTTTACAAAAAGCTTCTGAAGGATCTTTCAAAAAGCCAAATTTTATTTTCTCCAAAAATGAACTGGCAGAACCCCAGGAGAACTCGGGCCGAGTTCGGCCAGAGTTCGGCCATTTCGAATGTTAGTGAACGTTGGGTTTTTGAACTTGGTCATCCTTCAGTTACGGTTTGTTACAAAGAGTTCTGTCCGAATTCTGCCCGAATTCTGTCAGAGTTCTGTCTTTGGAAAAACTATAAATAGAGAAGTGTTTCGATCATTTCAGATCACCAATTCACTTTCAATCTCTTCTCTTCCTGAGCTTACATTCTTCAAAAGTGTTCTTAAAAGCTTTCATTTTCAAATCCCAAGCCAGTTATAATCCTCTAGTCGATTTGCCAGTGCGGTACGGTCTAGAAGTTTTCAGAGCGATTGTAATCAGAGGCTTGATAGAAGACACAACTCTTTATAATTGAAGTTGGTCGAGTTCTTCGTATCAAAGCCCGCGTCTGTAGAAGTTGCAAGGACTTCGTATGAAAACTTGCGGGATTTTTCAATAGTGGATTCAACTGGAAGCTAGAGTTCTTCCGACTGGACTAGTCCTCACAAGAGGGAAACCAGTATAAATCTCGGTGTTTGCGTTTGCCATCTGATCTCTTTTAAATTCTGTCATTTACTTTTTGTGATTATTATTTTATCTGTGATCTAACTGTTAACAAGTTTTTAATTAGCAATATTCCGCTGCCTACTCTATTCACCCCCCTCTAGAGTATTCTGCTTTACGATTTCGTTCCTACAATAGCAAGATACATAAAAATATGCCTATCTAACAGTTTAATCATGCTATAATATAAACAGGGTATAAACAAGAACTAGATATAAGACTGACTTGTGGCTACTAACAGGTAACTATGTACACGGATACGGGATCAACTATGCATAAATAAACTGCTGGAAAATAAGAGATCAATGGAATACCAACCCTCGCCCCAATGTGGACTCGTAGGTCAGTTTCAAGACAAGTCACCCTCGCCCCGTGTGTGGACTCGCAGGTGCAAACGGACAACCCTCGTCCCGTGTGTGGACTCGCAGGTTGTAAACAATCAAAATAAGGAAATAGCAGTTCAATCACACATACTTGTAGACACGACTTAGTCAAGATACAGGTTATGACACGGTACAACTCAGTCATGACACAGGTAAGGGCAACTCTAGCATGAACCATAATGTGGACAAGTCTGGTGTAACTACGCTATCAAGTTAGAAAATAGTGATATATAAGCAAGACAATAAACTAGTAAACACGGTATCATATAAATATATAGCAACTAAGGTAACTGAATATAACATACTAAAACAGATGAACTATAAGCATGAAAATGAACTGTAGAGGAAGGTAAGGTATCTTGCCTGGTGGTAGCGCGAAGAACCAATAATATACCATCAACTGGTACGCCATAAAGTCCAAATCTCATAAATGCCTTCGAAAGCTGAAATAGACACTGCCAATATTCTCAGAATAGTCAACTTAGCTAGGATTGCCTGTCCTTAAGTCCAATTCTGGATACAGGGGCAAAACGATAATTTTGGGCTAAAACGGTATCCATCGTTGGACCCGCTTTGCACCGAAAAACGTGCCAGAGTTAATGGGCTCTAAAATCGTCAAACAACATGTCTACAGATTCGGTTTGATGATACGAACCCAATGGTATGTTCAATTTTGGATTCCGGTGGGCCGTGCACAAAATCGCCCGTTGAATCGGACCGTGGGGCCCGCAAAACGACGATCCAATCAACTGTCTCAGAATCGGACCAAACTTGGTATACAGGACCAGAAAAATGATATGGTCCTGTTGGCACAAGTTTTGCCTTGATCTGACGAACGTGCACGAAGTAATTGGGAAATTTGTAAAGGGGCCGATACGGTAAATTTCGACGGATACGTATCAAATTCGTCGCGCACACGCGACCAATTTGAATTCCGTCAAAACCCACACGTCCGCAAAGCCGATACGCATCTTTCGATGCTTTCGGTTCGCGACCAAGTCGCCCGGATTGGCGGGACGCACGTCGTATCGAAGATTTTTCTAGTTTTTAAAACAGTTTTTCGATAAACTTCGGGATTCGATTTTTCGACACGTAGTCGATGATTTCCAAATCAGTAAAAAGGGTCGTAAAGTCCTATATGTTGTCTATAACTGTGTTCAAGTAGAATTTCTAAACGGTTATTGGATCGATCGGAATCGATCCTCGAATACGGGTATATGGACTATCATATGCTCTGTTTTTGGTCAGTTATTTGATCGACTTTGTGTCGATTTATCTGGCATACTAGGACTTCTAAGTTCAAACTAATAGAAGGAGATCGAAGTTGTATAGGTTAGGATTGTACCAGGGAAATCGGTTCGGGAAATCATCGAGCGATGTGGGAGAAAATGCGACCTGAAACTCCTCGATCGCTGTCGCCGCTGCTGTGAACTGTTGGCTGCCGCGCGCGTTTCCGGCCATCTCCAGCGGCGCGCGGCGGCGGGTGGGTCGCCAAGGCTGGAGGCTGCGGCCAGGGTCGGCGCTGGGATTAGGGTTGCGAGATTTCCGTATTCTCTCCCTCTCGATCTCTTGGTTACACATATGTATGCATTTGTAGCGCTCAGTCGGACTGCTCTTGGCCGCTGGGTTCTGAGTTTGCTACTGTTTAGCCGAGCAGGCATTTGGGAATAGCTCGGGGCTGGCTAGGTTGGGCCCTTAGCTAGGCCGGGCTGGCTTGGGGTTTATTATTAGTATTTTTTTCCTTTTTTATTCTCTAATGTTTTTCTTTAACAACTAATATATATATATATATATATTTATATATATATATATATATATATATATATATATATATTTTTTAATATATATATATATATATATATTTTATATATATATATATATATATATATATATATATATATATATATATATATATATATATATATATATATATATATATATATAGTAGAATGTATACACATACGCACATATATTTATATATATTCATATATACATGACATATACGTATATACGCATATATATATATATATATATATATATATATATATATATATATATATATATATATAATATATATGCGTATATACGTATATATATATATATATATATATATATATATATATATATATATATATATATATATATATATATATATATATATATTATATATATATATATACGCATATATATATATATATATATATATATATAGATATATATATATATATATATATATATATATATATATATATATACGTATATACGCATATATATATATATATATATATATATATATATATATATATATATATATATATATATATATATATATATATATATATATATATATATATATGCGTAAAAAGAAATATATATATATATAATATATATATATATATATATATAAAATAAATAAATAAATAAATAAATAAATAAATATATATATATATATATATATATATATATATATATATATATATATATATATATATATATATATATATATATATATATATATATATAATATACGTATATATATTCACACAAATATAACCAATAATAATAAAATAGTATTATTTAATAATAACCTCAATAATATAATAATAATAATAATAATAATAATAATAATAATAATAATAATAATAATAATAATAATAATGAAATTCAATAAACCAAATAATGGTGTATATACCATTTTGCACCGTCTAATAATCCCAAAAATGTACAAGGACCTATTTTATACAAATATTATTGAATATCAAAAAATGATATTTATAACATTTAATTAACAAATATTTAGAAAATATTTGTTAGATCGTTAAAACGAAATACAACGCAATCATACCAAAATACACCAACACAAATGTCGCTGGACGTACCGCATGAATACATGGGCTTGGGCTTGTTTTGGGTCAATCTGGACTAGTTCGGTACAACCGGGTTCCCTAAAACTCAATAATATAATTAATAAATAAATAATCTTCGGTAAGGATTAAGTCGCAACTTGGCCTAGTTTTCCTAGTTAGGACGTCACTATGGCTCGGCCTTCCCTACCAGGGCTAATATACTAGTCAAAGCACGCCACTGCACTATCCGTACCATGATTCCTAGTCGTCTGGTACTTCAAAACTTCACTATGGCTAAAGTCATCTACCGTAATAATTAACTAAATAATCGTTTATAAAAATCTAAAAATCGCCATTTAAAACAAATAAATAATAAAAAATTATTTCAAAAATTTTCGGGAAGGGAAGCTACACTCTGCAAGTTGTGCCTAGGCGCAATCTGAATAAATTCCTCTCATACATTCAAAAGCTGCCACGTACTTATGAACTGGGTTGCGCCTAGGCCCAACCCAATCAGGCGCAATATGACTTATTGACTGAAGCTCACGCAACCTAATAAAGTTGAGACAACTTACATTCTAAAGCAGTATGACGTGGCGTACATGCTACTAATCTCTCAAAACGTGTCCACTACTCTATACACGACCATGTGTATCTCAATCACATGATGCCATGCGTCTAAATACAGTTAGTACACGATTGTGTAACTGAATGGAAGCTGGCGCAACATAAGGTTGGCGCAACCTAAAGTGGCGCAGTCCGCGCAACCTAAAGTGGCACAGTCCAGCCTCGCGTACATCAGAATAACTGCTAAAACAGTTATTTCCTGAACTCTATAAATAGAGTTTCCAATCATTATCAATGCATCACAGAGATCAAGAACTCTTGCAAAATTGCTGCTGCATTCTCCAGAGGCTCTAGTCTTCAAGTTTACATAGTCCAAAGGATAAAGTGATCGTCTTCTGATCAAATTCCTACAGTTGTACTTCCCCAGAAATTAATTGTACTTTTGTATATTTTTCTTAGTTTGTAATCAAACTTTTGTTTTTGCAAACAAAATGGCGACTCTGCTGGGGACGACTTTCTCCTCTGATGAGAAGGTGATAACCCAATGTGATGCTGCGTCGATCGGCAAAATACAGAAGACTCTGGTTGTTCAAGTCAAATAGATAGCCTATGAAGATATGATCAACAAGAAGAGCAACACATGCGGTGTGGCTATCACCAAGAACAAAGCTGTGTGGACTCCTAAGTCTTCCACAGTTGCTGTTTCCCAGGCGCAACCTGCTTCTTTTGCCCAGGCACAATCAGTCTCTGTGGCTCAGGCGCAGCCTACTCCTGTAGCCCGTGCGTAGTCCACTCTTCCTGTTGCATATGCGCAGTCCACTCTTCCTGCTGCCAAGGCGCAGTACACTCTTCTTGCTGCTAAGACGCAACCTGTTGCAAAGGTGCAACCAGTAGCCCATTTGCCTATGGCACAACCTAAGCACTCAGTTGTCCAGACGCAGTCTGCTCACCATGCTGCTCTGGCGCAACCTAAGGGAACTAGTCTTTTGGCTATTCCCTCCTCTAATTCTCTAGTTCTGAACTTGGAGAAACAATATTTTAGTATCAAAACTAGACAGAACAAAGGGAAGGGTCCTTTGACACTGGCGCAACTTGTGCCTAAGATGGTCTCACAACAAAACAGTGGAAAACATTTTTTAGCTAATCCTTCACAAAATAAAAGAAAGCACCCTTTGGTCTTTTCTCAATCTTCCCTAGTCTATGACTCAGAGGAAAATATATCAGATTCCATTCCCTTAAACAGAGGTCTTTAAATCTCTGCTAAGGGAAAGAATATTGATCAAAGAGGTATCTTGCCTACCCCTATAGGGACTGCTCAAGATCTTCAAACCTTGCATATCTCAAGATCCATGCAAGAAAAATTGACGGTATCTCAAACAGAGGCACCGGGAGCAGAATTCTCTGATTTATGCGCTTATCTCAACAGACGTCAATCAGTATCAACCTCAGTGAAACGCAAGAATCCTATGCCAAAGGCCAATCTGTACCAGAATCAAAAGTTTGAAAAGAAGGACCCAATCATTTATGCCACTGATTTGAGTATTTCTTTGTACACTCACAGAACTAAGCATCTTAAGAACCGAAATCATATTCCTAACATCATTAAGGAATATGTTCCTCCGACTTCTTCTCGTCCTATTGTGGTGACTAATATCTGGGAACGTCTTACACAAAGACGAAAGATCACAGAGATGTCTCACTCACCTCTTAATCACTCATCAGAATGCTACTGCCTTCATGAAGTGGTCATCAAGTATTGTTGCCAATCAGCTAAACGATCTGTCTTCGATCGTCTAAACTATACTTCAACTCCTGAACCTATGACGAAAGATGAGGACGAGCTGTTATATGCCTCTTTCAACATGACTTCCTGAGACACTGGGGGTAAAAAATCTTCAAAGCGTGGCTCGTCTCGTAATCCGAGTCAGCAATACTTGAGACAACTCCGTGAATCTAGTGAAAGGGTCTTTCAACATACCAGATCGAAAGATCGGAATTCAGATCAGGATGTCTTCAATCGGGAAGATCTTCCCATTACTTATCTAGGAGAGGATTCTTTGTCTGATTTTGATGCAGATAGTGAAAGTTCTGAACAAACTATCTCATCAATAATGGCAAGAGAGGTTACAGCATATGCCATTACAGAAGACCAAGATTCTTCTAGTTCAGCCAGTCCAGAGCAACGAATTGCTGCACTGGAAGACAAACTGAAGACCATGGCTGAAATGGTCGTAACTATGCACACTATAATCGTGGCCCAACATACAGTGCCACCGGTTATAAATTCTGCTACAAATCCTGAGCTTATAGCATCTTCTATACCTGTTAATATTGGTCTTGGGGTACCTCCTCCCCAGGTTACTTCTGTACCAATCCACGCTGCTCCCAGTCAGTCTGGTACTAGGGGTGGTAATTATCATGGTTTTCCTCCTCCAAACAATTCAAATCAGCTTACCAATTCCCAAACATCATGAGATGCTAATGAGGCTGTAAAACTCTTACGCACTCAATTTGAGGCCTTTAAGCAGAAGGATGGTCTACAAAGACTTGGGATAAAATAACCTTATCCTGCAGAATGGAAGGACGTTCAATTTCCTCCTAAGTACAAGCTTTCCACTATCATGTTGTTTGATGTCAGCACTTCTCCAAGTCATTACATCAATCACTTTGAAGTGATGACTGGTGCTCTCCTTACCAGAGTGTTCGTCGGTTGTTTAGCCGACGCAGCATATGACTGGTACCGGAGCTTGCCTGATGGCTGCATAACTTCTTTTGCTGGTTTCAAGCAAATGTTCTTAGAATGGTTCTATGAAAGGGTCAATGATATGACGTTGTCTGTCCTTATTAAAATTAAATAAAGGCACAATAAATCCACAGAAAGTTTTATTGAAAGATTCCGCCGAGAGGTACTTAAAATGCCTTTAGGAACTCCATATGCTGTAACAATAGACACTTGCAAATCAAATTTGTTACCTATTATCAGCATGTGGACGGGATCAATCCAATTCCAAGATTGGCTTTATTTCATTATGAATGCCAAGGCGACGGAGATTCGTGCCAAAAAGTTCAAGCAGTTAGGAGTTCAAATAAATCATCCTAATCAAGATGAATATTCCACACCTGGTGCTAATAATCGTCAGAACAATCGCAAGGGTAAAGAAACATTGGCCATCAATCTCAAAGGTAAGGAGTCGTTGGCTGTTAATGTTGCTCAAACAGCACCCACTCTATCAGCACCACCACAGAAAGTACCTCATCCAAAAGAAGAATATTCTTTTGATGATGATGATATTATGAGAATCTTCGATTGCTTAATTAAACGCAATAAACTTTAATTGTCGGAAGCAAAACGGCCAGAAGAAGTAGGTAAAATTGACTACCCTAAATATTGTGTTTATCACAGATTTATATGACATCCAACCAGAGCATGCTACGTGCTCAAAGGTAAAATCTAGGAGATGGTCAATTCTGGAGCAGTTACCCTCCAGCAGGATGAGAAGACTGTGACGACCAATGTCATCTCTGTATAGTTTGGTGATTTTTTTACCACAACTAGTGCAAGATGGTGTTGTCCCTATTCCAAGGGCTACTCTCGAAATCGTGAACCTCCTACCACCCCAATATGAAGGACTTGTTCCCTTATCCACTAATAAAGGAGAAATTATGTGGATTCATCCAGATCTGGTAGCAGACTTTGAAGCACCTTCTTATTCCAATCAAAAGAAGTGCTCCAAAACTAAAGCCAAAAGCTGCAACATGGTATCCTTTGAACCGTTAGCAGAAGAAATTTTTTAATCGGTACTAGATCTGGAAAACCTTACCTCAGAGAGTATCCCAAAACTCAAGAGAATCCTATCCTATCTTCTGATGCTCCTCCTACAATATCTTCTCCTGCTGAGAATATACCATCTACATCATCACCGGTAGTGGAACCAACTCCTCCCAAATCGACATCAGCAGACAAGGGAAAACAACCTGTCCGTTTTGACAAAGCATTGAAGAAGTCCTCATCTCTTGGACTTAAAAAGCCATATAATTTTGACATATTGGCTCAATAAGCCAATACTCCAGCAAGATTGTCAATATTTGAACTCTTACGTCTCTCAAAAGAAACTCGAGAAATATTAAGTGAAGCTTCGATGCAGGCTGATGCTTGTCTTGCTCTCCTCAAGAAGCTTGAAAAGGAGTCTGTCAGCTGTACACATTGTCATAGTGTATTTGAATTAATGCCCAACATTACTTTTACACAAGATCATATGGTTTTAGAAGATAATCATCACGATCGTCCTCTCTATTTCACGGGGTATGTGGACACCATAAAAGTCGATCGCATTCTGATTGACCCAGGGTCTGCTCTTAGTATCATGCCGAAGTCTTTGCTGGATGCTCTAAAGATCCCAGTGCATAATCTTTCTACAACTATCACTACCTTCTTAGGGTTCAATCAAGGAAGGAGTGAACCTTTGGGGAAGATACGTCTGAAACTCCAAATTGGCAATCTTCGTACCAAGGTGACCTTCTATGTGATTGACAATCATGGCTCATATAATGCTTTATTGGGAAGACCATTCCTCTACGAACATAACATTGTACCTTCTACTCTTTATCAATGTTTCAAATATGTGGATGGTAATAGAGAAGTCCAAAAAGAAGTTACAGATCTAAATCCTTTCAAAGGGGTTGAAGCGTACTGCAACGACTCTCGCATGTAAAAAAAGGAATTCATGAAGGCGGTGTTAACAATGGATATGGATGAAGAACAGAAAGGTGTACCGAATGATACTCTAGTGATTCCTGTCAAAGGACGTACTTCCTGTCCCCAGTCTTCCAAACCATAGACTATCTACCTTCCTTCTCACAAGAAACAGCCTCCTGGTGTTAGTCAGGAACAAAGGGAGCTCACCTCTTCTGAGCCGCTTATAATCGACCTTCATCATAAGAAGCCCCTTCTTACTTCTCGCTCTTCTTCTTTCCCTCTGGTTATCAATCTGACTAAGCCTGTTAAGGCTAAAGGTCCTGTTGTAAATGATGGTGTAAAAATCAATAAAGCATCTCCTTTGCAGTATACTGATGTCTCTTATTATACTCAATGTTATTTGGATAAGCTAGATAGCTTTAAACCACTTACAATAGGAGTCATATCATCTCTACGAAATGTGGTATCATTGGATTCAATTCAAGAATCTTACTTCTTAGTACTGTCTCGAAAGAAAGGTGAAATGCCAATACTTTTAATAAACGAGAAGAACAAAAAATCATGCTTAACAATGATAATAAAGATGATATAGGAAGGCTACAATTACGTCGCTATAGTCCACAATCCAAGGCAATCATCAGTGAAATGGGCTATGATTTCAGAACTGGTCCCAATAGCGGTAAAGAAAGACGAACTCCTCTTCGTATTTTTGTTCTAAAAGGAAAATCACAACAATATTACAGTAAAGTAAAGTGGGGATTAGGTTATACTTCACCACTTTCAACTCTAGAACCTTTCGAATCTGATGAAGATGAACGATCTAACTCTTCTAATTCTATTTCATGGAATTCTGATACCAGTATTGTTCATGTTCATCGAATTATAGAATCTTCTAATATAGTGTATGCCGAATTCTCAGAAGATGATGAAGATGATATTGAGGAAGCTTCCGAAGTAGACCCTTGGGTACAAAGGATGGACAATCAGTGGGAACTCCGTTTTGAATAACGAGAGCCACCTACTGAGGATCAACTAATTCAGATCGATGTTGGAGAGAAAGATGTGCCACGACCAATCTTCATTAGCAAAAATCTCCCAGAGGATGATAAACAAGAATTGATTCACCTCATTCATGAATATATCGATGTCTTCGCCTAGAGCTATCACTACCAAAATTTATCGTTTTAGCGATGGCCACATCCGTCGCTAAGACGACGGTAAATACAATTAGCGACCGAGTACCGACGGATATTAGCTAAAAACATCCGTCGGCAATCAGCTCGTCGCTAATAACCTTCCGTCGCTAAGTTGTCGTCACATGACGGACTAGCGACGGATATTCGACGTTACAATACGAAGCCTTAGTGACGGATGTCCGACGGACTTTCGTCCACTTCAGCTTTTAAGTACTGTACTGTGTAGGCTATAGCGACGTACATTTCCGTCGAAAACCCGTCGTAACAGCGTATCACATTGTATCATTCCGTCGCTAATGTGTCGTAAGGCGTCGGTAATTAACGACCGCTTTCCGACGGATTACTGACGGACTATCCGTCGAGCAGGTTCTGGAAAAGCTTGGCATTTCCAGCACCATGGCAACAGAATCGTAGTCGCTAACCCGTCGCTACTGCGACGCGACAGCGACGGATTTCTGACTGATTATCCGTCGCCATGGTTCTGAAATTGTCATGCATTTCCAGAACCATGTCGACGGATTTGCCGTCACTACGCCGTCACTATTTAGAGCGACTGATTAGCGGCTGTCTACCAGTCGCCCTGGCGACGGCGGTTCCGTCGCTAGTCCGTCGAAGCTTATACCACCAGAACGTTACCGACGGATAATCCGTCGATAACCCGTCGCTGCCTGGAAACATTTTAAAAACTCCAGATAGCGACGGATTACCCGTCAACAACCCGTCGGAAACTGGGATTATCCGTCGCTACACGGTCACTAGTCCGTCATTAACTGGGTTTATTGGGAAAAATAAATTGCAGCACTTTCCCTGTTCACAAATATATGCATAAACCAAACCAATATATAATGCACACCAATTATCCAACAATCACACAGACCAAATATATAATGCAGTCACATTATCCAAGAATCACATAGACCAAGTAATGCACATACGAATTTAATGCACACCAATTATCCAAGAATCATATAGACTAAACCAAATTAATATAAAATAGACATCAATTATCCGGAAGAGTAACCTAATATCCATCGTCATAATCCGATCATTGCACAAATATTCCAAAATTTTCACAAATATTCCAAAACACATAGGAAAGAGTTGGCCAGTTACAGTAACCTAATATCCAATCCTGGCGACCGATCATAACACAAATATTCCAAAATTTTCACAAATATTCCAATACACATAGGAAAATCGACTTTCGCCTCAACAATGACCACAAGTCAGACGATGAATTCTCACAGCCAGGGATGATAGTTACGTTGAGGCATGTACCATTCTATCAGCCTCTTTGCATACGAAGGCTCAATCTGGTTGAGGTCTTCTGTAGGGACAGGAGGGTCGGTCCCGATGCTACTACTCTCTGACGGTGGCTCCTCCTTAGCTTCAAGCTTGGGAGCAATCTCTTCCCTGATGGTCATCGGTTCTTCCTTGACCTCGACCTTTGGTAACACCTTCTCCTTAACAGTCACCGGCTCTTGTTTGACGACGGAGACTTCCTCCGTGTCGACCTCCAAGGGTTTCTTGCCTCGACCCCTTCCTCGACTAGCAGCACCACCTCGACGAGTCCTAGGAGCCATCTTTCTGACAACAGAAATTTTCATATAGGGTAAAGAAATTTACTCAAGTTATAAAAGTTGTGACGTTGGTTTTTTGCGTTCATCATCATTAGAGGGAGCAGCACTGGAAAAGTTGTGACGTTGGTAGCATGAGTAAAAATCTGTATCACAAGACTAACAGAATTACTATGTAATCATGTACTCACCAATAACCGGATGTAACTGGAGTCGTTGGGCCTATCGTGCAGTAATTTGTGGATCCGCTGGTATAGGCCAGATGTACTTAGTATCTAGTATATCAAGCCTGTATCGGTCTATCGGATTGGTATAGGACGTATCATATTGGTATTGGCCTTAACAAATTGGTATCGTCCTATATCCGATATGTACATGTATCGGCCGTATAGCTAGGATTCATATTGGCCTTATCGATTTGGTATCGGTCATATCCGATATGTATCGGCCATGTTAGATTATTATATACCATTTCGGATTAGTTTCATGGAAGGTTTAGTAACAACTGTACTTGGATTTCTTTCTTCTCGAGCTAGAATACCATTGCAAGAGAATCACCAGATCGTGATTGGCCAGTTACAGTAACATACATACTTCCTTTTCCATCAGGAAAAGCGAGATTGAAAAGGAAGTATGTATGTTCTGTAACTGGCCATTTACGCTCTCGTGACTCTCTTGCAATGGTAATCTAGATCTAGAAGAGAGAAATCCAAGTACAGTTGTTACTAAACCTTCTACGAAACTAATCCGAAATGGTATATAATAATCCAACACGGCCGATACCTATCGGATATGACAGATACCAAATCGATAAGGCCAATATGAATCCTAGCTATACGGCCGATACATATCGGATAGGACGATACCAATTCGCTAAGACCAATACCAACCGATACGGCCCATACCAAAACGATAGATCGATACTAATCCGATACGGTCAATACTTATAAGTACCTACGGTCCAGGAGGTTGATCCGCTATAGTACACCCATGTACGATCAACGAAGTAACGATCCATTTCAATTTAGATGTGAAAATCTGTATCGTAAAACAAACTAAACATAATCAGTTCTATTTCACATGCTTAATTGCCAAGTATGGGAACGAATGGCTCAGAACACAATCCAAAATTCATTCTAGCATACATTAGTGTGAATCATCTACGTTCTGTACATATAGTGTAGTATATGTTCTTATCGTATCTAGTATCTGAAATTACCGTTTCAGAATCAAGATGAACTCACATAGATTACAGGTGCCCCACATTTGAGTGCTACACCAAGACTCACCGTGATGAGGTTAGTGATTTATTTAACCTAATATAGTAATCTTGTAATTTAAAGTTGGAAGAACGTGCAAGTAGCCTTATAGTTTCTGCCTCGCCAGTCGAATGGCTTAATTGCCAAGTATCGAAACGAATGGCTCAGAACACAACCCGAGATTCATTCTAGCATACATTAGTGAGTTCATCTTGATTCTGTTACGTCCTTCAGATACTAGATACGATAAGAACATATACTATACCATATGTACAGAACATAGATGATTCACACAAATGTATGCTAGAATGAATCTTGGCTTGTGTTCTGAGTCATCCGTTCTGATCAGGCATCTTCCTTCTCCTCTCCTCCACCATGGCTCTGAACAAATCTGCTCCTCCCTCTACTTCCCTTCTTATTTGACTCTCTCAGCAACATATGACATCCAGCTCAAGTGTAGAGTCGGGGGAGAAGAAGTGGGCAGAAAGAAGAGGGGGAAGCAGCACAGCCGGCGGCATGACCCGGAGGAAGTACAGAGGTTTTCTTCAACAGCCGTAGGAGAACTATAAGGATATATCTTTTTTGCGACATATCACATTGTCAAAGACCCTTAATGTGACAATCATGTTACCGCGGTGTCGGAAGACTAACATGTTAGTCTTTCGACACCGCGGTAACATGATATTCACATGAAGGGTCTTTAACAAGATGACATGTCGCTAAAAAGATATATCCTTATAGTTCTCCTACGGCTGTTGAAGAAAACCTCTGTACTTCCTCCGGGTCATGCCACCGGCTGTGCTGTTTCCCCTCCTCTTCCTGTCCACTTCTTCTCCCCCGACTCTACACTTGAGGTAGATGTTGTATGTTGCTGAGAGAGTCAAATAAGAAGAAGGGAAGTAGAGGGAGGAGCAGATTTGTTCAGAGCCATGGTGGAGGACGAGGAGAAGGAAGATGCTTGATCAGAACGGACGGCTCAGAACAAAAGCCAAGTTCATTCTAGCATACAATAGTGTGAATCATCTATGTTCTGTACATATGGTGTAGTATATGTTCTTATCGTATCTAGTATCTGAAGGACGTAACAGAATCAAGATGAACTCACTAATGTAATACTAAGACATCATCTACTACTATATAAGATATAGTGATAGGTTGTCGTATCATCATTGCCGAGGGATGAGGGTCGGAGGACAGTCAACTTTATCTAAGGCTACTTGCATAGTTTCTGCCTCGTCAGTCAAATGGCTGCAGGGACTATGTCCTGATCACCATTAGTGTGAATCATCTATGTTCTGTACATATGGTGCAACACTTTTCCTGTTCACAAAAATATACATAAACCAAACCAATATATAATGCACACCAATTATCCAAGAATCACATAGACCAAATATGCACATACGAATGGCTGCAGGGACTATGTCCTGATCACCATGTCGTACCGTAGATTAATACAAATAGAGCTGGAGCCAAAATACAGAAACCAAAATACAAAATACAGAAACCAAAATACAAAATATAGAATTCAAAATAGGACCCTCTGTGAGAACGGATGGCTCAGAACACAACCAACCGGAGAGGATACCCTGAGAGATCCATCTGAGTAGGACGTATACTCTGAGAGATCACCTTTACAAGAATGATATCAGTAGTGGGATTGAGTGCTGGAGGGGATACTATCAGAGTATACGTCCTACTCAGATGGGTCTCTCACCGTTACTATTTTTTTCTGACAGCATGGTGGATGTGCTCCGTCAACGGAATCTGACTCCAAGCCAAAACTTTGCCCCGGAGCTCAAGTGGACATCCTTTGTGTAGAGCTCGAGTAAGAGGTTCCTGACAGCATGGTGGTCTCCTTTGTCAAAGTATCCATGCTTGTCCCACAACCAATGTGGGATGAGCACGGATACTTTGACAAATGAGACCACCATGCTGTCAGGAACCTCTCACTCGAGCTCTACACGAAGGATGTCCACTTGAGCTTCGGGACAAAGTTTTGGCTCGGAGCAAGAATCTGTTGACGGAGCACATCTACTATGCTGTCAGAAAAAATTAGTAACGGTGGGAGACCCATCTGAGTAGGACGTATTCTCTGATAATATCTCCTCCAGCACTCAATCCCACTACTGATATCATTCTTGTAATTGTGATCTATCAGAGTATACGTCATACTGAGATGGATCTAGTATTCTCTCTTGTTGGTTGTCGTATCATCATTGCCGAGGGATGAGGGTCGGAGGACAGTACAAATAGTCTAATACAAAAACAACTCAATATGTAGTCCAATACAAATAGTCTAATACAAAAACAACCCAATACAAATAGTCCAATACAAATAAGTACTAATAGCTAATGAGAACCACGCTGCTCACGCAAACGCTCAGTGATACGTTCATGCAACCACCTCAAAAAAGCGAAATTTTTGGCGTGAGGAGAGCTGTCGTCCCTTGCAAGGACTGCATGAAGAGTCCTCTCGGTCTCACTAGCTACCGGTGCTGGATGAATAGAACTCCCGGTCTCACTAGCAACCGGTGCCACTTCCTCCTTAACTGTAGGAGGAGCCACCTCAGCATTCACTATTTTCCTCAAACGACGTGCCGCTCCTCGGGTCATGGGTGCTATCTGGTAAGATCGATAGTCACAAATAATATAATTGTAACAGAAGCAAGCTAACTAAAGGAACCATCATGTAATTTGAGTATATTTTCGAAAGCCGATAAAGTATAAAAAATTCAATTTTTTGCCAAGTGTGAGAACGGATGGCTCAGAAGACAACCCAAGATTCATTCAAGCATATATTAGTGTGAATCATCTATGTTCTGTACATATGGTGTAGTATATGTGCTTATCGTATCTAGTATCTGAAGGACGTACGTAACAGAATCAAGATAAACTCACATAATGTAATACTAAGACATCATCTTCTACTATATAAGATATAGTGATAGGTTGTCGTATCATCATTGCCGAGGGATGAGGGTCGGAAGACAGTCAACTTTATCTACGGCTACATAGTTTCTGCCTCGCCAGTCGAATGGCTGCAGGTACTATGTCCTGATCACCATGTCGTACCGTAGATCAAATGGAGCTGGAACTGGAGCCAAAATACAGTACTACTTCACCATGTCGTACCATTTTACTCTTTTCTCCTCCCTCCCTCCGGCGCTCTCACTCTCTCTGGCGCTCTCACACTACTAATCCCTATGTGTTTTAAGTGTGAGAACGGATGGCTCAGAACACAACCCAAGATTCATTCTAGCATACATTAGTGTGAATCATCTATATTCTGTATACATATCATGTAGTATATGTTAACCTTATCGTATCTAGTATCTGAAGGACATACGTAACAGAATCAAGATGAACTCACTAATGTAATACTAAGACATCATCTACCACTATATAAGATATAGTGATAGGTCGTCGTATCATCATTGCCGAGGGATGAGGGTCGGAGGACAGGCAACTTTATCTACGGCAAAATAGTTTCTGCCTCGCCAGTCGAATGGCTGTAGGGAATATCCGTCACCATGTCGTACCGTAGATTAATGCAATTAATGGAGCTGGAAATATCCGTCGCTAACCGGTAACTAGTCCGTCGCTAACTGAGATTGTCACATACACATATGTATATCACAGCTAGATGTATAGATATATACATCTATACAGAAGCACACAACTGATAGAACTCGCACTATCCTTGAGACAGTGAACATATACACCATAAATCCAAACCCCATATATATTCACATTTACTAATCCAAACACCACCAAACTAATGGAACAACCAATATGGATAACACATTATTTAGCAAATATATAAACTCAGATGAATTTGAGAAGCAAAGCCACACGCCGCCCCCGACAAAAGCACGCCGCCCCGAGCCCGCCGCCCAGTAGTTCGGTTGTATATATATATGAAGAGTGCTTATGGGTGTGCGTCGGTTGCAAATAGCCCCGACGCACCCGCCCCAAGCCAGCCGCCCAGCCCCCGACGCCGCCGCCCCAAGCCAGCCGCCCAGCCCCCAACCCAAGCCAGCCGCCCAGCCCCCTGTCCCAAGCCAGCCGCCCAGCCCCCGACGCCGTCGCCCCAAGCCAGCCGCCCAGCCCCCAACCCAAGCTAGCCGCCCAGCCCCCGACGCCGCCGCCCCAAGCCAGCCGCCCAGCCCCCGATGCCCCCGCCCCAAGCCAGCCACCCAGCCCCCGACCCAAGCCAGCCGCCCTGCCCCCGACGCCCCAACCCCAAGCCCACCGCCCAGCCCGCCGCCCCAAGCCCACCCGTCTCCCAGACCCCGACGCCCCCGCCCCAAGCCCACCGCCCAGACCCCGATCCAAGCCAGCCGCCCAGCCCCCGACGCCCCAACCCCAAGCCCGCCTCCCAGACCCCGACGCCTCTGCCCCAAGCCCACCGCCCAGCCCCCGACCCAAGCCAGCCTCCAAGCCACGGACGGCCCAGCCCCAATCGCGCCGCCCAGACCCTATAACCGAGAGAGAGAGAGAGAGAGAGAGAGAGAGAGATCGAGAGAGAGAGAGAGGGGGGGTTACCTTCGGGAGAGAGAGAGGAGAGGACGCCGACGCCGATAACCTTCCCGACGCCGATCACCGAAGCCGACACCGGCGAGAGAGAGAGAGAGAGAGAGAGGAGAGAGAGTGAATTTGGGGAAAATACGAAAAGTTTCCCCCACCGTTCCATTTAAAGTCTGGAACGTTTATTTAGCGACGGACGAGCGACCGGTAAAAGACCGTCGCCAATCGGTCGCCTTTTTGGATAAGTGTCGACTGCACATCCGTCGCTAAGGCGTCGAAAATATGTCCCGCCAATTTTCTACACAATTCTCGCCAAACTAATCGACTGTGTAGCGACGACCAAAACTCCATCGCTAAACACCGACACTCTAGCGACGGATGTGCGACCTTTCCTCCCCCTAAAATTAAAATAAAAATGACAAAGGATTGTAGTCGGTAAGCAGTCGCTGAGCGGCCACGAAACCGTCGCTAATACCGATGGAATAAGTCCGTCGCTAATACTCCGTCGCTAAATGAGCGTATTTTGGTAGTGTATGAAGACATGCCGGGATTAGATCCTCAGGTCACAACTCATAAACTTAACATCTTGCCTAATGCTAAGCCAGTCTAACAACAGCAACGGCGATTCAAGCCTGAAATGATGGATGTGATTGATGATGAAGTCAAAAAGCTTATAGCTTGCGGTTTTATTAGAGAAGAACAGCATCCTGATTTGGTAGCCAATGTCGTACCAGTTTTAAAGAAGACTGGGAAAGTGCGAGTGTGCATAGTCTTTCGAGATATTAATGATGCTTGTCCTAAAGATGAATTCTCTCTCCCAATTACTGATGTCATGTTCGAAATACTTGTGGATTCGAACGAATTTCTTTCATGGATGGGTTTTTTTGGATATAATCAAATCCGGATGAATCCTGAAGATGAAAAAAATACTTTATTCCGTACTGCTCGTGGGGTATACTGTTATACAGTCATGTCTTTCGGTCTTAAGAACGCAGGTGCAATTTACCAGCGGGCTATGAGTACTATCTTTCGAGACCATTTTTAAAAGACTGTCGAATGCTATGTTAATGATATTGTCGTCAAAAGTCGTCTAAAGCAAGATCACATTCAAGATTTAAGAACTATCTCCAATCTAATGTGCCAGCATCAACTCAAAATGAACCCCACCAAGTCTTTCTTGGGTGTCTCTAGTGAAAATTTTCTCAGATTCGTCATTACCTCTAAAGGTATACACGTTGATCCCGGCGCAACCTAAAAGAGTTACGATGATTACAAGGTCGACTTGCGTACATCAGGCGGTTCATTTCGAATTTATCTGGATGTTGCAGACCATTTACCCAGTTAATGAAGAAAGGTGTATCTTTTATTTGGACGAAATAATGTCAACGAGCATTTGATAGCATAAAATGGTATTTGATGAATCCACCGGTCCTTGTACCACCGATCTCAGGAATACCCTTCTTAATGTATGTCCGGGTGATGGACCATTCATTGGGAGTGTTGCTGGCTCAGAAGAACAAAGAAGGTCATGAATAAGCCATCTACTACCTTAGTCGAACGATGATTGAAGCTGAACATCGTTATAGTCCGGTGGAGAAGGAATGTTTAGCCTTATTGTTTATGGTTCAAAAGATAAGATATTACATTATCGGCCAAACTATTCATGTTATTTCTCGAGTCAATCCTCTTCGTGTCTTAATGAAGAAGCCCAGTACACTCAATTTTAGGCTTGCCACATTGGCCATATTATTAGCACAATAAGATATGGTGTATGTTCCTCAAAAGTTCGTGAAAGGCCAAGCACTAGCTGATTTCTTAGCAGCTTATCCTGTCCCTAAAACATCTAAGCTTTATGACGAAATTTCAGACGAGACATTGAAATCAAATATGATCTCAGAAGAATTTTCTACTTGGCGATTGTTCTTTGATAGAGCTTCTAGAATTGGACCCGGAGGCACCCTTGTTGCTGGAATAGGAATTGTTCTTGTTTCACCAGAAGGATTAGCTATTCAGAGAGCTTATTCTTTGGATGAGTCGTGCTCCAACAATGTAGCAGAATATAATGCACTGCTCATTGGATTCCACTTAGCCAAACAACTAGATATTGAATATCTCGAAGTATATGGTGATTCTTGTGGCATCTGCCATCCCGATTATAATTTAGTGATATTTTTTTATTTTTAATTGATTAGTTTATATTTAATTTTCTATGATCATAGGAGTTGTGACTAAGCCCACAGGTGATTTATGACCATCTTGTGGTCACATGACCTCTAGATAGCCTATATATATTATTAGCTATTTTATATTTTTCTACAATTTTTGGATATTTTTATTATTTAATATTTAAGGTTTTATTATATTAAGGACTTTTAGGATTTACTGTAAGGTCATACGGGGGTATTTTTGGACCAAATATTTTTATTTGGGCTCTAAATGACTAAAAATATTTTCTAGAATATTTTAGATTTTTTCTAGATTTATTTAGAATTTTAGGATTTTTTATATAATTAAAACCTATAGAAATTATATTTTATAGGCTTTGGGAATTTACTGTGAGGTCACACGATGATATTTTATGTTAAAATATTTTATTTATATTCTAGACACTTAAAAATATTTTCTAAAATTTTCTAAAATTTTTCTAGAATTTTCTACAATTTATTTTAATTTATTTGGACTTAAAATAATTTTTAAATAATTTTCTGAATTAAATAAATAAATACCCAGAAATCCAACGGGAGGGGGGGGGGGAGGCCACATGTCGGCGCCAACTGCTACAGTGATCGCCTCTCTCTCTCTCCTATATATATATATATATATATATATATATATATATATATATATATTCGACCACCCTAATTAAATTCCAGCAGCCTTTTGTGGGAGAACTCATCTAGGGTTCCGACTTTCTGAAGCGTTTTCCGCCAACTCCGATGTGCTTTTTGTGTGCTATTTTTTTTTGGATTCATAACGAGGTAAGCTTTCTGATTATGTAATTTATTTTCGTAGATATTATTCCTAAATTTTTGGAAAATTAGTAGAGTGTCGGTTGTCCGAAACTTGACACGTTTCGGTGTTTTCGAGATTTCGGGAGGATCGAAAATCGAAATCACGAACCGTTTGAAGTTTCGAAAAGATAACACAGATCTCTACAATATACATATTTTTCCAGAAATTAATTCGTTCATCTAGTATTTTAGTTTTCTGTTGAACTCAGAATTGATCGGTTGATCCCCGTTTTGGTCACGATTAGCCATAACGGCGATATCTTTTGACCAAAGCGCGATTTTGTGGCACGGTTGATTCCAGCACACTCGTGGTGCTGAAATCTACCAAGGTGCACTTTCAAAATCTAGAGTTTACAGTGTTTGACTAGATAGTCAACGACACGATTCGATTTACGTGCTATGGTTTCTAAAATTGGGAAACACGACTTTTGATAGCCAAACTTGCATGTTTAGATTATATTCAGATTATTATTAGGTTAAATTAGATTTTTAAGTGAATTATTCCAGAATTAATTATTATTAGATTAGTAACCCAACTAGCCACTATTCCATGAATTTAGAACTAGAACATTAGAATTGATTTATAGTTTTCGTGCACGGTTCATGGTACGATATGTGTTATAGGTTGACAGCTCCTAGATCTGCATCCTCTCATCCTCGACTTGTGACTACGGTTTGTGCAAGGACCACATACAAGATACCTTGCCTCCCTCTACAGTTTATTTATATGTATATTCTTATTGTTATCTAGTTTTACTAGTTGATTATTTATATGTGATTTGTACATCATGCCTGCTAGTATATATATAGCCTTGTTTATAATTAGCTTTGTAGTTCATATTGGATATACGTATATATAGTTCTTGTTCATAGTTAATTTTGTAGTTCATATTGGATTGGTTCTCTCGTGTATCTTGACTGGGTCATATCGTGTCGTCACTTGTACTTCGACTGAGTCGTATAATGTCATAGGATGAGTTAGTTATAGCGGAACTGCTGAATCTTGAATTCTTGAAGCTAACATGCGAGTCCACACTAGGGACGAGGGTTAGTAGTTATCTGTCCGCACCTGCGAGTCTACACTAGGGGCGAGGGTAATTTCTTGAAGCTAACCTGCGAGTCCACACTAGGGGCGAGGGTTAGTAGTTGTTCAAACTTGTGAGTCCATACTAGGGGCGAGGGTTTGAGTATTCTATTGATTATCTATTGACATCGTTACATCGTGTTCTCTTATTCTCCTCCAGCAGTTCATTTATGCGTAGTGGTTCTTCTAGTCATTGTATAGTCATATTTTCGTATTGATTGGTCTTTTCCCGTTTATTTCTTATATTTTCATTATTGCATGATAAACTGCTAGATATGCATATTTTTATGTATCTTGCAATGTCCCCTGAGGACCTAATGATCTCTTCAGGTTTAGTGATTACATGGAGTAGCTAGTAGTTCTGGATGATGGAGGATTTATGATTCTTGTGGGTTTCAGATGCGATGGTTACGCTTGCGGGATTCAGGTATTCGTTATTACGTTTTTTATCCGATCATGCTTTCATACCTTATCATGAGATATCCTGTTTCTTGATTCAGTTTTCAGACTCTTTTATTTTTTCAGAGTCTTATCGGATATATATGCTAGTGGGCTGCAGACCACGACCCATAGTGTTCATTCATGTTTTATATTCTTTTTGTGGATTAAGATATAGATTACATTGCCATGATTTGGCAGTATACCATAGCCTTGACAGCGTTTACGTATTCGAGTCGGGCTGGAGTTCGCTCGATACGTAGCTGGCTTGCTCACGAGCTCGCGTCCGAAAAGCGGGTGCGGCTCGTGACAAGTTTTTTTGGTAGCCCATACAGGTTAGATCATATCATGCCGGTTACGTAACTGTACTAGCACGAGCCTGCGACAATGACTAAACCTAGAAATCTCAATCCACACTGCCTTGAAAATTCTCCTAGAAATTTCTCTACATCCTTGAAAACTCTATATTTGCTCTTGATTATACTTCCTTGCTTTCCCGTACCATTAATTCTCGTCCCTTTCTATTTCGGGGTGACGAAGGATCGTGCTGTCTAGAATCTTTCAGAAATCCTTAAATTATAGTATAATATTGCTTGACTATTGAATATTTGGTTGTTTATAGATATGAGGGATTGTAGATGCCATACACCCTAGATATCTGTTTGTAGAATTGTTAGCAACTAGTTAGAAGATTATAAGATTTTAGTGACCATATTTTGAGGAGTAGTATGACCAAAGGAGGGTAGAAGTCCTCGAGGTTATGTAGTTCTGAGAAATTAAATTTGAGGAGATTAAGGTAATAGTAGACTTTAAATTTTAAGGGATAGTCATGAATTAGAATTTTGAGGACGAAATTATTTTTAAGGGGGATAGTATGTGGCATCTGTCATCCCGATTATAATTTAGTGATATTTTTTATTTTTAATTGATTAGTTTATATTTAATTTTCTATGATCATAGGAGTTGTGACTAAGCCCACAGGTGATTTATGACCATCTTGTGGTCACATGACCTCTAGATAGTCTATATATGTATTATTTAGCTATTTTATATTTTTTACAATTTTTGGATATTTTTCGGTATTTAATATTTAAGGTTTTATTATTTTAAAGGACTTTTAGGATTTAGTCATACATGGGTATTTTTGGACCAAATATTTTTATTTGGGCTCTAAATGAATAAAAATATTTTCTAGAATATTTTAGATTTTTTCTGGATTTATTTAGAATTTTTGGAAATTTTTATATAATTAAAACCTATAGAAATTATATTTTATAGGCTTTGAGAATTTACTGTGAGGTCACATGATGATATTTTATGTTAAAATATTTTATTTATATTCTAGACACTTAGAAATATTTTCTAGAATTTTCTAGAATTTTTCTGAATTTTTTCTGCAATTTATTTTGATTTATTTGGACTTAAAATAATTTTTAAATAATTTTCTGAATTAAATAAATAAATAAATACCCAAAAATCCACCCGGGGGGCCCACCTTTCGGTGCCAACTGCTACAGTGATCGCCTCTCTCTCTCTCTCCAATATATATATTATTATATTCGTCCAACCTAATTAAATTCCAGCAGCCTTTTGTGGGAGAACTCATCTAGGGTTTCGACTTCCCGAAGCGATTCCCGACAACTTCGACGTGCTTTTCGCGCACCATTGTTTTTGTTGGATTCGTATCGAGGTAAGCTTTCTGATTATGTAATTTATTTTCGTAGATATTATTCCTAAATTTTTGGAAAATTCGTAGAGTGTCGGTTGTCCGAAACTTGACACGTTACGGTGTTTTCGAGATTCCGGGACGGATCGGAAATCGAAATCACGAACCGTTTGAAGTTTTGGAAAGCTAACACATAGCTCTACGACATATATATTTTTCTAGAAATTAATTCGTTATCTAGTATTTTAGTTTTCTGTTGAACTCAGAATTGATCGGTTGATCCCCGTTTTGGTCACGATTAGCCATAACGGCGATATCTTTTGACCAAAGCACGATTTTGTGGAAGGTTGATTCCAGCGCACTCGTGGTGCTAAAATCTACCAAGTTGTAATTTCAAAATCTTGAGTTCACAGCGTTTGACTAGATAGTCAACGGTACGTCTCGATTTGCGTGTCATGGTTTCCAAAATTAGGAAACACGACTTTTGATAGCCAAACTTGCATGTTTAGATTATATTCAGATTATTATTAGGTTAAATTAGATTTTTAAGTGAATTATTTCAGAATTAATTATTATTAGATTAGTAACCCAATTAGCCACTATTCCATGAATTTAGAACTAGAACATTAGAATTGATTTATAGTTTTCGTGCACGGTTCATGGTGCGATATGTGTTATAGGTTGACAGCTCCTAGATCGGCATCCCCTCATCCTGGACTTGTGACTACAGGTTTGTGCAAGGACCACATGCAAGATACCTTGCCTCCCTCTACAGTTTATTTACATGCATATTCTTATTGTTATCTAGTTTTACTAGTTGATTATTTATATCTGATTTGTATATCATGCATGCTAGTTTATATATAGCCTTGTTTATAATTAGCTTTGTAGTTCATATTGGATATACGTATATATAGTTCTTGTTCATAGTTAATTTTTTAGTTCATATTGGATTGGTTCTCTCGTGTATCATGACTGGGTCATATCGTATCGTCACCTGTACTTCGACTGAGTCGTATCGTGTCATAGGATGAGTAAGTCATAGTGGAACTGCTGAAACTTGAATTCTTGAAGCTAACTTGCGAGTCCACACTAGGGGCGAGGGTTAGTAGTTATCTGTCCGCACCTGCGAGTCCACACTAGGGGCGAGGGTAATTTCTTGAAGCTAACCTGTGAGTCCATACTAGGGGCGAGGGATAGTAGTTATCTGTCCGCACCTGAGAGTCCACACTAGGGGCGAGGGTGATTTCTTGAAGCTAACCTATGAGTCCACACTAGAGACGAGGGTTAGTAGTTATTTGTCCGCACCTGCGAGTCCACACTAGGGACGAGGGTGATTTCTTGAAGCTAACCTGCGAGTCCACACTAGGGGCGAGGGTTAGTAGTTGTTCAAACTTGTGAGTCCACACTAGGAGCGAGGGTTTGAGTATTCTATTGATTATCTGTTGATATCGTTACATCGTGTTCTCTTGTTCTCCTCCAGCAGTTCGTTTATGCGTAGTGGTTCTTCCAGTCGTGTATAGTCGTATTTTCGTGTTGATTGGTCTTTTCTCGTTTATTTCTTGTATTTTCTTTATTGCATGATAAACTGCTAGATAGGCATGTTTTTATGTATCTTGCTATGTCCCCTGAGGACCTGATGATCTCTTCAGGTTTAGTGATTGCATGGAGTATCTAGTAGTTCTAGGATGGCGGAGGATTTGTGATTCTTGTGGGTTTCGGATGCGATGGTATGCTTGCGGGATTCAGGTATTCGTTATTACATTTATTATCCGCTCGTGCTTTCATACCTTATTATGAGATATCCTGTTTCTTGATTCAGTTTTCAGACCCTTGTTATTTTCTTTAGAGTCTTATCGGACATATATGCTAGTGGGATGCAGACCACGACCCATAGTGTTCATTCATGTTTCATATTCTTATTGTGGATTGAGATATAGATTGCATTGCCATGATTTGGCAGTATACCATAGCCTTGACGGTGTTTACGTATTCGAGTCGGGCTGGAGTACGCTCGATACGTAGCTGGCTTGCTCACGAGCTCACATCCTGAAAAGCGGGTGCGGGTCGTTACAATTCTAAGCTGATTGTTAATCAGGTTAGAGGCACATATGAAGTCTGACATCAAGATCTGGTACCATACTACGAAGCAGCGGTCCGAATAGCTTCTTCGTTCAAAGGGTTCTTCATTGAACATGTACGTCGAATATGTAACACAGAAGCTGATGCCTTGGCTAACCTAGCTGCGGTATTGGCAGTTCCAGTCAATAGACAATAAATGGTTGTTATCTCAAATAGAGAACTATTTTGTATTGAAAACAACCATAATATTGAATTCAGTAACTCAACTGAAGTCAATGTCACCAGTAAAGACTGGAGAGCACCTTTCATCGATTTTGTAGTACATGACATATTACCAGAAGATCCTAAGGAAGCTACAAGTATTCGTCGCCGATCGCTTCGATTCTATTATAATCATACCACCAAAATTGTCACCCCCAGTTTTCAATAACAGAGATATTTTGGTCATTTTCCACTTTAGAATAATTTTAAAATTATTTTATTATTTATGATATTGTTTTGGGGTTATTTGAGTCGGGTTCAAATTTCAACTCAATCCGACTTGTATCGGGGACCCGGAATAGTTTTGACTCTAGTGGGACCCACTCATTAGTTAGACATGGCCCATATGACAATATTTAAGTTAGTATGGTTAGACTAATTATTCATGACTAGGTTGGGTTAATTAGAGATTCAAACTAGACTAATTTAGCCCCAAACTAAAACCTATTTTTTAATTTAAACCAGTAGGAGCTAGAGGGGGGTATTTTAGACTTTAGTATAAGGGGACACCTATCCATCTATGGCCGACCACTAGGAGGGATAGGGATGAGTCACTTCATTTCATTTTTATCTTTCTCTCTTGTTCTTCCCCAAATTTGATAGGAACCTCCATCGATTTCATCAATAAATCAATTCTTTCCTCCATCAAATCTTTATCTATTATTCTCTACTCCATGAAGAGAGGGTGCTACCCAAGTTTTTGAGGTTTTGGCTTTGGTTCGTGTCCATTTGGAGATCACTTCGTGTCGGTGTCGTATCGGAAGGAGTTCCCTTGGATTTTACCTCCCGGAAGGTAAAATCTACCCTCTATTTCAATCCTACATGCATATTGGATCATTTTGAACCCATAGGAATGACCCCCATGGTTGTGTCTCCATTTGTGTCCATTTCGTGTCCATTTGGAGTTATTAAGAGTGTCCTTGTTGTGCTTTGTGTCCATGTGGGAAACCCCCAATATTGGACACTTGTGTTTAAATAATTTAATACATATTTTAATATTAGATTTTTATATGTTTGAGATGTTTTATTCTTTTCTTTACATTTTTCTCCATGTATCGTAATGTATCATAATATATATACAAGTATTTATAATATTGAGTGTGTGTGTATATATATATATATATATATATATATATATATATATATATATATATATATATATATTTTTTTTTTTTTTTTTTTTTTTTATATATATATATATATATATATATATATATATATATATATATATATATATATATATATATAATATATATATATATATATATATATATATATATATATATATATATATATATATAAGCAATAAGCAAAAGCAGCAGCAGCAGCAGTTTTCAGCAAGCAATAAGCATAATCAGCAGCATAAGCAGTTGCAATAAGCAGCAGCTTTTCAGCAGCAGCTTATTGGCAGCTTTTTGAGCTTTTTAGCCTTTAGTTTTAATCCATTTAATCCTCTTTTTCCTTTAGAAATTAGCCCCCTTCCTTTTAGACATTTTCCTATATTAGTTAGCCCATGTTAGATAGAGTTTGCTACCAAGTTGTTAGATATTTTTTAGTAGATGTTAGCTTATATGTTAGTATAAGTTAGGATATGAGATGTTATATTTGAGAGTTGTGGACCTTGTGGGATGTGTTTAGTGAGTGCACTAGATAAGTTAGTATCCTAATAGTGCTAGTATGGTTGGATAGTGTTAGGAAATTGGTATCTCAAGATACCATAGGGTGTCTCATGATACCTTAAGGTAATTTTGAGAGTGACCAACATGGGTGATAAGATGGACTGGATGGGCTAGATACCTAGATTTCTGGGTTGGTAATATCTAGATAGGTTAGTGTCTAGCTACCCTAAGAAGCCTAGGTCAGTCTACCAAGGTTAGGAAGGGTTGCCTATGTATCGGGGCAAGGTATTGGGAATACTTTGTGAAGGGCAATAGGTAAGGTTAAGGTAATTACCTAGAATCTAAGGTATGAGTCTAAGGGGTTAGGATATGGTTAAAAATTGATTGTCTTGGTTGGAAATAGTTAGGATTAGTACTCTTAGACTAGTTTTGACCTCGGTTGACCGTTATGACCAAAAGTCAGCAAAAGTCAACCGAAAGTCAAACTTAGCCTAAAGTGACTAGAATTGACCCGAAACCAAACCAGAGATGACCAGTTGACTGAAAGTCAACAGTTGGTCAACATTAGCCTAGTTTGACCTAGGGTTGACCAGGGTTGACCAGAAGTCAACTGTAAGTCAACCTTTGACCCAGTTTGACCTAGTTTGACTTGGATTGACTTCCTATGACCTAGTATGACCTAGTATGATCTAGTATGACCTAGTATGACCTAGTATGACCTAGTTTGGCCCAGTATGACCTAGTTTGACCTAGTTTGACTTAGACTTGCATATCATGACTTAATTAGTTTCTCTTTTATTATTAAACCCTGTTTTGACTTATATTATCTCATCTTTAGGTCTGTGATTACTCTGAGCATCTGTTCACCTTATCAGCTCAGGACCACAGGCGAGTACATTCAGTGATAGTTTTCATTATCTTGATATCTGCTATATCCGATTTAGTTGTAGTGTCTTACTTGATTTCCTGATACGATGGTTTCACGGACTAGTATACGTCGGATCATGACATGAGATATTGTTCTTGGATTTTCTTGGTATATTGGTACATTTCCTGTCTTGTTGTCCTATACTTGTATAGACACCGATTCCTGGAAGGGAGTAGCTACCCTCTTAGGGAATCCCGTGTCATGACATGTCATGCCCGGATCTATTATACTATTCGGGGATGGGAAATTATTAGGGGCTATGTGATCAATACCATCCTGTCACTATATTCTTGTGCTTGCGCCACTCTCACCTCACGTAGGGTGTAGCGAGATCTTATTCCTCGTGCTCGTTATCCAGGTTGGCCGGAATGACCCTTTCCAGTAATTTTCATGTGATTGTCGGGCCAAGTGGATAGCATGTCCTGTACTTTCCCAAGCCGATCACATAATGCTCTAATAATTCATGGCATATTTTATATTTATTTTATTACAACATATATCCTACTCAGTTCTATATTCAGTACTTTTCTCACCATGTTATGATATTCAGTACTCCCATGTTCTACATGATCTTATGCTAAACCTTGATTGGAGGCTAAGTTCTGTTCAGGAGAAGGGTTTCAACCCCGGTCCTGTTTGGTTTACGGGTTGTAACTTGGCTTCCGAATAGCTCCCAAGTCATCCTATATTTTGTCTTGTATTTCATTATAATTGTCTCTTATAGAATTTGTCAATTCATATGGAACTGCTGTTAGTGTTTGTACTTGCTCATTTTCCTGACAGGATTCCGTTGATATATTAAAGATGATTCTGAGGCAGAATGCTCGACCTACTATGGGGTCGAGATAGACGGAGATGTAGAAGCATGAAAAAGAAGGAAAAAAATGATCCATGCGGCCAAGGGGCCGCATGCGGCTCAGGAGTCCCATGCGGCTCAAACGCATAGGCAGCTCGAGCGGACTCCATGCGGCCCGCAGAGGGAAGCCACGTGTCTTTTCAGAACAGCTGTGCCCAGCGTTATTCAAACACAATTAATGCTCTGACGGCTGACAACTGACAACTGACAGCTGACAGCCCTGACGTAAAGTAGTCATGATGACTGACACAAGAGCACTATTTTCCTAGGGAACTGGAGAAAATCTTCACAGCTTCGAGGCAAGTTTATGCGGTCAGACTAGACGAGTTCACGCGGCCAGTGCAGAGAAACCTATGCGGTTCAATCATGAAGGTCCCCCATGCGGCTCGGCCATGAAGAAATCCATGCGGCTCGGTCATGGAGACTCTCATGCGGCTCGGCCATGAAGACCCCCATGCGGCTCGGTCATGAACATATTCATGCGGCTCGGTCATGACAACCTTCATGCGGTTCGAGTATAGAGACTATTCATGCGGCTCGGTCATAAAATCTTTCATGCGGCTCGGTCATGACGACCTTCATGCGGCCCAAATATGAACGCTCCTCATGCGGCTCAACAATGATGACAGGACACGTGTCCTAAAGATAATCAAATTTCGGGTCAGATCCTAATAATTTGGGACACGTGGCAAGAGAATGAATTAAATTGATTCATTTAGATTTGCGGACATCAACAAATTATCATGATAGGGATTTATTGCTGTAATGCCCCACTCCGTACGGTGCATTATGCTGAGTCGTTGACTCGAAGAGTTGCGTTGACCCGATTACATATCGATGTGAATCGATACGTAGTGTTAAGTTGTCCTGAGCAATGCATCAAACTAAGTTGATGCGAAGAGTTGCCTTGCCCCGAAAGAATGCATCGAGTTGAATCGATGCGAAGCGCCGCGTTGCCCCGAAGGATGAGTGCGTTGAATCGGCTCGAAGATTCTAAGAAATCGAATCGACCAAGGCGCAAGTCCAAATCGATGCAAGTATTGATTTTAATTGGTTTCGTGTGCAGGTTATACTTTGACGAGAAAATATTAGAGGTCGATCTTTTGACATATTTAGTAAGGGGTCCGCGAAATCAAATCGTCGCCTTGCGACGGGCCGAGACTTGGGCACGCTAAGGCAAATCGGATGTATAACTTAGTGAAGCACGAAGTGCTCGAATGGCTAAGTCAGGAGAGTGGCCGTGCAACAAAGTTATGAAATCGAGCCACATCGGCTCGGCAAAACGACGAAGGCGAATCGACTCAAGGTGGGAGGATTGACTTCTTTTTACTCCTTCATTCGATAAGTCAAATATATCATTGTATACTAAGTTAACCTATCGACGCCACGGGCGTGGTCCGATCAGAGATAAATCATAGTGTGTGTCGAACACTAAGTTAGAACAATTGAAATGAAACGTGCATCAATATGCACGAGTCGCTATGGGACATTGGATATCGCTAAGGCGAGCGCCTCGGAGCGCAAGCCACAAAAACATGATAACTCTACTTGGCGAGTGCCTTAGTGCACGAACCATACCGTGCCTTACGCATGAGTTAGAATGGCTAGAACATTGAAAGACAATAGGCGAGCGCCCTAGCGCGTAAGCCCGAACATTGAATGCTAAGTTATAGAATATGGGAATATGGTCAAAATGTGCCTACGTGCACGGGATAATAAAAGATGGCTTCGTTGCGAGAAAATACAGTTATGGCATGAATGTGGCAGAACTGTCGGATATGACATGGTGCCTCGAAAGGTGTTCAAGACCTTCGGGTCGTTCGGTTGACGAGCATTGAGTTGAGGCACGATGCCATTGAATCATTGAAACTGAAGTATGAAATGTAAGAACACAGAAAGTTAACGAAAGAGACTGCGAGATGATAAAGTCTGAGTCTTGGACTCAAGGCTATGCTTGGTTGTTTGAATGATAGTGCGTTGCATGGTCGAATGGAATGGACTTGAGATAATTGCGATGATATCTTCCGTGCACGGAACGTTCCCTCCTAACGGGCGCACCGGGGCACCGGGGACCGTTCGACCTAGGAGGGATGTAAATCTTTGATAGGCGCACATCTGCGAAGTCCGATTAGCACTCGGTCGTAAATGTGAGAAGCCACAAATGATGGTAGGCACGCGGTAAGTTTCGGTTGTTGGGATAGCAACCCAACCCATGAAAACGCCGGGCTACCCAAACAAGAGAGAGAAAAGAAGGAGAGAAAAGAAAGTAAGGAAAAATAAAAGACAAACTCCTTTAGTCCATTCCGGCGCGGATACGCCCACGACCTTCATATAGTTAAGGAACTGATGGGTTGAAAGTGTAGGCGCAGATGCGTCCCGCATAGAGATCCTGCTTAGAGATGCACATATAACATGACATGGAAGGAATGAGGCGTATTCACCTTGTGTCGGTGCAAGGGCGAGTGCGTCGACTTGGTAAGTCGCACCACGAATCAAACACGAGATTGTTTGTTTGCTTGCCTATTCAATTCGATAACATGCTGCTATGATAATATGCTTTACGCTTTCGAAGATGCCATAAAATTGACCCTAAGGAGAACGTAGCAAGATCATAAGCTAAGTTGCATGATTCAACATAAATATTAAAAATATCAGTTTGGAAAGATGATCTTTACTTCAGTACATGCGAGGACGAACGTACTGATCCCCCACCAGCTTCATGTAGGGTGTAGGGAATGGACTGCTCGCGGCGAAGCATTGCTTGAACGTGTTAAGGCTTGGAATGCCGAAGCGCATTGAAGCGTGCTATCGTATTGACGCTCGGACTACACAGCTGGATTGATGCGGCCGAGATATAGAAGGCATGATGTATGGAACGATGAAATCCTTTAGTGGGCAAGAGAGAACCTGAGTGTTGTAGCCAATCTGGCATGTATTGTTAGGCTATCGAAAGCCTTTGTAATCTCTGTTTCGGATATCAATAAAGAGAATTTGTTTCGTATACTCTGTTTCCTTTCTTTGTTAAATATCGAATCAAAAGATAACCATTTGAGAACTTGTCATCTTGCCTTGCACGAGTGCAACTCTAGGCTCGTGCGGCATCACACCCCCTGCGAGGACGATGATTCGGGTGATTCCGGGTCGGGGCGTAGACAAATTGGTATCAGAGCTCTATGCTCAATTTTCTCTGGACGCTCGCTTCATTACAATTCTAAAAGTTGCCCACCACCACTTGATATCACTCTTGACTCTACTCGATGCCGCACTGGATGTTCCATACAATAAGTCTAATACAAATCGTGAAATTTTGCTGCATGTGTTTTGGAAATTTCATGATGTTTGCTAAGAAAGTCGCGAAGGGTATATTGCATTGAATGCAACGAGCCGTAAAAATGTTAGTTGCTGCAAGCGCAACAAATTGTGAAATACGATTTGAGATGTTGTTGTAATGTAACATGTTGAATGAGAAATAAAATGATGCACGATGTGCAACGAGTTAATGTGAATATGCGGTAAAATGAAAGTGAAAAGTGATAAGCCAATACCGAATGTTTTAAACGGATTGAGCATTGACTTGGAAAGTCGGGAATAATCGTTGCACGATGTGTAACGCGTATTGGAAAGTAAAATTATTGTACGTGGTGCAACGCATATCAAATTAATCGTTGCACGAAGTACAAAGGAAATTGGAAATAAATCGTTGTACAAAGTGAAATAAAAGTGTCGAAATAAATCGTAGCACGATGTGCAACACGTATCGAAAGTAAAATTTGTTGCACGGGGTGCAACGCATATCAAATAAATTGTTGTACGAGATGCAACGTAAGGAAAGAATTGAAATCGTAAATCGATAGAACGAATCGTTCGGTTGCAAACCAAACTTATGTTGGCAAACGAGAATATTGATCGAGTTGCGTCGGATTTGATAGAATCAAAGTTACGGTTGTGATCAAGCACTGATCACTGCGGAAATCGTGAGTCGGAAGAGATCGTTGGTCTACACTAAGTATAGCGCGAGGGAAATAGCTTGAATTCCGAGTGGTATATGCCATACCACGTTGGCGATGAATGACTCGATTTCGAGTGGTATATGGTATATCACTTGTGCGATGCATTGCATCGACGCGTTGTGAGAATTGCAGAAGGTTTGTCCGCAACGGACGGGGGAGTACCGAGACTCGATTGAAAATTTGTATGGCGATATGTTGATGCAAGTGTTCTTCGAAAATCGGTTGGGACGATAAGGCGAGACTTGTATCGATGAGCGATACGTCGGACGAAAGTTATAAGTTGGTCGGACGACCGAGACTAGAAACGATTATGCCTTGACGCAATAATCGGATCGACGAGAAAGGAATACTCGAGCTTACAAATGAGTCGCACTGACTTGCGATCTCGGTATAATGTTGGGCGAGACGAATCGAATCGCACGACTTGCAATTTCGATAGAATGTTAGGCGATGCGAATTGTAATCGAATCGCACGAATTGCGACTTCGGTGAAGAGTTGGTTGACGTGAGTAATCGTGCCTAAGAAATAGTTGGTTACGCTACGGCGACACTCATTTGAGTACGGCTGAAAAACACGCAAAACTTAAGAGGGCGTGATCGTATAACTCGAGGGTTCGATGTTGGATAATCGGTAACTCAGTTACGCGATCAAAGTATAGCGGGATGCGACGAATCAGAGAACGAGTGGATGCGTATGAAAACGTTTGTTGCGAACTTGGATGTATGCGATGCGAGTTAAGTTGACGTTGAAACGGATTCGAAGTCGACCCTCTTGCTACCGAAATTGATATGAACTATCAAGATCGATACGCAAGGAAACGTAAGCACGATAAGAGAATACAAAATGGAGTGCGCCTTGCGCTATCAAAATTTTGTAAGTAACGATACGAGAATGAACGAACTTGGTTGACCGTAAATTTTGTGATTGATCAAGGCGAGACTATAAGTCATCGACGATTGCTCGATGCATATAGTATCTCGTGTGTCGACCTGCGAATAAGATAAACTCAAACTCGATACGAGTAGATGTTTCGTAAATTTGTGAAATCATCGACGGTAGTGCATGACTTGACTCGGAGGATAGTTGCGCATCAGTTGCGCCGATAAAAACTGTTTTGTCCGAAATTTGGGTAGTCGTATAGAATCGTCGGAACGTGATTTGGCTCCGAAATAAGATATAGCATGGTTCGTATTAAACTGTCCTTCGGTGATGATCCATAATTATCGAGCGTAGCTTCGGGGCAGCTGACCCTAGAAGACTTGACCGCCAAATCAAATTGAATGCTGCAGACCGTAAGATGACCCATGCGATATCGCATATGAGATTGTACCGATAACAAATAAAATACGGTGTATGTTGACGATAAGTCTAGGCGATCGAGAATTGTTGGAACAGCTTTCGATTGAGAATGATATAGTTAGATTTTGAGTATTCGTCGGATGAATACTTGAATGGTTATGTTGGTTGACGGTCGAACTAGAATTCACCAACATACTTGGTGATTCGGATAGGCGATTGCGAGAAATGTGCTATGCACAAGAAGGAATGGTAAGGGAATGACTTACGAGTCATGTCGTTAGATTCAGATTCACTTTGCAATTTAGCTTGCGTGAATCAAACTTGTGTTCGATGTTGCGAGATGGATAAGTTGGAAATTTGGCTAGTGAATTCCTACTCTTTAGGAAATTGAATGTAAGGCGCATCGTAAAGACCTTCGTGCTAAGGCGATCGTTGCCTTGAGCACTGTCGTCTTGCTGTAAACTTTCATGTCGGATAGATTGTGGCCTTTGTGCAATGTCAATTTAAACTTGCGTCGGAAGAATCTAAGCACGGAGACTATGTAAGTAACCTAGCGGGCGTAGCCCTAAATGTTGATGCATTTGCAAGTCAACAAAGAAAATTGTATCGAGATAAGTTGCATAAGTAAGACTTCGAAAATCGTTGGATAGTGATACCGAACGCAAGGCGTTGCGAAGACTCGTTGTGATCGGATGCGCGACGGCTTGACGCGACGCATAGAATTGATAGTCCCGATGAAACATACAGAGTAAGAAATGTGATTTTTGAATCGCATCGTGTGCCTTGATTTTTATTGGACGATCACGTATGTATCAATATGCATGTGCGCAAGAATTGCGAGAACAAATAATAGAGCCAAGTCCGATCGAGAGTACGAGATGGCAAGTAATTGAAAATAAGAAGTTACGTATTTGCATTGTTCTGATATCTTACAACTGAGCTTGGCTGAAATGTATATATTGGTGGGACGCCTAAAATATGTGTATGATTCCAAACTAAGTTGTACGATAAAAACGATAGTGAGACGAGATCGTGGAACGATCTAATGAAACCCTTGGAAATTTAGTATTGGTTTCGGTTCGGGACGAACCTTGTTTTGAGTGGTATATTCTGTAATTCCCCGCTCCGCACGGTGCATTATGCTGAGTCGTTGACTCGAAGAGTTGCGTTGACCCGATTATGTATCGATGCGAATCGATACGTAGTGTTAAGTTGTCCCGAGCAATGCATCAAACTAAGTTGATGCGAAGAGTTGCCTTGCCCCGAAAGAATGCATCGAGTTGAATCGATGCGAAGTGTCGCGTTGCCCCGAAGGATGAGTGCCTTGAATTGGCTCGAAGATTCTAAGAAATCGAATCGACCAAGGCGCAAGTCCAAATCGATGCAAGTATTGATTTTAGTTGGTTTCGTGTGCAGGTTATACTTTGACGGGAAAATATTAGAGGTCGATCTTTTGACATATTTAGTAAGGGGTCCGCGAAATCAAATCGTCGCCTTGCGACGGGCCGAGACTTGGGCACGCTAAGGAAAATCGGACGTATAACTCAATGAAGCACGAAGTGCTCGAATGGCTAAGTCAGGAGAGTGGCCGTGCAACAAAGTTATGAAATCGAGCCGCATCGGCTCGGCAAAACGACGAAGGCGAATCGACTCAAGGTGGAAGGATTGACTTCTTTTTACTCCTTCATTCGATAAGTCAAATATATCATTGTATGCTAAGTTAACCTATCGACGCCACGGGCGTGGTCCGATCAGAGATTAATCATAGTGTGAGTCGAACACTAAGTTAGAACAATTGAAATGAAACGTGCATCAATATGTACGAGTCGCTATGGGACATTGGATATCGCTAAGGCGAGCGCCTCAGTGCGCAAGCCGCAAGAACATGATAACTGTACTCGGCGAGTGCCTTAGTGCACGAACCATAACGTGCCTTGCGCATGAGTAAGAATGGCTAGAACATTGAAAGACAATAGGCGAGCGCCCTAGCGCGTAAGCCCGAACATTGAATGCTAAGTTATAGAACATGGGAATATGGTCGAAACGTGCCTACGTACACGGGATAATAAAAGATGGCTTCGTTGCGAGAAAATTAGTTGTGGCATGAATGTGGTGGAACTGTCGGATATGACATGGTGCTTCGAAAGGTGTTCAAGACCTTCGGGTCGTTCGGTTGACGAGCATTGAGTTGAGGCACGATGCCATTGAATCATTGAAACGAAGTATGAAATATAAGAACACAGAAAGTTAACGAAAGAGACGCGAGATGATAAAGTCTGAGTCTTGGACTCAAGGCTTTGCTTGGTTGTTTGAATGATAGTGCGTTGCATGGTCGAATGGAATGGACTTGAGATAATTGCGATGATATCTTCCGTGCACGGAACGTTCCCTCCGAATGGGCGCACCGAGGCACCGGGACCGTTCGGCCTAGAAGGGATGTAAATCTTTGATAGGCACACATCTGCGAAGTCCGATTAGCACTCGGTCGTAAATGTGAGAAGCCGCAAATGATGGTAGGTACGTGCTAAGTTTCGGTTGTTTGGATAGCAACCCAACCCGTGAAACGTCGGGCTACCCAAACAAGAGAGAGAAAAGAAGGAGAGAAAAGAAAGTAAGGAAAAATAAAAGAGAAACTCCTTTAGTCCATTCCGGCACGGATACGCCCACGACCTTCATATAGTTAAGGAACGATGGGTTAAAGTGTAGGCGCAGATGCATCCCGCATAGAGATCCTGCTTAGAGATGCACATATAACATGACAGGGAAGGAATACGACGTATTCACCTTGCGTCGGTGCAAGGGCGAGTGCGTCGACTTGGTCAGTCGTGCCACGAATCAAACACGAGATTGTTTGTTTGCTTGCCTATTCAATTCGATAACATGCTGCTATGATAACATGCTTTACGCTTTCGAAGATGCCATAAAATTGACCCTAAGGAGAACATAGCAAGATCATAAGCTAAGTTGCATGATTCAACATAAATATTAAAAATGTCAGTTTGGAAAGATGATCTTTGCTTCAGTACATGAGAGGACGAACGTACTGATCCCCCGCCAGCTTTATGCAGGGTGCAGGGAATGGACTGCTCGCGGCGAAGCGTTGCTTGAACGTGTTAAGGCTTGGAATGTCGAAGCGCAGTGAAGCGTGCTATCGCATTGACGCTCGGACTACGCAGCTGGATTGATGCGGCCGAGATATAGAAGGCATGATGTATGGAACGGTGAAATCCTTTGTGGGCAAGAGAGAACCTGAGTGTTATAGCCAATCTGGCATGTATTGTTAGGCTATCGAAAGCCTTTGTAATCTCTGTTTCGGATATCAATAAAGAGAATTTGTTTCGTATACTCTGTTTTCCTTTCGTTGTTAAATATCGAATCAAAAGATAACTATTTGAGAACTTGTCATCTTGCCTTGCACGAGCGCAACTCCAGGCTCGTGCGGCATTACACCCCCTGCGAGGACAATGATTCGGGTGATTCCGGGTCGGGGCGTGACAATTGCAATTAACATTAATGACTGACATGATTTGGCATAATCCTCATTAATGGTCCAGATCCTTCACGCTCAAGATTAATGGCCTAGATTGACCAATCCACAGGCCGCCGCCATCTCCAAGAAGCAACCATTTGCAACCCTAATGATCATACCCCATTCCTATAAATAGCAGGGTGTCATTCCCTTGCAAAAGATATACGCACACACAGAGAGATGCTCCTCCAATAATCAGAGAGAAAAATACACAGAGATCAATCCAGAGAGAGAGAAGCCAGAAGAGCAATACGAGGAGAGCAAGAAGAGCATTTTTTCGTCAATGCCAACCATCTCGTCACAGGAGCCAAGGCTACGTCCGATCGTCCAAGGAGTAAGACAGAGCTGCCGTCGCTTTCCCGAGCCTCTATCGTCACCCCCCAGAATCAAAAATAAACAATTGTACTTAGATTGCTGTACCTTGGTTTTCGTCCCTAGGCTTTCTTTGTACAAGCGAGTTTGTAATGTGAAGTAAAAGTCCAGTCCTCCAATAAAACTGTTCTGCTCTTTTATATTTCATGGCAAACACGATGGCGACTCTGCTGGGGATAAACTTCTCCACGGCTGAGGAGTTGGTGACGCAGTCGGATGCAGCCAAGCTTGGCTCCACGCAACAGAAGATGATTGTCCGTCTCGACCAACAGGCGTTTGAAGAAATGCTTTCCGACAAGAGCGCTGGCCCGGTCCAGAAGCGAGCCCGTACGAAGAAGGCCCGTAAGGAGTGGAGACCCCGATCGTTCGCTCCTACTGAAGCTCTTGCAGAGATACCCTCTGTTGCTCAAGACGGCGGGGAAGACTCTCCTGCGGCCCCACTTCAGACCGTAGACAACTCTGTTGTCCCCAAGTCCGGCAGAAGAAAACACTATGATGCTGGACTTGCAGGGGCAAAGAGGAACTCTATGCGAGTCCGAGCCGCATAAGGGTGCTAGCCGCATGCAGAAAGCTCATGCGGCTACATCCGCTAGCCGCATGAAGAAAACTCATACGGCCACATCTGTCAGCCGCATAGCTTATGCGGCTACAGTTACCAACCGCATGGATGAAGCTTATGCGGTTACTGAAGTCAATCGCTTACAGAAAACCCATGCGGCCACAATTGCCAACCACATACGGCCAGCCTGCACGGTCGTGACTCCTAGTCGCACAAGAACAACGTATTCGACATCTAAAGACAGCCGCATGCAGACAGCCTGCACAGTTTCCAATCCTAGCTGCATAGCGTCTGTTCCACGCTTCTCTCGATCAGTCTTCGACCGTCCCTCATGCGGCCCTGACCCTGATGATTCTCTGGATGATAAGCCAGACTCTGTGGTATTCAACTTGGACTCTTCCTATTACGCACCCGCGAGTGCTAAAAGGAATAAGTCTAGGGCAGTGCGGGCCCACCAAGCCCAGTCAGCTGCCCCAACCTCTAACTATCGGGGCGTTCCTGCTGATTATTACGTGGGCCTCGGATGGAAGTTGTACAGAATCACTCGAGTCCAGCCCCCGACGGCAGACGGACAGAGAGGTTCACAAAAGTCTTCCCAAAATCTCGGGAGCAAACATGGTCGGTCCAGACCCATCTGACTTGCGTGAGGCCATCCTCCACAAACGCAAGGAAAGAAAAGATGCATCGGGGTGCAAAGAGTCCTCCCACGGACGTCACTACACCCAAGTCATCGTCAACTGCTGCTGCAATAGCACAACGATGCAAGAAGACCGGCAGTCTGTCTTTCAAAGATTGTAACAGCCATCTTCAGAAGACGAGGCACTACCCGTCGTCTCCTTCAACTCTGCTCGCAAAGTCCCCGCTGATGGAAGGGGAAAGAAGACGAAAGTTCCCAGCCCGAAGATCTCAACCACTGCGACTAAAAGACTGTCGTCTAAGCGGGTGCCCACCACCAGAGTTTTCTAAGGTACTCGCTCTAAGACGAAATCTGCTACAGTAGGAGATTCGTCGTCCATAACGCAGGGGGTTGCTGGGGCTGGGGGTAGCACCCCTCCGAGCCTCTACAGCAACCCGATGTTCCAAGAAGACGAGCCAGGGGAGACAACTCTTCCGTCTGATGTAGTAAACCTCGACGTCCCCGAGGACGTCCACAACTTCTATGACGAAGCAAACTCGGAGACTGGGGGTACTGTTCCTTCCAAGTCTGAATTAGAAGGGAACATACCCACATACCCCGATGAATTCTCACTACAAGGGTACGATTCGGAAGGCGCTTCCTCCACCGCTCCGTCTATCTCTCCTCATGTGAAGACGGTATTCATGACAGACAGCAACCAAGGTGGTTCCAGTGATCGCTAGCGCATCGACAGTCTCGAAGCCATATTGCTTGCTTTGGTCAAGTCTGTAGACGAGATTAAAGCAGCCCTTCCAACTCTGCAAGGAGGGACGCCTGGCCAAACAAGCGCGGGTCCCGCGGTCAATGCGGACTCGAATTCGGCGGTACCAAATCCGGGCAACAATCCTCCGGAAATAACGGCCCCCACTACCGTGGACGAAGCACGCGAAGCGAGAAGAGAGGTCCAGGAGCTCCGAGCCATGTTCCACGCTCGAGAAAACTCTCAAGACCTCAGAATACGGCAACCGTACCCTGCTGCATAGAGGGATGTTCCATTCCCACCAAGATATAAGCCGTTCAATATCAATCCTTATGATGGCAAGACCTCAGCAAGTCGGTACATCACTTACTTCGAGGTCACCACCGACCATCTGCCCCATGACGATGCCATTCTCACACGATTATTCATCGAGGCATTGGAAGGAGTCGCCTTCGACTGGTATCGCAATCTGCCGAACAACTGCATCCACTCCTTCGCCGGCTTCAAGCGCATATTCTTGGAGAGATTCTACGAAGTAGGGCAGGACATTACCATGTCCACCCTCATGGACGTCGTCCAAGGGGAGAAAAGAGCTGACAAGAAACTACATCGAACGGTTCCGCCAAACCGCCATGAAGTTGCCGTCTGGAAACCCGGATTCCTCCTTAATTAAATTTGCCAAAAGAGACTGCTTCTAACAATCAGTCTCTGGATGGACGAAAGTCAATTCAAGGATTGGAAGACGTTCATCATCAGTGCCACAAGTGCCGAAGAACGACTGAAGAAGGCTTGCCAACTGGGATTGCACATCTCGGAAGGAGAAAACAAGGGCAAGCGTCCCAACAATGATAATGGGGGTAGCCCCTCCAACAATCGGGACAGCAAGGGAAAGCAGGCTATGGTGGCCGATACAGCACAAAAACCTGAGCCAAAGCTAGCAGACAAACAATGGCCGCAAATTACGTACTCCTTCGAAGACAGTTACGTCAAGCCCATCTTGGACATGCTCATACAAAGGGACAGAATTCAGCTTCCTCCACCAAGACGGAAACCGCGACCGACAGAGATGGAGAATCCAAAGTACTGCCATTATCACCGCTACGTCCACCATACTACACACGACTGCTACCAGCTAAAACGGTACATCCAAAACCTCATCGATTTGAATGCTCTGGCTATCGATTTCGAAGAGGTAACCGTGGCAGCCAACATGGTGTCAGTGCAATTCGACAGCTTCCCTCCGACGGAAACTCAAGACGGGGTGGTCCCCATCCCTCTAGCGACAATGGAGATTGCTAATCTTCCTCCTCCCCGCGATCAGGCCCCTGGTCTAGTACCCCTCACCACATCACGAGGGAAGGTCATGTGGATCCATCCAGACTTGGTACCGGAAGTGACTCGGCCCATATCGTCTTCTACCTGCAAGAAAAAGAGTAGAAAAGTCAGATCCTGTCGCACGATCTCGACAGATATCGAAGAAGCTACAGCCGTCGTCACGCAGTCTGGGGCGCAATCCCAACCTGTGGTTGACAATCCAGCTGAAAATCATCAACCCACTACAACTAATGCTCCGGGACCGGCTCAGCCTTCGACGACTAACAAGGCTAGGCCGAGGGAGACTCGCTTCGACAAATCCCTCCGAAAAGAGGCAGCCCAAGGACTGGAGAGGCCCTACAACTTCGACATCTTGGCACAATTGGCCAATACACAGGCCAAGTTGTCATTATACGAGCTCCTGAGACTCTCCAAGGATGTTCGTGCGGCTTTGAGCGATGCACTCCAAAACGCCGATGCATACCTGGCTCAAGTTAGCCTCACGGAAGAAAACCCGCCTACAGATCTCCAAGACAGCGCCTGCACGGGAGCAATACCCAACATCGTCTTCACTCCACAGGACATGCTCATCAAAACTAATCTGCACGATCGTCCGCTATACTACACTGGATACATCGGCGACATGAAGGTGGATCGGATGCACATTGATCCTGGCTCTTCCATAAGCATTATCTCGAAGGGTCTGCTACATCATCTCCGTATCCCAATACACCGCCTGACGCCTACAAGCACCGCCATCAGCGATTTCAATTCGGGCAGGAGCTACCTTATTGGGAAGATTCGTCTGAAGTGTCAAATTGGTGACCTCCAATCCAAAGTCACCTGCTACGTCATAGATGCAGACACTTCTTACAACATCCTCTTGGGGTGCCCATGGATACACGATTATATGATCGTGCCTTCCACGCTGCACCAGTGCTTCAAATATGTCGACAAACACGGCTTCGTGAGGACGGAATTTGCTGATATCGATCCCTTCAAAGGGGTCGAATCTTACTACTCAGACTCCTTCCTGTACGAAAAATCGAAGAAGCATCTTGGTGAAGGAGATGTACAAGCCAATACCAAAACAGCCACAGGATCAGAAGAGCCTCTAACGATCCACCTCCAAGCTCGCAAACCGGGCAGGTCTGTACCCCTTACTGCCACTCTGCGTAAGGACGCAATCAGCCTCTCGGCACAAGAAGAGCAGATGATAATCCGGCTGCCAAGGTCTGGCCAAGTGCCAAGATCCACAATGGGGCCACTAACAATCAGACTACCGAGAGTCGATCAGCCCCTAAACGGAGAAGCTCAATCCCTCCGACAAGCCGCTGACGATACGCCTTCCCAAGAAGGGTCGTCACCCCTGATGCAAGGTCTGACACTTCTAGCGAACCAGCCACTCCTCGTCCCACATCGAGTACCAAACTGGGGGTTGCTAGTCTTCCAACAACTCCACGCTCAGCTCCATCAACTGAACTACTGACGATCAGGCTCCCAGGTCGTCCTCTCAGTCTTCATTCACACAGGGGTAGCCGAAGAGGAATCCGGAGCTAGCCAAGTATGTGGCTGTCCACACTGATGTTCCCTCCGCAGATGATGTAATCCCTCTAGAAAAGATACCTTACTTCATCAATAAAGGGTTATCTTTGAACTACCTCGAGCTTAATAAGCTTTGTACAATGTACGCTATGGAACATGGTATAGGCACTCACCTACACACACAGGTGACAAATGTCTACACCACAATCCAGTTTACTCTAGCAGAAGACGCTTTACCGAATAGTCGAGGGAGGGGACCATCCAATCATCTTCGGCCGGAAGGACGATCCGCATCCCTTCACCATAGAAGAAGTCGACCTTGGATCGGATGCCGGGAGACTACCTCTATATCGTTATAGCCCCCAATCTAAATATCTCATGCAGAAACAGGGGTATGATCTGGAAACAACACCGGGTTTGAACTACGGTACTGGACGACGATTACCTTTGAAGCCTCCGGTCCCGGCTGGCAAACCACGGGACTACTATAGCAAAACTCGATGTGGATTAGGGTATGTAACACCCACGACGACCCCTGAAAGTTCAGATGAAGAATGCGACTGGCATTCAAATTCGACCGGGTCACCAACTTCTGACTCGGATACCAGCATCAGAGATGTATTCAGACAAGTCCTGTCAGTCAACATGGCATTCGCCGACGCTTATGAAGAAGATGAAGACATTCCGAAAATCCTCGAGCTAGAGCCGTGGGCCCAACAGCTAGATGAACAATAGGAAAAGCGTTTCGAGCAAAGAGAACCTCCCACTGAGGATGAGATCATACAAGTTAATCTTGGTGATAAAGCCTCCCCGAAACTAATCTTCATCAGCCAGAGTCTGACAAATATAGAGCGAGAGTCGCTACTCCAACTCGTCAAAGAGTATATCGATGTGTTCGCCTGGAGCTATAAGATATGCCAGGATTGGACCCTGAGATCGTACTCCACAAACTCAATATTCGTCCGGATGCAAAACCTGTCAAGCAACAGCAACGACAGTTTCGCCCCGATGTCATGAATGCTATTGAAGCCGAGGTCAACAAACTGATAGCCAGCGGCTTCATTCGCGAAGAGCAGCATCCAGACTGGGTAGCCAACATCGTAGTAGTTCTCAAGAAGAACGGGAAGATCCGAATATGCATTGACTTCCGAAATCTGAATGAGGGCATACCCTAAAGATGAATTCCCTCTCCCTATCACAGATAATATGATCGACAACACCTGCGGCTTCGAACGTATGTCCTTTATGGATGGCTTTCAGGATACAACCAGATCAAGATGTTCCCTGACGACGAGAAGCATACATCATTCCGAACACCGATTGGTACATATTGCTACACCGTTATGCCTTTCGGTTTAAGGAATGCTGGCGCCACTTACCAGAGAGCTATGAGCATCATCTTTAGAGACTACTTGCGCAAGACAGTGGAGTGCTACGTCGACGACATCGTCGTCAAAAGCCGTTCGAAGGGAGATCATCTGTAAGATCTCAGGACAGTGTTCGACCTAATACGAGCACACAACTTAAAGATGAACCCTACGAAATCATTCTTGGGAGTCTCCAGCGGGAAATTCCTGGGTTTTGTCATTACTTCTCAGGACATTCACATCGACCCCGAGAAAACAAAGGCAATCATGGAGATGGGTCCCCCGAGAAATCTCCGCGAACTCCGAGGCCTCCAAGGCAGGCTAGCTTACATCAGGAGATTCATCTCTAATCTCTCCGGACGATGTCAACCATTCACCCATCTCATGAAGAAGGGAAGTCTCTTTCGTATGGGATGAGGAATGCCAGCGCGCTTTCGACAGCATCAAAGAATATCTGTCGAACCCCCCAGTCCTGGTAGCTCCTGTTGCTGGGAAGCCATTTCCTGCTCTATGTGCGAGCTATGAACATTCTCTTGGTGCTCTATTGGCACAGAACAATGACGCGGGCCACGAACAAGCTATATACTACCTCAGTCGGAAGATGATTGGGCCAGAATACCGATACACGGCCGTAGAGAAGGAATGCCTTGCTCTCGTATTCGCCATCCAGAAGACGCGACACTACGTCACGGGACTAAACCATCCACGTGATATCGTGGATCAAACCCCTCAGGGTCCTCATGACCAAACCTGGGGCACTCAGCTCTCGCCTTGCTACCTGGGCGATATTACTATCACCATACCACATGATCTTCGTCCCACAAATGGCTGTTAAAGGTCAGGCTCTAGGCAGACTTTCTAGCAGCCCATCCAGGTTCAGAAACGACTAGGGTATATGAAGAAATAGCGGACGAGGTCACAAGTTCAAATGCAGTCTTCCATGATGCCATCTGGTGAATGTTCTTCGATGGCGCTTCAAGAACTGGACCCAAAGGCAACATCATCGCTGGAGTTGGAGTGGTGCTGATTTCTCCCTCCGGTTTGGTGATCAATCGGGCCTACTCACTCACAGAGCCCTGTTCAAATAATGTGGCCGAGTACAATACCTTGGTCATTGGCCTCCGACTTGCAAAGGAGCTGGAGGTAGAGTATCTTGAAGCATACGGCGACTCACAGTTAATCGTCAATCAGATTCGGGGGTCGTACGAGGTCCGCCACGAAGACATGATCCCGTATCACCGAATAGCAATCGACATCATCTCGTCTCTGGGAGGATTCTTCATAGAATATGTTCCCAGACTCCAGAACATCGAGGCCGATGTCCTAGCTGGTTTGGCCGCTTTCCCTAGCTGTGCCAAATTACGCTCGTCATCAGGTCGACATAATAGGCCGTGAACTGGTCTGTCCTAAGGATAACGTTCGATGCATGGAAAGCTACTCCGCCCTTTCGGTCGACGAAGCACCAGACTGAAGACAGCCGTTCATCGACTTCGTAGTATACGATATCCTGTCAGAGAATTCGAAGGAAGCTACTTCTATCAGAAGACGTTCTCTCAGATTTTTCTATGATACGGAAACGAAAATGTTGTATCGCCGATCCTATGATGGGTTGTTGCTTCGGTGTCTATCAAATACAGAAGCCAAAGAAGCCGTACGCGAAGCCCATGATGGTGTCTGCGGAGCCCATCAACCATGGCCCGAAACTGCAAGACCGCCTTCGCCGAATGGGCTATTACTGGCCCACGATGGTTGCAGACTGCAATAGATTATGCACGAAAGTGCAAAGCCTGCCAAATCCATGCCGACTTCATCTACCAGCCATCTGAATTCCTACTATCCGACATGTGGCCTCCTGGCCATTCGAAGCATGGGGTATGGACATCGTCGGCCCAATCATCCCGCCTTCGTCCAGAGGACACCGATTCATACTCGCAATCACCGATTACTTCTTCAAATGGGCGGAAGCCATCCCATTGGCAGAGGTGAAAACTTCAAACGTGATCAGCTTCCTTAAGCATCATGTCATCTACCGCTTTGGACTGCCCCGAAGGATCATTCACGACAATGGGCCACAGTTCGCAAGCCACGCATTTTATCGGTTCTGCGACAAGCACCGAATCCAGAACATTGCTTCGACACCCTACAACCCAGCAGTCAACGGGTTAGCAGAAGCATTCAACAAAACCATAATCAAGCTACTCAAGAAATTCGTGTCCTCTAACAAGCGCGACTGGAACGAGAAGCTCGGCGAATACTTATGGGCGTATCGCACCACAGTTCGAACAGCCACCGGGAATACACCATTTTCTCTAGTGTACGGGAGTGAGGCAGTCCTCCCATTAGAGACTCAGATCCCTTCACTCCGCGTCGCCCTCACACATCAGTTGACGGCAGACGAAAACTACCATCGCCGACTACAGGAATTGGAGGCCCTAGACAAAAACTGCCTATTAGCTCAACAGCGAATCGCACTATATCAAGCCAGAATCTCCGGAGCTTTCAACAAGAAGGTCAAGGTCAGAACATTCCAAGTAGGGCAATCTCGTTCTGGCGGTTCGGAGGCCGATGGTTATGACGCATAAAACCTGTCGGTAAATTCCAACCAAAATGGGAAGGCCCGTTCATCATCGAAGCCGTATTCTCTAACGGCGCCTACCGCCTCACAAAGCAAAACTGAAGACTTGCTCATATTGCCCATCAACGGCAAGTTCCTGAAGAAGTATTATATCTGAAACAAAATCCTCGAGACATCTCAGAGTGTCGAGTTATGTACCTCCCTGTACCACTGAACTTACATTCTGGTTCCATACATAGAGTCATATACCCGCTGGTACCTCTGAACTCATTCCCACATTTTCCAACCATACGAGTCATGTACCTGCTGGTACCTCTGAACTCATTCCCATATTTTCCAGTCATAAGAGTCATGGATCCGCTGGTACCGCTGAACTCATACTCACATTTTCCAGATCAATGAGTCACGTACCCGCTCGTACCGTTGAACTCACACTTACCATTCTCTAGATTCCGAGTCATGTAGCCGCTGAACTCACATCCACAATATCCCAGATTATCGAGTCATGTACTCGATGGTACCTCTGAACTCACATCTCGGTCACTCTTTCAGATAGAAAGTCATGTATGATCATATCTCTGAACTTCTTCCTGGAGGAGATCCTCCCCCATGATCCAATACCCGCACTTCCAGTGCACAAAAAAGGGTAAGCGATCCACAAATTTCTAAAACGGCCATGTCCTCATTACCTCTGAGTCGTTTCACTTCCGCCAAAAACAAATCACCCCCTACATAGAACTTCCATGTCCTCATTACCTCTGAGTCATTTTATGTACCCCCTCTTATTGAGCCCACTCCTACCATGCCCTCATTACCTCTGAGTGGGAAGGCTCCATAGAAGAAACCTTCATACTTGCCATGTCCTCATTACCTCTGAGTAAGTATGTCGGTTCCCTTTCAACCTATTGTCTGTACCCATAATCGGAGTACGACAAGGATAATAGGTCCACAAATGTCCTATGTTGACCACAAATGTCCTCTGTTGACCACAAATATCCTCTGTTGACCACAAATATCCTCCGAGAAGTTACTCCTGCCATGTCCTCATTACCTCTGAGCAGGAAGATTCCACGATAAAACCCTCATGCTTGCCATGTCCTCATAACCTCTGAGCAAATATGTTGGTTTCCTTTCATCCTATTATCCGTATCCTAAACCTAGGGTATGCCAAGGATAATAGGCCCACAAATATTCTCTGCTAAGTTTCTTAGCATAAATCCACCATCTCATCATGCCCAGGGAGCCCAGCTGCTCTACGACATTCTTTTTCCAATACCGAGAGCACCCATGACCACTTTGCCATAGGCTGTTTCAGGATATCCTGACCAAACTTGTTATCCGTACCTTAAAACCAAGGTACGCCCAGGGTAACAGATCCATAAATAATCCTCCAACAGGTCCAATTCCACAAACACCACGAGTACAAGAAAGAGAAGATAGTTGAAACATGCTTATTTATTCAGAATTCAAAATGCTACATCATTTGGGATCACATCCCTTATAAAATGAAAAAGAAAAAAGAAAAAAAAAGAGCAAAAGAAAACAGAAAACCGATCACTGCTCCGGGGCACATAGTGCCGTGAGACGGTCCGTTAGCAAGGCAACCGACCGCTCAAACCTCTGTTTAGCTCGATGCTCCGCCTCTTGGGTTAGCACCGCCGCGTCCTCCAGATGAGCGTGAGCTTGCCAGTTGTCCCCAAATTTCTTGAAAGCCCGCTCCAGGTTAACAAAAGATCAGGAAACCTTCTCGGCCTCTCGAACGATTGACTCCTGTTACGCATGAGCAGCCTTCAGCTCCGACTCTAGGAAGGCCAATTCCTTCTGAAGTACGAGAATCCGCTCCTTCGTGTCAGCTATTCCACGAGAAGCAGCCTCTTCCCGAGCCCTACAAGCTTGACTTCGACGACCCAGCCTATCATACGAAGCAGAAAGCTCATCAAGGTCCCCCTTCACAACTGGCCCGGCAGTGTCTCGAGCGAGCTTTATCCTATCTCGAGCGACAATAAGGAAGCCCCACTCCCGTTCAATCGCAGCAGGACAAGTCAGCCTGCCGTAACACCAGCAATCGGGTCACGAGCTGATCAACCTCTGCCAACTTGGGCTCCAGGAGCGCAGCCAACCCCACTCCGCCAGGAAGAGTCTTTAAAGTTTTAATCTGACCCCGAGCGCACCGCAGGGACAGAGAAAAATGGATCCCCCATTCTACGGCAGCATTTACGCCCCTCTTTAAATGGCGATAGAAGCTGTCGACCACATCCTGCGACACCTCATCCAGAGCCTCCGAAGAAGCTGGCGTCAACGGGAGTGTAGCTGGCAACACTGAAGAAGGCATGACAGAATCTGCCGCTCCTGCCACGAGGGAAACAAACTCCGTACGGAAGGACGCCTGAACAGCGGCCAACTCCTCTTTAGCAGCCCGCAGAACTTGAATGCTCGGCAGGGCCGAAAAGTCAATCTCCGAAGCCGTACAAGCAGCAGAGGATGAGACGGAGACCATCGCTTCCGGAACAAGCTCCACTCCCATCTGCCCGGAGCTGGCGGAAGGCCCCTCGACATGAGTCGATGAAGGAGAAGAAACGCTCCTTTCCCCCAGATCACAGCAGGCCGAGCCTTCCCCAAGAACATCCGCTGTGGGAAGTAAAGGGTCAGGACCTGTAGGGCCAAGACAACCATGAATCGATTTGACCTGGAGGATATGTTGATAGAGCAAATAAGCCCCCTCACTAGTCAATATTTGGCTTATCTTACCAGTAGAAGAGCGTGGAGGCTGAGGTTCGCCTACGGCCACCACAACCTCTCCACCAGCGACCTTCAAGTCAAATATAATAGACTCCTCCGCCCCGGCACCCTCGGGAAGGGATGCGACGAGATCGACGTCGCCATGCTGAAATTCAGCAATCTCGGAGACGGGCCCGAGGAAACCTTCGTCACCCCGGACCGAGGCCTCAGCAACTTGGAAGTCCTCAGCCGCCGCTGAGAGAGCCCCCGCAGGAAGGACCGCAGCACACATGCCACTAATCAAAGCAGCAAGGGCCGGATCAACTCCAGGGGCAGCAGATAGTTCATGAGAACCTAGTTCGTCAGACGCCTACAAAGAAAAAATGATTAGGTCATATCTCCAAGAAAAAGAAAACCACAACAAGGAGATAGCTCCAACATAGTCTTACCTCCAGAGCATCGTCAACATCCTCACCCCTCTCCGTAATAAGTAGCCTACGAGGTCTAACCGCAGCTCTCTTTACGGAAAAGGCTACTCCTCCGTCAGTAGACTCATGCCTGCCACGCTTACGCAAAGGACCAGGCACGGCAGGCGGTGGTTCTACCCTCACCACCTCTGATACAGGTGGCAACTGATCTACCACCTCATCTAATACGATCGACGGTTGATCCGTCGTCATATCATCTGCCATGATGGGCGGCTGATCCGCCGCCGCTCCGCCACTAGAAGAGAGAGAGTCCTCGTCGTCCTGTTCGTTGCTTCCCTCAACTGTGTCAAAGGACTCGGAATCGGGCACGGGAACCCTATTCGCCCCTTTCTTCTTTGCCTTCGACACCATAGCCCTCTCCGCCAAACGAGTGCCCACGATGAAGCTAGTCCTCGGGTCGAAATCAACAGGAGGCTGGTTTGTTGTAACATGGTATAAGGCCGCCATATGCAAGATTTCCCCCAGCACGTTTGCTGCAGGAACTGAAAAACTAGTTCGAGTATGACAAGTGTCATAGTAGCTCCATGCCCTAATACCATCAAGGATGCTACCCTCAAATCCCAGACAGGAACTGGGATGCCCAAGCAATAGTTGACTGTACCCAAATTGACGGGCAAACCTACTGGGCAAGTAGGGCTCCAGGTATACGGTGTTGCGGTTACGATAAACTAAATGCGCCGAGCGAATATTACGCAACCAGAAACGCATCTTCTCAGGTAAGAAATGAGGAGATCCAACGCCATCAACAGGGACACTCCTCACTTCCTGGTCGGTAAAATGGGGAACGGACACGAAGAAATCATATCCGTCCACCCTTGCCAGCATCCTCTGACACGCCGACATGGTACTATATTCCCAAGGCTGATGGCGATACCTGAAAAGAAAAGCGTCGTCGTCTGTAACGCCGTCTTCCGTCCCAGGCCTCATCAAAGACCGATAATGCAACAACAGCCACCCCAGCAAGTAATGATAAGGCAGCTCTACACGTTCAAAGTCCATCATCACGTTACGAGCGATAACCTTGGACGAGAAGGCGTGGAGACCATGATGAATGCTGCACACCATAGCGGGAAGAAGAGCCAGCCTGACCCCAAATGCCAATTTCACGGCAGGAAGAATAAAGTGACGCCCGATCCTCTCGATGGAACCTGCCCCTCCTGAGACTACATAATTGTGCAGCCACACCATTAAAAAACCTGCCAAGAGTGCCTTCTCTGACAGCTTTCGAGTACTATAATAAAAATAGCTGAAAGAGTCAATCTGGCTCCCAAACTTGTCACCCTTAGACTTTGACCTCCTAGCAGTCGACACCAAGCCTTCTACTTCCCTAGGAGTTTGACGATCTCGGGAAGTAACTCGGCCAGCAGCACTGAATTTAAAAAGATAGGAGACCCAAGAGTTGGTATGGAGAGTATCCCCTTCCGAGCTATCATTTTTCTTGATAGCCGTTTGGTGACAGGTACTATGGTGACATAACAGTTCTTGGTACACAGCGACGAAGCCTGGGAATCGTCGATCTAGATCCTGGAACTCCTCCTTCGTTGGAGTGTACGCTTCGAAGGGTTCGTCTCCCCAGGGAAGCTTGGAGACAGCATACATCTCATGGAGAGCGAGCCCCAACTCCCTACAGATGTGAAGAAAGTCCCTGTCTGATGGTTATACATCTCCAGAAGGGCCATGAACAACGGCCTATTAATGGGCAATCCGTGGCTGGTACCCCGGATAGCATCATAAAGATTGACTTCTCGCAAAAACGTCTTGTATTTCTGCAGAATCCTACGAGGTTAGGTTAGCCCACTGAGGGAATGGGGTGTAACCAGCCCAGCAGTGCCAATTTGCTAATAGGATAGGACCCTTTTCGAGCAAGCTGGCTCAGGAAGGTATCAGCCTGAGAAAATGAGAAGTTAGGACCGGGTGTGTTGATAAAGGTACCCAGAGCTAACTCCATCACAGATCGACTGGCCGAATCCTTGATCGCGCGTACTGACCCAGTAGTTTTATTGTAACAGATGTTACCCACAAACATCTCCGGTCTGGTTGGAGTGAGGGGGTCTGCCATCTGCCTGTCCAACAAGATCATGTTGAACCATGCAAGAGAGAAATGATGCTTCATAATGGGGATATGAATCGGCATCCCGTCCAGATTAAAATCCCAACTCTCGGAAATATCCAGCACTCGGGAGTTTTTTATGATCAATGCATCCCCAAAGAGGAAGATCGGCCTCAGATACTTCTTATTTAGCTTCCCGAAGCTCATCATGTCACTAAGGAATTGGAAAGATTGAACCCTGATAACATTCAGTCGCTCCAAAGGCTCATTAACAAGGAGCTGCTCTGACACTTGACGAACTAAATCGTCCCATCGCACATCCGTGGAAAGTTGATTCGAGCCAACCAGAAGTTTTCCCGCAGGATTTACTGGCAGATTTACTGAAGATAGACGAAAGAAACAAGATTAGAAGATAGTCAAAACAAAGAAGCGTTTGAAAGGTCATTTTAGTCTATGCGGCTCGGGTCGTCACAGCCTTATGTGGCTTAGAACCAGATGAGTCCATGCGGTACGGTTCATCATAGCCATATGCGGCTCCGAGTCAGACGAGTCCATACAAATCAAGTTCAGATGAGCTTATGAAGCTTCTGCGGTTTGGGTTCAGAAGGGTCTATGCGGTTCAAGGTTCACATGGACTCAACAGACAAACCTAGGCGCTGATGCGGCTCGGATTCAGGTGAGACTATGCAGTTCAAAGTCCACGCAGACTCATGCGGCCCTGAACAGACAGACTCATACGGCTACAAACAGATGAGCTTATGCGGTTCGAAAGTGAACTATGCTCATGCGGACCAAACAGAAAATATATATGCGGTTCAGATCGAGTATGACAAGCACATGCGGCCTCCTGGGCGAAGTGCTTATGCGGTCATATCGACGAACCTTGTACATGCGGCTTGTGCATAAATTATGCAGCAGAGCCATGGCAGTTAGGGTTCTAAGGCAATGCCCTTACCAGTAATAGGTGGATGAACGTCAGGATGAACAGAGTGAATAGCGGCCGGCGGAGGAGTGGCTACGTTCGTCGCCACCGTCGCCGCAGAAGCGACCGCCTTATCCTTCGCAGCCTTCGACACAACAACCTTCTTGGGAGCCATAGGTGCTTGGGAGAGAAAGGAGTTAGAAAGATCGAAGAGAGCAAAGGAGATTCCCCAGAATGAAAGTGTTCCTATTTATTGGCAAGGAAGGAACGCCTCGATCCGCGTGCAATATGATGACCGACTCTTCGGTCATCGAGGCAAAATGGCTGAATAATAGCCTGACTCTTGGGATCCGGGCCCAAAAAGCGGCTCTTAAAATCTGACAGCAAATCAAGAGCATTAAATACAGAAGATTTACAAAAGATTTGCACACGTGGCAGGAAGACGTGGCAAGAAGCTCATGCGGCCAAAACAGCCCAGGCGGCTCAGAGAGTCATGCGATTGAGGTAATCATGCGGCTGGTCAAATCCATGCGGCTAGGACAAAATACATCCATACGGCCCTGGCATAATGATGCTTCTTATTCAAAGTATTTCAATTTTGCAAATTGAAAACTTTGAAGGGGGTCTTGTAGAAGCATGAAAAAGAAGAGAAAAATGATCCATGCGGCCAAGGGGTCGCATGCGGCTCAGGAGTCCCATGCGGCTCAAATGCATAGGCAGCTCGAGCGGACTCCATGCGGCCCACAGAGGGAAGCCACATGTCTTTTCAGAACAGCTATGCCCAGCGTCATTCAAACACAATTAATGCTCTGACGGCTGACAGCTGACAGCTGACAGCCCTGACGTAAAGTAGTCATGATGACTGACACAAGAGCACTATTTTCCTAGGGAACTGGAGAAAATCTTCACAGCTTCGAGGCAAGTTTATGCGGCCAGACTAGACGAGTTCACGCGGCCAGTGCAGAAAAACCTATACGGTTCAATCATGAAGGTCCCCCATGCGGCTCAGCCATGAAGAAACCATGCGGCTCGGTCATGAAGACTCTCATGCGGCTCGGCCATGAAGACCCCCATGCGGCTCGGTCATGAACATATTCATGCGGCTCGGTCATGATAACCTTCATGCGGTTCGAGTATAGAGACTATTCATGCGGCTCGGTCATGAAATCTTTCATGCGGCTCGGTCATGACGACCTTCATACGGCCCAAATATGAACGCTCCTCATGCGGCTCAACAACGATGACAGGACACGTGTCCTAAAGATAATCAAATTTTGGGTCAGATCCCAATAATTTGGGACACGTGGCAAGAGAATGAATTAAATTGATTCATTTAGATTTGCGGACATCAGCATGATGGGGATTTATTGCAATCAACATTAATGACTGACATAATTTGGCATAATCTTATTAATGGCCCAGATCCTTCACGCTCAAGATTAATGGCCTAGATTGACCAATCCACAGGCCGCCGCCATCTCCAAGAAGCAACCATTTGCAACCCTAATGATCACACCCCATTCCTATAAATAGCAGGGTGCCATTCCCTTGCAAAAGATATACGCACACACAGAGAGACGCTCCCCCAATAATCAGAGAGAAAAATACACAGAGATCAATCCAGAGAGAGAGAAGCCAGAAGAGCAATACGAAGAGAGCAAGAAGAGCATTTCTTCGTCAACGCCAACCATCTCGTCACAGGAGCCAAGGCTACGTCCGATCGTCCAAGGAGTAAGGCAGAGCTGCCGTCGCTTTCCCGTGCCTCTATCGTCACCCCCCAGAATCAAAAATAAATAATTGTACTTAGATTGCTGTACCTAGGTTTTCGTCCCTAGGCTTTCTTTGTACAAGCGAGTTTGTAACGTGAAGTAAAAGTCGAGTCCTCCCATAAAACTGTTCTGCTCTTTTATATTTTATGGCAAACAGGAGACTTAGTCCAGGACTATGGCCTGATAGTTGAGCCACTAGACTTTGCACACCCGGATTAGTATAGCTTAGTTAGGTTTGCCTAGACTGCGATCCAGCTAGTATTTTCAGACTGTAGTATTATATATTATATTTTGTGACTCTATGATGTTAGTTATATCTCTGAGCTGTGTTGGATCCTGAACTCATTTTCTGTTTTCACTTCTATCATATTTCTATTTCATGCTATCTATCCTAATTTTATCTTGTGATTGAGTTATGCCATATTATATTCCTCCGTACGGAGATGACAGGTACCTTTATACTGTTTAGTTGTAGTATTTTGCAGACGAACTATACAACGTTCTATCGTCGATTATGCGGCGTAGGTTGGACGTGCCCACGTACTCGTACCCCTAATCAGGGTACGGGTCGTGACAAAAACTCTATTTCGAAGAACTTTTGATGGACTACTTTTTAGATATCTTGCTGGTGATGAAGAAAAACAGATATTACGTGAAGCTCATGGTGGTGTTTGTGGAGCACATCAGCCCGGTCCTAAACTACAGGATCGTATCCGGCGTATGGGCTACTATCGGCCCTCTATGGTATCAGATGCCATTGACTATGCAAGGAAATGTCGTGCATGTCAGATTCATGCAGATTTTATTCACCAACCGTCAGAGTTTCTTCATCCGACTGCTGTCTCATGGCCCTTCAAAGCTTGGGGCATGGACATAATTGGTCCTATCAATCCTCCTTCATCTGAAGGACATCGGTTCATCTTGGTTGTAACCGATTATTTCTCTAAATGGGTTGAAGCTATACCTTTAGCCGAAGTGAAGACTAGTAGTGTCATCAACTTCATCAAACATCATGTGATCTACAGATTTGGTGTACCTCGTCGAATCATCCATGATAATGGGCCACAATTCGTCAGTCAAAAGTTTACCAGGTTCTGTGATGACAATAGAATCAATAATGTTGCTCCTACGGCCTATAATCCTGCGGCTAACGGGTTAGCTGAAGCATTCAACAAGCCTATTATCAAACTCCTTAAAAAGTTTGTTTCTATTAACAAACGTAATTAGAGTGAGAAACTTGGAGAATGGCTATGGGCTTATCGCACTACAGTCCGTAATCCCACAGGTTGCACACATTTTTCTATGGTATATGGATACGAAGTCGTCTTACCGCTGGAAATTCAAATTCCATCCTTGAGAATTGCCATTGCTAATGAACTTACTACAAAAAATAATGATCGTCACCGGCTTCAAGAATTGGAGGCGCTCGATGAGAAAAGGCTACTGGCCCAGCAACATATCGAACTTTATCAAGCCCGTATTTCAAAAGCTTTCAATCGCAAAGTCAAAGTGCGAACATTTCAGGAAGGCGAGCTAGTTCTTATAGTCAGACGTCCTATGACTATGACTCATATGAGCAAAGACAAGTTCGAAGCAAAATAGGAAGGTCCATATGTGATAAATAAAGTTTTCTCAAATGGAGCCTACCAGTTAACAGATATGGATGGCAGAGTTGCTATGATGCCTATCAATGGCAAATTTCTCAAGAAATATTATGTATAAAAGTAACTTGTTACTTCATTTAGAGAAATAATGTGAATAAAGTTTATTTTATTTCAAATGAGAAAAAAGTTACATAATATCAAGGACGGAAACGAGGACCCGATCCTTCCTGATTAAATACATGATTTGCCAGCAATTCAAACATCTCGTTGTCGGAACATACTAGCAACTCACAGGCAGCCACCCTTACTGCTTCTTCTTCAGCAATCTTTCCAGGCTCCACCAGCTTGGCAATCAAGTCCTGCTCTGGTGTAGGAACAGTCGAGCCTTCACCCACATCTTTCTGAGGAGGCACTGGAGGCTCGGCAGGAGGCGTCTCGGTCATTCATTCGATCTTCGGAGTGAGTAAATCTTTGGAAGATATTTTGTACATAAAAAAGAAGTTGAAGATATCTACAAAAGTTCTGTTCTATTTATAGACAGAACAACTAGATGTTCGGCTTCGAGAACCGATGCGACTATTCTTCTTCAAAAGAAATCTAACTGTTCATTCATTCATTCTCTTCCTTGAGAATCGAGACAACTGTTCATTCATTCATTCTCTTCCTTGAGAATCGAGACAACTGTTCATTCATTCATTCCTTTCCTCGAGAATCAAGATGACTATTCATTCATTCAATGTCTCTTCCTCGAAAACCGAAGTGACTGTTCGTTCATTCACTTTCTTTGACTTATCATTCATTCATCCATTAGTCTTGGCATTTATTGTCTCTTACTTACGTTATTGTAAATAACAAGAATTCACGTCCCCTATACCTCTGAATTTCGATTATCTATATCAGCAACTTGTCATGTCCTATTACCTCTGATAAAGTTGTCTATTGAAATAACAGTATTTCTAAATGTTATATTCTGCCACGTCCATATTACCTCTGAGCAGATATAATAAATATTGTTATTTTCTAAATTAAGAAATATATCATGTCCAGTACCTCTGAATATATTTTCTATTCTATTACTTATATCTGTAAACAAGATATGCAACAAGTAATGGAACCACATAAAAAGTTTTTCATTTTATTTCTAATTTCAAAAATTGCAATAAAAAAAGCAACAAGTTTTGCTCATTCTACTCTGAAGGATAGGTAATAAGTTCTGTAATTTGCTTCTTCAGAACTTGAACTTTTTCATCACGAGATTCTAGCACTCTCTGCCTGGCTTCAGCTCTTCCTGATTCAGTATCGAAAGGTTGTAGAGCAGCAGTTTGACGTGCTAGTTCTTCATTCTGTAGACGTTCAAATTCCTCTTTCTGATGCTTCAGAGCCTCCATTTGATCTACAACAGCTTGATGAAATTGACTTTCTTGTTCTAAGCTCTGTTTGACAGTCTGGAGTTCTGCTTGAAGCTGGGCAAATTTAGCCTCCAGATCAGCAGCCTTCTTCCCTTCCTCTGCAGCCTTAGTCTCGTGACTCTCTCAGCAATAACAGCTGCATCAGCGATTTGGATATCTAATTCGGAGGATTGTCTAGTGAAAGCCAGCAAAAATGCCTCAAAATTGGCTTTACTAATCTATGCTTCTCGAGCTATAGCTTCATATTTTGTGTTTACTAATTGCTCGATGTCTCCTCTTTTTAGCTCCTTATAAGCTTTAATTGAGCCCTCCAGCTCATTTAAAATGTGTTCCAAAAATGTAGCCTAAGCCTCATCTCTTTGGCTTCGGATACCTCCAATCAAGAATGAAGATGGAGTTCTGATGGTACTAAAAGGAACATCTTCTCTCTCCATTATTCTATGAACCAGAGGCTCCAGGGATGTAAAGAAAACTTTTGTGAAGGAGGCCAACACGAACTTGTTAGTTGCCATGGCTCCTGGAGTGGCTACTACGTCCGCTGGAGTCCTTACAATTTTAGTAGGTGGAGGCACTTCAATTTGAGCGCTAATGTGAGAAGAGCTTCCTTCCCCTGCTACAGTCCCTGTAGGTTCTTTTGCAAATCACATATGTCATTTATATTAGTAACATATAATGCTGACGGCGCTATGACAAATAGATCATGCTTAGAAATTTACCTGAACTGGGTACATCACGAGGAGTCTCAAGAGGTTTGACTGTCTCTGATTGAAGCTTTGACAGGATCTCTGCAGACATAGTAGCCTGACTACTTCATTCTCCCGATTCAGTCAGAAGTGGCAGAGTGATTAGAGTTTGATTTACTAATTCTGCTGCCACTCCATACGTCTCAAGTTTCTTAGAGATTATGGGTTCATCGATCTTGGGATTGATATATTCGTCATCGATAACAACATTCTCCTCATCTTCAGCAGTTGAAGGATCTTCATCAGCTGAGAGTTTCTGAGGTGATGGTGGATTCACTAAAGTTTGTTTTTCTTTAGTAATGTTATTTCAATCATCATCATATGTTCCATCACCAAAGTCACAATCAGCCAATGCCTCAATCATCGTCTCTTCAAAATGAGTAGACTCTTGAGCTTGTGGAGGATCTTGTGGAGGCAAATCCTTTCTGGAGAGGTAGCTTCCGGACTCATAGGAGTTGGAGATGGAACTGTTATCCCCGCAGCAGCAAGTACGTTTGGGGGAATACCTACCGTTACAGCTTCTAATTTCGAAGCTTTTACAGTGGAAGTAGGAGGCTGGACATCTGCTGAAATAGCCAATACAGAGAAAGAGATCAATTTAATATACATTTTTGACAAAAAAATACATATTAGGATATATCACAATCTTGAGATGGTATTTCTTCAGCGATTACCAATTTTCTTCTGACCTCTCTGTGAGATGATGCGACCGGCTCTTCAGCAGCTCCGGTACGATCACTCTCTAGATCAATGAAAGAAATAGATGTTCCTCCTTCTGTGACTCTCCCCTACTTCTGAATAGAAGAAGGAGTGATATCCTTCTCTCCAGAGGAAGAACTGAGGAGCATCTATTTTGATTGAGAACGAGTTGTTCTCGTGGTCGTTGGTTCATTTATAACCAGTGATGTCATTTTCTTCTTCTCCGGAGCCCTTGGAGAGTCGGGTCTATTATCCTGCTAAGGAGGTGTCGTCGTCTCCTTCGTCTTTCTTTTCTTCAAACCTTTAACAGGAGATCTCTCTTTCCGCACATTTATGGATACGTCCAGAGGATCTTGAACTTGATCAACATAGTTCATTAAAATTGATGCCTCCAGTGGTGGATCTGCAAGACCTTTGTCTTCTACATCCCGAAAAGAGTGAGCTGTGTGTTTTCCTTGTTTGGATCTCTTTTCAGTTGCGAAGCTGTGTGCAGGATGGAAGTTTTCAGCGAATGTATTTGCTAAAGTATAAAAGTTTGCGTATGTATATAACATATGCAGGCCTTGTGGAAGATTGTAGGGCATAGAAAATATAGCTTTCGTACCTCGGACATTATAATAGCTCCAGGCCCTAGCCCCATCGAAGAGATAACCCTTGGCCTGCAGGCAAGTGGTGGCATTACCCACATGAAGCTGATTATATCCGAACTGTCGTACAAATCGACTTGGCAAGTACGGTTCCAAATAGCACTCTTCCTCTAATCTGTAGACCAAGTGAGAGGGACGGATCGCCTTCAGCCACGAAAAGATATGTGGGCTTAAATGGAGTGATTCTGCAGTTAAATCCATCATCTGTGGAGACATAGCCTCATATCCATGAGGAGGCCCAAGACACTGAAAACTCCATCCCGATCTACGGTTCAAGGCAAGTCTACACTCTGAAAGAGCAGTATATTGCCAATGAGCGCTGAAAAAATGTCTGATGAAGTCTCCGTCAATAGTTCCCATATCAGGGTTCATCAAATAGGGATGGTGAAGCAATAGCCATCTGAATAGATAGGTGTATGACATCTCGGTACGAAGAAAATCTTGCCTCGCCGCTTTGTCATTTAGCATGGTCTGTACAAAAGAACGCAATCCTGCGTTCAAGCAGCAGGTCATGGCCGATAAGAGATCCATCTTGTATCCAAAGACAAGACGTGCTGCAACAAACAGGATGCCCCGATAGAATCTGTCGACTGCACTGGCTCCTTGAACTATAAAGCGCCGTAGCCAAAAAGATAGAAAACCCGCTAGCTGGGCCTCTTGAGATATGGATCTGTAATGCTGTCTAAGGTAACTCTGGAGAGTGTCACCAGCCTTGAACGGATGCAAGTCCTCATCCAGCGTGACACCTCCATGTTCATGTTGCTCCATCAGATATTGCATGTCGCTCTGATTGAAGGGTTCAAAGAAACGAGGAGCACAGGCTTGACTTTCAAGTGGCTTGTCCTCCCGTGCATGACCCAAGAAGAGATATGGCATCCACTTGGTGGTGTAACAAGTACCTGTAGTAGCACTTTTGTAGTAGAGCAGCTGTCACGACCCGCACCCTAGAGTTAGGGCACGAGAACGTAACAACGCCCAGCCTACGCCGTAATGTCGGCGGTAGAACGCTGTCCTAGGTCTCAATGCATCTAACAGTATAAGAATAAACAGTTTATACTCCCCGAATGGGGGTGACATAGCAGAATGTAAACTCAATCACATCTAAGGTAGAGCATAAAGGAAGATAGATAAAACATGAAATCGAAAAGAGATACAACAGATAGAAGTCTAAGTGTCTAAGATACAAACTCAGAATATATCTCAAAACCTAAATACAGTAATCCATAAATACAACTCAAGATGACTGAAAATAAACTATAAGCAAAAAATCCTAGCTATCTATGCAACCTCTACTGTCTCCTCTAGGCTAGCAGGCAACCTCCAGGCTATCTGTAAAATTTATCAACAGGTCCAGTCAGGACAGGAACGAGCACATCTCATCTAGAAAACCCAAGTAAATGACAGAGAACTATACAACAGTTATAGACAGTTGTATTGATGAAAATGGTAGTTTATATTCAGGTGATGGTAAGAAAGACAGATAAAGTGCAAGGAAAGAAAATAACTAAACAAGAGAAGAATCATAGCAATGAAGACTGTAAAAATAGAACTAGCTGAACCAGGGTAATATGATATAAAGTCCAGACAACAATGTAGACCAGTGTAACTCCAATGTAAGTCCAGTACATGATGAATCTTATACAAGATGAATCTAGTAAGGGACGATTCCAGTTATAGTGATCAATGATTCCAGGGTGAGTCCAGCCTATACTCTAGCAGTGTGTTTTAAAATACCGAGATCGACATATAAACGGCTATAGGTAATTCGACACATTACACACCTGGCCTGGTATGAGATGGCTATCATTCCAGTATGATTCCAGCAAAAGGGTAATTCCAGAAATGGGGTATGTCTATATGTCTTACTCTAGTATTTTTCCTTCCAACAAGTGAATCCAGAATTTCGACACAATGATTCAAGATGAGTCTAGCCAATAGTATGAAAGTACTAGTAAATGATTCCAGTAAATGATTCTAGTAAGTGATTCCAGTAAATAATTCCAGAAATAATAATACCAGTAATAGAGACCAGAAAATAAATGTGTGTCGTATACATGAATCCAGAAATATCTACACGTGTTGTAACAGAGAATCGCATACAACTAACTAGAACTGAAGTACAGTAATTGACAAGTAAATGAGAGAACTATCAGAGAATGTACTCGCCTGATATCCGAATGTCCAAGGTAAAGATACTGTCCGAGGAGAGGTGTTTGGCTCCTAATTAGAACAGCACAAGTCACAACATGTCCAGAAGGGTAATATAAAGCACTACAATGTATTCTACATGAATCTAGGTCAAACTAGGCCAAAGTCAACCCTTGGTCAACTCTGGTCAACTGCACTAGTCAAACTAGGTCAACTAGGTCATGTCCTAACCCAGCAAGTCTTACTAGGCCTAACCAAGACTATCCTAGCAAGCACACATCAATACAAGGCTATACAAGCCAACATACACCCAACTCTATATAGCATGCAATTATTCAATACTCAAATAGGCAAGAATTCACATTGGATATACACTAGGTAATCTATTACTTTAAGCTATATATGTCTACACATATATACACATACATATATTGGTATTCAACATTAGGTCTATAATTATGGCATTTCAAATGGTTATATAAACTTATATATTACAACACAATATGCTAACATATATATAATATACATACATAGCTAAGTTAACTATATTCATAAATACTTATTTAAGAGGCTATGTGTGTGTATGTGAACATGGCAAAGGGGCAAGTGAGGGTTAAATGGGCATACATAGTGTATACATATCAAAGAGTGTCAAAGTGTAAGTGAACAATGTGTCAAGTATGATAGTGTCAACATAGTGTAAGGGGGTACATGAGGTAATATAGGATTTGTGTTAACATAGAACATTACATCTCATTAACTTGTATATTACATACATTACATCTATTATTACATTACATTCATGCTTGCATTCATTCATCATTCATTTATTCTCTTGCACTACTATATGCACCATACATTACATACTATGGAACCTATATATTCATTACAAGCCATACTTATACATGCTTACATTAGATAGGATACTTATACCTCATATATCATTTATTTAACCATTTACTTATGCTTGCATTCTCTATTTAATTACATAATGTATATACATTAACATGGGTTAAAATCAAATAGAATATTATATTACACACAAGGGTGCACAAAATGCATATGCCGAATAGTAACTCCTACTAATAATCAATACTGTATCATCTCAGCATGAATTAAAATCTAGATTAAAGTATGTTATAGATCTATGTGTTAGCTTTCCGAAACTTCAAACGGATTGCGTTTTCGTGTTCGAAAACTCCCGGAATCGCGAAAACACCGAGAACGCGTTTGTCTTTCGTACAGCTGACACTCAAATAATTCTCCAGAAAGTTACAGAAAGAATTAGGCCTATTAATACATGTTTTTGGAAAGCTAACTTCAATACACTTCTTTTAAAAAAATTAGAAGATTAAACTGAGCTTTGAGCTAGAAGTTATGACATTTCTAAGTTAGGGCTGAAATTAAAAACGTGGATAAAAATCATGACGGATTTGGGTCGTTTGAGATAAAAGAACACAAGTATATAACATAATATATCAAGAACTCACTCTCTACACTAATATATATATATATATATATAAGACACTATAGAACACATCTCCAATACAAAAATATGAGATTAAACATGTAATAATTCATTCATACATAACAACAACACATAGTGTGTCCAAATTTGGGATTTTCCCACATGGACACAACCACAACACAAAGGACACTCCTATGACCTCCAAATGGACACGAAATGGACACAAATGGAGATACAACCATAGAGGTCATTCCTATGGGTTCAAAATAGACCTATATGTATGAAGAAATGAAAAGGAGAAGGGATTTATACCTCCCGGTAGATCGAATCGAAGAAAAGCCTTCCCGGAGCGACACCGACACGTAGAGATTCCAAAAGGACACGAACGAGCTCCCAATCCTCCCAAACTTGGGTAGCTTCCTCATTGGCTAGAATGTAGAAGGAAAGAAGAAGATTTGGTGGCGAAATGTAAGGATTTGGTAGAGAAATTGCTAGGGATTGCTCTCTAGGAATTTGGGGAAGAACAAGAGAGAGAGTGTGGATGAGAATAATGAAATGAACTTGAGCCTATCCTCTCCCAAAGTGGCTGGCCATATGGGGCTATTTGTTCTATTATGGTAAGGTCCAAAATGCCCCCATTAACCTATTCTATGAGTATTAGGAAAGGGCTAATTGGTTGGGGCTAAATTAGTCATTCTAAAGTCTCTAATCACACTAACCTTATCCATAATAATTAGTCTAACCTCTAACTAAAATATTTCTATCATGTGGACTAAAATTAATATCATGTGGGCCATGTCTAACTAGTGTGTGGGTCCCACTAGAGTCAAACTACCCCCGGGTCCCCGTTTCAAGTCAGATTGAGTTGAAATTCGAACCCGACTCAAATAACCCCAAAATAATATCATAAATAATAAAATAATATCAAAATAATTCAAAGAGGTCAAATGCAAAAATATCCTTAGGCCAAAAATAATATTAAAATATTATAATCACATGGTTAGGCTCTAGGTCAAACAGTCTCTAGGGTTTCACTAGCAAAACGTCAAAACCACAAGTCATTGATTTAAATAATTTTAAAACGATTTAAAATAACCAAAAATCATATCATGAATTAAATATCATTATTAAAATAATTATAAATACAAAATTTTAAAATTACCCTCATTTGGAAAACTGGGTGCTACAACTCTACCCACCTTAGAAAAATTTCGTCCTCGAAATTTAAGATCGATAGTACTCCTTCTAGAGCCTCTAACCTACCCAATATCTAAGGTAACACTTCCTAACACTGGAATAATAAACGGATATCTAAATAGTGTCAATCTAGGAATACCTCCAATACTGCTCTGCTGTACGGCGGTAATGGAACTTCAATAAAATATGGACTGGAACCTATATCCAAGGGACTGGACCTATTTTAAAGTGGTCTTATCTAAGGATGAAAAGGAACTGATCATAGGCAATAGGTATGCTCAAACTATTATCTTCCTATTAACCATCTATTAATACATTCTATTACCATAGAAACGATGCATTACTAAGACATATAGGCCCCTATCTCTCATAACACATTTATACTCACCAAAAGACTAGTACATCCTATCAAGACTGATACTATAATCTCTCATAAATCTCCTAAGCTACATGTTTATAGATACACATCCCCACATCAAGGACTAACCCATATATATCTACAACTGATACTAATGGGGTGACGTCCCTATTTTCCAACAATCAAGGTCTAAATTATGCAATTTGAAGGAATAGTATACAAGGTCAGGGCATACCGTAGCAGTTGGAAGTCTCACCTAGGTGCACTGGTCATTCTAGGTCAAAACAGTACTATGGTATCAACACACAAACAATCTAGGGTGTCCTAATTGGGAAGGTAAGGGAACAACAATCATCAAGGTTGTAGGACTGTCTACCATTCTATATAAAAATTGGTCATTAACAAGCAACTAAGAAATTATTAAAAGGTTACTATTCCATAAAATGGCAAAAAATGAAAATTTAGGCACAACAAATCACAAATAGATTTTTGTCTTGACACGATCTTAGTTGATCAATTTCGGGATAAAACGAGATTTGGACAAGAAGGGAAATCAATTAAATCAAAGTATTAGCACGAGCATCAAATGATGGAGGTTCAGGTCATGATTAAATTTAATTCGACTGAGTACGAATATGAGGTTCATAGGCGATGAAAAGATTTCAAAGAGAATTGTCAAGGCTGTCGCGAATGAGACTCTAGGGTCAAGTTTAACTATGTCTCCATTCTCGTAGATTGATACATGAAAAAGCGAACCAAAGTGCAATAGGTTGATCAGACCATCATGTACCGGTTCTGATTAGACAATATGTTAGTGGGTGGTACCCAAAAAAATATGTCATGACCAAGCTCGAAAATAGATAAGCTTGCAAAACTAAGGCTAATTTAGCAGCACAAGATGTAAGGGTGGTAATGATGAAAGGAATTACATAGTCCAAGTTTCTTAACTAACGGGTCAAGTAATCAGATAAGGTACAATGTTAAGCATCTAAGGAAACAAGCAGAACACCATCACATGTCGGGTCGAAAGAATTGAGTCAAGGCTGGATGTCTAATTGAAATAAGTAAAAATTTAGTATAATGGTAGAGGTTATAGTTTAGCCAGTTGACCAGAAAATTATATCAAGAAAATAGAGTACAAGAAGACGGGTTTTAGTGGGACATGATATACCTACACGAAGGTGAGCTCGTCTAGGTCTTGCATATAAGATTTGTTGGAGGGTAACAGCTAGTATTATATTCCGAATATCAAAGTCACGATAAGGAACATCAAGGATCTCAATTAGAAAGTGGGAGTTCAAGAGGTGGTAATTAATGCACAAAAATAATGAAGATCGAGTTAGTCATCTGCTTCTGATACTCTTAAGTTCATCTGGTCATAGCTTGCCAATCATATCTTTACCTCACCAGTCTCCATATGAAAATTTTAACCTTTACTTAAACCCTTACCATGACTACTGTAGACAATTCTCAATTTCCAAACATCACTCTTGAAACACAACCCTCACATTTAGGAATCAATATTAACCATTTATTTAAATTTCCAAGTTCTTTCACCTTGTCTTAAATTTGACCAAAAACCTCTAAATCCCGTTTACGAATTTCTTGAACTTGTTCAAATTGTTCTCCTCGTATTATTTAATTTAAATCTCTAGGTCTTACAAAACTTATCTTTCATCATAAAATCAACTTTCGTATTTTCTTCGACATACACCCTTGAATATTCTTCTCCTAAAAATATTTCACAACAATCTCTAAACTTCCATAACTTTGTGCTCTCTCTATCCCTAGTCATTTCCTCGCAACATCTTGTTTAATATCCTTATTAAACACAATTAACTTCTCTTTTCCATTACTAACCTTCTACATAGCCTCAGAGTAAAAGTTTTCCCCAGAATCAATAACCAAGATTTTCTAAGTTCTCAAAACTAGGTTGACCTCTGACATCCTCATTAGTTTGAATACACCTATAAACTATCTCATAACCCCAAAATTTCTCTAAATGTAATTGTTTCCAGATTGGCAGTATACATCTCCTTATTCTATTCGAGACCTTTACCACATTTCTATCTCAAGTTTCCATATGGAACACTCCATATTTGATTTTTTTTAGATCATCATAAAATAACCAGTTACGTCTTCTCTGAGCTACAAAATTTACGTCACTTCCTTAGCCTTCCCCATGCAAAAGATACGAAGATTCAAGGGTTTTGAAGTACATCTGGTAGGGACGACAAGATATGGGTAATTAATGTAATGAGACAGAGTTTAAGATAAGAGGTAAATAAGAATGTAAGGGAATAATGGCGAGAAAGAATAATGAAGATATGTTACTTCTCATCGGTCCAAACGAGAGGAACCCATCAAGCTTAAATTCAATAGCAAGGAATGAGGGTGAATCCAAACAAGAGGAAAAGGAATTCCAATTGAAGTTCAAAATGAGTTTCTCAGGGGTCGTCCCAGAAATCTCCCAAAAAATCCTAAGTGTGATTGAGTACCTTGGATTTGAAAATATTAATCTAAATACAAAATTAAATCAACAACTACAAAATTTTATCAAAATCATCAACTAATACCAGGATTCAAAGTTCTACAATGAATCCACAAAATCAAATTCAAATCAAGGAAAAAGGTGAATCAAAACAAGGAAAAGGAGTTTAAATCGGAATTCAAAATGAGATTCTCAAGGGTCATCCCAGGAATCTCTCAAGGAATCCTAACAGTGATTGAGTATCCTCTCATCCTAACACCTTAATTTATATATCCTATAGCAGGCTCGTAGTAGTACAACTAAGTCGTTACGCTACTACGAAATCGCACTAATGCGAATCTCGACCTGCATGGGCCACCACTAAAAATGTGTCACGACCCGCACCCTAGAGTTAGGGCACGAGAACGTAACAACGCCCAGCCTACACCGCAGTGTCGACGGTAGAACACTGTCCTATGTCTCAATGCATCTAACAGTATAAGACTAAACTGTTTATACTCCCCGAATGGGGGTGACATAGCAGAATGTAAACTCAATCACATCTAAGGTAGAGCATAAAGGAAGATAGATAAAACATGAAATCGAAAAGAGATACAACAGATAGAAGTCTAAGTGTCTAAGATACAAACTCAGAATATATCTCAAAACCCAAATACAGTAATCCATAAATACAACTCAAGATGACTGAAAATAAACTATAAGCAAAAAATCCTAGCTATCTATGCAACCTCTACTGTCTCCTCTAGGCTAGCAGGCAACCTCCAGGCTATCTGTAAAATTTATCAACAGGTCCAGTCAGGACAGGAACGAGCACATCTCATCTAGAAAACCCAAGTAAATGACAGAGAACTATACAGCAGTTATAGACAGTTGTATTGATGAAAATGGCAGTTTATATTCAGGTGATGGTAAGAAAGACAGATAAAGTGTAAGGAAAGAAAATAACTAAACAAGAGAAGAATCATAGCAATAAAGACTGTAAAAATAGAACTAGCTGAACCAGGGTAATATGATATAAAGTCCAGACAACAATGTAGACCAGTGTAATTCCAATGTAAGTCCAGTACAGGATGAATCTCATACAAGATGAATCCAGTAAGGGACGATTCCAGTTATAGTGATCAATGATTCCAGGATGAGTCCAGCCTATACTCTAGCAGTGTGTTTTAAAATACCGAGATCGACATGTAAACGGCTAAGGTAATCCGGCACATCACACACCTGGCCGGGTGTGAGATGGCTATCATTCCAGTATAATTCCAGTAAAAGGGTGAATCCAAAAATGGGGTATGTCTACATGTCTTACTCTAGTATTTCTCCTCCCAGCAAGTGAATCCAGAATTCCGACACAATAATTCAAGATGAGTCCAGCCAATAATATGAAGATACCAGTAAATGATTCCAGTAAATGATTCCAGTAAGTGATTCCAGTAAATAATTCCAGAAATAATGATACCAGTAATAGAGGCCAGAAATAAATGTGTGTCGTATACATGAATCCAGAAATATCTACACGTGTTGTAACAGAGAATCGCATACAACTACCTAGAACTGAAGTACAGTAATTGACAAGTAAATGAGAGAACTATCAGAGAATGTACTCGCCTGATATCTGAATGTCCAAGGTAAAGATATTGTCCGAGGAGAGGTGTCTGGCTCCTAATTAGAACAGTATAAGTCACAACATGTCCAGAAGGGTAATATAAAGCACTACAATACATTCTACATGAATATAGGTCAAACTAGGCCAAAGTCAACCCTTGGTCAACTCTGGTCAACTGCACTAGTCAAACTAGGTCATGTCCTAACCCAGCAAGTCTTACTAGGCCTAACCAAGACTATCCTAGCAAGCACACATCAATACAAGGCTATACAAGCCAACATACACCCAACTCTATATAGCATGCAATTATTCAATACTCAAATAGGCAAGAATTCACATTGGATATACACTAGGTAATCTATTACTTTAAGCTATATATGTCTACACATATATACACATGCATATATTGGTATTCAATATTAGGTCTATAATTATGGCATTTCAAATGGTTATATAAACTTATATATTACAACACAATATGCTAACATATATATAATATACATACATAGCTAAGTTAACTATATTCATAAATACTTATTTAAGAGGCTATGTGTGTGTATGTGAACATGGCAAAGGGGCAAGTGAGGGTTAAATGGTCATACATAGTGTATATATATCAAAGAGTGTCAAAGTAGAAGTGAACAATGTGTCAAGTGTGATAGTGTCAACATAGTGTAAGGGGGTACATGATGTAATATAGGATTTATGTTAACATAGAACATTACATCTCATTAACTTGTATATTGTATACATTATATCTATTATTACATTACATTCATACTTGCATTCATTCATCATTCATTTATTCTCTTGCACTACTATATGCACCATACATTACATACTATGGAACCTACATATTTATTATAAGCCATACTTATACATGCTTACATTAGATAGGATACTTACACCTCATACATCATTTATTTAACCATTTACTCATGCTTGCATTCTCTATTTAATTACATAATGTATATACATTAACATGGGTTAAAATCAAATAGAACATTATATTACACACAAAGGTGCACAAAATGCATATGCCGAATAGTAACTCCTACTAATAATCAATACTGTACCATCTCAGCATGAATTAAAATCTAGGATTAAAGTATGTTATAGATCTATGTGTTAGCTTTCCGAAACTTCAAACGGATCGCGTTTTTGTTTCCGGAAACTCTCGGAATCGCAAAAACACCGAGAACGCATTTGTCTTTCGTACAGCTGACACTCAAATAATTCTCCAGAAAGTTATAGAAAGAATTAGGCCTATTAATACATGTTTTTGGAAAGCTAACTTCAATATGCTTCTTTTAAAAAAAATGGGAGATTAAATCGAGTTTTGAGCTAGAAGTTATGATATTTCTAAGTTAGGGCTGAAATTAAAAATGTGGATAAAAATTATGACGGATTTGGGTAGTTTGAGATAAAAGAACACAAGTATATAACATAATATATCAAGAACTCACTCTCTTCACTAATATATATATATGAGACACTATAGAACACATCTCCAATACAAAAATATGAGATTAAACATGTAATAATTCATTCATACATAACAACAACACATAGTGTGTCCAAATTTGGGATTTTTCCACATGGACACAACCACAACACAAAGGACACTCCTATGACCTCCAAATGGACACGAAATGGACACAAATGGAGATACAACCATGGGAGTCATTCCTATGGGTTCAAAATAGACCTATATGCATGAAAAAAATGAAAAGGAGAAGGGATTTATACCTCCCGGTAGATCGAATCGAAGAAAAGCCTTCCCGGAGCGACACCGACACGTAGAGATTCCAAAAGGACACGAACGAGCTCCGAATCCTCCCAAACTTGGGTAGCTTCCTCCTTGGCTAGAATGGAGAAGGAAAGAAGAAGATTTGGTGGCAAAATGGAAGGATTTGGTGGAGAAATTACTAGGAATTGCTCTCTAGGAATTTGGGGAAGAACAAGAGAGAGAGTGTGGATGAGAATAATGAAATGAACTTGAGCCTATCCTCTCTCAAAGTGGCTGGCCATATGGGGCTATTTGTCCTATTATGGTAAGGTCCAATATGCCCCCACTAACCTATTCTATGAGTATTAGGAAAGGGCTAATTGGTTGGGACTAAATTAGTCATTCTAAAGTCTCTAATCACACTAACCTTATCCATAATAATTAGTCTAACCTCTAACTTAAATATTTCTATCATGTGGACTAAAATTAATATCATGTGGGCCATGTCTAACTAGTGTGTGGGTCCCACTAGAGTCAAACTACCCTCGGGTCCCCGTTTCAAGTCGGATTGAGTTGAAATTCGAACCCGACTCAAATAACCCCAAAACAATATCATAAATAATAAAATAATATCAAAATAATTCAAAGAGGTCAAATGCAAAAATATCCTTAGGCCAAAAATAATATTAAAATATCATAATCATATGGTTAGGCTCTAGGTCAAACAGTCTCTAGAGTTTCACTAGCAAAACGTCAAAACCACAAGTCATTGATTTAAATAATTTTAAAACAATTTAAAATCACCAAAAATCATATCATAAATTAAATATCATTATTAAAATAATTATAAATACGAAATTTTAAAATTACCCTCATTTGGAAAACTGGGTGCTACACGAGCAGATCTTATAGTGGCATAGTAACTCTTGGAAGACGGCGATCGTTTGAGGGTTCTCCTCTGCCATATCATCCAGTTTGTCATTTGTGGGTACATACTCTTCGTATGGATTATCGCCCATTGGTAAGTGAGAGAGATATTCCATCTCGTGAAGAGAAAATCCTATTTCTCCATGGAGAGTCATGAAAGTTCCAGTTCTTTCATTGTACCTCTCTACTAGAGCCAATAACATATGAGCGTTCGGGCGAATGCCATATACTGTAGTCCAGATGGCATTGTAGAGACCCAAATCGAGGAGCTTGTCCTTGAATTGATCCAAAATCCAAATAGAAAAACTGCTCCAGCGCTTCATCTCTGGGTTGACCAGACTTGTCATACGCATAGCGCGGTCTGGATATCTTCCTTCAACTTTTGCAAATGTAAAAAATAGGTATTCTGACTGGAAGAAGCAGGAAGGAATCCTCGGGAGGGATGCAACTTGGCTTCAAACCTCTTAAATGTGTAGTACTTTTCAGAGGTACTATAAAAGAGGTCCTTGTTCTTCGGACCCAGTCTGTAACAGATTTTGCCAACTCTCGCCTGCTGAATGGGAGTCAGATCCCATGACATTCTTCTAGAATAGCTGGCAAAAGCATATTGGGATAATGTCATAGACCTTGATATTTCCGTGAGGTATATGACTTTATCCTCCTTTGTGAAAATTCTCTCATCTTTTCTGGTCTTAGTTTGGGAGGTCTTCTTGATGGCATCCCCGAATAGAAAGGCAGGTTTCTTGTGGACCACAGTATCTAGACTTTCAAGAGGTTCCCCGTTCATTAAGTTCAGCAGGGTTTGATTCTCTTCAGGACCGTCATACTGAGGAAATATGACATGAGACAAATTCTCCTTGTCCTCCGGGACAATAAATGCTGAAGCAAATCTTTCAGCATTAGGGTATTCCCTAAGATCAACTGCAAAGAAATACATGAACAAAAATTAGAAGCAACAAAAGTGTGCAACTTTATAAAAAGAAAACAACTAAGTTGTATAAACTATTAAGTTGCACAAACATCCTAGGTTGCGCCAACAATTAAGTTGCGCAATATCCTGAGTTGCGCGACATTCTGAGTTGCACAACATCTTAGGTTGCGCAACAATTAAGTTGTGCAACATTCTGAGTTGTGCGACAACCTGCGTTGCGCAACATACTGTATTGTGCGAAACTTAAGTTGCACAACCTCTCAGGTTGCGCCACACACTGGATTGCGCCTCAACTTAGTTGTGCAATATTTTTGATTGAGTAAAAAACTAAGTTGCGCAACAGCATGCGCAACATAGTTCTTAAGAACGAACAGTGTTCAAATAAAGCAACCACACCCTAAGAAGGGGTGGCACAAAGTTCGTGATGCGCCACACTCTAAAAAGAGGGGCACAAGTCAGTAGGAAGATCAAATCTGCTTCGGTGTTCGTCCTTGATCACCATCCAATGCTGGGTTGGTTGTCTCTCGTCGAGAAGAGGGTGGCACATACTGAGGCACGTGAGTCGATAGAGCACGAGTCGAAGGGGCAGCGATACCCTTTTCTTTGTCAGCGACGGTCTTCTTGGGGGCCATGACATCGAGAGAATAGTCAGAGAAGAAGGTCGCAAGGATTCAAAGAAGATTAGAAACAAATGTAAAGAGTTACAATCGGCTAAGTAAGGGTTATTTATAGCCTAAAAGATGGAATCCTAACAGTCACCTTAAGTGGCGCATAGAAAATCATAACGGTTTACAACAAATTACGCGAGATAGGCGCAACTTGACTCAGTCATTGCCATGATTCAAAGTATTTCGAAGTTTTATGAAAATTTCAAAATTTGAAAACTTTGAAGGGGATCTTGTAGAGCCTAAAAATCAAGTTGTGCCATATTTTTACCACCCAACAATCAAGTTATGCCCCAGAAATCAAGTTGCACCACTGTTTTGAAGCTTGAAGGATCAAACTGCGCCATTGATTAGGCTGCACCTAACAACAAACTGCGCCCAAATCACATTGTGCCCAAGCCTACGTGGCATCTGACATTTATTTCCATCATTGCCTGACAGCACTGACAGCTGAGAGCACAATAAACGAAGAAAATCTCTTCGAATCCCTCAAAGCGTGCCGTTCGAGGAGATTTGATTGACAGCTGTCCTACACACCCTGCAAGTTGCGCCTAGGCACAATCCGATTGGATTCCCTGCACACTCTCCAAGTTGTGCCTAGGCGCAATCTGAATAAATTCCTCTCATACATTCAAAAGCTGTCACGTGCTTATGCACTGGGTTGCGCCTAGGCGCAACCCAATCAGGCGCAGTTTAACTTGTTGAATGAAGCTCGTGCAACCTGATAAAGTTGAGACAACTTACATTCTAAAGCAAGATGACGTGGCGCACATGCCACTAATCTCTCAAAATGTGTCCACAACTCTGTACATGACCATGTGCATCTCAATCACATGATGCCACGCGTCTAAATACAGTTAGTACACGATTGTGTAACTGAATGGAAGTTGGCGCAACATAAGGTTGGCACACCCAAAATGGCGTTGTCCAGCCTCGCGCACATCAGAATAACTGCTAAAACAGTTATTTCTAGAACTCTATAAATAGAGTTTCCAATCATTATCAAAGCATCACAGAGATCAAGAACTCTTACAAAATTGCTGCTGCATTCTCCAGAGGCTCTAGACTTCAAGTTTACATAGTCCAAGGGATAAAGTGATCGTCTTCTGATCAGATTTCTATAGTTGTACTTCCCTAGAAATCAATTTTACTTTTGTACTCTTTTCTTAGTTTGTAATCAAACTTTTATTTTTGTAAACAATACAGAGGCTGAAAAAGCAAAGGCTAGTCTAGATGCTCGAGCCATCAACGCACTGTTCTGTGTAATTGACAAAATGGAGTTCAACAAAGTTTCAACCTGTAAGACGTCTCATAAGATTTGGAAACTTCTTGAGGTAACTCATGAAGGTACTTCCCAAGTGAAGGAATCTAAAATCAGCAGACTAACACAAGAATATGAATCTTTTAAAATGAAATCTGGTGAGTCAATTACACAGATGTTTACTTATTTCCTTAATATTACTAATCCTTTGCAATCTCTTGGTAAGGATTGTAGTAATCACGAGAAGATCAGAAAAGTGCTACGGGCTCTAACTAAGAACTGGAACCCGAAGGCAACAACAATCATTGAAGGAAACGATCTCACCACCATGTCTCTGGAAACACTTATGGGCAAGCTCATGACCCATGAGCATGATCTGCAAGAGTTTGAAGAAGCTACCCCAAAGGAAAAATCTATCGCCTTTAAAGCTCAAGCCAGAAAGTCAACATGCAATGATTCTGAGAAAGAATCATCAAGTGGTGATGAACAAGCCCTAATAGTAAAGAAATTCAGAAAATTCCTAAAGTTTAAGAAATTAAACAGAAGGAAAAGAGATATCCAAGAAAGTAATGAAGATGAAATAATATGCTTTGGATACAAGAAATCAAGGCATATAAAGAAGGACTGTCCAACTTCAATGAAAAATAGTCTATACGATAGATCAAGATCAAGCAGAAAAGCAATAACTAGTCAAAAGTATGCAAATACAAGTATCTGGCATGAAAGCGATGCCAGTGATACAGAGGAAGAAGATAGACCCTGCAGAAATGCCAATGTTTGTCTTATGGCTTTTGATAAGGTATCCTCAAATCCTTTGTATGACGATTTTACTTTCGATGAATTAGAAAATGTCTTCAGCGAACTACTTGAAGAATACAGAAATATGCTTGACAAGTATAAGCAATCTCGAAAAGAGGTTAAGGCATGCACAACCGAAGTAGCTAGACTGTCCAGTCTCATTGAAGACATTAAAGAGACGTCTACTACCGGTAACACGGAAGAGATAGCCAAGCTTAAAGTAGACTATCATGAGGCTATCCTCAAAATTCAAAAAAAAGAAAGAGACACTGTCAAAGTACAAGAGTTATATGATATAGAAAAGAAGAAGCACTTAGTCACATAACAAAGAATCATAGATATGACTGCTAAATATGAAGAGTCTTATGTGATTTCTAAAAAGTTAGAAATCAAGTTAGGCAAACAAGCAATACCTGTGACACAACCTAAGTTTAGTCCTAATGCTAAGCATACACCTAAGAGGACTAAAACACAGAAAGCACGTAAGAAACATGAACATCACCATGCTTTCACCTATAGGTTTTCAAAGAAACCACATATGCATATCAACACAAATTCTACTAACACGTTTTCAAAACTTACTTGCACATATTGTGGTACTCATGGACACATATCACAGTATTGTTTAACAAAAAAAACTTGTTGACAATCGCACATTATTTTGGAGACATAAGACTAATCAATATGGACCCTTCAGTAATGGGTACCAAAGGATTCATTTACTTATTTTGTAGGTGGACCCTCAACCCTCTCATGCTAAAAGCAAGTGGATCCTCGATAGCGGATGTTCACGGCACATGACTGGTGATGCATCTTTGTTCGCCACGCTATCGATGAAGAAAGAAGGATGTCTCCTTCGAAAACAACCTGAGAGGTGATATAATTGGAAATGGCACTGTTGATATATCTCATTATCCTATAATAAAAGATATTTGTCTGGTTAAAGAATTGAAACATAACCTATTAAGCATAAGTCACTTGGCTGATAATGGTTATGGTATCAACTTTGTAAAAGACAAATGTACCATATATGATATGTCATCTGGTAATCCCGTATATGAAGGGATTAGAGAAGACAATATTTATATTTTCTTTCTGGAGAGTACTAACAATGCAGGAAGATGCCTAGTAGCTAACCTAGATGAAAGCTGGCTATGACATATGAGACTAGAATATGCTAATATGGATACTATCTCACGATTGAGCACTAAGAAGCTGGTAAAAGGACTCCCTGAGATACCGTTCAAGAGAGATATGGTATGTGCTGACTGTGAAAAGAACAAAACATATAGGTCAACATTTAAATCCATCAACGCTGTAAGTACTTCTAGACCTTTGCAGTTGATACACATGGATTTATTTAGTCCTAGTAGAGTCGCTAGTCTTGGCGGTAAGCTCTACGTATTTTTTATTATTGATGATTTCTCTCGTTTTACTTGGGTTTATTTTTTATCAAACAAAACTGAAGCTATTTTTAAATTTCAGTTATTTTGTAAAAAGGTACAAAATGAAAAAGACTTCATGATTACTCGTATCCGAAGTGATCATGGTGGCGAATTTATAAATATTGATTTTAAAAAGTTTTGTGAAGATAGTGGATATTACCATAAATTTTCATGTCCTAGAACTCCTCAACGGAATGGTATTATGGAGCGAACCGTACTCTAAGCGAGATGGCTAGAGTCATGCTGAATCAGCATAATCTTCCTAAATATTTTTAGGCAGAAGCTGTTAGTACAGCCTGTCATGTTTTAAATAGGGTGTTAATTCGACCCATCTCGAAGAAAACACCTTATAAACTTTTGTTTGGAAGGATTCCAAACATTTCTTATTTTAAAGTTTTTGGATGTCGTTGTTTTATCCTGAACATCAAGGACAACTTGGGAAAGTTCGACTCTAAAGTAGATGAAGAAATATTTCTCGGATATGCTGCTAAGAGTAAGGGATAAAGAATTTTTAATAAAAGATCTATGATTGTTGAAGAATCCATTAACGTTACTTTTGATGAGCTCAATAATCACAGATCTAGCGACAGTGGTGATGAAAATGTATAAGCAAGAACTGATAAGAGTCATGTGGAAGATTTGACTCATAGATTTGAATAATTGTTTTCATACCAGATTATGGTTGACATATCAAAAGGTGTAAGTACACGCTCTTCTCTTAAAGATTCTGAAATAGCAGTAAATGTAGCTTTTATTTCACAAATAGAACCTAAGAATGTAGAAGATGCTTTTAATGATGAGTTTTGGATTAATTTCATGCAAGAGGAACTTAATCAATTTGAGAGAAACCAAGTTTGGAAAGTCGTTCCTAAACCTATTGGTCAATCGATAAATGGTACCAAATGGGTGTTCCGAAATAAACTAAGTGAAGATGGACAGGTTCTACGCAACAAAGCACGTCTAGTGGCACAAGGTTATAATCAAGAAGAATGTATTGATTATGACGAGACATATGCTCCTGTTGCTAGACTAGAAACCATCCGCATGTTTTATGCATTTACGTGTTTTAATGATTTTAAATTATTTCAAATGGACGTGAAAAGTGCTTTTTTAAACGAATTTCTGAAAGAAGAAGTGTTTGTGAAACAACCCCCTTGTTTTGAAGATTTTCAAAAATCTGATCACATCTTCAAAGTTAAGAAAGCACTCTATGGACTCAAACAGGCACCTCGTGCTTGGTATGAACGCCTAAGTGCCTTCTTACTTGATAATAGTTTTTTAAAAGGAAGAGTTAATACAACTTTGTTTATCAAGTCTTTAGATGATGATATTCTTCTTGCACAAATATATGTTGATGACATCATATTCGGGTCTACTAATGAAAAACTTTGTCAAGAGTTTGCTAAGTGTATGTAGAGTGAATTTGAGATGAGTATGATGGGAGAGCTGAACTTTTTCCTAGGACTCCAGATCAAACAACACTCAAAGGAAACATTCATCAATCAAGCCAAATATACGAAGGACATACTAAAAAGTACGACTTTAAAAATGTAAAGCCAATTGGAACTCCAATGGCTACATCTACAAAGCTTGACACTGATGAAAGTGGCAAACCTGTCGACCAGCGTAAGTATCGAGGTATGATTGGTAGCTTATTATATTTAATTGCTAGTCGTCTTAATATTATGTTCAGTGTTTACATTTGTGCACGATACCAGGTAAATCCTAAAGAATCATACCTATGTACCGTTAAGCGTATCTTCCGATACCTTAAGAAAACTTCAACAGTCGGCTTGTGGTATCCTAAAATCAAATCCTTTGACCTGATAGGTTACTCGGATACAAATTTTACAGGATGCAAAGTAGACCGTACAAGTACCAGCGGTACGTGTCATTTCCTAGGAAAGGCCTTAGTCTCATGGTTTAGCAAGAAACAAAATTCTGTAGCATTATCAACTACTGAGGCTGAGTATATCGCCGCAAGACGTTGCTGTGCTCAAATTTTGTGGATGAAGCAAACCTTAGAAGACTAAATTCTGTACTACACTAAGATTCCTATTTACTGTGATAATACTAGCACTATTGACTTGACTAAGAACCCTGTATGTCACTCACGCACAAAGCACATTGAAATTTGTCATCAATTTTTACGTGATCACCAACAACACGGAAACATCTGCTTAGAATTTATTGACACAGATCATTAACTAGCAGACATTTTTATAAAACCATTGGCTGAAGACCGCTTTAACATTATGCGGCGAGAGCTCGGCATACTTGAATTTTCAGATTCATAATGTAGTATGTTTATTAAATTTATTTTATAACTCGAAACTTTGTAATTTATTAGTAGAAATTATTTTGGATACAAGCCGAAAGGGTCCTTCTGTCATACAGGCGTAAATAGCCTGAAGCGATACGGTGTACTAGTCTTCGGACTACCGCTAGTTGGACCGCATAGACGGCTTGCGGCCACGTAGCTGATTAGAACGCGAAGACCCGCTCTTTGGCTGTCGATTTATTAGGATTTTGTTGCAGCAAATCTGGGTAGTTAAGGATTTGGTCAGATTGCCACGTGTCCTGTTGCGTATAGTTTTCTCAGTATTCAATCATGTGGGGTCGCATGAGACTCATGCAGCTTGAATCATAGTTGCTAAAGTTTGGAGACTTTTGGTGCCGCATAAGTCTGAGCCGCATAAGGTTCATGCGGCTTAGATGACACTCTTCTGGCCGCATGGAGACGTATGAATCCTGCTTTTGGGCGACGTCTCACGTCTTATCTTTTTTGTCGAAGTGTCAGAACTATCATGTTTTGCCAGGACTTGCCAGCTTTATCAGTCGAACTGCTCCTCTTGGCTGCATATCTTCCTTCTACAGCTGTTTGGCGATAGGCTGCATATGTCTTTTGAACAGTCATGTGGTTTCCTTCATGCGGACCTGTTTGGCCCAAAGTACCTATGCGATAATTTGTAATCCGCATGAACCCCATATTTTTCATGCTTCTACAAGACCCCCTTCAAAGTTTTTAAATTACAAATTTGGAATACTTTGAATAAGAAGCATGAAAATATGTCAAGCCATAAGAAGTCTTCAAGTTTTGCAGGAAGTTATTCGAACCGCAGAGAGATCTTGAGTCGCAGAGAAATCCTGAGCCACAGAAAAAATCTTGAGTCGCAGGGACATATTGAGCCGCAGGGAGATTCCATCAGCCTGCCAGCTGTCACTGTTGTATTTAATTTTTCTGATTCGGTTGTGGATCCATTTTCGAGATGAAGCCGACGGTTATTGGGGATAAAGTCCCCAAACGTCGACATTATCTTTAATGATCTCGAAAACCGAAGAGACGCTCGACGGTGATTAGGGATAAAGTTCCCAAATGCAATCCATATCCTTAAGGATTTCGAGAATCGAAGAGTCTTTTTTCAGCAACTCTATAAATAGGAGTCATTCAGAGAGAAAGAGAGATTTTCCTCTTTCACCTTCTTCTCATTCGACTTCATCATACTTTCTGCTATGTCTCTAAAAGCTTCTAGGTCGACTGGTGCCGCGGCCAAAGGGAAGAGACTTGCTTCTCCGTCGAGAGCGGCATATGCTCTTTCCATTCATTCCGACATGCAACCTCCTCTCAAAAGTAAGGATGGTGGGCAGACGATTTACTGCAATTTTGAATGGCCATAGCGCATATTTTCATGCACGGGCCTGTCATATACTGCCTCTGCTATAAGCCTAGTCGATGCATGCCCTTATCTTATCTGGACCACATGTGTTTTGTACGATAGGGCCGTATGGACTGAGCCGCATAACCGCTGTTCATTCGAACTTTAACCGCCTGAGTGCCTCAAGATTGATTTGTATGAACATTTCATAACTGAGCCGTATAGGTGCCGCATGAGCACTTTATGATCGGGCCGCATGACTACTGTGTGGCTGGGCCGCGTGATTGCTTCGTGACGCGTGATTGCCTCGTGACTGATCCGCACGAGTATTAGGCCGTATGAGTTTTTTATGACTGAACCGCATAAGCATCTCATAATTGAGCTGCATGATAATGACTGGACCGTATAAATGCTGCATGAGTACATCATGAAGCCGGCCTCATGATTTTGGGTTGTATGAGTTCTGTTTTGGCTGGGCTGCATAACTGACTAGGCCGTATAATAGAGTTCTTTGTTTCCTTGGTGCTAAATCCTATTTTTTCCTTGTTTTTGTAGGAATCTGGCTAGCAAGCTTTTTCAGGACCGGTATCGACGATGGAGTAAAAATACAACATTTTGGCGCCTACATCAGACAGCTCAAAGCTCCCCATGCTTCGGAAGAGTTTTTCTTGCACCTTTTTGGCATACGCATCAAACAACTCAGGACTCGTCATGCTTCGGAAGTATTTTTCCCAGATGGTAGGAAGGGCCTTTATACCTCGGAGAGTTGGACGGTGGTCAGGCGTCGTTATGAACGTCCTGCCTTCACGGCTCTCCAAGTAAGTGAAACCACCATCAGGGACCATGTTTTGAAGGTATGGTCCTTCGGGGGAGTGGGGCTAAGGCATCCGCAATATGGAGGGGAGGAAAGCATGCTATATTTTTCCCTCCTTCCGGCAGCTCCTTGGGGATTCAACAGCTTTGTTTGCTTCTCAGCAGTAAAACATGACTTCCTTCGAGGGCCACGAAACTGCTTGAAGACGAAGTGCTGTCAAACCAAACTATGTATTGCCAGATTTTTCTTTTATTTGTTTTCTGTTGTCGATGTAGTCCTGAAAACAGGGTATGCTTACCCCATACTTTATATGTTGTATTTTATGGTGCTTGTACTAGAGGACCTAATACAGCATTTGTATTTGATAAAGGACATCCCACTGGAGGATTTTTGTGGACCTATTGCCCTTTTGTGCATCTGAAAATGCGAGCAAATAGATTTGAATGATATTTTGTGGACCTACTACTCTCTGGTACACCGATGGTGCGAGTAATAGATTAGGATAACTTTTGTGGATTTATCACCCTTTTTGTGTACTGGCGATGCGAGTACGGATAATAAGTGGGGAGGAAACTAACATATTTACTCAGAGGTAATAAGGACGTGGTAAATATGGGTCAAAACAGAGCCTTCCTACTCAGAGGTAATGAGGACATAGTAGGAGTAAGCATAATAGGGGTACACAGAATAACTCAGAGGTGCTATCAACGTGGAAGTTCTATGCATTGGGTGATTTGTTTGTGATGGATAAGAAAACAACTCAGAGGTAATATGGACGTGGTTATTTTTTTTCTGTTGGGAAATTTTGTGGACCTATTACCCCTTTTGTGCACTGACAGTGCGAGCAATAGATTTGGATAAGTTTTATGAACCTATTACTCTTCTGCGCACTGGTGGTGTGGGTAAAAGATTTTGAGAACAACTCTTGGTGGAGAGAAGCTATAACCAGGAAGTTCATAGATATGACCAAGAGATGAGATATAAATTCATTCGGAGTAGTCAGAGAGTAAGTTCAGTGGTACCTGAGGGTACGTAACTCAACAATCTGGGAGATTTGAAGTCAGAGTGTAAGTTCAGTGATACCTGAGGGTATATAACTCACAATCTGAGAGATAGTTGGAAGGTATCGTTTGGACATAGTATTTTTTTAGGAACTTGCCAATGATGGACATCATGAGCAAGTCTTCATTTTGTTTTGCGAGACGATATGCGTCGTTGGAGAATACGGTCTCGATGACGAACGGACCCTCCCACTTAGGCTGGAATTTGCTGGGGGTCTTGTGAGTCATGACCATTGGTCTGCGAATGGCCAAGACACGATCGCCAACTTGGAATATTCTCTGTTTGACTTTTTTGTTGAAATCTTGAGAGATGTGCGCTTGGTAGAGCTCTATGCTTTGTTGAGCTTGTAAACGCTTTTCATCTAATGCTTCTAACTCTTGTAGCCGTCGGCGGTTGTTATCGTCCGCCGTTAACCGGTAGGTAAGGGCCACTCGAAGTGAGGGGATCTGAGTTTCCAATGGAAGGACTGATTCGCTCCCGTAAACCAAGGAAAACGGTATATTTCCTGTAGCCGTCCGAATTGTCGTCCGACACGCCCATAAGCACTCAACCAGCTTTTCATTCCAGTCACGTTTGTTTGCAGACACAAACTTTTTGAGGAGCTTGATTATGGTTTTGTTGAATGCTTCAGCCAGACCATTGGCCGAGGGGTTATATGCTGTCGAGGCTATGTTCTGAATTCGATTCTTATCACAAAATCGATAAAAAGTGTGGCTTGCGAACTGCGGACCATTGTCGTGGATAATCCTCTGGGGCAGTCCAAAACGGTAGATAATGTGATGTTTTATGAAGCAAATCACGTTTGATGTCTTGACCTCTGCCAACGGAACAGCTTCCGTCCATTTGGAGAAGTAATCGGTAATTGCAAGTATGAACCGATGCCCTCTAGACGACGGTGGGGTGATTGGCCTAATGATGTCCATTCCCCACGCTTCGAATGGCCAAAAGGCCACTATCAGGTGCAAGAATTCAGACGGTAGATGTATGAAATCTGCATGGATCTGGCAAGCCTTGCACTTCTTTGCATAATCAACTGCATCTGCGACCATTGTAGGCCAGTAATAATCCATCCGGTGAAGACGATCTTGTAATTTCGGACTAGGTTGGTGAACCCCACAAGTACCGTCATGAGCTTTATGTAGGGCTTCTTTGGCTTCTGTATTTGACAGGCATCTTAGTAGTAGCCCATTGTAGGATCGTCGATATAACATTTTCGTCTCCGTATCGTAGAAGAATCTTAGGGAGCGTCTTCTGATTGAGGTAGCTTCTTCACATTCTCTGGCAGGATTCCATAGACCGCAAAGTCGATGAGCGGGCGTCTCCAGTCTTGTATGTCATTGGTTATCTGGGCGGAGTAACTCATACCCAGTTGAATATTGTTCCTAGGGCAGACCAGTTTATGGCCTATTATGTCGACTAGATGATGAGTGTTATTTCGGAGTGCCAAAGAAGCGGCGAGACCGGCCAGGGCATCGGCTTCGATATTTCGAAGCCTAGGAACGTGCTCTATAATGAACCCCTCCAAGGTTGTAATGATGGCAATTGATGTCTGATAATAGGGAATCAGGTCCTTATTGTGAACCTCGTATGAACCTCGGATCTGGTTAACAACCAACTACGAGTCACCATAAGCTTCCAGGTATCTGATCCCCACTTCTTTTGCGAGTTTGAGCCCAATGACTAGAGCATTATATTCGGCTACGTTGTTCGAACAGGGTTCTATAAGAGAATACGCCCGATTGACTACTAGTCCGGAGGAAGAAATTAATACCATCCCGACTCTAGCGACGATATCACCCTGTGGCCCCGTTCTTGAAGACCGTCGAAGAACATTCGCCAAATGGCATCGTGCGAAGTCATGTTCGAGGCGACGACTTCATCAGGAATTTCTTCACAAAGTCTGGCTGTTTCTGAGCCTGGATGGGCTACTAAGAAGTCAGCCAGGGCTTGACCTTTGATAGCCTTCTGCAGAATAAAGACCATATCGTATGGGGATAACAGTATCGTCCAGGTGGCTAGACGAGAACTGAGTGCGCCTGGCTTGGTCATGAGAACCCTGAGGGGATTAACTCATGAAACAACATGGATGGTCTTCCCTGTCACATAGTGTCGTATTTTCTGAATGGCGAACACTAGGGCAATGTACTCCTTCTCTACGGTAGTGTACCTATGTCCCGGTCCTACCATCATCCGGCTGAGATAGTAAATGGCTTGTTCATGCCCTGCGTCATTATTCTGTGCTGGCAGAGCACCGAGGGAGTGTTCCATCACCCGTACATAGAGCAGAAAGGGCTTTTCAGCGACCGGGGCTGTCAGAACTGGCGGATTCATCAGGTACTCCTTAATATCATCGAAGGCACGCTGACATTCCTCGTTCAATACAAAAGAGACACCTTTCATCATGAGTTAAGTGAAGGGTTGGCATCGCCCTAAGAGGTTATATATAAACCTCCTGATATAGGCTAGTCTTCCCTGAAGGTCGCAGAGTTTGCGGAGGTTCTTTGGTGGATTCATCTCCAGGATTGCTTTTGTTTTATCGGGATCTATATGAATGCCCCGGGAAGTAATGACAAAGCCCAAGAACTTTTCGCTGGACACCACCAGAAAAGACTTGGTGGGATTCATCTTCAGGTTGTGTGCTCGTATGAGGTCGAACACTGTTCTCAAATCATGTAAATGATCTTTTTTGGTGCGGCTCTTGACAGTGATGTCGTCTACGTAACACTCCACCATCTTGCGCAAATGATCTCTAAAGATGACACTCATAGCCCATTGATATGTAGCACCGACGTTCTTCAGGCCAAAGGGCATGACCGTATAACAATATACGCCGATCGGCGTTCGGAATGATATATGCTCCTCATCATCAGGAGCCATCTTGATTTGATTGTATCCGGAAAAGCCATCCATAAATGATATGTGCTCGAAGCCACACGTATTATCGATCATTAAGTCGGTGATCGGAAGAGGGAATTCATTTTTAGGGCATGTCGTATTCAGATTGCAGAAATCGATACAGATTCGGATTTTCTCATTTTTTTTTATGACTGGCACTACGTTGGCTACCCAGTCTGGGTGCTGCTCTTCACAGATGAAACTGCTAGCTATAAGCTTGTTTACTTTCGTTTTGATGGAATTCATGATGTCTGGACGAAATCGCTGCAGCTGTTGCTTGACTGGTTTTGCGTTCGGATAAATGTTGAGCTTATGGAGTGCAATCTCGAGATTTAGCCCTGGCATGTCTTCATAGCTCCGGGCGAAGACGTCGATGTATTCTCTGAAGAGTTGTAACAACAACTCCCGTTCGTCGTCTGTCAGACTTTTACTAACGAAGATTGGCTTTGGAGAGGATTCATCGTCGAGGTTAACTTGTATGACCTCATCTTCAGTGGGAGGATCACGAAGTTCAATGCATTTTTTCCATTGTGCATCTAGTTGCGGGACCCACGACTCCAACTCAAGTGGTTCAAGTCGGTCATCGTCTTCTTCTTCGATATCAGCGGATGTCATATTGGCAGATAATGTCTGCCTGAATATATCCCCAATACTGTTATCAGAGTCGTAAATGGGTGACTCGGACGAATGGGAGTGCCATTCGCAATCTTCGTCAGAACTTTCGGGCGTTGTCGGTGGAGTAACATACCCGAGGCTGCGTCTGGATTTGTGATAATGATCCTAAGACTTCCCTACCGGTGCCGGCGGCTGTAGAGGCAATCGTCGACCACTGCCAAAATTTAGACCCGGGTAGCCTCCATGTCGTACCCCTGCTTTTGCATGAAGTACTTGGCTTGAGGACTATACAAGTAGAGCGGTAGTCTTCCAACGTTGGGTCCGAGGCTGGACTCTTGTGGCGTAAAAGATTGAGGACCTTCTTTTCGGCCAAAGATGATTGTGTGATCCCATCCTCTTCTGTCTGGGACCAGAAAGTAAGCACCTTTTATGGGATCAAGTCGATTTGGGGTATGGACGGTTGTCACCTATGTGTTCAGGCTAACATCTAGACAGTCCCGTGTGGCATACGTTAGATCAGGCTTATCATACTCAGAGTTGTCTAACGGCAGCCTCTTATTGATGAAATAAGGGATTTATCGACAGGGATTACATCATCAGGAGAGGGGCTATCCACCTGTGTAACCACGTATTTGGCGAGTTTTTCGTCCTCCTTGGCTACCCCATACGAGTTTAGAGGTCGAGATGCTGTCTTAGGCAGCTTGATCACCAGGGGTTCTGTTTGAGGTATTGATTTGCCTGAGAGTGTTGGATTGACACTTGGCTGCTGACTTGTCTTGGGAAGACGGATGACAACGGGCTCAACAAGGGACTTTGTGTCTTCCGGTCGCCTTGGAGTAGATTTTGGTAATCGGATTACCATCGGTATTGCAGAGGGCCTTACATCTTCCTCTTGCCTTTGATTGGATGTCGGCAATCGGATCACCATTGGCCCCATGACAGGTTTTGGCTCCTGACTAGATCTCGGGAGACGGATGACCATTGGTTCCAACTGCGTAGGGGAGGCAGGAGAACCGAGCACCTCTTTGTACAAGGTTGCGACGAGGGGTGCGGCCTTGACTGGTTTGCGAGCCTGGAGACGGATTCTCAAGGGTTCTTCTGGCCCTGTGATAGCTTCCAGCTCGTCCACTATATGTTTCCTGGATTCGTTATATAGACAAGCCTCCGAAGAGAAATAAGATTCAACCCCTTTGAAGGGATCAATGTCGGCGAATTCGGTCCTCACGGAACCATGCTTACTGACATATTTGAAACACTGGTGAAGAGTGGATAGCACGATCATATAGTCATGTATCCACAGACGTCCCAGGAGGATGTTGTAGGAGGTGTCTGCATCTATGACGTAGCACGTAACTTCCGACTTCAGGTCACCAATCTGGCATTTCAACCGGATCTTTCCTAGGGGATATCTTTTCCCTGAGTTAAAATCGCTAATGGCAGTATTGGTTGCTGCTAGCCGATGCATAGGGATGCCAAGAAGTTGGAACATGCTTTTCAGAATGATGCTTGTTGACGAGCCAGGATCGATATGCATCCGATCCACCTTGATGTCGCCTATGTATCCAGTGTAGTACAAGGGGCGATCATGCAAATTGGACTTGATCAATATGTCCTGAGGACTAAATATGATGTTGGGTATTGCATCTGTACTATCGCCGCCCTATAGATCTGTTGGCGGGTCTTTCCCTGGAGGCTTGACCTGAGCTAAGTAGGCGTCAGCATTCTGGAGTGCTTCGCTTAACGCGACACAAAGATCCTTGGAGAGCCTTAGGAGCTCATATAGCGACAACTTTGCTGGCGTATTAGCCAATTGTGCTAATATGTCAAAGTTGTAAGGTCTCTCCAGTCCCTGAGGTACATTATTGCAGAGTGGCCTATCGAAGCGGGTTTCCTTTGTCTTGGATTTGTCCGCCAGTGGAGGCTGAGATGGTCTTGGAATATCAGAAGGAGGCAACGTTGCCGGCTGAGGATCTTCGGCTGGACTATCCCGTGTGGGCTGGACTTGTGCTCCAGATCGGGTAATAACATCTGCAGTTTCTTCAGCTTCGTCTGAAATTGTGTGCCAGGCTCTAGACTTCTTGCCCTTTTTGGTAGAAGATGACACCCCATGGGTAACTTCGGACACCAAGTCTGGATGCACCCACATGATCTCTCCTCGCGATGTGGTGAGAGGTACCAATCCAGATGTTCGGCTCCGGACGGGTGAAAGATTAGTAACCTCCATCGTTGCCCGAGGGACAGGTATGACCCCGTCTAGAGTGCTTGACGGAGGAAAGTCTCTGAACTAAATAGATACCATGATCGCCGCCACGGTAACCTCTTCAAAGTCTATCGACAGAGCTTTGGAGTCGATAAGACTCTGAATATACCGCTTCAATTGGAAGCAATCATGAGTGGCATGATGGACATAGCGGTGGAAGTGACAATACTTTGGGTCTTCCATCTCTGCTGCTCGGGGTCGTATCTTGGTGGAGGAAGCTGGATCCTACCCCCTTGCAAGAGCATATCGAAGATAGTTTTGATATAACTATCTTCAAATGAGTAATTGACCTTGGGCCACGGACCTTCCGTCTATTTTTATTCGAGCTTCTGAGTCGCATCAGTGACCATGGCCTGTTTGCCCTTGTTGTTCCGGTTAGTGGTGGTACCACTATTGCTGTTACTGGAGGTGGACCCAGGATGTTTGTCCTTATCTTCTCCATCTGGGATGTGTAATCCCAACTAGCGAGCCTTCTTTAATTTTGCCTCTGCGTTGGTAGCACTTAGGATGAAGGTTGTCCAATCCCTGAACTGATCGTCGCCTATCCAGAGGCTAATTGCGGGAAGCAACTTCTTTTGGCAGATTTTCAATCAAGAAGCTCTCGGGATTGCTTTGGGGCAATCTTATTGTGGTTTGGCGAAACCGCTCGATGTAGTTCCTCGTTAGCTCCCTCTCTCCCTGAACGACGTCCATGAGAGACGACATCGTTACGTCATGGCCCACCTCGTAAAATCTTTCCAGGAACATGTGTTTGAATCCGTCAAAAGAGTGAATGCAGTTGTCGGAAAGGTTGCGTTACCAGTCGAACGCGATCCCCTCCAATACTCCGATAAATAGTCGCGTAAGGATGGCATCACTATACGGCAAGTGGTCGGTTGTGACTTCAAAGTAAGTCATGTACCGACTAGCAGAGGTCTTCCCATCATAAGAATATATATGGAACGGCTTGTACCGCGGTGAAAAAGGCACATCTCTCCATGCAATGGGATATGGCTGCCGTATTCTGAGATCCCGAGAGAAGTCTCGGGCATTGAACATTGCCTGAAGCTCCTGGACTTCCCTCTTTGCCTCCTTGGCTTCATCTGCAGCTGAAGGAACGGATGCTGCTAAAGGATCATCACCCAAAGGAGGGGCGGTCGTGTTGGAATCTGCGTTGACTGCAGGTCCCAAGCCTGTTTGCCCAGGCATCCTTGCTGGTTAAGCTGGTAGGGCGGCTTTGATCTCGTCCATGGACTTGACCAAGGACAGGATCATGGCTTCCAGCACTTCAAGCTGTTGTTGGTCAGAAGGTGTTGCATGATCATCGTCAGCCATAAAGACTCTCCTAACGTGGGTAGAGGTGGAAAAGATTGTGGCAGAGTTACTCTCGGTGTCGTACCCTTGTATAGAGAAATCGTCAGGGAATATCGGAGTATCATCTTCGTCAGACTCGGAAGGGGTGCTACCCCCTGTGCAGGAAGCCGTATCTGTTTGCCATTAAAATTGTTTGATTGAAAACTTTAATACAAACAGAACAGTGTTACAATGTAGGACTTAGATGTAGTCCTAGGAGCACACTTTTGTTTAAGCTGGGTCCTTAGTGCCAATGGAGCGAGTGGTAATGCGTTGACTCCGTTGACCGGCTGACGACGGTTATCGGTTCTATGAAGGCGTGGATTGCTCTGGGTGCTGGAGCTTGCTGAGAGGAGGAAGATGTTGAGTGTCTGTATCTGTCTCTCTGATGATTCCTTGTATGTTCGTTATGGATCCTCTCTGTGGGTGTGAAGGAGAAGATCCCTCTATTTATAGTTTTGCAGGCTGGCTGCTCATGCGCGCATGTAGGATGCACCGGTGTGTGGGGACGCCACATGGAAGTTGCTGATAGGGGCGCACAGATGATGCGCCCTGATTGGGAGGTTGAACTCTTCATACTGCTATTGTGAGCCGACACGTAGCAGAAGAGAAGATCTTTCTGTTGCTGAAATCTTGGACGAGTTGAGTCAAAGGACACATGTCGTCGACTCATGGCTTGAAGATCTCGAATTTGGGGGGGTAGTGATCTGGTGAGCTGCGCCTTGGATCTGGGCGCAGGAGGAGGCTGCGGCTCATAACCTTTAGGAGTTATAAACCATTTAGGGCGCATGGCTTTTGAGGCGCATGCAGGTGACCTTCCTTCTGTCTTTCGGGATCAGAGATCAGTCTGGGGCGCATGGCTTTTGAGGCGCATGCAAAGCTTCAACTGGAGACTCTTCTTCTGTCTTTAGGGATCAGTGAAGGGTCTGGGGCGCATGGCTTTTGAGGCGCATGCTGGTTTGGACGCATGGCCGTAGAGGCATATGGCAATTTGGACGCATGGCCGTAGAGGCGCATGGTGATTTAGACGCATGGCCGTAGAGGCGCATGGTGATTTGGACGCATGGCCGTAGAGACGCATGCGGATGGCCACGTGGCAGTAGACGTCGGAATAGAGTCATGATGATGCTGACGTTGTCGACGCTTCGTTCTCTGAAAAAGCTGTCAACCGTTCAGACTTTGGGAAGCGTGCTGCCAACTCTGGTGTCAGTTCAACATTTAATGTTTGTGACGTTCGATGGACAGCTGAGTGGACACATTGGTTGGTGGTCCACTCGGCATGGAGATGTGAGGGGGGGGCGCATCCTCTGTGATGCGCCGGGTACTGTAGGGCACATCTGTGTGATGCGCCTGATGCTGGAGGGCGCGTCCGTGTGATGCGCTATTTGGCTGGCGCATCCGACATGTCCTTTAATGACGCGGCTGTCTCGCTCCTCGAGTGCTATAAATAGCCGTTTGGCTGAATTCGAGGCGTCCGGTTCATCCATTTAATGCAAATTCATTGCACAGAATTCGGAGAGTCATCCACTTGGCGCGTGGGTTTGATTTGCCCGGCCTATAAATAGTGGCATGGAGAGAAGGTTTGCTCCTCATTTCCTCACGTACTTCCAACATGAACTTGGATATGTGGGTGCATTCTGTTGACGAAGTGCTCCCGAGGGTAAAGATGAGACGTCGTGTTGTCTTCGATGCACTTGAAGGTGACTGTTACATCCAAAAGACGGAGTCGAGGGCTTCTGAGGCAGGCGGAAGGTGCCTGTTGCATCCAAAGATAGGGATGTTCAGGCCTCGTCTCCGTTGTTCCGGAAGAGCCGTAGATCGGAATGGTGGTGCTAGGCTCTCTCTTCCTTCAAAGTGGGTGCCGCCTGCCTTGATTGTGTTGAAAGCTCCTTGTGCCATGATTTCGATCACGGTCTTCCTTGGTCTTTGGAGGCTCTTTCGAAGCCTCCCCTGGCTACAGCATTTGCGATGCTATTCTCTTCCTTGGTTCCAGCCAGAGGGTTAAATGCTTTGCTTGGCGAAGCACTTATCAGGTGAGCCTGGCTGGAAGAGCGGCACATAACTGGGCTCTGCTCGGCCAGGTGAGCCTGGTTGGAAGAGTTGCTCATAACTGAGCTGCTGAAAGGATGCACATAACTGAGCTGGATGTACATAACTGAGCTGCTGAAGAGATGGTAGGACGCGCCTGGCTGGAGGCGCATGACATCTGCTGCGCCTGGCTGACAGCGCATGGTGTCTGCTGCGCCTATCGGAAGGCGCATGGTGGTTGCTGCGCCTATCTGGAAGGCGCATGGTGGCTGTTGGCTGTAGATCTAGGATCCTTCCTTTGTAGAAATTCTTCTTTGTACAACCTTTTCTAAACATGTAATAGACTTTTATATATATAAATAAAAAGTCCTTCTTTGATTGTCTATGGCTTATTTGATTAGCTGTCTGAGTTCTGGCGCATATAATGCCTGGCGCATGGGCTTTCTGGTTGTGAAATTCCATGCTTCTACAAGACCCCCTTCAAAGTTTTCAAAACTTTTGAATAAGTTTTGGAATACTTTGAATAAGAAGCATGGAGGTCAGGGCGCATGCTTATTCGGGCGCATGCTCCTTTCAGTTGATGATGATGATGCCTTGGTAACCCAAAAGATTAATGATGATCTTTTGGTTGTATTTGTTGTTATCTCCTCACGGAACCCGAAGCGACGGCTGAGATTACACGTCATCGGTTCACGCGTGCGACCAAGCCCTATAAATAGGTAAGGGTTGGAGAGAGAGAGAGAGAGTTCATCTGCTGTGTGCCTTTGCTTTCTTTAGAGTTTTTTCTTCAAAACCCTAACTTTTTCTTCTCTGAGAGAATGGCTCCCAAGACTCCTCGCGGTGGTACCGGCAAGGGGAAAGAGAAAGCGAAGGAGTTCGTTGATGAGGATTCACCTATCACCCCTGCAACTCTGGCCGACGTTCGTCCTGAGGTGATGGGTGGGTTTCATTTCCTTCACGTAAGCTTTTGGGCCAGACTGTGCCCTAACTCAGATTTGCTGACGCGTATGGACTTTTGTCCTGATGATACGCCGAGGTTCTACCCCGCCGACGTGCATAGGTTTACACCTTTATCATACACCGAGGTTTAATGGCTGACGCGCATGGGTTTCGTACCCTGATGATGTGCCGAAGCCTTCGCTGACGTGCATGAGCTCACGCTCTGATGATGCGTCGAAGCTGCTGACGCGCATGGGCTTACGCCCTGATGATACGCCGAAGCAAGTTGACGCGCATGGGCTTACGCCCTGATGATGCGCCGAAGCTCTGATGCTGGCGCGCATGGGCTTACGCCCTGATGATGCGCCGAAGCTATTTGACATTTTTGCCTGACTTCCACCTTTGTTGTATCAGTGTCGATGACGATCCCTTTGTTGAATGAGGTCCTTCTGGACGCTTCTCTTTGTCAGATGGGAGTTGATTTTGACGAGGCGGTGATCAGTCCTGTGAAGGATGCTATCTTACAGGACCAACCTCGTGAGAGAATGCTACAAATCCAGACCCAGTTGCCTCTTTTCCTCCAGAGTATGATGGAGAGTGGTAAACTGAAGTCTGCTGAATCCGAAAGTGTAACTTTCTTAAAACCTGCCTTTCTGTTTGGCGACCGACTAGTCTCTTCCGAAGCGAAGATACTGAGGATTAGAGAAGACTGGTTCTTTTCTGCCAAAGGCATGGTTTTGTACATGCGGCAGGTTGACCGCCAGTTGCCGCTGACGGCTTTTTATCGTCTAGCTTCGAAGAGAAGGATGGGTTGGGAACTTACTCCCTCTCAAGGAGGGGCCTTGGGAGGTACCCTCTCAATTGACGCCTCCTCGAACCAGCGAGATACTTTGACTGCTTCACGAGCCGGTTCTTCTTTCAGTTACCGAGCCTTGCGTCCTGGGAGCATCTACAGTGAGGTCCCAAATGACACGTTTCCCTTCAGTGCCCCGATCTTTGCAAATCGGATGCTGACATCAAAGGTGATGTATCCGACAGGTAGCTTCAGAGTCGAAGGCTGGTGTCACTACATCCCGAAGTGGGACGAGTTGACCACTTGGGTGCTTTCAAGGTTCGAGGTTGATCTTAAAGAGATCGGGCTGACAGCCGCCATTCGGGCCACGCAGGCAGGCGTGGACCTCAATAAGCCTATGTTCCTTGCGCTCTTGGAGCTTTTCAATGCCCAGACTGGTAGCTTCTTTACTCCGGTGGGGGAGTTGGGATTGGCCCTTCATGAGATGTACGAAGTGTCCAAGCTTCCTTGGGGCTCGGAACCGTACGAGGAATATTTTCCATCAAATGAAGAGATCCAAGTTCTGGAGGATAAGGGTCCGGAGATGATGGCTGTTTTCAAAGAGGTGACAAGCCATCATTATCTGATGCACCGGAGGGACAAGAGCAAGACCCAGCCTCATGTGACTGCTTGGAGGGACTACGTCTTCAGGCAGGATTTAACGGATCCTTCGAGGATTCGGTTTGCGACTCCGCAGGGATTGAAGCCCGCGGAAGTGAGTTCTGAAATAAGCCGGCTGGACGAAAGGACCCCACACTCTAATGAGGGCGGCAAGGCTACGTACAGCTGTTTCTGGCACTGCAGGCACCGGATGTCATCCAAGGCAGTGTTGACGTCCTACTTGATGATATGGCTCCGGGATTGTGTATTTGCAGGTGGATCCGGTGCCGTTGAGAGGGTACATCGGAATCTCATTTTGCCTGCGGTGAAGTTGGCCTGTGGACGACCTTTGGCTCTCCTCCCCGCGATGGTGTGCAACCTGTTGCGCGGTTTGAGGTCCTTTGCCGATGATGTGATCCACGAGAGAGGTAGTAATGATAACTTTCTCCGGACCGAGCTGCCTTTCCATTATCTTATGGGGTGGCTGATCTTGCATCATCCGAACGTGATGAGTCCCGGTCCGGAGGAGGACCATGTCGAAGGAGATGCCTTCATTCGCCGCTTCTATAAGAGGAAGTGGTCTTACACTGGCGTCCCCGTTTGCAGGAGAGTCTTGTCCTACCTTCAGGGGTGGGAGATTGTCAAGGTTGGCCCGATCTTCAAAGATTTCGAGGCCGACCAAGATTTAGTTGACTCTGGCGAAGATGCGGTCACTCTGTCGAAATAGAGTTTTCGTTGGTTGCAGAGTATCCGGCCTTCTCACCTGGTCTATCGCAACCAGAATAGGTGTTATCTGGAGCCTTATCTGCCAAGCCGATTTGCTCGTCAGTGTGGCTATACCCAGTTAATATTGCAGAATCCCAGTAGTAGTTTAGGCTTCATCGGGAGTTTGCTGGATGGAGCCCGGGGCTGGCAATATTATAACGCTGGATGCACTAGCGTTAAGTTCACCACGCCAGTTCGCAATCCTCGGCCGCCGATCCTATATTCGGCCGCCAAGCTGTATTGCACTATGACTGCTATGTCTCCTGGTTATGACAGGGAGACTAGTTTCATTATTGGAACCCAGCTGGAGGCGACAGCGAATATGTTGATGGCAGCCCGATCATATCGTCCACCAGAGTTGGTAGGGTATCGGGCTGCTGCTGCAGTACCAGTGGGAGACCCGTCTGTCGGGAAAAGGCGTGCTGACACAGAAGCTGGTTCTTCTGTACCAAAAAGGTCGAGAAAGGCGCCGACCCCGAAGGTTACGAAAGTGCCACCTATAATGCCAGCAGGATCAATCCCTGCTGAGGTAAGAAATATTTCGTAATTCCAATTCTTTTCGTCATTGTGGCGACTTATGCTCTTCTTCTTGTAGGGATTGAAGAAGAAGTCCCGTGTTTCAAAATCGGGCGCTAGTAAACCGAAGGAGGTGGCAGGCTCTTCTGATGAGCGCATTCCACTGATGCTAATGTCTCCCGTGGAGGAAGGTCCCGAAGATGTTCCTGCGGAGGTTTTAATATCTCCTGACTTCAAGGTCGCAACAACTTCTGGGAGAGCACCGTCTGCCGTGGAGGCCTTGGATGCTGAGGGTCATGCGGACTCGAGGCATCCTGATGATGAAGTGGACTGGAGTTCGTCACCTTCCGATGATGTTCCTCCGGTCTTGCAAGAATCTGCCGTGGGGATAGCAGATATGGTTGAGATAGAGGAGAGGGTTGAATCCCCTCTTTATCATGATGAGGGGAGGTCGGCTGCATCATTGCCAAGTCCTACCCCGGCTTCAATCGTGGAAGTTGAGACGGCTACCACTCAGGAGGTAGCGACAGATTCTGTCCCTGTTGAGGGACTCGATGATGAGACCCGTCTGCCAGTCAAGACCGCTGCGACGGGTCAAGAGACAAGTGATAATCTCCCTATTCTGCCAAGGAAGGTACCAACTGTTGATAGGACGTTAGGGGTAGAAGAGGTGGCCGTTGACATCGGTGGTTCCTCCGGGCTTGAGAAGGATAAGGGTGTAGAACCCTGTGTCGCTCCTTCTACTTGGGGGACCATCTCGACGCCTGTGCCGGCCCCTTCTGTTGCTTCGGCTCCTCGGGCTAGCAGTCCAGCCCCTGTTGATGAAGAGCCCATTGATGCCGAGGTTCAAGCCTCGCTGATTGAGGTTGGCGGATCTTCTTCCGGTCCGCAAACTGTAGTAGCTCCTCCAACTCCTGCGATGACGCCGCAGGTCCTGGCGGATGCAGACGAGTATGTGAAATTCTTCGTCGAGGGGGTGTACAAAATGTTGCAGAAGGGTGTATCTGCTGTGATGGATGCCAATGGAAGTTTTGCGACGGCAAAAGCTCTGGCAATGCCCTGCATCGAGCTGATTCGTATTCACCAAGGCCACAACCATATGGCCGAAATTCTAGAGGCTTCGGTGATTGAGCTGGATGAGCGGCTCGCGGAACTTCAACGCATCCAACGAAACGACCTCTTTGTCCTGATAGATACGGAGAAGGGGAAGCTGATTGCCGAGATCGAGTCTTCATACCAGGCCACCGTGGGCGTTTGGGAGCGCGAGGTGGCTGAGACTGAGGCTGCGGTAGAGCAGTTGTCTCAGTCCATGAAGACGACGGTGGAAACTCGAGCTGCATTGGAAGCTAATATCGCGGATATCGACACTCAGATGCGCCACCTTGAAGACCAATGGGCTCGACTCCAGTTAGAGGTCGAGCATGTCCGGGCTGAACATGCAGCATTTAAGAAGGATGAAGCGACTTTTACTCAGCGGACTCTTGCCTTGGCGCGGCAACGACAGCAGCTTGATGAGAAGCATGCAAGTGATACTTTCGCTGGGGCCGTTGAATTGATGCGCCAAGAAGCAGAGCGACGAGTTCTGGCGACGGTGGAGGCCCGCGCAGTCGACTTAAAGCTTCGAGTCAGGGAGCTCTCAGCCCATCCTGGGAAGATTCAGGGACCATAGCTTTTTTCCTTTTTCTTTTGTGTTCTTTTGCAACCCTTACAGGAGGATGATGTAGCTTCTTGTACTCCTTTTTCAGAAGAATAAAGAAGTCTACAACCTTTTTTGTGATGTGTTCATCTTTTGTTGTCATGAACTTGATGATTTGTGTGGACCTATTATCTTTTGTGCACCTTGGTTTTCAAGTACAGATAATAAGTTTGAAGGAACCATTATGTTTGCTCAGAGGTAATGTGGACATGGCAATCATTGGGTTCGAAATGATAGAATCTCCCTACTCAGAGGTATTATGGACGTGGTAGGAATGATCTTGGGGGATACGCTGAACAACTCAGAGGTTATATGGACGTGAAAGTTCTGCGATCAATGTACAATAACGCAGGGGTTGTTTGTACAAGATGTTTACTCAGAGGTAATGTGGATGTGGTAAACATGAAGGGTAAAGTAGGCTTACGAAGTGTAAGATTCTGCTTTGTAGGGTGTAGAGAGACAACTCAGAGGTAATATGGACGTGGTTATCTTTCTACTGGAAGATGCCATGGAACAGCTGGGTTCCGGAGGCGTAAGAGTTTATGGAAAGAGGTTGTTTGAGGAAGTACATGTCTGGAGGATGTCAAGAATAGTACTTCTTTAGGAACTTGCCGTTGATGGGCATAATGAACAAGTCCCCATTGGGTTTGGCGAGGCGGTAAGCACCGTTTGAGTATACCGTCTCTATGATGAAAGGTCCTTCCCACTTGGGCTCGAACTTTCCTGGTGTCTTGTGGGTCAACACCATTGGTCTTCTGACTGCTAAAACCAGGTCGCCAACTTGGAAAGTCCTCTTTTTGACCATTTTGTTGAAAGCCTGTGATATACGGGCTTGGTAGAGCTTGATGCGTTGTTGAGCTAGGAGACGCTTTTCGTCAAGTGCCTCCAGTTTCCGCAGACGACGACGTTGATTGTCCTCTTCTGTGAGTTTGTTTGTGATTGATATACGGAGCGAAGGTATCTGTATCTCGAGAGGCAGTACTGCTTCGCTCCCGTAGACCAGGGAGAATGGAGTGTTGCCTGTTGGGGTCCGTACCGTTGTGTAGTAGGCCCAAAGGCATTCGCCAAGCTTTTCGTCCCAGTCGCGTTTGTTGGATGACACGACCTTTTTGAGCAGCCTAACGATAGTTTTGTTGAATGCCTCAGCCAATCCGTTTGCTGCCGGATTGTAGGCGGTTGAGGCCACGTTCTGAATGCGATTCTTGTCACAGAACCTGCTAAAAATGTGGCTGATAAACTGAGGACCATTGTCATGGATAATCCGTCGGGGTACTCCGAAACGGTAAATGACATGGTGTTTGATAAAGCTGACCACCTTGGAGCTTTTTACTTCTGCTAGTGGAACTACTTCTGCCCATTTGGAGAAGTAGTCGGTGATGTCCAGGATGAAACGGTGTCCTCTCGATGAAGGAGGGGTGATTGGCCCTACAATGTCCATGCCCCAGGCTTCGAAGGGCCAGGAGACGACTGTAGGATGTAGCGGCTCCGATGGTGTATGTATGAAGTCTGCATGAAGTTGGCACGCATGGTACTTCTTGGCATATTCGACAGCATCGGCAACCATGGTTGGCCAGTAGTAGCCCATACATCGCAGTCGATCTTGCAACTTAGGACCGGGTTGATGAGCTCCACAAGTTCCGTCATGAGCTTCTTGAAGAGCTTCGGCTGCTTCTTCGTTGGACAGGCATCGAAGGAGGAGCCCATCGAAGGAGCGTCGGTACAGCGTTTTGGTAGCTGTATCGTAGTAGAATCGAAGAGAGCGTCTCCTGACTGAGACGGCTTCCTTCGGGTCCTCTGGAAGGCTTCCGTAGACAGCAAAGTCGATGAACGGGAACCTCCAGTCCCGGACATTAACACCAGTGTTTGTCGGCATGGCGTGAGCTACCCGCAAGCATAGGTTGTTTCTGGGACAAATTAGATCTCGTCCTGTTACCGTGATATAGTGTTGAGTCCCAAAGGGCGCTGCTAATGAGGCTGCGAGGCCGGCCAGAGCATCGGCCTCCAAGTTTTGTAAACGGGGGACATGTTCAATGAAGAACCCGGTGAAGGTTGAAATGACGTTCAACGCGACTTCATGATAAGGGATTAAATCTTCATGGCGAACTTCGTATTGTCCCCGAACCTGGTTTACGACGAGTTTTGAGTCGCCGTAAGCTTCCAGATGGTCGACCCCCAGCTGTTGTACGAGCTGGAGTCCCATGACGAGTGCGTTGTACTCGGCAACGTTGTTGGAGCACGGGTTCGAAAGAGAGTACGCACGCTGGATGACCAGCTGATCGGGGGAAACTAAGACTACCCCCACTCCTGCGATGATTTGGCCTTTGGGGCCTGTTCTCGAAGCGCCGTCGAAGAACATCCGCCAAACGGAGCTTCCTTCGGTGACGTTGGATTTTTGGACCTCATCCGGGATATCTTCATAGAGTTTTGAGGATTCTGGGATGGGGTGTGCAGCTAAAAAGTTAGCCAGAGCTTGACCCTTAACAGCTTTTTGCGGCACAAACACCATGTTGTACGGTGTTAGCAAGATCGCCCATGTAGCCAGCCGGGAGTTCAATGATCCTGGTTTCGTCATGAGGACTCTGAGCGGATTGACTCGGGGAATGACATGAATTGTCTGACCCGAGACATAATGACGAGTCTTCTGGATGGCAAAGACCAAAGCCAAGCACTCCTTTTCGACGGGGTTGTACCGGTGTTCGGCCCCGATGAGTGTTCGACTGAGGTAGTAGATTGCTTGCTCGAAGCCTGTATCACTGTTTTGAGCCAGCAGAGCGCCAAGAGAATGATCCATGGCACGGACGTAGAGGAGAAATGGTTTGCCGGCGACTGGCGCTACCAGGACTGGTGGGCTTGTTAAGTAAGCCTTGATGTCGTCGAAAGCCTTTTGGCACTCCTCTGTCCAGACGTAAGAGACTCCCTTCTTCATGAGCTGAGTAAAGGGTTGACATCTACAGGAGAGGTTTGCTATGAACCTCCGGATATATGCCAGACGTCCCTGTAGGCCCCGAAGTTCTCGAAGGTTCTTCGGAGGGTCCATGTTGAGGATGGCTTTGGTCTTCTCAGGATCAACATGAATGCCTTTCGCTGTGATGACAAAGCCCAAGAATTTGCCGCTAGAAACCCCCAGAAAGGATTTAGCGGGGTTCATTTTGAGTTGATGTGCCCGCATGAGATCGAAGACCGTCTTCAGGTCCTGTAGGTGATCTCCTTTGAGGCGGCTCTTGACTGCGATGTCGTCAACATAGCATTCGACCGTCTTGCGAAGATGTTGACGGAAGATGGTGCTCATAGCTCGCTGGTATGTCGCACCGGCGTTCTTCAAGCCGAAGGGCATTACTGTGTAGCAGAAAACACCCTTTGGAGTCCTGAATGACGTGTGTTTTGCGTCATCGGGGAACATCTTGATTTGATTGTAGCCTGAATACCCGTCCATGAAGGACATGCGCTCAAAGTCACATGTGTTGTCGATCATCACATCAGTGATTGGAAGCGGGAATTCGTCCTTCGGGCAAGCAGAGTTGAGATCCCTGAAGTCGATACAGACTCGTATCTTCCCGTTCTTCTTGGTGACAGGAACGACGTTGGCTACCCAATCCGGGTGTTGTTCTTCACGGATGAAGCCGCTGGTCAAGAGTTTGTCTACCTCCTGATCGATGGCATTCATGATATCCGGACGGAAGCGTCGCTGCTGTTGTTTGATAGGTTTGGCATCAGGTAAGATGTTCAACCTATGCATTGCGATCTGTGGATCGAGTCCCGGCATGTCTTCATAGCTCCAAGCGAAGACGTCGATATACTCTTTAGCCAGTTGGATTAAAGATTCTCGATCTTCTCCTTCCAGGCTTTTACTGATGAAGATGGGTTTGGAAGAAGACCCCTCCCCGAGGTCGATCTGCTCGACTTCGTCTTCGGTGGGAGGTTCACGAAGCTCAAAACGAGATTTCCATTGTTCCCCTAGGCGTTGGGCCCAGGGTTCTTCTTCGAAGGGTTCTGGCGCTTGGTCTTCGCCTTCACCTTTTTGAGGTTGTGCTGACGTCATGTTAGCTGACAGCACTTTCCTGAAGACTGATCCGATACTGGTATCGGAATCCCAAGTCGATGCTTCAGACGAGTGGGAATGTTCTATGTCTTCTGCATCTGAACTTTCTGGGGTTGATGGCGGCGTGACAAAGCCTAACCCTCGTCCAGTCCGATTATAATAGTCCTGTGGCTTTCCATTGGGCATCGAAAGCCGGACAGGGAGATGCCGACCCTTGCCGTAGTTTAAGCCTTTGTTGCTTTTCAGGTCGTAGCCCATCTTTTGGATGATGTGCTTTGCCGCATCCGTGTACCGATAGACTTGTACTCTGCCGGTATCAGGTTCGGGCTCGATTGACGGGAGGTCCCAATGACGCTCGACTTTGCCCGAGATGATGGTGCCTTGGTCTCGGCTCCGTGGAGGGACTATGAAGACTCCTTGAGACGGGACTACTCGATTATGGTAGACGGTCGTTATTTGTGTTTGCAACGACCGTAGAGCGTTGTTTAATGTATACATGGCATTCCAGTGTGGAAGACAAGAATAATTAAAAGACACTCTATTATTGATAAAATACGAGATCTTATCCCGTAGGATTACATTGTCAAAGGAGGGTGCCTCTACGTCAGCCGAGATATAATCACCAAGCTCTTCGTCTGTAAGAACTGGGGGCGGACTAGGAGAGTCCAACACAGCTGTGGGGTCTGAGAGGGTTATATGAGCCTTCTCTGACACCTTGGATGACTGCGGCGGCTTGCCCTTGAGACGCACTTTGAGAGGCGCCTCGGCTGCGCCTCCGGTGAGTGGTGCCTTCCCTTGTAATTTTGCCACCAGGAGAGCCAATGTTTGAGGTGGCTTTCCCTTGAGGCGTATCTTCAGGGGTGCTTCACGAGCCGGCGCTTTCCCTGATAGCTTGATGCTCATTGGAGGCGCCTTCTGGGGTGGTTTCCCCTTCAGTCGAATTTTTAAGGGGGCGTCGGGAGTCGTCTCAGGCTCCATGTCCGGCTCTGCTGCCGTCTCTGCCTCATCATCAGCGTCGTTGGCTTCCTCCTCGTCAATGGGCTTGTACAAGTCGGAATCGGTGAAGTAGGCTTCAATCCCTTTGAAAGGATCAATGTCTGCAAACTTCGTCCGGATGACGCCATTGGTGGATACATACTTCATGCACTGGTGGAGCGTGGAGGGCACCACCATGTACTCATGCAGCCATGGTCGACCGAGCAGGATGTTGTAGTTGACCTCGGCATCTACCACATAACAAGTCACCTCAGTTTTGAGGCTGCCAATGTGACACTTCAGTCGGATCTTGCCCAATGGCTCGCTCTTGCTAGCGTTGAAGCTACTGATGGTTGTATTGGAGGGCGCCAGCCGGTACATCGGGATCCCCAGCTTAGATAGCAGCGCCTTCGGGATGATGCTTAGGGAAAACCCAGGATCGATCTGAATCCGGCTCACCTTGACCGAGCCAATGTACCCTGTATAATACAGCGGTCGGTTATGTCGGTGATGCTTGAGCAGCATGTCTTGTTGAGTGAAAGTTATGTTTAGGATAACTTCATCCGCACAATGACAGTGCGCACAAGTAGTTGGGAGGTCTTCAGGCTGCTTGACCTGACTGAGAAAGGATTCAGCGTCCTTCAGAGCTTCGCAGAGAGCTTCTCGGGAATCTTTAGAAAGACGCAGGAGCTCAAACAAAGACAGGCGCGCAGGTGTACTGGCTAATTGTGCCAGAATGTCGAAGTTGTGAGGCTTGGACAGCCTCGAAGCATTCTCCTTCCGTAGAGGTCTGTCAAAATGGGCCTCCACCTGCTTCTGCTTATTGGCTGCTGAGGGCTTAGATGGACCCTCTTCAGGGATGGTGCTAGGTGGCACCACCTCGACGGCGGCTTCGCCGGATTGGAAGCTCTGTTGTGCACGTATTTGCACTGGAAGTGCCTCTTCTGTTGAAGAAGAGACTGTGCGACAAGACTTGATCTTCCTGCTTTTTGATTTGGAGGTAGGGCGTACCTCCGATTGAGTCACCTCGGAGACGAGGTCGGGGTGAACCCAGAGGACCTCTCCTCGAGATGTGGTGAGCGGGGTGAGTCCACTCACATTGTCACGAGTAGGTGGTAAGTTTACCACCTCCATTGTCGCCTTTAGGATGGGGATGACGCCATCTTGTGTGGTAGTTGGCGGCAAGGTGCCGAACTTAAGCGAAACCACATTGGCCGACACCGTCTTCTCTTCATAGTCGACGGAGATTACATCCGCATTGATCATGCGCTGGATGTAATTCTTGAGGACGTAGCAGTCCTTGGTCGGGTGTCCGACAAACCGATGGTAGTGACAGTACCTTGGGTTGTCCACTTTCCCAACTTCATCGGGCCACTTTGGGTCCGGTAGCTTGATCTTGTCACCCTGCTTCAGTATCTCGAAAAGTTGCAGGGTGTCGTCATCATTGAATAAATAAACCTCCTTGGGTCTCGGTGCCAGTGGAGGCTTCTGAGTAGGCACAGATGCGCCTTTTGAGGCATTAACAGTCAATGCATGTTTCCCCTTTGCTTCTCGTCCGGAGCTGTTAGCTGCAGACTTTTTCCCCTTATCGTCAAAGGCGAGGAAGCTGACACCCAGAAGACGTGCATTGGCCGCCTTCTTTTCTGCAGCTTCAGCTTCGATGATCAGGGAGCTCCAGTCAGGAGGGGGAGTAGAGTTGAGCCAGAGCTTTACTGCAGGCAACATGTTTATGCTGCAAGCGGAGAGGAGCGCATGTTCTGGCATGCCTGGAGGTAGCCTGAAGCAAGCCTGTCGGAAGCGTTCGATGAACGCCCGAACCGTTTCCTTCTCCTTCTGACGTATCTCTATGAGAGACGCCATCGTCATGTCCTTCCCGCCGTCGTAGAAGCGGTCGAGGAAGAGGCGCGTCAGGTCGTCGAAGGACGATATGGAATTGTCGGGGAGGCTACAGTACCAGTCATACGCCACTCCTTTCAGGGCCCCGACAATGATACTGGTGAGGAGCGCGTCCTCCTTCGGAAGATGCCATGTCTATGACTGGAAGTACGTCAGGTACCGTCACGGAGAGTCCTTCCCGTCGTATGGGGTGAGTGTTTGTGGTTTATACTTTGGGAGATAAACCACCTTGTTCCACTCGAGGGGGTAAGGCTGGGGAATGCCCATCTTCTGGCGTTCCTCTTGCCTGTTCTTGGACTCGAAGCGCTCCCGCAGGCCTTTGATCATTTCGACCACATCCTCCGTAGAGCTAGGAGTCGGGGAAGGAGGTACCATCCAGATTGGAGCGTTTGAGGGCTCCGAGGTCCGAGGTGCTTCTGTATCCGAGGGCGCCCGTTGGAGGGGCACACTCGACTCCCTATTAGCTCCTGGGTCAGGACCAGTTGAAGGTGTCCTGATCAAGGCCGACCGCATCTCAAATACTGCTTGAGTCAGTGCTTGTATAGAGGCAGAGAGGGTTTTGAGTCCTCCCTCCAATGAGTCTATGCGCTGGACTATGTCCTGTGACGGCGCATCAGACTCGACATTATCCCAGCCATGTATACTGTCCTGACACGGCCAGGAGTGGATGGATTGGTTGAGGCTTCGCTTTTGGCCTCACTCTCATACGGGGGGGTTACTTCTCCTGGTATTTGGCCACCCCCAGCCACATTCTGGAGTTCATCTTCAATAGGCGCATCTGCAAGGGTCTGATTGCCCTCAGCTCCGTCTTGAAGGACCTCTTCATTTCCAGAACTACCCCCGACGGTGTCCTGGAGGACATCCTCATTTTGAGGGGCTTCAGGGAGAGTAATCTCGCCTTGCTGATGAAGATCCGCCGCAGCTGTGCTTTGGACATCTTCGTCTTCGGAAGGAGGCTCAACAAGGGTCTGGCTACCCCCAGCTTCCTCCAAGGACTTCTTCCTCGACCGAGTGCCTTCAAACACTCCCGAGGTCGAGACAGCCGCCTTGGTTTTCCTCGGCTGGCTTTTGGATGAAGACGAGGAATTGGCAGTCGTCTTCCGGATTGATGAGGAGTTGGAGACCACGTTGCATGAAGCAACCTTTGGCTCCTCTTCAGCTGACACCTTTGTCCCAAGGCGACGTCGGAGAGGTGTCGATGATTGCAGTCGTTGGAAGACCGACTGTCTTGGTGGAGCTGCCGCCTTGCAACAGCAGTTGATGGTGACCACTGCACAAGTATGCCCCGTGAGAGGCGCATCGTGCTTATTGGTCGACTCTCCTGACCGGCGCTTGTGAGTGATCACGTTGCGCAGGTCATTGGAGGAGAGTGGTGCCTTCACACCCCCTTCAGACGTATGGCAGGGCCAAACGCCGGGGTGGTCAGGTGAGTGCTGCGCCCCCTGATCTAATACCAAGCAGGCATCACGATCAGTAGTGAGGGAACCACAACATTTGAAGTGACTTGAACGGACCTCAAACGCACAACCAGAGGCGGCGCGGGAGTTCAAGACCACTGAGTTTGCCTCTCTCGACTTGGTTGTGCACGCAGTAGATGCGCCCAAACGAGATAAGGACTTTGAAGATCGACTCGTTGTTGGTGCAGAAGCACTTGAGTCAACCTTGTACAGCTTGCCATCGGCAGCACGGGTGATGACGAGCGCGTGCCTCTGGCCGACTGCTGGCATAGCACGTTTATGGCGTATGGCCCGTGCCGTCTTGGATTTCTTCGTACCAGCCCGCTGGGGCGCATAGTACTCAGCATCCAAATTCTCCTTGCCATTACAGCGAGTGAGGCTGTCAAAGACAGAGGTCTTTTGTGATGCATCAGAGGTGATGCGCGGGGCATTGGCTGCGCCCCTGCTCCGTCGACGTATCTTCCTCGCCTGAGAGGGAGATAGCTGGGGAACGTGGTCGGCCGCACGCTTCCCCAAGAGATGCGCTGTATCGACGGGCGCACCTTGGTTGCTGAGAACGTCAGCAGGAAGGGAAGGCTGGATTGCTGCATCCCCTTCAGTGGTGGTGCCCGAGGCGTTGACCTTGCGCACCCAGGCCGTGCGGATCTTCTTCGGCTTTGGTAGCCGCTTCGAAAGACTCGCACTTCCTTCAGAAATGAACTCCTTGTACGCCTGTTGATTGAGGCGTACGACCAGCGTCTTGTGGGAGGAGCCCACCTTCACGTCGTCGGCCTGTGACACGACTTTCTCGGAAGAGGAGAAAGAAGTCCCCAGCAGAGTCGCCAGCTTGTTTGCCATTAAAATTGTTTGATTGAAAACTTTAATACAAACAGAACAGTGTTACAATGTAGGACTTAGATGTAGTCCTAGGAGCACACTTTTGTTTAAGCTGGGTCCTTAGTGCCAATGGAGCGAGTGGTAATGCGTTGACTCCGTTGACCGGCTGACGACGGTTATCGGTTCTCTGAAGGCGTAGATTGCTCTGGGTGCTGGAGCTTGCTGAGAGGAGGAAGACGTTGAGTGTCTGTATCTGCCTCTCTGATGATTCCTTATATGTTCGTTGTGGATCCTCTCTGTGTGTGTGAAGGAGAAGATCCCTCTATTTATAGTTTTGCAGGCTGGCTGCTCATGCGCGCATGTAGGATGCGCCGGTGTGTGGGGACGCCACGTGGAAATTGCTGATAGGGGCGCACAGATGATGCGCCCTGATTGGGAGGTTGAACTCTTCATACTGCTGTTGTGAGCCGGCACGTAGCAGAAGAGAAGATCTTTCTGTTGCTGAAATCTTAGACGAGTTGAGTCAAAGGACACATGTCATCGACTCATGGCTTGAAGATCTCAAATTTGGGGGTTAGTGATCTGGTGAGCTGCGTCTTGGATCTGGGCGCAGGAGGAGGCTGCGGCTCATAACATTTAGGAGTTACAAACCATTTAGGGCGCATGGCTTTTGAGGCGCATGCAGGTGACCTTCCTTTTGTCTTTCGGGATCAGAGATCGGTCTGGGGCGCATGGCTTTTGAGGCACATGCAAAGCTTCAACTGGAGACTCTTCTTCTGTCTTTAGGGATCAGTGAAGGGTCTGAGGCGCATGGCTTTTGAGGCGCATGCTGGTTTGGACGCATGGCCGTAGAGGCGTATGGCGATTTGGACGCATGGCCGTAGAGGCGCATGGTGATTTAGACGTATGGCAGTAGAGGCGCATGGTGATTTGGACGCATGGCCGTAGAGGCGCATGTGGATGGCCACGTGGCAGTAGCCGTCGGAATAGAGTCATGATGATGCTGACGTTGCCGACGCTTCGTTCTCTGAAAACGCTGTCAACCGTTCAGACTTTGGGAAGCGTGCTGCCAACTCTGGTGTCAGTTCAGCATTTAATGTTTGTGACGTTCGATGGACAGCTGAGTGGGCACATTGGTTGGTGGTCCACTCGGCATGGAGATGTGAGGGGGGGCGCATCCTCTGTGATGTGTCGGGTACTGTAGGGCGTGTCTGTGTGATGCGCCTGATGCTGGAGGGCGCGTCCGTGTGATGCGCTGTTTGGCTGGCGCATCCGACATGTCCTTTAATGACGCGGCTGTCTCGCTCCTCGAGTGCTATAAATAGCCGTTTGGCTGAATTCGAGGCGTCCGGTTCATCCATTTAATGCAAATTCATTGCACAGAATTCGGAGAGTCATCCACTTGGCGCGTGGGTTTGATTTGCCCGGCCTATAAATAGTGGCATGGAGAGAAGGTTTGCTCCTCATTCCCTCACGTACTTCCAATATGAACTTGGATATGTGGGTGCATTCTGTTGACGAAGTGCTCCCGAGGGTAAAGATGAGACGTCGTGTTGTCTTCGATGCACTTGAAGGTGACTGTTACATCCAAAAGACGGAGTCGTGGGCTTCTGAGGCAGGCGGAAGGTGCCTGTTGCATCCAAAGATAGGGATGTTCGGGCCTCGTCTCCGTTGTTTCGGAAGAGCCGTAGATCGGAATGGTGGTGCTAGGCTCTCTCTTCCTTCAAAGTGGGTGCCGCCCACCTTGATTGTGTTGAAAGCTCCTTGTGCCATGATTTCGATCACGGTCTTCCTTGGTCTTTGGAGGCTCTTTCGAAGCCTCCCCTGGCCACAGCATTTGCGGTGCTCTTCTCTTCCTTGGTTCCAGCCAGAGGGTTAAATGCTTTGCTTGGCGAAGCACTTATCAGGTGAGCCTGGCTGGAAGAGCGGCACATAACTGGGCTCTGCTCGGCCAGGTGAGCCTGGTTGGAAGAGTTGCTCATAACTGAGCTGCTGAAGGGATGCACATAACTGAGCTGGATGCACATAACTGAGCTGCTGAAGAGATGGTAGGACGCGCCTGGCTGGAGGCGTATGACATCTGCTGTACCTGGCTGACAGCACATGGTGTCTGCTGCGCCTATCGGAAGGCGCATGGTGGTTGTTGCGCCGATCTGGAAGGCGCATGGTGGCTGTTGGCTGTAGATCTAGGATCCTTCCTTTGTAGAAATTCTCCTTTGTACAACCTTTTCTAGACATGTAATAGACTTTTATATATATAAATAAAAAGTCCTTCTTTGATTGTCTATGGCTTATTTGATTAGCTGTCTGAGTTCTGGCACATATAATGCCTGGCGCATGGGCTTTCTGGTTGTGAAATTCCATGCTTCTACAGTATCGTCATGGTGAGCGTGGTGGCCCTCAGGGAAATCCGATTCTGTTGTAGAGGTCTGGGGGATCTCTACCCCCTGTGTGCTCTTGGTACATCGAATTATCGCATACATTGAGGGGGCTGCTACCCCCAGCTTTATCTACTCTCAAGGAGGCCGAAGGAGCACCCCCGGATGTCGAAAGCTTCTTCTTGGATTGAGTGCCTAAATAGACACCCCCTGTGGTTGATGGGAACCCCCCAGATGAGGGTCTCCTTGTAATATTGGTCGAGATGGCCGGGCTGGAAGAGCTTGTCTTCTTTCCTCCTTTGCCAGGAGGAACTTTTTGAGTTGAATTACAGAAGGCGAAAGGAAACTCCTCGTCCCCTGGAATTTTGACATGTGCTGGCTGCTGCAGTCGCCAAGAAACTGACTGCCGATCTTCAGGTGCTGCTGATTTGTCACAACAGCAGTTGATGATGACTTGGGTGCATTGACGTCCCGTGAGGGACTCATTGCATGCTGACGCTGCCGTCTCGCGTTCGTGAGTAATCATGTCACGCAAGTTGGTAGGAAGCTTCTCTACCTTCGCACCCAACTTGTGAACTCGGGAATTCCGAGCGCACGGGTGCTTAGGTATCACGTTTGCTCCCTGATCCGTGGCTAGTAAAAGCACTTGCTCTGGATCTTTAGAGGGAGACTTTAAAGACCCACCCTGTCCGTTAGCCCTGGGGGACTGGACGCGGGTGGTTCTGTACAACTTTCCGTCAGGAGCCTGTGTTACAGTCAACGAGGCCCACTGACAGTCAGCAACTTGGACAGTTGACTGGGCTAGTTGGGCCCGCACTGCCCTAGACTTTTTTGACTTAGCACTCGAAGGCGCATAGTAAAAGGAGTCCAAATTGATACATCCCGCATCTTTAGTGAGCCGCATGGCGTCGGGCCCGCATGAGAGGCGGTCGAACACAGAGCTTCTGACAAGGCAGCATGAGACGTCCTGTTTGAAGCCAGAATTGGTCGTCGCATGGGCCATCTTCTTGCGGCTAGAGCTAGCTGCCGCATGGATCATCTTCCTGCGGCAAGAGTTGGTTGCCGCATGAGTTGGCTGCCTACGGCCAGAGTTGGCTGCCGCATGGACAGACTGTCGATCTTCTCTATACGGCTCCTTCCTTATCCGTATGGATTTCCCTTGTGCTCCCAAAAACTCAGCATTGTAGTGTTTTTCTCTGCTGGATTTAGGGACAGTAGGGTCCTCCGCGGTCGGAAACAAAGCCGCAAGAGAGTTCTGGTCACCGTCTTGGGTTGCAGAATGAGCTTCTTCGAGAACTTGGTCAGGAGCAACAGTTTTTCGCACCGACGCCTTGCGAGTCCTCTTTAGGTTGGCTCGCTTCTGAGACGGGCTGGCGCTCCCTTCAGAGAGCAATTCTTCGAAGGCTTGTTGTTCAAAACGAACCATAAGCATCTGCTGTGTAGAGCCGAGCTTGGACGCGTCAGATTGTGTCACCAACTTCTCATCGAAAGAGAAGGATGTCCCCAGCAGAGTCGCCATCGTGTTTGGCATAAAAAAATCAAAGACAGGTATTACAGAACACTGAAAATGATTGCAAACTCGCTTGTACAAAGAAAAGCCTAGAAAGAAATCCTAGGAAACGATCTAAGAACAATTGTTTAGTTTTGATTCTGGGGGGTGACGGTGGAGGCTCGGGAAAGTGCTATCAACTCTGCCTTACTCCATGGACTATCTGATGCAGTCTCTAGCTCTTGAAGAAATTGATTTTCTCTTGAAGGTTGCCAGCCTTTTGCAGGGGTGTGGCACCCTGCTATTTATAATATGATGTATTTTGAGCCGCATAGATGGCTTGCGACCACGTGGCTGATTAGCACGCAAAGACCCGCTCTTTGGCTGCCATCTGTCAATTTGTTGGGATTTTATTGCAGCAAATCTGGGTATTAAGGACTTGGTCAGATTGCCACGTGTCTTATTGCGTATGGTTTTCTCAGTATTCAATCATATGGGATCGCATGAGACTCATGCGGCTTGGATCATAGTTGCTGAAGTTTGGAGACTTTTGGTGCCGCATAAGTCTGAGCCGCATAAGGTACGGCTTAGATGAAAATCTTCTGGCCGCATGGAGACGTACGAACCCTGCTTTTGGACGATGTCTCACGTCTTATCTTTCTTGTCGAAGTGTCAAAACTGTCATGTTTTGCCAGGACTTGTCAGCTTTATCAGTCGAACTGCTCCTCTTGGCCGTATATCTTCCTTCTACAGCTGTTTGTCGATGGGCCGCATATGTCTTTTAAACAGTCATGCGGCTTTCCTTCATGCGGACCTGTTTGGTCCAAAGTACCTATGCGGCAATTTGTAATCCGCATGAACCCCATATTTTTCATGCTTCTATAGTTACGTGTTAATTTTACTATCTTTTCTGAGTATGCCCCTACTTTCAACCATCTTGGTTATCGTAATTTTTTCGAAGTTGCTGAAAATATTTATGACAATGTTGTTCGTATGTTTTAATGCAATTTGCAAGTAAAAGATAATAGCAACTTTTATTCTTGTGTAGCTGGACAGGAACTAGAGTTCAATGCCACAGACATTAGTGAATATGTTTATGTTCCTGATGTAGGTAAGGCATTAGTGGATATTCACCATGTCCAATTCCCTGAAGGTGTCACCCTTGATTCCTTCAAAGAATTATTATGTCATCCTAAACCTGTTCCTAGAAGGGTATATTCCAAACATCTGAATCAAAACTTCTATGAACTCCATAGGTTTATATTTTCTGTTTTTCTTCCAAAGAAGGGATCTTCTGACGAGATTACCTTTATGGAGTTATCAGCCATGTACCATATTCATTTTGGTATCCCCTTTTCTGTTCCAAAGACTGTCATGGCATGGATGCTTAATTACAGAAATGTGGGACGCAACCTTGTCTACCCTATGCACTTGGCTTCCATTTTCAAGAGGTTTGAAATTGATCTTCAAACATGTCCTTACTCCGCCACAGCCATTGAACTCAGTAGGTCTAAGTTATATCCTAGTCCTCCTCTGCCTCCTGGTGCTGAACCTACTGAACTTATTCATGATGATGACCCTGAGTCCCCTCCTGCTGCTGCTGCTCCAGCCCATGCTCCGGGTTTTGACCCCGGTTTCTATCAGAGCTTTGATGATTTTGTTGCCCTCTCAGCGCAACGAAATCAAGGCTATCTTGATTTTGAGTTCCGCCATATCACCAAGGCTCAGGTGTTGCGGAACAGTATTGCTGAGATTCACTGGATTCTTTTTCATGACCCCACACATCCAGTCACTATGCTTCATCACCCCAGCTTTCCTGGACCTAGGTTCGATGATAAGACAACTTTTTTTCATTTCGATCCTACTGCTGCATACTTTCTACCGGATGCTCCTGGAGGTGACGACACGCTGATGTGATAAGGACTTTAGTTAGTGGTTCTTTTGGATGTAGTTTAATAGATGATGATCTTCTGTAGTTTTTTTTCTAAACATTATAGTTAGACATTTATTAGCAGTTTATGATGGTTGTATCTTTCATTATGTATGACATTACCGTATTTCACTTCTAGTTATTTTTGCTATGCACTTGTTATTTGTGGCAATTTTGTTATTTGTGGTTATCTCTCTAGTATTACTTTGTCTTTTGATAAACATTGTTGGCTTCACACATTACGGGGAGCCAAAATTATTTTTTACATTGACACCCGATTTTAATAATCGATAATAACTTGAGTCAATGCACAAAATATACGAACTGCTGCTAATCATTTCAGGTCTAGTGAAATCAATATCAAAAAGCATATTACTACATCAACAAGCATGTGAATCATCATTCTGAAGCTCATTCTCATTGGAATCAGTCCAAGTCATTTTATAATTTATTATGTATTTTACCTTTGTTGGGTCTAGGATATAAATTGTAAGATCGACTGGATACTACTGGCTTAGGTTAATCATAGTCCACTCTCCTATACAGCCTACCCATCTAAAGTCCACTTACCAAAAATATTATTCACTTTGTGCAACAAAATTTGATAAATATTTTATATTTCTACTGAGACAGAACTCAGACCGAGTTCGGTCAGTTTGAATTTAAATATTTGTTGCCTCCAAACCTGCATGCAATGTTCGTTTGCGAAATCTTTGCATCAGAACTCTACCCGAATTTTGTCCGAGTTCGGTCCGCAAAAACACCTATAAATAGAAGAGAATTTTCCATTTCAAATCACTCAATCAATTCATCTTCTCTTCTCTCTTCAATAAGTGTTTTCATTTGATCTAAAGCTTTCATATTTCACCTACACATCTCTTAGCCAAAAGCCAGTAATATCTATTTGATCTAGAGTCTTTTGGTTCTCAAGAGTTGTAAAGAGGTTGTTCAAAGTTCAGAAACTATCTCTGTTTTCGGAGTCGGTCGTGCGCTCGTCGCCAAGGACGGTATCGTGAAGTCGGTCGTACACTTGTCATCAAGCACGGTGTTGTAAGAGACTGCAAGCTCTCAATTAGCTTGTGCCTTAGTGGATTAACATCGAGCAAGAGTACTCGAGACTGGATTAGTCCTCTCAGAGGGATACAAGTATACATCGCTGTGTCACTGAGTTTGATCTCTCTATCTCTTGCTATATCTATTTACTGTCTCTTTATTCACTGCCATAGTTATCTGTGTTTTATTTTTTAAATTGGTGATTATTTTCTGCTGCACTCGCACTCACTCTATTCACCCCCCTCCCTCTAGAGGTGCTCAACGGTCCTACATCTTTATTTGCATAAGTCCATCCTTACTCTTACTTAATGCTTTTCTGCAAAATAAATGTTAGACAAACTAGACATTATAAATATTATCATTAATGATAAGATTAGTGCACACTAGGACTATATCACATTTAAGTTTTAACAATATAACAATTATATGAACATTGGTAATTTTTTAACAAAAAGTATAATCGTAATAAAAAAAACTCTAACTAATCATTGGACTAACACTATTAATATAATTTATTTAAAATTTCTAAAAGACAGTAAATCAGTCCTATATATATATATATATATATATATATATATATATATATATATATATATATATATATATATATATATATTTGAAGAAAGGGTAATTAGTTTCTGGAATCGCTCCCACTAGGATTCAAACTCCGCCCACATGCCTCCACACTAACCACTTGGGCTAGTGGTCATTATATATATATATATATATATATATATATATATATATATATATATATATATATATATATATATATATATTCTTATATTTATATTATTTTAATTTTTATTTATTCATTTATTTTTATTTTTATTTGAAATATACTTTATGTACCTCCAAAATCTCATCCCTCACCAATCAATCATGACTCCATCTTTGGTCAAGCAATAGTTGATCTTTCAGAAAAGATGAGATCTCTCCATGAAGGTATCCAGCAACAAAAGAACTTGTAGAGTGAGGGGTGGACCAGGTGAAGCATTTGTCCCCCATGGAATTTAGGGAGTCTCTAGCCACAAGACAATGTTGTGAAAACTATATTCACAAAAAGATAATAAAATAGAAAAGTTTTTTCCAATGCAAAAGTGTTGGAGTTTTTCCTTTTCTCGAACTTGTAGAGAGCTTGCTCTCAACAAGCCATGTAAGTTTAGTCCCACATTGGAAAAAAAATGCATGGGTATTTCAATATAACCCCTCTTGAGGAGTAGGGAGATGCACATGGGGTGGTGACCCTAAGGAGGGGACCATGTGGGTGATTTTACATGGAAGTAAGGATAATACACCTATTAAAAGCATTCATGCTTTTTGGCCAAGCTCAATTTAATTCCATTGGGGCTAAGCTCCAAAGGGGCTTAGCAACTCGGACTCGGACTCATGAGGCGTAATGTGGCATTTTGTTGGCGCACTTTGCACTTAGCAAGTCAGCATTGTGCGCTTTTGTTGCACGAGCCTCTCCGCGGTCGTTTGTGCGCTAGGTTGCGCGCCTCTGGGTGCATTGGGTGCTCGGACGCGCGGGCTCACGGGCGCCAGGGCGCATGGGCATTAGGCGCTAGGGCGCATGGGAGCTGGACGCTAGGGCATATTTGCCATGAAATATAAAAGAACAGAACAATTATCGGAGGACCAGACTTTTACTTCACGCTACAAACTCGCTTGTACAAAGAAAGCCTAGGGACGAAAACCTAGGTACAGCAGTCTAAGTACAATTGTTTATTTTAGATTCTGGGGGGTGACGATAGAGGCTCGGGAAGGCGACGGCAGCCCTGCCTTACTCCTTGGACGATCGGTATGCAGCCTTGGCTCCTGTGAGAAGATGGTTGGCATTGACGAAGAAATGCTCTTCTTGCTCTCCTCGTGTTGCTCTTCTGGCTTCTCTCTCTCTCTGTCTGTGTATTTTCTCTCTGATTATTAGGGGGAAGCTCACTGTGTATCTGTCTTTGATAATGTATATCTCACAAGGGAATGGCACCTTGCTATTTATAATAGTGGGGGCATCATTAGGGTTTGGATGATTGCCCATTCTCGAAGTGGCGGCGGCCTGGTAAATGATCAATCTGGACCATTAATCTTGAGCATAAAGGATCTGGGCCACTAATGAGGGTAGCACTAAATCTTTTGAATAATTAATGCTGATTGCTTTAAATCTTCATGATTGATTGTGTAGCTTGGATCTCCCACCACGTGTCCCATTGGTTTGATTATGAATGATATGACCTGATCCCATTAATTATGAGGATATGGTCATTGGAATCTGGTAAATCTTTGCATCTCATAATCATCTTTGCTACCAGCTGTCATTGAATCTCTGCCACGTGTCTTGATGATGGACTCTGCCAAAGCCGCATGACATCCATGAACCGCATGAGACAGCGTCTCAACGAACCGCATAGGTATAGTATTTACGAGCCGCATGAGATGGTTCCTTGGTGAACCGCATAATGGTAGTAACTGCGAGCCGCATGGGATGGCTTTTTGGTGAGCCGCAGGAAGACGATCCTTGCCAGGCCGCATGAAGCTGTTCTTCACTGGAGCCGTATGGGAGTAGCCACGTGTCAATCTCGAATCGCGTCAGAGATTTTCTCCTATTTCCCAAGAGTCTGTCATTATGGCAGGGCCGTTATGATACTTTATGTCAGAGCCATCAGCTGTCAAATCATGACAGAGTATTAAATCGGCAGACTGCTCGATGGCCAGCTGTGTGAAGGGGTCTTCGTGGGTACACGTGGCATTGGGCCGCATATCTCCGTGAGTCGCATGTACTTTTGAACCATATACGGCTGGGGGACTCTTTGAACCGCAGGACTGTCCTTATGTAAGCCGTATGGACTCTCCTGTCCGAGCCGCATGAGACTAAGAGTCTCTCTGAACCTCATGGGACTGCTCCTGTATGAGCCGTATGGGGTTCTCCTGTTCTGAGCCGCATAGATTATCGTTCTGATATTTTCCATGCTTCTACAAGACCCCTTTCAAAGTTTTCAATTTATAAAATTAAAATACTTTGAATAAGAAGCATGACCTTTGTCGACCGCATAGATGGTACAGCCGTATGGATTTATCTGGCCGTATGAGCTGTGAGACCGCATAAGCTTTTTGCCACGTGTCTTAGCCACGTGTGCAAATTTTCTGCATTAAATGCCCTTGATTCGTCGCCTCTTGGGGGAGGATCCCAATGGTCAGTTTTGTTTTGACCGAAGCGGTTTATTCTTTTAGGCGGCGCGTAGATCGAGGCATTTGTTTTGTTTTTCGAGCCTTCTTGCCTATAAGTAGGAGTAAGTTTATTCTTTGAGGGGTTTTTTACCTCCTCTCTTTTGCTCGAACTTCTTCGTTGCAGACTTTCTCTTCATCTTCTTCTATCAGCGATCGGCAATGGCTCCTAAGAAGACTGCTACTGCTACGGGCAAGAAGGCCGCGTCATCTTCTGCGGCGGCGAAGGGTAAGAAGGCCGCGTCTTCATCGACTGCGACGGCGAACGTGGCGGCTCCTCCGACGGCTGGCGTGCCTGTTTTTCACTCCGACGTTCACCCGCCTATTGCTGGTAGGACCATCAATATGAACTGCCATGGCTACGCCGCATATTTTATACGCGAGCCTATATTTCCAAGTATGCTGTGTGTCCGACTCATATTCGGACCGTATGGGATATGACCCAGGCCTGAGCCGCATGAAAGTTGTTCGCATAACTACTTCATCATCAGGGCCGCATAAGGCCATCTGGACCGCATGAGCTCTTTTAAACTGAGCCGCATAAGCATATTTCGAACTGAACCGCATAAGGTTATTTGAACTGGACCGCATAAGCTCATCCTTGCTGGACCGTATAAGCTTTTTCGAGCCAAATTATATAAGCTTATTCGAATCGGACCATATCCATATATGCTCCTTTCGAACCGTATAAGCTCATCTGCACTGAACCGCATAAGTTCCTTTCGAGCCGAACCGCATAAGCTTATTCGAACTGAACCGCATGGGCTCTTTCAAATTGAGCCGCATAAGCTCATTTGGACTGACCTGTATGAACTCTTTTAAACCGAGCCGCATGAGGCTATACTGAGCCGCATAAGCATCATGTAGTTTTGTGTTTCAGCTATCTTTTTGACTTATTTCTTTTATTGTTTTTCTTCAGTGAATCTGCCAGTAAATCCTGCGAGGGAACTTATGGTTGGCTCACGTCAGTTAGCCTCGGGCGCGCATCGGGATGATTTAGTTCGTCAAGTGTCCGAACAGCTACTTGTTGATGAACCTTTGGAGCGACTGAATGCTATTAGGGTTCAATCTTTCCAATTCCTCGGTGACATGATGAGCTCCGGGACGTCTGATGGGAAGTATCTGAAACCGGTCTTCCTCTTTGGGGATGCGTTGATCATAGAAAACTCCCGAGTGTTGGATGTTTCCGAGAGTTGGTATTTTGACCTGGACGGGACGCCGATTCACATCCCCATTATGAAGCGCCATTTCCCTTTTGCGTGGTTCAATATGATCGTTCTGGCTAGGCAGATGCCGGACACCCTCACTCCAACCCGACCGGGGATGTTTGTTGGTAACATCCGTTATAACAAAACCACTGGGTCAGTGCACGCGATCAAAGATCCGGCCAGTCGGTCCGTGATGGGGTTAGTTCCGGGTACCTTCATCAACACCCCCGGTCCTAACTTTTCATTCTCTCAGGCTGATACCTTCCTGAGCCAGCTTGCTCGCAAAGGGTCCTATCCTGTTGGCAGGTTGGTACTGCCGAGCTGGTTACACCCCATTCCCCCGTGGGCTAACCTGACCTCATGGATCCTACAGAAATACGAAGAATTTTTGCGGGAAGTCAACCTTTATGACGCTATCCGGGGTACCAGCCATGGGTTGCCCGTTAATAAGCCACTGTTCATGGCCCTTCTGGAGATGTACAATCATCGGACAGGGACTTTCTTTACCCCTGTTGGGGAATTGGGGCTCGCTCTTCATGAGATATATGCTGTCTCCAAGCTCCCCTGGGGAGATGAACCCTTCAAAGTGTACACTCCGACGAATGAGGAGCTCCAAGATCTGGACCGACGATTCCCCGGTTTCGTCGCCGTGTATCAAGAACTATTGTGCCATCATAGCACCTGTCACCGAACGGCTATCCAGAAAAATGACAGCTCGGAAGGGGACTCTCCCCATACTAAATCTTGGGTCTCGTACCTTTTTAAATTCAGTACGGCTGGCCGGGTTACTTCCCGAGATCGTCTAACTCCTAGGGAAGTAGAGGTCTTGGTGTCGACCGCTAGGAGGTCGAAGTCTAAAGATGACAGGTTCGGGAGCCAAATTGACTCCTTCAGCTACTTTTATTATGGTACCCGGCGGCTGTCAGAGAAGGCACTCTTGGCCGGGTTTTTAATGGTATGGCTGCGCAATTGCGTGGTCTCAGGAGGGGCAGGTTCTATTGAGAGGATCAGTCGCCACTTCATTCTTCCTGCCCTGAAGTTGGCCTTTGGGGTCAAGCTGGCTCTTCTTCCTGCCATGGTGTGCAGTATTCAGCATGGTCTCCGCGCTTTCTCGTTCAAGGTCATTGCTCGTGACGTGGCAATGGACTTTGAACGTATAGAATTGCATTATCATTACTTGCTGGGATGGCTGTTGCTGCATTATCAGTCTTTGATGCGACCTGGGACGGGAGATGGCGTTACGGATGACGACGCTTTTCTTTTCAGGTATCACCATCAGCCTTGGGAATGTAGTACCATGCCGGCGTGTCGGAGGATGCTGGCGAGGGTGGACGGGTATAATTGCTTTGTGTCCGTTCCCCGTTTCACTGATCAAGAGGTGAGGAGTGTTCATGTTGATGGTGTCGGACCTCCTCATTTCTTACCTGAAAAGATGCGTTTCTGGCTGCGTAATATTCGCCCGGCGTATTTAGTTTACCGGAATCGCAACACCGTGTACCTGGACCCCTACTTGCCCAGTAGGTTTGCCCGTCAATTTGGCTACAGTCAGCTATTCCTCGGGCGCCCCAGTTCTCACCTGGGATTTGAAGGAAGCATTCTCGACGGTATTAGGGCATGGAGCTACTATGACACTTGTCATACTCGGACTAGCTTCTCGGTCCCTACCGCAAACGTGATAGGGGAAATCCTGCATATGGCGGCCCTTTATCATATGACGGCAAATCCTTTTCCCCTCGATTTTGACTCAAGGACTAGCTTCATTGTGGGCACTCGCCTGGCAGAGAAGGCTATGGTGCCGAGGGCAAAGAAGAAAGGGGCGAATAGAGTTCCCACACCTGATTCTAATCCTTCGACACCATTGAGGAAGACAACGAGCGGGACGACGAGGACCCTCTTTCTTTGGGTGACGAGGCAATGGCGGGTCAGCCTCCCGTCATGGCAGGTGAGATGATGACGGATCCGCCGTCGGTTGTTTTTGATGAAGCGGTGGACCAATTGCCATCTGTGCCGGAGGTAGTGCAAGTAGAACTACCACCCGTCGTGCCTGGTCCCTCACGTAAGCGAAGCAGGCGTGAGTCCACTGGCGAAGGAGTAGCTTTTTCTGTAAAGAGAGCGGCGGTCGGACCCCGTAGGCTGCTTATTACGGAGAAGGGTGAGGACGTAGACGATGTTCCGGAGGTAAGTCGGAGCCATCTCTTTGTTGTAATTTTCTTTTCTCTCGGAGATATGACCTAATCACCTTTCTTTGTAGCCGTCGGATGAACCGGACTTGTGATGCCCTAGTCCGCATTACGTATTGGAAATACGTGTACGTATTTCGGGCTCGTATTTTTGGTTTGTCATAATTAGTTAGCCTTGGATTTTTATTTTTTGCATATTGCATTTGCATGGTTCATCTTGGCATGGCATTGGCTTGGTTTGGTTCGGTTTAGTGGGTTTGGCTTGGTTTGGTTTTATGTGGAGAACCACTCCCACCTACCACCACTCCCACCATAAATATCTATCCCACTCTCTCTCTTCCATTATTACTCATTACTCATTTCTTCTTCTCCATCTTTACTTCTCCACCTACCAGGAGAGAGTGGAGAGCTTAGGCAAGTGCACCTTGCTTCATGGAGGAAGTCCATTTTTATTGTTCCATTGTCTTTCTCATGTGTTTCTAACCCACTTTAGTACTTGGCAATTTTCATTTCCATAATTAAATTTTGTAGATCTGGTTTTGTGGTATTTTCGGTTTTCAGGACTTTTGATCCATCACACTTATTTTTGCTAGTTGATGGTTCCATGTTGTAGAGAATTTCGTTCTACCCCATTTTGACCTATGGAAGTCCAAATTTGGACTCCTGTGGGAAATTGGGTGGTGTGGAGAAGCCATGGTATTTTCCATGAACCTCTCCTCAGTTGGCAACAAATTGTTGCTGGCTTGCATTTGTTTTGGCCGCAGGAGTCTTGCCTAGCCGCATGGGCATGGCAGCATTAATTATTTTATGACATGATGTCACTTAATAGCAAGCATAGTAATTTGGGCAAGGCCTAATAATTATTTGCCACGTACAGCTTGCATTTCATGCATATAATATAGTGGAGAGCCGCATGAATTATTAATGTTTTAGCTGCATGAGAATTTTACGTAGCTGGCCGCATGGCTTCTATTATAATGTAATAATGTTAGTAGCCGCATGGCCACAAAACAATTGTAGCCGCATGGGATTTGAAAGCATGTTGCATGCTTTTCCTTTAGCAAGCATTGAATGCTTCCTTGGAAAAGCATCTCAATGCTTCCTTGGAGCCGCATGGCTAATACTCTGGGCTGCATGCAAACATTTGCTTACAGAGAATGCACTTTACATGCAAGGTTCCATGCTTTAAATATTAAGTTTCAAGCTTTAGGCTTAGATATTAATACTTTAAGCAATTGGTAATGGTTAGATGCATGCTTACGTAAGCATTTTTCCTTAGTGCATTTTTATGCTTCTTTTTGCATTTAGGTCCTTGACATTTAATATATATGCATTTAAGGCCTTCCCTTGGAAAGGCTAGCCGCATAAGGTTTATGTGCTTTAATTGTCTTTTTGCATTTAGGTCCTTGACATTTAATATATATGTATTTAAGGCCTTCCCTTGGAAAGGCTAGCCGCATAAGGTTTATGTGCTTTAATTGCCTTTTTCCTAATGCATTTACTGCCTTGGCATGCATTTTAGTGCATTTTTCCTAATACATTTCTTTGGAGAGTAAGCCGCATATGCATTTTTGGATGCATTAGCACATGTGTTCTTGCTCGGAAATTATTTTGGCCATATGGAAATTTTAGTGAGCCGCATGGCTTATGTAAAATCTTGGCCGCATGCACAATTGTATGTTAGCCGCATATGGTTTGCTGGCCCTAAATAATTGGCTGATTTCATTTAAATAAATTTCGGAGCCGCATGGGTGGCTTCCCACTCTCCTTGACCGCATGTTTGTTCTCCCACTTTTGGACCGCATGGGTCCCACTTTGATTGTTTAAATGTCTTATTCGCGTGAATTGTGGTCCGAATTTCTTCTCACTTCCAACATAAAAGTTGTAGAGTTTCTCCTTGGCTTCAAGAATATATATTTTATATTATATTATTATTTTAATTGTGCAAGTTTCTCTCCTCCTTGATAAATGGCATGACTTGATAGTGATCCGCCGTGGTGCACTCCCGACATGAAAACTTGACCTGACAAATTTGATATGATAACTTGACATGATAATTCTTGATAGTGGCCCGCCGTGGCGCACTCTTGACATGATGAACCTGACATGATATTCCTTGAAATGCTGTTGCGACGGCTAACACAACATGACAAGATTGAATAACTTGGACACCGTGGACGATTGTGCTTGTACAAATGAACCCGTCTTGTCTTGCATCATGTCTAGGACGGGGATCCCTGAGTACCACGGTCAGGGGCACCCACTGAAATCAACTAAGGCTAACAACTAGAATAAATCCAGTAGTCATGAAGAGAATTCCCAGCTACAGGCAATCCCGTTATCTGGGCGCCTCACTTGGGATCTGTAGCCTGCCGTCGAGTAGGGCACATTTCCAGCACACTGTCATGTGTTGCACCCTCTAAGTCACCTAAGGGTACATGCGTTTCCTGGACGATGTACCCACTTGAGTTCAACCCCTAATTGCGTCCGGATAGCCTGGATGGTCTGCAGGGCTTGTGGCTGTGGAATAATCTCGCTGCATCTTGTTAGTAACTAGGCCTGTGATAACCCTAGTTAGTTAAAGTATCAAGCCGTACTTATTGCTTGGCCGTGAAATGTTGGATGGAATTTACCAGTTTATTTTTGTCTTGATCTTGCACAAGATTGTTACATGTCCTGATTTCTTATATTATCTTGCCGATAAATGGTGGGAGAAACCAAGTTCGATTCAGACGAAGGGTTACAACCCCGATCCTTATTTGATTTACGGGTTGTAACCTGATTATCTGAATAGTCCCATGGTTATCTCATCGTATATCACCTGTCCTGTTTTCTTTAATTACTGTCTTTTATATATTATTACTCTTGTGCTGATTGCTGGTTTTAGTTCCTAAGTGAAGCTTCCTTTGTGGCACTTGCTCTTTCTGGGGTCTGACCCAGCTGGTTTTGTATGGCCAGATACCAGAGCAGCTCCAGAGGATCTACCGAATCTCCAGCCACATGGTGACCACTAGACGGAATCCTGGCAACGAGTGGGTTATTTTTGGCTCTCCCACTTTATTGTAAAATTATTCTTTTGAGACGTTTAGCCGTCGAGCAAGTGTTAGCTCGTGTACATTTTTACTTACTGTCTGCCTACGGGCTGTAACATGATTGGCAACCTAGGGTTGATCATGTATGACTAAAACTCTTGCTAGTCCTCACATTTTGTAACGACTAGCTTCATGATCAGCTGAATACGTAATGTTTGGGACGCCTTACTATTGTATATTTGGTGATCTTACATCTTGTAATATTTACTTATTTGCTTGTGATTGAGACACTAGGCTTGTTATTGACCTTAAGAGACTGATGGCTTGTAGATAAACCCTCATATATCTAGACAGCCGTGACCGTATAGTGGAGTGGATCCCATTTCACTATACGTAGCTGGCTATGTCTGCCCCCGCTCTCCAGTATTCTGGTTCTGGGGCGTGACATGGTTTAAGTGGTGGCCCATGCAGGTCTTGTAAATCAAGATATGTGGGGGTTTACCGAATAGATGTCTCAATCAGTACTCGCCCTTGATCTCTGCCCGTATCCTCTTGATTCCTGGAATTCTTGTCCTGATCACATGCTTGTAATCGTTGATCTGTCCTGGTCCTTCCTTATTGTTTCCATGTCGTCTTCTTCAGCCGTATTGAACCTGGACCTGCCGATCAGCAAGGCAGATCACCTCCCGTGGACCAGCAGCAACCAGAAGATCCGGTCCAGCACTCAGGAGCAGCCTCCCGAGTCATACCTACTGAAGGAGAGCTGCCAGTTCAGCCAGTCCAGCCTGCAGAGCCTGATGATGGCACTTTGGTGGGTCTCATCAGATCACTGTTAGCTTCCCAAGATCGTCGAGGAGATGCCTTGCAACAGGCAGTGGCAAATGCTCTGAATAGAGACGGTCATCCAAGGAACAGTGTCGCGAACAGTTTCAAGCGCCTGAACCCTCCATTCTTCGATGGCAGTGAAGATGCTATCGCTGCTGACGCGTGGCTCCAGGATACTGAAGTCATTCTAGAGGCAGCGAAGACGCCCGAAGACGAGAAGGTGGCCGTGGTGCGCCTACAGTTATTGGATCTTGCCCGCAGCTGGTGGGCAGCACAGGCCGTGGGATTAGTGGCCCCTATTCCATGGGCACTATTCAGAGAGAGATTCCAGACGAAGTACTTCGATGCGGTGGCTCGGTACGATCTACAGACCAAGTTCACCAATCTGAAGCAAGGAGGAAGAACGGTCGACGGATATGCGGCCGAGTTTTCCAGGCTTAGTCGGTTTGCTCCCACTTTGGTGGCGACCGAGTTTGACAGAGCCCAGCGGTTCCAACAAGGGCTCCATCTCGAGATTTTATTAGCAGTGGAACAGTTTGAGCATCAGACCTTCGATGCAGTATTGAGAGCGGCACGAAGGCACGAATATACCTCCCACAGGATCGTGGACAGGACCGGAGGTCGGAAGCGATCTCACGGCCAGATGACCCAGTCGACAGCACCAGCCCTGGCAGTCAGGGCTTTGACAATTGGAACTCCGAGGCAGGCGGCCTCAGTGACGTCGGTCACGTCCCCTCAGCAGCAGAAGCAGAAGCAGTCTTCCGCAATGGGCTGCACTCATTGTGGGAAGCCAGGACACCTTGTTTCAGAGTGTCGCAGAGCACAGGGATTGTGCTTGGCTTGTGGAGCACCGGACCACAAGATAGGGTCCTGTCCGAATAGAGCAGGTTCCTCCTCATCGGCCCAGACTAGTCCCTCGGTAAGGGGACCAGCCCCAGTCCAGCAGCAGCAGCAGTATCCATTGCCGAGGCCATTGCCGCCTCAGTCCCAAGTGTTTCAGCAGTAGTACCAGCCTCCGAGGCCATTGCTGCCTCAGGCCCTAGCCTTCCAGCTACAAAGACCCCAGCAGTATGCCCAGGTCCAAGCTCAGATCCAGAACCGGCAGAGAGGTTCCTAGCAGGATATCTTCCTCTTTTCTCGTGCCTTCGATTTCCTTGCTTACATACATGATTGCATGATTGATTGCTTAGTATAGCTTACCTGTGATTAGTATAGCTTGTCCTTGCCACACTAGCCCCTTGATTAAATTCCGATGACGGAATTCTTTTAAGGTGGGTAGAGTTGTGATGCCCGTAGTCCGCATTACGTATTGGAAATACGTGTACGTATTTCGGGCTCGTATTTTTGGTTTGTCATAATTAGTTAGCCTTGGATTTTTATTTTTTGCATATTGCATTTGCATGGTTCATCTTGGCATGGCATTGGCTTGGTTTGGTTCGGTTTAGTGGGTTTGGCTTGGTTTGGTTTTATGTGGAGAACCACTCCCACCTACCACCACTCCCACCATAAATATCTATCCCACTCTCTCTCTTCTATTATTACTCATTACTCATTTCTTCTTCTCCATCTTTACTTCTCCACCTACCAGGAGAGAGTGGAGAGCTTAGGCAAGTACACCTTGCTTCATGGAGGAAGTCCATTTTTATTGTTCCATTGTCTTTCTCATGTGTTTCTAACCCACTTTAGTACTTGGCAATTTTCATTTCCATAATTAAATTTTGTAGATCTGGTTTTGTGGTATTTTCAGTTTTCAGGACTTTTGATCCATCACACTTATTTTTGCTAGTTGATGGTTCCATGTTGTAGAGAATTTCGTTCTACCCCATTTTGACCTATGGAAGTCCAAATTTGGACTCCTGTGGGAAATTGGGTGGTGTGGAGAAGCCATGGTATTTTCCATGAACCTCTCCTCAGTTGGCAACAAATTGTTGCTGGCTTGCATTTGTTTTGGCCGCAGGAGTCTTGCCTAGCCGCATGGGCATGGCAGCATTAATTATTTTCTGACATGATGTCACTTAATAGCAAGCATAGTAATTTGGGCAAGGCCTAATAATTATTTGCCACGTACAGCTTGCATTTCATGCATATAATATAGTGGAGAGCCGCATGAATTATTAATGTTTTAGCCGCATGAGAATTTTACGTAGCTGGCCGCATGGCTTCTATTATAATGTAATAATGTTAGTAGCCGCATGGCCACAAAACAATTGTAGCCGCATGGGATTTGAAAGCATGTTGCATGCTTTTCCTTTAGCAAGCATTGAATGCTTCCTTGGAAAAGCATCTCAATGCTTCCTTGGAGCCGCATGGCTAATACTCTGGGCCGCATGCAAACATTTGCTTACAGAGAATGCACTTTACATGCAAGGTTCCATGCTTTAAATATTAAGTTTCAAGCTTTAGGCTTAGATATTAATACTTTAAGCAATTGGTAATGGTTAGATGCATGCTTACGTAAGCATTTTTCCTTAGTGCATTTTTATGCTTCTTTTTGCATTTAGGTCCTTGACATTTAATATATATGCATTTAAGGCCTTCCTTTGGAAAGGCTAGCCGCATAAGGTTTATGTGCTTTAATTGTCTTTTTGCATTTAGGTCCTTGACATTTAATATATATGTATTTAAGGCCTTCCCTTGGAAAGGCTAGCCGCATAAGGTTTATGTGCTTTAATTGCCTTTTTCCTAATGCATTTACTGCCTTGGCATGCATTTTAGTGCATTTTTCCTAATACATTTCTTTGGAGAGTCAGCCGCATATGCATTTTTGGATGCATTAGCACATGTGTTCTTGCTCGGAAATTATTTTGGCCGTATGGAAACTTTAGTGAGCCGCATGGCTTATGTAAAATCTTGGCCGCATGCACAATTGTATGTTAGCCGCATATGGTTTGCTGGCCCTAAATAATTGGCTGATTTCATTTAAATAAATTTCGGAGCCGCATGGGTGGCTTTCCACTCTCCTTGACCGCATGTTTGTTCTCCCACTTTTGGACCGCATGGGTGCCACTTTGATTGTTTAAATGTCTTATTCGCGTGAATTGTGGTCCGAATTTCTTCTCACTCCCAACATGAAAGTTGTAGAGTTTCTCCTTGGCTTCAAGAATATATATTTTATATTATATTATTATTTTAATTGTGCAAGTTTCTCTCCTCCTTGATAAATGGCATGACTTGATAGTGACCCGCCGTGGTGCACTCCCGACATGAAAACTTGACCTGACAAATTTGATATGATAACTTGACATGATAATTCTTGATAGTGGCCCGCCGTGGCGCACTCTTGACATGATGAACCTGACATGATATTCCTTGAAATGCTGTTGCGACGGCTAACACAACATGACAAGATTGAATAACTTGGACACCGTGGACGATTGTGCTTGTACAAATGAACCCGTCTTGTCTTGCATCATGTCTAGGACGGGGATCCCTGAGTACCACGGTCAGGGGCACCCACTGAAATCAACTAAGGCTAACAACTAGAATAAATCCAGTAGTCATGAAGAGAATTCCCAGCTACAGGCAATCCCGTTATCTGGGCGCCTCACTTGGGATCTGTAGCCTGCCGTCGAGTAGGGCACATTTCCAGCACACTGTCATGTGTTGCACCCTCTAAGTCACCTAAGGGTACATGCGTTTCCTGGACGATGTACCCACTTGAGTTCAACCCCTAATTGCGTCCGGATAGCCTGGATGGTCTGCAGGGCTTGTGGCTGTGGAATAATCTCGCTGCATCTTGTTAGTAACTAGGCCTGTGATAACCCTAGTTAGTTAAAGTATCAAGCCGTACTTATTGCTTGGCCGTGAAATGTTGGATGGAATTTACCAGTTTATTCTTGTCTTGATCTTGCACAAGATTGTTACATGTCCTGATTTCTTATATTATCTTGCCGATAAAGGGTGGGAGAAACCAAGTTCGATTCAGACGAAGGGTTACAACCCCGGTCCTTGTTTGGTTTACGGGTTGTAACCTGGTTATCTGAATAGTCCCATGGTTATCTCATCGTATATCACCTGTCCTGTTTTCTTTAATTACTGTCTTTTATATATTATTACTCTTGTGCTGATTGCTGGTTTTAGTTCCTAAGTGAAGCTTCCTTTGTGGCACTTGCTCTTTCTGGGGTCTGACCCAGCTGGTTTTGTAAGGCCAGATACCAGAGCAGCTCCAGAGGATCTACCGAATCTCCAGCCACATGGTGACCACTAGACGGAATCCTGGCAACGAGTGGGTTATTTTTGGCTCTCCCACTTTATTGTAAAATTATTCTTTTGAGGCGTTTAGCCGCCGAGCAAGTGTTAGCTCGTGTACATTTTTACTTACTGTCTGCCTACGGGCTGTAACATGATTGGCAACCTAGGGTTGATCATGTATGACTAAAACTCTTGCTAGTCCTCACATTTTGTAACGACTAGCTTCATGATCAGCTGAATACGTAATGTTTGGGACACCTTACTATTGTATATTTGGTGATCTTACATCTTGTAATATTTACTTATTTACTTGTGATTGAGACACTAGGCTTGTTATTGACCTTAAGAGACTGATGGCTTGTAGATAAACCCTCATATATCTAGACAGCCGTGACCGTATAGTGGAGTGGATCCCATTTCATTATACGTAGCTGGCTATGTCTGCCCCCGCTCTCCAGTATTCTGGTTCTGGGGCGTGACAGGACTTTCCTGAACCGTCTACTGCCCCTGGAGTTGATCCGGCCCATGCCGCTTTGATTAGCGGCGTGTGTGCCACGGTCCTTTCTGCGGGGGCTCTCTCAGCGGCGGCTGGGAGCTCCCAGGTTGTCGAAGCCTCGGCCTAGGGTGATGAAGGTTTCCTTGGGCCTGTCTCCGAGACCGCTGAACTTCAGCAAGGCGACGCCGATCTCGGTACGTCTCCTTCCGAGGAAGCAAGGGCGGAGGAGTCTATTATACCTGACTCGGAGGCTGTTGGTGAAGAGGCTGCGGTGGCTGCAGGCGAACCTCGGCCTCCACACTCCTCAACTGGTAAGATAAGCCAGATATTGACTAGTGAGGGGGCTTATTTACTCTATCAACATATCCTCCGGGTCAAATCGATTCATGGTTGCCTTGGCCCTGCAGGTCCTGACCCTTTACTTCCCGCCGTGGATGTTCTTGGGGAAGGCTCGGCCTGCCGTAATCCGGGAGAAAGGAGCGTTCCCTCTTCTTTGCCGTCTTATGTCGAGGGGCCTCCCGCCAGCTCCAGGCAGATGGGAATGGAGTTGGCGATGGTCTCCGCCTCATCCTCCGCAGATTATACGGCTCCGGAGACTGACCTCTCGACCCTACCGAGTATTCAAATTCTGCAGGCTGCCGAAGAGGAGTTGGCCGCTGTTCAAGCATCCTTTCGTGCGGAGTTTGCTTCTCTTGTGGCAGGGGCGGCAGATTCTGTTGCGTCTTCTTCAGTGCTGCCAGCCACACTCCCGCTGACACCGGCTTCCTCGGAGACTCTGGACGAGGTGACGCAGGACGTGGTTGACAGCTTCTATTGCCATTTGAAAAGGGGCATAGACGCTGCTGTGGAACGGAGGACCCCTTTTTCTCTATCTCTCCGGTGCGCTCAGGGTCAGGTTGCAACTTTGAAGTCCCTTCCTGGCGGGGTGGGGTTGGCTGCACTGCTGGAGCCTAAGCTGACAAAAGCTAATCAACTTGTGACCCAACTACTGGCGATACGACAGGCGGGCTTGCCTGCTGCGATTGAGCGGGAGCGGGGCTTCCTCATTGCTGCTCGGGATAGGATCAAGCTTGCCCGAGATACTGCTGGGCCAGTTGTACGGGGAGACCTTGATAAGTTCTCCGCTTCGTATGACCGGCTGGGTCGTCAGAGTCAGGCTTGTCGTGCTTGGAAAGAGTCTGCTTCTCGTGGAATTGTTTATACGAAGGGGCGGATCCTCGTACTCCAGAGGGAATTGGCCTTCTTAGAGTCGGAGCTGGAGGCTGCCAAGGCGGAACAGGAGTCAGTCGTTCGGGAGGCCGAGAAGGTTTCCCGATCTTCTGCTAACCTGGAGCGGGCCTTTAAGAAATTTGAGGACAACTGGCAAGCTCACGCTCATCTGGAGGACGAGGCGGTGCTGACCCACGAGGCGGAGCGTCGAGCCTCCCAGAGGTTTGAGCGGTCGGTTGCTTTGCTGACGGACCGTCTCAGGGCGTTATGTGCCCCGGAGCAGTGATCAGCTGTCTGTTCTCTTTTGCTTCTCTTTTTTTTGTAAGGGACGTGATCCCAAATGATGTAGTATTTAGAATTTCGAATAAATGAGCATGTTTCAACTCATCTTCTCTTTCTTGTACTTGTGGCGTTTGTGGTGGACTTGCTGGAAGATTATTTGTGGACCTGTTACCCTAGGCGTACCTTAGTTTTAGGTACGGATAACAAGTTTGGTCATGATGTCCGGAACAACCATGGCAAAGTGGTCACGGATGCTCTCGGTATTGGGCAAAAAGAATGCCGTAGAGCAGCTGGGCTCCCGGGGCATGGTGAGATAGTAGATTTATGCTAAGAAGCTTAGCAAGGGATATTTGTGGACCTATTATCCTTGGCATACCCTGGTTCAGGATACGGATAATAGGGTGAAAGGAAAACCAACATATTTGCTCAGAGGTTATGAGGACATGGCAAGCATGAGGGTTTTACCGTGGAATCTTCCTGCTCAGAGGTAATAAGGACATGGCAGGGGAGACTTCACGGAAGATATTCGTGGTCCACAGCGAACATTTGTGGTCAACAGAGGACATTTGTGGACCTATTATCCTTGTCGTACTCCGGTTGTGGGTACAGATAATAGGTTGAAAGGGAACCGACATACTTGCTCAGAGGTAATGTGGATATGGCAAGCATGAAGGTTTCTTCGACGGAGCCTTTCCACTCAGAGGTAATAAGGACATGGCAGGAGTGGGCTCAATGAAGAGGGGGTACACAGAACGACTCAGAGGTAGGAGAACGTGGAAGTTCTGTGCGAGGGGGTGGTTTGTTTTTGGTGGAAGTGAAAACAACTCAGAGGTAATGAGGACATGGTCGTTTCGGAAATTTGTGGATCGATTACCCTTTTTGTGCACTGGGAGTGCGGGTAGTGGATCATGAGGAAGGATCTCTTCCAAGAAGAAAGTTCAGAGGTATAATAATACGTGACTTACCATCTGAAAGAGTGACCGGAATGTGAGTTCAGAGGCACCAGTGGGTACATAACTCGGTAATTTAGAATATTGAGAAAGTGTGAGTTCAGCGGCACCAGCGGGTACATGACTCGATAATCTGAAGGGAATATGGAGGTGAGTTCAGCGGCACCAGCTGGTACATGACTCGATAATCTAAAATATTGTGGGTGTGAGTTCAGTGGTACCAGCGGGTACATGACTCGAAGATCTTGTAGAGAATGTCGTTTAGACATAATATTTTTTCAGGAACTTGCCGTTGACGGGCAACATGAGCAAGTCTCCATTTTATTTTGCGAGGCGGTAAGCACCGTTGGAGAATACTGTCTCAATGATAAATGGGCCTTCCCACTTTGGCTGGAATTTGCCGGCGGTCTTGTGAGTCATGACCATCGGCCTCCGGACTGCCAAGACGAGATCGCCCACCTGGAATGTTCTGATTTTGACCTTCTTGTTGAAAGCTCCAGAGATGCGTGCTTGGTATAGCTCAATTCGTTGCTGAGCTAAAAGGCGCTTTTCATCTAGTGCCTCCAATTCCTGTACGCGATGCTGGTGGTTGTCGTCGGTTGTCAATTGATGTGTAAGGGCGACACATAATGAGGGGATCTGGGTCTCCAAGGGGAGGACTGCCTTACTCCCGTATACCAGGGAGAATGGTGTATTCCCGGTAGCTGTTCGGACCGTGGTGCGATAAGCCCATAAGCATTCGCCGAGCTTCTTGTTCCAGTCATGTTTGTTGGAGGAGACAAACTTCTTGAGGAGTTTGATGATTGTTTTGTTGAATGCCTCTGCTAACCCGTTTGTTGCTGGGTTGTACGGCGTCGAAGCGATATTCTGAATACGGTGTTTATCGCAAAATTGATAGAATACGTGGCTTGCAAACTGCGGACCATTATCATGGATGATTCTTCGGGACAGTCCAAAGCGGTAGATGAAGTAATGCTTAAGGAAGCTGATCACGTTTGAAGTCTTGACTTTTGCGAGTGGGACAGCTTCCGCCCATTTGGAGAAGTAATCAGTGATCGCAAGTATGAAGCGATGTCCTCTGGAGGAAGGTGGGGTGATTGGACCAATGATATCCATTCCCCATGCTTCGAATGGCCAGGATGCCACCGTCGGATGTAGAAATTCGGATGGTTGGTGAATGAAGTCCTCGTGGACTTGGCAGGCTTTGCATTTTCTATCATAATCTATCGCATCTGCCACCATCGTGGGCCAATAGTAGCCCATTCGGCGAAGGCGGTCTTACAGTTTTGGGCCGGGCTGGTAGGCCCCGCAGACACCGTCTTGAGCTTCTCGTACGGCTTCTTTGGCTTCTGCATTTGACAGACACCAAAGCAGTAATCCGTCGTAGGAGCGGCGATACAGCATTTTTGTCTCTGTATCGTAGAAGAATCTGAAAGAACGTCGTCTGATGGAAGTGGCTTCCCTTGGGTTCTCGGGCAGGATGTCGTAGACGACGAAGTCGATGAATGGTTGTCTCCAGTCTGGGGTATCATCGATCGTCTGGGCAGAATAACTCGCTACGAATTGCACATTGTTCTTGGGACAGACTAGTTCGTGGTCTATCACATCCACTGATTGGCGATCATAATTCGAGACTGCTAGGGAAGCGGCCAGACCGGCTAGAGCATCGGCTTCAATATTTCGAAGTCTGGGGACGTGCTCGATGAAGAACCCCTCAAATGACGAGATGATATCGATCGCTATTTGGTGATAAGGAATCATGTCTTCGTGGCGGACTTCGTATGAGCCTCGGATCTGATTGACGATTAGCTGGGAATCGCCATCTGCTTCAAGCTATTCTACCCCTAGCTCTCTTGCAAGTTGGAGGCCAATGACCAGAGCGTTGTACTCGGCCACATTGTTAGAGCAGGGCTCGGTGAGGGAATAAGCGCGGTTAATCACCAATCCGGAAGGGGAGATCAGTACTACCCCGACTCCGACGACTATATTTCCTTTAGGTCCGGTCCTCGAAGCACCGTCGAAGAACATTCGCCATATATTCTTATGAGAGGTTGCATGCGAGTCGGCGACCTCATCTGGGATCTCTTTATAAATCTTGGAGGACTCCGAGCCCGGGTGGGCTGCTAAGAAGTCTGCCAGGGCTTGACCTTTGACTGCCTTTTGGGAGACGAAGATCATATGATAAGGGGACAGCAATATTGCCCATGTGGCGAGTCGAGAGCTGAGTGCCCCTGGTTTAGTCATAAGGACCCTGAGAGGATTGACTCGTGAGATCACATGTATCGTTTGTCCGCTGACATAATATCGCGTTTTCTGAATGGCGAACACCAGGGCGAGGCATTCCTTCTCCACAGCGATGTATCGGTGCTCTGGCCCAATCATCATTCGGCTGAGGTAATATATGGCCTGCTCGTGGCCTGCGTCGTTGTTCTGTGCCAGCAAAGCCCCGAGGGAGTGTTCCATTGCTCGTACATAGAGCAGAAATGGTTTTCCAGGAACCGGGGCCACCAAAACTGGAGGATTTGACAAATATTCTTTGATGCTGTCGAAAGCCTGCTGGCATTCCTCGTCCCAGATGAATGAGACTCCTTTCTTCATGAGGTGCGTGAATGGTCGGCATCGCCCGGAGAGGTTGGAAATGAATCTTCTGATATAAGCTAGTCTCCCTTGAAGGCCTCTGAGTTCGCGGAGATTTCTCGGGGGACCCATCTCCATGATTGCTTTTGTTTTCTTAGGGTCTACATGGATACCCTTTGCAGTGATGATGAAGCCTAAGAACTTCCCACTGGATATGCCCAGAAAGGACTTCGTAGGGTTCATTTTCAACTTGTGCGCTCGCATTAGGTCGAATACCGTCTTTAGATCCTGCAGATGGTCTTCTTTGCAGCGGCTCTTAATGGCTATATCGTCAACGTAGCACTCCACTGTCTTGCGTAAGTGGTCTCTAAAGATGATGCTCATGGCTCTTTGATATATGGCGCAGACCAAAAGGCATGACTGTGTAGCAGTACGTGCCAATTGGTATTCGGAATGAAGTATGCTTTTCGTCATCAGGAGACATTTTGATTTGGTTGTACCCCGAGAAGCCATCCATGAATGACATGCGTTCGAAGCCGCAGGTATTGTCGATCATGATGTCTGTGATAGGAAGGGGGAATTCATCTTTGGGGCATGCCTCGTTCAGGTTGCGGAAGTCGATGCAAATTCGAATCTTTCCATTCTTCTTGAGGATGGGTACTATATTGGCGACCCAATCGGGATGTTGCTCCTCACGAATGAAGCCGCTGACTATCAGTTTGTTGACTTCGGCTTCGATCGCGTCCATGATGCCTGGACGGAAGCGTTGCTGTTGTTGCTTGACCGGCTTCGCATCTGGTCGAATGTTGAGTTTGTGAAGAGCGATGTCAGGATTTAACCCTGGCATGTCTTCATAACTCCAGGCGAACACATCAATGTACTCTCTGACAAGTTCTAACAGCGACTCCCGTTCTTCGTCAGTTAGGCTTTTACTGATGAAAATCGGTTTTGGAGAAGATTCGCTGCCGAGATCCACTTGTATGACCTCATCTTCAGTAGGAGGTTCTCTCAGTTCGAACCGCTTTTCCTATTGTGCGTCTAATTGCTGGGCCCATGGCTCTAGCTCGAGGATTTTGGGGATGTCTTCGTCTTCCTCGTAAGCGTCGGCGAATGCCATGTTGACTGACATGACTTGTCTGAACACATCTCCGATGCTGGTATCTGAGTCGGAAGTTGGTGATCCGGTTGAATGTGACTGCCAGTCGCATTCTTCATCTGAACTTTCAGGGGTCGTAGTAGGCGTTACATACCCTAACCCGTATCGAGTTTTGTTATAGTAGTTCCGTGGTTTGCCCGCCGGAACTGGCGGCTTCAAAGGTAATCGTCGCCCAGTGCCGTAGTTCAATCCTGGCGCCGTCTCCAGATCGTACCCCTATTTCTGCATGAGATATTTGGATTGAGGGCTATAGAGATACAGAGGCAGTCTTCCGGCATCTGACCCGAGGTCGACTTCTTCTATGGTGAGGGGATGCGGGTTGTTCGTCCGGCCGAAGATGATCAGATGATCTCCTCCCTCGAATATTCGGTAAGCGTCTTCTACTGGAGTAAGCTGGATCGCGGTGTACACATTTGTCACCTGTGTGTGTAGGTGAGCGCCTATACCGTATTCCATAGCATACATTGTACATAGCTTATTGAGCTCAGTGTAGTTCAAAAATAACCCTTTATTGATAAAGTAAGGTATCTTTTCTAGGGGGATTACATCATCAGCGGAGGGGACATCAGTGTGGACAGCCACATACTTGGCTAGCTCGGGTTCCTCTTCGGCTACCCCCTGTGTGAACGAAGACTGAGAGGATGACCTGGGAAGCTTGATTGTCAGTGGTTCAGTTGATGGAGCAGAGCGTGGAGTTGTTGGCAGACTAGCGACCCCCAGTTTGGCATTTGATATGGGGCGAGGAGTGGCTGGTTCGCTAGAAGTGTCAGACCTTGCATCGGGGTGACGACCCTTCCTGGAAAGGCGTATCGTCATGGGCCTGTCCGAGGGGTTGAGCTTCCCTGCTTGTGGTTGGCTGACTCTTGGTAGCCTGATTGTCAGTGGCTCCGTTGTGAGTCTCGGCACTTGGCCGGACCTTGGCAGCCGGATTATCATTTGCTCCTCCTGCGCTGAGAGGCTGATTGCGTCCTTCCGCAGAGTGGCGGTAAGGGGTGCAGACTTGCCCGGTTTACGAGCTTGGAGGTGGATCGTCAGGGGTCCTTCTGATCTCGTGGCTGTCTCGGTATGAGCTTGTGCGTCTCCTTCATCAAGGTGCCTCTTCGACTTTTCGTATAGGCAGGAGTCTGAGTAGTAGGATTCGACCCCTTTGAAGGGATCGATATCAGCAAATTCTGTCTTCACGAAGCCGTATTTGTCGACATATTTGAAGCACTGGTGTAGCGTGGAAGGCACGATCATATAATCGTGAATCCATGGACGCCCCAAGAGGATGTTGTAAGAAGTGTCTGCATCTGTGACGTAGCAGGTGACTTCGGATTGGAGGTCGCCAATTTGACACTTCAGACGAATCTTCCCAATAGGGTAACTCCTGCCCGAATTGAAACCGCTGATGGCGGTGCTTGTAGGTGTCAAGCGATGCATTGGGATGCGGAGGTGATGTAGCAGGCCCTTCGGGATGATGCTTATGGAAGAGCTAGGATCAATGTGCATCCGATCCACCTTCACGTCGTCGATGTATCCCGTGTAGTATAGCGGGCGATCATGTAGGTTGGTTTTAGTGAGCATGTCCTGCGGAGTGAAGATGATATTGGGCATTGCTCTCGTGCAGGCACTATCTTGGAGATCCACGGGTGAGTCCTCCCCGGTGAGGTTGGATTGAGCCAGATAGGCATCGGCATTTTGGAGTGCTTCACTCAATGCAATACGAACGTCCTTGGAGAGTCTTAGGAGTTTGTACAGTGACAATTTGGCCAGAGTGTTAGCCAATTGTGCTAAGATGTCAAAGTTGTAGGGCCTTTCTAGCCCTTGGGCCGCGTCTTTTCGGAGAGATTTGTCGAGGCGAGTCTCCTTCGGCCTAGGCTTGTCGGTCGTCGAAAGCTGAGCCGGTCCCGGAGCATCAGTTGTAGTGGGTTGATGATTTTCAGCTGGATTGTCAACCACAGGTTGGGATTGCGCTCCGGACCGTGTGACGACGGCTGTAGCTTCCTCGTTGTCTGCTGAGATTGTGTGGCAGGTCCTGATTTTTCCACTCTTCTTTCTGTTGGTGGAAGATGGTGTGGGCCGAGTTACTTCTGATACCAAGTCTGGATGGACCCACATGACCTCTCCTCGTGAGGTGGTGAGAGGTACTAGACCAGCAGCCTGTTCCCGGAGAGGTGGAAGATTTGTAATCTCTATTGTCGCCAGAGGGACGGGGATTACCCCGTCTTGAGTCTCCGTCGGAGGGAAGCTGCCGAATTGTACGGACACCATATTGGCTGCTACGGTTACCTCTTCGAAGTCGATGGCCAGAGCGTTCGAATCGATGAGGCTTTAGATGTACCGTTTTAGTTGGTAACAGTCGTGTGTAGCGTGGTGTACATAACGGTGGTAATGGCAGAACTTTGGGTTCTCCAGATCAGCCGGCCGAGGCTCCCATCTTGGTGGAGGAAGCTGAATTCTATCTCCTTGTATGAGCATGTCCAAGATAGGCTTGACGTGGCCGTCTTCGAAAGAGTAATCGATTTGTGGCCATTGTTTGTCTGCGGGCTTCGGCTCAGGTTTTTGTGTTGTATCGGCCACCATAGCCTGCTTCCCCTTGTTGTCCCGATTGTTGGAGGGGTTACCCCCGTTATCGTTGTTGGGACGCTTGCCCTTGCTTTCTCCTTCCGAGATGTGCAATCCCAGTTGGCGAGCCTTCTTCAGTCGTTCTTCGGCACTTGTGGCGCTGATAATGAAGGCCTTCCAATCTTTGAATTGACTTTCGCCCATCTAGAGGCTGATTGTTGGAAGCAGTCTCTTTTGGCAGATCTCAATCAAAGAGGAATCTGGATTTTTGGAGGGTAGCTTCATGGCGGTTTGGCGGAACCGCTCAATGTAGTTCCTTGTTAACTCCTTCTCCCCTTGGACGACGTCCATGAGGGTGGACATGGTGACGTCCTATCCCACTTCGTAGAACCTCTCCAAGAACAGGCGCTTGAAGCCGGTGAAGGAGTGGATGCAGTTGTCCGGCAGATTGCGATACCAGTCGAAGGCGACTCCTTCCAATGCCTCCAATGAATAATCGAGTGAGGATAGCATCATCATGGGGCAGATGGTCGGTGGTGACCTCGAAGTAAATGATGTACCGACTTGCTGAGGTCTTGCCATCATATGGGTTGATATTGAACGGCTTATATTTTGGCGGGAATGGAACATCCCTCCATTCAGCAGGGTATGGTTACCGTATTCTGAGATCTTGAGCGTTTTCTTGGGCATGGAACATGGCTCGGAGCTCCTGGACCTCTCTCCTTACTTCTCGGGTCTCGTCTGTAGCAGTGGGGGTTGTTACTTCGGGAGGATTATTGCTCGGGTTTGGTGCCGCTGAGTTCGAATCCACATTGACCGCAGGGCCCGTGCTTGTTTGACCGGGCGTTCCTCCTTGTAGAGTTGGCAGGGCCGCTTTAATCTCGTCGACAGACTTCACCAAAGCAAGTAATATGGCTTCGAGATTGTCGATGCGCTGGCGATCATTGGAACCACCTTGATTGCTGTCCGTCATGAACACCGTCCTTACGTGAGGAGTGATGGAAGGAACGGTGGAGGATGTGCCCTCCGAGTCGTACCCGTGTACCGAGAAGTCATCGGGATATGTAGGAATATTGTCTTCTGGTTCAGACTCGGAGGGAGCAGTACCCCAGCCTCAGAGTTTGCTTCGTCTTGAGAGTCACGGGTGTCCTCGGGGACATCGGTGCCTGTCGTACCTGATGGGAGAATCGTTTCCCCGGGCTCGGCTTCTTGAAATATTGGATTGTTGCGGATGTTCGGAGGAGTGCTACCCCCAACCCCCAACGATGTGGATGATGAATTTCCTACTGCAGCAGATTTTGTTTTTGAACGGGTGTGTTGAAATACTCAGATGGAAGACAACCGTTTAGACGACAGTTTCTTAGCTGTAGTGGTTGATATCTTGGGACTGGAGATGCTTGTCTTTTTTCCCCTCCTTTCGGCAGGGACCTTCTGAGCGGAATTGCAGGAGACTACCGGAGGTGCCTCATCTTCTGAGCTCAGATGCTGTAGTCTTTGGAAGACGGATGGCCGATCTTCCGTCATTGCTGCGTTGTTGCAACAGCAGTTGACGATGATTTGGGTGCAACGATGTCCAAGTGAGGACTCTTTGCATGCCGACACTCCTTCTTTTTTCTTGCGTTTGTGGAGGATCGCCTCCCGCAAGTCAGAAGAACCACTCTGTCCGTTTGCCGCCGGGGGCTGGACTCGAGCGGTTGTATACAACTTTCCATCCGAGGCCCGTGTGATAGTCAACGGGACGCCCCGATAGTCAGAGGTTGGGACAGCTGACTGGGCCTAATGAGCCCGCGCTGCCCTAGACTTCCTCCTTTTAGCACTTGCGGGTGCGTAATAGGAGGAGTCCAAGTTGAATGCCACAGAGTCTGGCTTATCATCCAGAGAACCATCAGGGTCAGGACCGTATGAGAGACGGTCGAAGACTGATCGAGAGAAGCGTAGAACGGACGCTATGCGGCTAGAGTTGGGTACCGTGCAGGCTGTCTGCATGCGGTTGTCTTCTGCTGTTGGATGAGTTGTTTTTGAGCGGCTAGGAGTCACGACCGTGCAGGCTGGCCGTATACGGTTGGCAATTGTGGCCGCATGGGTTTTCTGCAAGCGATTGACTCCCATAGCCGCATGTGTTTCATCCATGTGATTGGCGACTGTAGCCGCATAAGCCATGCGGCTGACAGATGTGACCGCACGATTTTTCTTCATGCGGCTAGTGGATGTGGCCGCATGAGCTTTTTCCATGCGGCTAGCGCCCTTATGCGGCTCGGTTCGCGTAGAGTTCCTCTTTGCCCCTGCAAGTCCAGCATCATAGTGTTTTCTTCTGCCGGACTTGGGGACAGCAGAGTTGTCTACGGTCTGAAGTGGGGCCGCAGAAGAGTCCTTCTCGCCGTCTTAAGCAACAGAGGGTATCCCGTCGGGGGCTTGGGGAGGAGCAAATGATTTTGGCCTCCACTCCCTGCGAGCCTTGGTCGTGCGGGTGCGCTTCTGGACCGGGCCAGCGCTTCCTTCGGAGAGCATATCTTCAAACGCCTGTTGGTCGAAGCGGACGACCATCTTTTGTTGCGTGGAGCCAAGTTTTGCTGCATCCGACTGCGTCACCAACTCCTCAGCCGTGGAAAAGTTTGTCCCCAGCAGAGTCGCCATTGTGTTTGCCATAAAATATAAAAGAACAGAACAATTATCGGAGGACCGAACTTTTACTTCACGCTACAAACTCGCTTGTACAAAGAAAGCCTAGGGACGAAAACCTAGGTACAGCAGTCTAAGTACAATTGTTTATTTTAGATTCTGGGGGGTGACGATAGAGGCTCGGGAAGGCGACGGCAGCCCTGCCTTACTCCTTGGACGATCGGTATGCAGCCTTGGCTCCTGTGAGAAGATGGTTGGCGTTGACGAAGAAATGCTCTTCTTGCTCTCCTCGTGTTGCTCTTCTGGCTTCTCTCTCTCTCTCTGTGTATTTTCTCTCTGATTATTAGGGGGGAAGCTCTCTGTGTATCTGTCTTTGATAATGTATATCTCACAAGGGAATGGCACATTGCTATTTATAATAGTGGGGGCATCATTAGGGTTTGGATGATTGTCCATTCTCGAAGTGGCGGCGGCCTGGTAAATGATCAATCTGGACCATTAATTTTGAGCATAAAGGATCTGGGCCACTAATGAGGGTAGCACTAAATCTTTTGAATAATTAATGCTGATTGCTTTAAATCTTCATGATTGATTGTGTAGCTTGGATCTCCCACCACGTGTCCCATTGGTTTGATTATGAATGATATGACCTGATCCCATTAATTATGAGGATATGGTCATTGGGATCTGGTAAATCTTTGCATCTCATAATCATCTTTGCTGCCAGCTGTCATTGAATCTCTGCCACGTGTCTTGATGATGGACTCTGCCAAAGTCGCATGACATCCATGAACCGCATGAGACAGCGTCTCGGCGAACCGCATAGGTATAGTATTTGCGAGCCGCATGAGATGGTTCCTTGGTGAATCGCATAAGGGTAGTAACTGCGAGCCGCATGGGATAGCTTTTTGGTGAGCCGTAGGAAGACGATCCTTGCCAGGCCGCATGAAGCTGTTCTTCACTGGAGCCGCATGGAAGTAGCCACGTGTCAATCTCAAATTGCGTCAGAGATTTTCTCCTATTTCCCAAGAGTCTGTCATTATGGCAGGGCCATTATGATACTTTATGTCAGAGCCATCAGCTGTCAAATCATGACAGAGCATTAAATAGGCAGACTGCTCGATGGCCAGCTGTGTGAAGGGGTCTTCGTGGGTACACGTGGCATTGGGCCGCATATCTCCGTGAGCCGCATGTACTTTTGAACCATATGCGGCTGGGGGACTCTTTGAACCGCAGGGCTGTCCTTATGCAAGCCGCATGGACTCTCCTGTCCGAGCCGCATGAGACTAAGAGTCTCTCTGAACCGCATGGGACTGCTCATGTATGAGCCGCATGGGGTTCTCCTGTTCTGAGCCGCATAGATTATCGTTCTGATATTTTCCATGCTTCTACAGGGCACATGTGCGTCGAGCGTGCGCGCATTGGCGCGATGTGGCGCTGTAACGCTCAGAACGTGGCTGTCCACGTTTTGAACCGTTCCGAAACGAGCGGATTTGACATTCAACGTCGCGCACATTTCGGATCTGAGCGGTTACAGTGAAACACTATAAGTAGACACTCTCTTCCCTCTCAGAAAGTAACTTCTTACGATTTTTTTCAGAGAGAGAAGAGAGTGCTTCTGCGTCGGCGCACTGTGATTTTTTCGTCCGACCGAGGAGTCTGCGAGCATATTGGCAGAGCGTTCCAGAGTTCTAACGAACTTGCTGGTTTCTGGAAGCTGACCGTGTGGGCAGGTCTAGCTTTGAGCACCGGTGTTCTTACACCCCTGCAGGATTTCTTTTCCTCATTCTTCTTCTTCCTCTACTGTAAACGTTCTGTCTCAATCACTACTAGTTTGTGAGGAAGAACGTCTTCTGTTGTAATCCAAAAATTTTAGCCTCCACCTCGCTGCTGTCACGTATCGGAAGCACAACTTTCAATCGAGAGCCTTCTAATTACGTTTTCTCACACAGTTTTCTTATGAAATTACGTCCAGAGACTAACAAAAAGTATTGATATGCTTACTTTTTTCAACTTCCAAGACAATTTTTCCTCTTCTTCCTTTTTTTCTAAATATTTTTTATCTTCCTTTTCTTAATTTTTTTTATTCGTAATTGATGACCTGGTGGTGAAGAGTGTCAAGTGCATTATTTATAACTTGACAACCAACTTCACAAAGTCTTGTATAACTCTTTTCCCGTAAACTTCACAATTTACTTAACAAATTGCATTGGAGAAGAATTTTTGAATAAAAATTTATTATTCCTATGTGGCAATAACCTTTTTCTTAAGTCACAATAGGTTGGAGATGCTCTTATGTGCATCTTGTAGATTAAAATTATGTAGGTGCCCCCCTGAAAGTAAACCCATACCCCTCAATTATATTTTATTAAATGAAATTCACTTTTCCACCCAAATTTTATTTTGGGTTTGACTTTGCTTTTTTTTCAAGGAAAACTATTTTTATCACAAATTTTTACCAATTATAGAGTTTGATAGCTTATATTTTTCATGGAATTATTTTCAAGAAAAAATGTTATTTTTCATATTTTCTTCTAAAATGGTGGAAAATGAAACCGACCTAACCCATAGAAAAATAGTATTCCATGAAAAATAATGACAATCAAATACCCAATTAAGTTTCCATAAAAAATTCACATTTTCATGAAATATTTCTGTACTAAAATAATTTTGTGGAATTAATTTATTTTTCATATATTTTCTACCTTTCAATCAAATGGATCCAGCTTTCTGATCGCTAAATATTATGTGCATATATTTAGTAACATCATATTTTACCACCTTTTCCAAATTTATGTTTATCCAATATCTCATAGAATCAAAATCAAATTGATAGAAATGTAAGAGCATCCACAGTGGGACTAATTTCAAGTACTATATTTGGTCTTTAGCCAAATTTTGTAGCACTTGATGGCTTCAATGGACTTTTGTCCACACTTGAAAAATGGTAGAAAGCTAAGACTCTCCAAATTTGGAGAGTCCACTAGTTGAGCTATATTACTTGCGGGCCTACCATATTTACTTTTCTCCTTCATTCTTTTTTTAGAGTGTTGCCACTTGTCAATTATGAAAGAAAAATAAGAAGAAAAACAAATGGAGTGTTGCCACTTGTCAATTTGGAGTATTTATTTAGACTATACCATTGTGTACCAACATGAAGGAAATACTCCAAAATTAATTATTGGAGTATTGTTTGAAGTGATTTGGAGTATGGTTTGGAGTGTTACCACTGTGGATGCTCTAAGGAAATCAAAATTTTCCACTTTAGTTTCATTTTATTCTCTCTCTTCGCACCCTATTTTTACTTGGACTTGAAAATTCCATAAACTTTTTCTTCATTTTTACTATTATAAAGAAGTTTAAAAACTGTTCAAAATTAGTCCTAACTCGTATGTATATCATCACGTAATTCTTTTTTTTAACTATTTTAATATAATTTAAATTTCTATCTAATTTATTAAAATTTCTAAAGTTTTTTACTAATATTTCTTTAAGCTCTAGATTATTGTACATAAAAAAATTAAAGATAAATAAGAATCTCTATTCATTGTTGAAACTAATATAATTTGAGTAAAAATATCATGAATTTCATGGGGCCACTATAACTTGGCTGAAAAAACCTCATTATTTAAGTCTGCTGTGAAGTTGATTCTACGTCAACTGCGTCAATTATTTTGTCAAAAATGCTAAATTTACAATCAAATATGTTATAACTCATTTACAATCGTCTACGTGGCGGTTGACAATTGAGTCTGCTCTCTCCTTTCTATCCTTCACATGGGAAGAAAAAATTCAGTTGACAATTATCACACAGACAGTTATAAATATGTTATAATTCATTTGACCATAATTCTGACATTGCTTTTATTTTGTAGCCTTAAAATCAAGGACAAGATTAAAAATTCGAACTTGAATGGACTGAGTTGTGAGTTATATAATTTTTTCTTTAAGCTTACCTCAGTCCACATGTGGTTCCAACCAAAAAAAAGTTGCAAATAATTCATTAGTCATAAACCATTATATCCCATCTAACCTTGATTTCTGGTTCGGTTCCTGCAACAATATTAGTTGGGCATTGTCCACTTTTCATATCCCACAAATGCATAAACGTTGTCTAATATAGGACGAGCTCTACAGTCATAGTCGGACTTGAGGCCCATTAGGCGAATGTCTCGTACCCAAAATTTTATAGGACACCAAATTTTTATATATATTATTTAATTATGTAAGCCTAATTATAAACAAAGGTCCAACAGACTCATTCTAAATCTTTTAGTCCGTGTAATAAAAATTTGTTATATGATATTTAAATTGTAATATTCTAGAACACCAAAAGACAACTCGATTAGTCGGAATAAAAAATTAAATTAGTGCAGTCGTTGTTAAAATTAAATCATCTTCCCATTCGTCCATCTAACAGTCTAATGTTTCTAATCTCCTTCTATCCTTCCGTCATTGCCAATCTGCTTTACTCTTTAGTTGTTGTCAATAATCTCTCTCTCTCTCTCTCTCTCTCTCTCTCTCTCGTGGACGTAATTGAACAATAGAATAAGTTATATATTTTTTATTATTATTATCGTATGAACTATCTCAAATAGTGTCATTTGTTTATTTATTTATTTGTCTGGAATATCAAATTTATTATTTGATTGAATTATCTTCAATTTTATTAGTATTTTATTATGACATATATTATTTTGAATATTATATTTTGTTGTTTTACTTCTTGAATTTTGTATTAATAATACTATTGTATCATTGTCTATAAAAAAAAATTATGAGCTAGCTATGGAGACACCATTTTAGAATTTGTATCAGATCTCAAAATTTAAGTTCGGACAGCGTCTACAGTCGAAAAGTCGGTGGCAGTAGAGATGAATAGGGGACAGACGCTTCCACTTTGGAAAGAAATCTTTGTTTGTGCGTTGCCTAGGCAACCACTGACACGCCAAACTGTATGATTTGGTCAGCTCTAGAAAGCTGCTTACTACTGTCATCCCAACTAATCTCTCAACTTAAAAGATTTTCTTTTTCATCCCTACTCCTAATTAATTAAATATTCATCATGGCTTCAAAAGAAGCAAAATGAAATGTAACTAAAGTGCATGAATGAACAACTAAACATCTTAGCTTGCTTAACTCATAAGCCGATTATATCGAATTCGAGTGGCTCTTGTGATTATCGAGAAGAGGTATAAGATGTCGACTGGATGACAAAAGATCAGTAGATCGAATCACGAAGACGTATTATTCTTTCCATTTATTTAATAAAAATTATGAATAGTGGGTCCAACAAACATATAATACAGCATACACTAAATCCCATACGTACCGTCGGACATCTCAGGAAAAAAAAAAAAAAAAACTCATAAAGCAGATTCTAGTAAAGATTGGAAGGGCCTAAGTAGAGGGTGAGAAGATCTACCAACCCATTTGATTGGGTGGGTGCAGCAAACTTGCACATTAGCAACAACCCATCAACTAAGATCATGTCCAATCAAAAATTCAAAATATTCAAAAAGGAACCACATAGTCGTGTGTCATAATTCAAATAAACCCTTCCTAAAACTTTCACTATAGCAAAATTTACAAGATGGATATAGAAAAATCTCACCTTTTAAAAATTACGACCAACTAGATGTTACTAGTATGTCCTCGAACCAATTCTTTTTAGGAAGCGTCTTTTTAAAATTGCCGGCTTCAGATCTTATTTAACAAAATAAAAACCTTAGAATTTTATTTACCAAAATAGCACTATTTAGTATCACCAGGACAAGTCCAAAGTTTTTGAATGTCCATGACAAAAATTAAAATGGTGCCCATCCTACAAATATATTTAAAAATGAAAAGTTTTTTTTAGAAAAAAAAGACCACCAAGTCTTGAATTGTACCCTTTTACAAAGTAGGTACAAGTGAAAAGTAACTTTATTAAATAAGTCATTATTATATATTGTATGAACACTAATATTAAAATACTACAATATATATATATATATATATATATATATATATATATATATATATATATATATATATATATATATATATATGTCTCTCAAAAAAAAAAAAAAAAATATATATATATATATATATATATATATATATATATATATATATATATATATATATATGTCTCTCAAAATTCTAGGACCTTGGCGGTTGTCCGGTCTGCCCTGGGTTAGGATCGACCCTGAGTATCACACCATAGTGATCACAAGATACATATAACAAAGTTACGTTGCAATGACCAGCTACACGTCAAGTGGGTTCCAGTCCAACTTGTCACGATCCGCTACCCAAATTGTTGGGCTGGGCCGAGTCATGTCCAGCCTACGCTTGAGATAAAGCGTAGTAAGTTGTTCTAAAGATAACAAGGTAATACTAAAATGTGCTAACAGTTCTATAAGTAATAAAGAGTCATAAATGCTCCAAACACAAAAGTCATCTCATATAATAGTAAGTCCAAGTACAAGTCCGAAATATAAAGCTGGATACAGGTCCAGTCACAAAATACATAATCTAATACATGACTACTCAAAAGTCCAAAATGTAAATAGACAACTATACGAATTTTTCCGCAGGTACATCCTCGTAAGACAAAGTCTGGTCCTCGGCAGTAACTCCATAATATGAGTCACAGAGCAATTCATCATCAGTAAGTATACCTACAACGTTTTTCTGTCAGGACAGAAGCAAGTACTGATTCTAGCAAACTAATATACGAAACATGAAATGCACAGGAATGTAATAAACTGGAATCATGGCACATCATAATCTATCATGGCAAGGACACATATGTCATAGAGACAGATGTATATGTAATGTTTAAAACTGTAGCAGGTACGTGATCGTCAATAGGTGTACAATGTACTGAGGCACAATGTAAATAAAATGTACATACGTACAAGTGCACAAGCATAGGTGTACATCCGTACAGAAATGCGGGATAATGGCCTACGGCGCAGTAACATGTAGAATGAAACTTTGCTCGGTACGATAAAGGGGGCATGATCACGTACTCAACTATCAGTTTTTTCATACCCAGATTCTAATCATGTGAGAGGTATAAAACTGTTCTAAACATGGTAGGGACTGAAAATAATACAACATGTGGAGATTTAACTTGCTACCCCCAAGGATCATCATTTAACAAGGTTGGAAATCACAGTTCATTGTTTGTAACAGTATGTAAAGTTTGTAGAAGTACTTGCCTTTAGCAAAGCAAAGCAGCGATAAAAATGTTATAGATGCCTGGTGACTCGTCACTGTAGAAATAAATACATAAACTTAGTTTTTACACTAAGTTAGACACTTAAACACTAGTGGTGCAACACGACTTTCTGACTGGACACCTAGCCAAATGATGACTTTAGCATAGGAGACCAATGTGAGGTGAAACAATACTCTAACTAACTTTCTAGGATCTTTATACTAGTGCGGGGTGAGGTCCAAATACGACTATAACTCAAAACAGCACGAAACATTGAAAGTCGCAATTATTCAATAAATAAATCAAACTGTACACTGTATTCCAACAATTTTTGAGATAGACAAAAAGCTCAATTTTACATAAATTAAAGTACCAAAATGATCCTTGTTAATTATAGAAATTTATACTAATTTTTCTGGAATTTATAAACCTTCATAAATATTTATTAAAAATCAGCAAACATATATATACTACAAATGAGTTTCGTTTTCCTATTTTTATAAAATACCAAAAGCACTTATTAAATGCTGAAAAAATTATAATAAATTATACAAATTAACATAGTATTTTAATACAATTTTTTTCAGATTTTTACAGCAATTAAAATATATATAAAAATTCAAAACCAGCAAGCAACAGTTTTTGAAAAATAATTAATTAATTATTTACTATTTTGTCCATGTATTCGAAATTGAACCGAAGTCCAGATATAGGACCCAGAGCCATGAATCAAGTCCAATATGACTTGTACAGACTCTGAATGTATTAGACACAATTGGGCCCAAAAATTTATGCTAGGTTTGGACATCAATTGGCCATAATCAGATAAAATACAGGAATTTAAATATAAATATTATATTTTAAGAGTGGTAAAAATATACAAGTCACAAAATATATAATTAAATAACTTGTAAAATTTTACATAATAATATTTTATACAAGGTAGAATTGAAATACATATATAAATATACAACAACAATATTTATATATAACATATAAATATATAGATATTTATATATATATATATATATAATGGATATATATATATACATATAATAAATTACATATAAATATACATATATTTTTTTTTGTATAATATATAAATATACATATATATTATGTATATTTATTTATATATATATATATATATATATATATATATATATATATCTATATATATATATATATATATATATATATCTATATATATATATATATATAAGAAATACAAAATATAATAATATATATATAATACATATACAAATATTGTATACATATATATATAATATACATATAACATATTGTCTACATATATATTTTATATAATATATGTACAAATTTTGTATATGTATATATATATATATATTTATATTTTGTATTCTTATATGTATTAATATATATTAGATATATATATATTATATATATATATATATATATATATATATATATATAAGATATATATATCTTATATATATATATTGTTATAATTATATATATATATATATAGATATATAATATATATATATATATATATATATATATATATTATATACACACATAATACATATACATATATAATATATTTATAAATACATATATGTATATATACATATACATAATAAAATACTAAATTAATATAATATACACACAACTACTGTATATATATATGTAGCAGTGTATATATAATAATATATATACATACATAAACATATACAGATACATATATCTATATATATATACACATATATATAAATATAATAAAATAACTAAAACCAAAACAAAACCAAAAGAAAGAAGGGGGCTCGAACTCGGCCCAGAGGGGGGTCGGGTTTTAGGCGCGGTCGGGCTGGCCAGGGGGGCAGCCCGAGCTATCTGTTAGAAATTGGGTTAGGGTTAGTTTTATTTAGGTTTTAGGTTAACGGGTTTTAAACCCGATAGCCAAATTTCGTGTCCTGACTGTTTGGGACACGAATAATGGCTGAGTCCCCGTGTCTTGGTCATGCACGACACGCATGGGTCGAGTTTGTTGTCCAAACTCACCATCGCGTTGCGCGTGTCCTGGCGAGTCACATAGGTGAGTACGAGACACGCACGACACAGTTTTAAAGCTGTTACCTATGTGTCCGTCTCTAGGGTTCGAAATCGAAGGGCTCCCGGCGGCCAGAGGCGTCGTGGTCGCGGGCTCGGTGGCGCTGCACTCGGCTGGCCTCGATGAACTTGGTGGTGGTGGTTGTGGTGGTGTAGATGGCTGGGGAGGTGGCGCTGGGGTAGTCGCCGGAGTTAGGGTTCAGGCGTAGGAAAATGGGGGAGACGGTAGTCGTGGTGGTCGAAAATTAGTCTAGGGTTAGGGTTTAGGCCTGGGGGGGTATTTATAGGGGGAAGAGGTCGGTCGAAGTCAGTTAGGTCGGCGTCGGCATGGCGGTCGCCGCTCGTCGTGGTCGTCGGGGGCAGTTGGCCCGAACGTGGGGGGGTGATGGTGGTTTTACAATTAGGACCCTAGGTTTTAGGAAATAGCAGATAGGTTCCTCCCCTAAACTAATGCAAAAGTGAATTTGCAAAACATAATTAAAACAATTTACTAATTTGCAAACTGCTATAATAACAATTTGACAAATTGTATAATGATATTAAAACAAATTTAAATATTACAAAATGATATTAAAATTATTCAGTTTATTACAAAATGATATATTTGATTTAAAAATTAAAAATCATCATTAAAAATTCTAGAAAAAGTCCTAATAATTATATTAATTTATTTTAAACACATAAATGCTATTTAATATTATTAAAATATTATTTTGAAATTTAGGGGCTTACAAATCTTCCCTCCTTGAAAATTTTCGTCCTTGAAATTCACAAGGATAGAAGACTCTACAAATATTCTAACATAACAAGCAATACAACAAATGACTAAGGCTACGATCGAAACTAACCTCTAAGGTATCAAGCGGGAACGGGTGGTTCCCTCGCAACTGTTGGGTGGAACAATTAAGGATATCTCTCCCTCATGTCTGACTCCCTCTTCCAAGTAGATTCACCCGGAGAGTGACGGCTCCAAGCTACTCGTACTAAGGGTATGACTTTGTTCCTCAGCCTCTTCTCCCTCCTGGCCAATATCTCCACGGGCTGCTCAGTGACTGCAAGGCTCGGCCCGATCTCCAACTCTGAATGATCTAGCACATGGCTCGGGTCCGGAACATATCTCCTCAGCTGAGACACATGAAAGACATCATGAACTCCTGCTAGGTTGGGTGGAAGTGCAACCCTGTAAGCTACCTCTTCGATCCTGCCATTTATCTCGAACGGCCCGATGTAACTGGGGCTCAACTTGCCTCCTCGTCCGAACCGGATCGTCCCTCTAGTAGGTGATATCTTCACCAGCACCATATCTACGTCGTCGAACTCCATTGGTCTGCGACTAGCATCGGCCCAGTGTTTCTGCCTGTCCTGAGCGACTCTGAGCCTGTCTCTGATCATCCCGATCTTTTCTGCTGCATCCATGATCATCTCTGGCCCAAGCATAACTCTGTCCCCAACATCGTCCCAAAAGAGCGGTGTACGACATCGTCGTCCATATAGTGCCTCGAAAGGAGACATACCGATGCTGGCTTGGTAGCTGTTGTTGTATGAAAACTCTACCAAGTGCAGATGGCTCTTCCAAGATCCGTCAAAGTCCAGCACACTGGTCCTCAGCATGTCCTCTAGCGTCTGTATCGTCCTCCTCGGACTGCCCATCTGTCTGCGGGTGGTACGCCGTACTGAATTTGAGCCAACTGTCCAACTCCTCCTATAAGCTCCTCCAGTAGTGGGACGTGAATCTGTTGTCTCGGTCCGACACGATGCTCACTAGTACTCCGTACAGGCGAACTATCTGCTGCATGTATAGCTCCACCAACTTCTCGGTGGAAAGCCCCACCTTGAAGGGTATGAAGTGCGCACACTTCGTCAGCCTGTCCACGATGACCCAAATGGCATCCTTCCCTCCTTGGGAACGAGGAAGCCCTGAGACGAAGTCTATCATAATGTGTTCCCACTTCCACTCGGGAATGGGTAACGGCTGCAATAGACCAGCTAGCCTCTGGCGCTCCGCCTTGACCTGCTGGCAAACTAGGCATCTTAAAATGAAACGTGATGCATCTCTCTTCATTCCGTGCCACCAAAGATATTCCCGTAAGTCACGGTATATCTTGTTGGCACCAGGGTGAATAGAATATCTCCATCGGTGTGCCTCTTACAAGACTGCCTCTATCAGCTCTCCCTTCGGCACGCACAATCGGCTGCCATGCCTCAAGGATCCATCCTCTGCTACAGTGAAGTCATCCAGCAATCCAGCTAAAGCCTGGGCTCGAAGTCTGCGAAGGCTCTCATCTGTAGATTGTGCCTCCCTGATCTGCTCCATCAAACCTGACTGAATGTCAAGCGCCATCATCTATATCACTGATCCTGGCCGAACTATCTAGATACCGAGCTTCTCCAAATCTTCCTGCAAATGTCGATCTATCATCAGATACCATGTCATCGGATGCCTGCTCAGCGCATCTGCCACCATATTTGCCTTTCGAGGCGATACTGTAAATCGATGTCGAAGTCCTTCATCAACTCCAACCATCGTCTTTGCCTCATGTTCAGCTCTTTCTAGCGTGAACACATACTTCAAGCTCTTGTGGTCAGTAAAGATTTCCACACGCTCTCCGTATAAGTAATATTTCCATAACTTGAGTGCAAAGATCACCGCAGCTAACTCTAGGTCATGGGTAGGATAGTTCCGCTCATGAGTCCATAATTGCCTAGATGCATAAGCAATCATTTTCCATGCTGCTATAAGGACACATCCTAGCCCCTTTTCCCGAAGCATCGTTGTATATGGTGAAACCTCCAGATCCTGAGGTAATGTCAAAACTGGAGCGGTCATCAGCCTTCTTTTCAGCTCCTCAAACGCTGCCTGGCAGTCCTCTGACCAGATGTACTCTGCATCCTTCTGCGTCAGCTTCGTCATAGGTTCAGCTATCCTAGCAAAGTCATGGATGAACTTCCTATATTAGCCGGCTAAACCCAGAAAGCTCCTGATCTCTGAAACTGACGTCGGAGCCTTCCATGTCTCAACGGCAGCAATCTTCCTAGGATCCACCGAGATCCCCTCTCCAGTAACTATATGACCAAGAAACTCCACTCGGTCCAAAAAGAACTCGCACTTCGACAATTTGGCATATAAACTCTCCTGCCTCAGAATCCCCAAAACTATCCGTAAGTGCTCTGCGTGTTCCTCCGGCGTCTTTGAGTATATCAGGATGTTGTCGATAAATACTACGACAAAGTTATCCACATACTGGTGAAATGTCTTATTCATCAAATTCATAAAGACAGCTGGCACATTTGTGAGACCAAATGGCATCACCAGAAAATCGTACTACCCGTACTTCGTGTTGAACGCCGTCTTCTGGATGTCTGCATCCCTGACTTTTACCTGGTGGTACCCGGATCTCAAATCTATCCTGGAAAACACCTTCGCCCCACTCAACTGGTCGAACAAATCATCTATCCTGGGCAGAGGATATTTGTTCTTAATGGTGATGGTATTCAACGCTCGGTAGTCAATACACAACCGAACTGTACCATCCTTCTTAGGCACAAAGAGCACTGGCGCTCCCCATGGAGAAGCACTAGATCGAATGAAACCCTTTTTCAACAGGTCATCAATCTGCTCCTTCATCTCTAACGGCCTCCTTGGGGTTCACTCTATAGCAAGTCTGGGATACTGGCGATGAACATGATACTAAATCTATAGTGAAGTCCACATCTCTGTCAGGCGGAAGTCCTGGAAGATCCTCTGGGAATACATCCATAAACTCCTAATGATAGGGTGTGGCGGTGCTATCTCCCCAACTGTCGTACAACAGTTCGTCTCTAGGCTGATCTCCGGCCCTGTCCTCTTGACAATGAATGGTGCCGTGCCTGGGAGACTGAACAGAATACTACCCTCATGACAGTCTATAGCTGCATGGGCATAGCTAAGCCAGTCCATACCCAATATGATATCATACCCGGGGAGTGGCATCACAAGAATCGTCCCCTAAACTCTCTTCCGGCTATAGTAATAGAGCATCTATAGATAGCTCTAATGGGTACTGGTCCGCCTTCCGTCATTACTCTACTCATCTCCTCGGTAGGTGTAGCTACTAAGTGGTGTTTATGCATAAACTCTAATGACAGGAAGCTATGAGATGCACCAGAATCAAACAAGCATAGAGCTAGAAAAGTATGCAAAAAAACATGACCTGTGATGACGTCAGCCAAATAATCGGGCTCTGAATCCTGCTCCGGCCCCGGCTCAAGGGCCAGACTATAAGTCTTCCCCTGGGGTCCCTTCTGCTGCTGCAGATGTTGCCCAAATCCTCTGCTGCTGAGTCGGAAGCGGCTGTCCTCTAGACTGGGGTCCGGCACCTGGTACCTGGCTACTGGGCAGTCCCAAACTGTTGGGTGGCAAACCCACAAACTAAACACTGCCCCAACCTCTTCCTACAGATGGAGTAATCATGCCCTGGTCTTTTACAGAATCCACACAAAGCTCCCTTCTGCTGCTGCCGGGGTCCCGGGGCTCTAACTGGCGGGGTCGGGTGATGTGGTATAGGGGGACGGTAAGTCTGCTGGAGTGGCGTCGGTGCTCTCGCCTGGAAAGCCTGACGCTTGGACGGTCCCTCGAGGTGTACAGAAGCCAGGCCTCTTGCAAGACAGAAGACTGCTCCTCTATGCTCCGGGCCAACTCTAGGCTCTGGTAGTAGTCAGTCGTACCGTTCGCCACTATAAGAATGCCAATGTCTGAAACTAGACCATGACAAAATCCTATGCGTCATCTCCTCAGGGTCTGCAACTAGATTAGGAGCGAAACGGCTCAGGCGACTAAACTCTGCCGCATACTCGTCGACAGAACGGTTTCCCTGCTGGAATGTTCTGGAATCGTAGCCCCATGGCTACCCTACGGCGGTCGAGAAGAATTTCTTCTTGAACTGGGTCTTGAACTGATCTCAAGTGGCCTTCCCTCTCGCGAATAGCGGCTCATTCCGGAACCAAACTCCTGCCAAGTCTATCAGCAAAAATCTCGCTGCCTCGACCTGGAGGTCATTCGGCAACCTAGCTCCAAGGAGCTTCCTCTCTACGAGTCTAGCCAGCCATCTGCTACTACTATGCCCTCAGTCCCTAAGAACTCCCTCGGGTTCAGACCCATGAAGTCCATGATTGTCCCTGCTCTCTGCCGTGGCTCTATAGGTGGTGGGACCAAGGTACGTTCCTCAAAACGCTCCATACTCTGGCGGAGTAGGGTGGTCTGCTCCTGATGGGTCGTTAGGAACCCCTGGATCAGAGTGAGTAGTTGGTTCCTGTCGAGTGTGACGGAAGCCTGGGTAGGTATAGTAATAGGTGGTGGTGGGAGTATCGGGTCCTGGTGGGACTGTGATGTGGAAGGTGGTGGAGGCATTTGGGTTGGTGGATTTGTGGAGTGGGGGAATATGGTAGGTGGAGGTGTATCGGTCAACTGGTCAACCGATTGGATAAGGAGTGTGCCATTCTCAGGTGTGACTACTGGGATGAGCGGGTGAGCACCATCAAAATAAATAAGAAGGACTTATAAGGACTCTTTTAAGTAAACAATTATAAATACAAGAAAATCTAATTTACAATAGCGAGCATGTGATGCATTTCCTATGTTGTAACCCTAGTATTCCTCTAGGTGTTCTAAGCGTCATTCCTAATGTTGTCTAATTACCTTAAGTTCCTAATTGCAGCTTGGTACAATAACGTAACCAAACAATTTAGTCAGGACCTGCGTGGGCCACCACTAAAAACATGTCACAATCCGCTACCCAAATTGTTGGGCCGGACTGAGTCATATCCAGCCTACGCTTGAGATAAAGCGTAGTAAGTTGTTCTAAAGATAACAAGGTAGATTAAAATGTGCTAACAGTTCTATAATAAAGAATCATAAATGCTCCAAACACAAAAGTCATCTCTATAATAGTAAGTCCAAGTACAATCTGAAATGTAAAGCTGGATACAGGTCCAATCACAAAATACATAGTCTAATACATGACTACTCAAAAGTTCAAATGTAAATAGACAACTAGACGAGTTTTCCCGCAGGTACATTCTCGCAAGACAAAGCCTGGTCCTCGCAGTAACTCCATAATATGAGTCCAGAGCAACTCCTCCTCAGTAATATACCTACAACGTTATCCTGTCAGGACGGGAGCAAGTACTGATTCTAGCAAACTAAATATACGAAACTGAAATGAACAAGAAGTAATAACTGGAATCATGGTACATCATAATCTATCATGGCAACGACACATATGTCATAGAGATATATATGTAATGTTTAAAACTGTAGCAGGTACGTGATCGTCAATAGGTGTACAATGTACTGAGGCACAATGTAAATAAAATGTACATACGTACAAGTGCACAAGCATAGGTGTACATCCATACAGAAATGCGGGATAATGGCCTACGTGCAGTAACATGTAGAATAAAACTTTGCTCGGTACGATAAAGGGGGCATGATCACGTACTCAACTATCAGTTTTCCCATACCCAGATTCTAATCATGTGAGAGGTATAAAACTGTTCTAAACATGGTAGGGACTGAAAATAATACAATATATGGAGATTTAACTTGCTACCCCAAGGATCAGCATTTAACATGGTTGGAAATCAAGTTCATTGTTGTAACAGTAGTAAAGTTTGTAGAAGTACTTACCTTTAGCAAGCAAAGCAGCGATAAAAATGCTATAGATGCCTGGTGACTCGTCACTGTAGAAATAAATACATAAACTTAGTTTTTACACTAAGTTAGACACTTAAACACTAGTGGTGCAACACGACTTTCTGACGGGACACCTAGCCAAATGATGACTTTAGCATAGGAACCAATGTGAGGTGACACAACACTCTAACTAACTTTCTAGGGTTTATACTAATGCGGGGTGAGGTCCAAATACGACTACAACTCAAAACAGAACGAAACATTGAAAGTCGTAATTATTCAATAAATAAATCAAACTGTACACTGTGTTCCAAAATTTTTGATATAGACAAAAGGCTCAATTTTATATAAAATAAAGTACCAAATGATCCTTGTTAATTATAGAAATTTATACTAATTTTTTTGGAATTTATAACCTCATTAAATATTTATTAAAAATCAGCAAACATATATATACTGAAAATGAGTTTATTTTCCTATTTTTATAAAATACCAAAAGCACTTATTAAATGCTGAAAAAATTATAATAAATTATATAAATTAACATAGTATTTAAATACAAATTTTTCCAAATTTTTACAGCAATTAAAAAAAATATATATATAAATTCAAAACCAGCAAGCAACAGTTTCTGGAAAATAATTAATTAATTATTTACTATTTTGTCCATGTATTCAAAATTGAACCGAAGTCCAGATACAGGACCCAGAGCCATGAATCAAGTCCAATATGACTTGTACAGACTTTGAATTATTAGATACAATTGGGCCCAAAAACCCATGTTAGGTTTGGACATCATTGGCCATAATCAGATAAAACAGAAATTTAAATATAAATAATATATTTTTAGAGTGATAAAATATACAAGTCACAAAATATATAATAAAATAACTTGTAAATTTTACATAATAATATTTTATACAAGGTAGAATTGAAATACTTATATAGATATACAACAACAATATTTATATATACATATAAATATATAGATATTTATATATATATATATATAATAATATATATATATATATATATAATATAATATATATATTATGGATATATATCATATAATAAATATACATATATAATATATATAATATATATATATAAGAATACTAAATATAAATATATATACATATACAAATACTGTATACAATTATATATATAAAGTATATATATATATATAATATATATATATATTTTATATAAAAGTATATATATATAATATTATATACATAAATGCATATTATACATATATTTATAAAACATATATATATTTTTTAATAAATACTAAATATAAAATATATATTATATATACACAACTATTGTATATATATATATGTAGCAGTATATATATAATATATATACATACATAATACATATACATATACATATATATAAATACATATATACATATAAAATATAATAAAATAACTAAAACCAAAACAAAACCAAAAGAAAGAAGGGGGGCTCGAACTCGGCCCAGAGGGGGGTCGGATTTTAGGCGCGGACGGGCTGGCCAGGGGTCAGCCCGAGCCATCTATTAGAAATTGGGTTAGGGTTAGTTTTATTTAGGTTTTAGGTTAACGGGTTTTAAACCCGATAGCCAAACTTCGTATCCTGACTGTTTGGGACACGAAGAACGACTGAGTCCCCGTGTCTTGGTCATGCATGACACGCACGGGTCAAGTTTGTCGTGTCCAAACTCACTATCGTGTTGCGCGTGTCCTGACGAGTCACATAGGTGAGTACGAGACATGCACGACACGGTTTTAAATCTGTTACCTACGTGTCCGGTCGCTAGGGTTCGAAATCGAAGGGCTCCCGGCGGCCAGAGGCATCGTGGTCGCGGCGCTCGGTGGCGCTGCACTCTGCTGGCCTCGGTGAACTTGGTGGTGGTGGTTGTAGGTGGTGTAGATGACTGGGGAGGTGGCGCTGGGGTAGTTGCCGGCGTTAGGGTTCAGGCGTAGGGAAATGGGGGACGGTGGTCGTGTGGTCGAAAATTAGTCTAGGGTTAGGGTTTAGGCCTGGGGGGTATTTATAGGGGAAGAGGTCGGTCGAAGTCGGTTAGGTCGGCGTCGGCGTGGCGGTCACCGCTCGTCGGGGTAGTTGGCCCGAACGTGGGGGGGTGATGGTGGTTTTACAATTAGGACCCTAGGTTTTAGGAACTGGAAATTGCTGTGAAACCCAATTTCGGGGTTGGGCTTTATGAAAAACCCACCCGCAGGGTGGGTTTTATGAAATGCCCATAATTATATATTCCACGTTAAATATTATAAGATTCCATTTAGATGCTCTATTGTCATTTGTATAGTTCCAAAAATACCCCTTCGCGCAAATTTGGTCATATATTTATGATTCTGATTTCTCAAACTCAGATTTGGATTGCGATTTTATTCTTCTTCTTCTTCTTCACGAGAGATCTGAATTCTATTGTTCTCATCTTCAGCAGAGATCGCAAATATCGTTCGTTGTTCACTGTGATTTTCTTCAGTCGAACTTCGCTCATCATCATCGTCATCTTCTTCTTCTTCGTGGAGTGATTTGAAGTTTTTCGGCGATTAGGTCAATTGTGGAGAGAAGATCATCTTCTTTTCTTTTTTATAGATCTTAAAACAAGGTGAGAAGATTCATACATCATTTTCGTCCAGTCGCAAATTTTTTGTTGAATTTGAATTTGTTATGAAGATTATTAACTGAGCAACGATTATAGAGAATGACCATTATCCGTTAGAATTGACCGAGAATGAACATTTTCCATTCAGAATGATCATTCTCCGTCTGTTTTAGATGGAGAATGATCATTCTCCGTCTATTTTATACGGAGAATGTCAGAAATATGTGTTGTCCTATTTTGTGATCTCTTCTGTTTTTATGTTATCAGGGGGAGAATGGATTCAAGCTGTTTAGTTAATCTTTGTTTCAAGAGAGACATAGTTTCCTGCCGTGTCACACATGAAAGTACCGTAGAATTTTTAAAGCATCAAGTGTGTGATCGATGGACTTCTTTGGATCCACTTTCCTTTCGTTTCAAGTTTTTGCATTCTGATGGGACTGAACTGTATGTTGACAGTGATTTTTGGCTTCGGTCCTTGGTTGGGGGTTTCAATGGTACCCATGACGTGAGCTTTGATCTATTTGTGGAGCAAGTATGCCCTCCATGTTCTTCATCGACATCTTTTCCTTGTCAAAGTATTCCTATGGAACCTTTGTCTTCCTCTTCTTGTTCCTTGAGTAGTAGATGTTCTCCTACTGTAAAAGATAAACGAGTAGTAGAATTTTATGAGGGCTCAATTGAGACAGTAAAGAAGAGGAAATCGGATATGTGGCCTGGATCAATTACAAGCGTTGGTCAGATTTTCCTAAATGGTGTTGAAGAAGTTAGGCACGCTGTTAGGAAGGTATATTTTAAATCTCGTCATCCATTCCATATTCTAAAATCTGAGCCAGGAAGGTACACCGTTTGCTGCAAGAATTACAAGACCCATGCTTGTTTGTGGAGCTTCCATGCTATATCCATTTCGAAAGATAATCAAATTTTTGAGGTGAAGAGGTATGTGGGATAACACAATTGTGGAGCTGGCTATATGGATAAAGGTAATATAGTTGTTCCAGCAAAGTTTATAAAAATTTTGGTTAGTGACATTGTTCGGATGGATCCTAAAAAGTCAGCAAAATCAGTTGTTGATGAATTCAAGGTTGACTACGGTTTATCTCTTACCTACGGGCAGGCATACCATGGCATTAGGTTGGTGCACCAAGAAATGTATGGAGATGATGTTAGAGCTTACAGCGACTTGTGTTGGTATGTCGAAAAGGTAAAGGAAACCAATATTGGTTCCGTTATCGACTTTCAGAAAGATGATACGTCAATGAGGTTTCAGCGGCTTTTTCTTTCATATGGGGCTTGTGTCGAAGGCTTTCAATATTATCACCCGATGCTATATTTGGATGCGACTTTCCTTACAGGGAGGTTTAGAGGGTGCTTGATGTCTGCTACAGCGAAGAATGGTAACCAACAGTTCTACCCTATTGCCTACGGTATAGTCTCGGGCGAAGATGGTGACAATTGGGAATGGTTCCTTAAAAATTTCAAGAATGTTGTTGGATGTAGTAGGCGTATCGTTTTTCTTTCAGATCAAGGCACCGGTTTAGTTTCTGAAGTTCCCAAAGTGTTCCCTACTGCTTACCATAGCTATTACTATTATTACATGAAGAATAACATACCACTGAAGGAGAAAGGAAATGAAAGAGTGTATCCGCATGTACTTGAAGCTTGGAGGCAAGCAGTATATGCTCTAACTCCAGGTGTGTAAATGAGACAGATATATGCAGCTTTTCTGTGCATTTTCCTTTATTTTAACAAGTAGAATGAACATTCTCCGTGTAAATAACACGGAGAATGTCATTATCCGTATTAATTCACGCGGAGAATGATATTATCTGTTTTAAATTATACACAGAATGTCATTCTCCGTGTCATTTAGAACGGAGAATGTCATTCTTCGTCAGTTTAGAACGGAGAATACAATCCTCATGCGTTCTAACAATGGGAATGACTATTCTCCGTGCTATTCTCCGTGTTATTCTCCGTTTAAAAATACACGGAGAATGACATTCTTCGTGTTAAATTAAACGGAGAATGGTCCTTGTTCCTTGATTTCCATCTTTATTAATTAGTCTTTTTCCCCTGTATAAAGGTGGGTATAAACAAGCAATTAAGAAGATTTATGATCTGAATTGTGGTCATGTTGTGAAATGGATGGATAAACAAAAGCCTGAAAATTGGTCAAATGTATTCTTTCCGGGATGTAGATACGGCGAGGTTGCTTCTAGTTGTGCAGAGTCATTTAATTCATGGATAAAGGCTGAGAAGAAAATGCTTATTTCAGCACTTGTAAATGTCATCCGAGTGAAGATGATGAAGATGATCTCAGATCGCCACAAGGATGCAAGTGATTTCAATAACGTATTGACTCCATACGCCGAGAATATGCTGAAGCAGCTTACAGATGATGGCATGTCTTATAAGGTATATCGGTCTGGTGATTTCGAGTTTGAGGTGATGGCAGATACTTCCTCCCACTTGGTGAATCTTCTTGATTGGCATTGTAGTTGTCGTAGATGGAAGGTATATGGATTCCCATGCAACCATGCAATCCAATGCATCAGATTTAGTTCAGGCAAATCTGTCTACGATTTTGTGGTGCAGTATTGGACATCAGATTTCTACCAGAAGCTATATTCATGTGCTATTCGTCCAGTTCCAGATTCTGCAAAACAGTTTGAAAATAATTTAACTGATTTGGTCCTACCCCCTGTTCCGAAACGGGGTCCCGGCCGACCAAAGGTGGACCGTTATAAGAGCAATTATGAAAATAAGGGAAAAGAGAATAGGAAGGCTAGGTGCCATAATTGTCTTGAATTAGGTAATCACAATCGCAGTACTTGCCCTCTCCCCCCATGTGCTTCTTCGGTGGTCGAGGAGGCAGTGCCCCCTCGTTAATACATATACATATATTCTTCCTTTTATATAACTGTTTTTTTTCCATACATTTCTTACAATTTTGATATCAATTGTTTGTTTTATATCTAATGTTTCACAGTTTTTGAATGCATAATGACCATTCTCCGTCATTCTTAGACGGAGAATGCCATTCTCCATTTCAAATTACACAGAGAATAGCATTCTCATTTGTTCTAACAATGAGAATGTCATTCGCCATGTAATTTCCATTCGTTTTAACACTTAGAATGACATTCTCCGTGTTTTGTGACACGGAGAATGTCATTCTCCATTTCAATTTAACACGGAGAATGATATTCTGTGTGTTAGGTGACACAGATAATGCCATTCTCCGTTTTAGGTGACACGGAGAATGACATTCTCCGTGTCGATTTAAAACGGAGAATGACATTTAAAACAAATAATGACATTCTTCGTGTGGATTTGAAAGAAGAATGCCATTCTACGTATTAGGTGACACGGAGAATGACATTCTGTGTGTCACCTAACACAGAATGTCATTCTCCGTGTTACATAACACGGAGAATGACATTATGTGTTAGGTGACACACAGAATGTCATTCTCCGTGTTAAATCTCATTATGTGTTAATCTAGGACGGAGAATGGCATTATAGGTATTAAAACGAATGGAAATGTTCATTCTCCGTGCCATTCTCCTTGTAATTCAGGACGGAGAATGATATTCTCCGTTTCGTGTAACACGGAGAATAGAATTCTCATTCGTTTCAATATTGGGAAATCCATTCTCCGTTTTAACTTATATGGAGAATGAACATTCTCATGCGCTATAAGACTATAATTGCCATTCTCCGTTTAATTCAACACGGAGAATGACATTCTCCGTGTTGAATTAAACGGAGAATGGCATTATCATTTTAATTAAAACAGAAAATGTTATATTCTAATGTGTACTTTAATTTAACACGGAGAATGAACATTCTCATTTGCATTTTGAATGTCATATTATTCGTAATTTTATTATAGAATGCACCGCAGATGTTACAAAATATACAGACAGAGAAAAATGAAATTGAAACAGAAATTATAGAAAGAAGTTCTTTTATTAATATGTGTTCAAAGGCTCTATTACAGATTAAGAAAGACTTTAATATGTGTTCAAAAGCTCTATTACAGATTCAGAAAGACTCATACTGTTCTTAAAGAAAGCATCTGTTACAAATTCAGAAAGATCTATTACAAAGACTCATATTGTTCTTAAAGAAAGCATCTATTACAAATTCAGAAAGGCCTAAAGAAGCATACAAGCGGGTTTATCTTCACAGAAGTGCAACCCTTATTCATCTTGGTGCACATACGAGAGGGTTTATCTTCACAGAAGATAGCATCGAAGCGTATTCCTCCTTTCCTTTACCCGCAACCCCGAATGCCGGAATGAGCAGAACAAAGCACAACTTGTGGCTCTGCCAAGGGAATGCTAGACCGTTTCTGAGAAGGGCACAGCATGACACCCCAACTTTTTGACAAAGCACGAGCACCGCCAAGATGTTGTTCAGGTTCGAACAAGGTCTTCCAATGCATCTCGAGATTCACTACAACGTGTTCTTCTACAAGGACATAACTACTTTGAACGAAGAGATCCACAACCAATAGCCAACTGATGCCAGGCCATTCTCCTCTCAAAACTAAGTTAGGGTCGTGCATAATGGAAATGCTATGAAGATGATGGAGTTTGCTTCTCAAGAAAGCCCTTTATATAGGACATATTGTCCAATAAATGCAGATGAACCTAATAGTCAGCATAATGAATCTCATTTAATAGGTTCATTCCGCAAACTACTCAACTGCCCACTCCCCCAATAAAGAAGGTGGCATTTAATAGTTGTTACAAGTGTAATTTAAAACGGACAATGGTCTATCATGCATGGAATGACCATTCTCCGTTTTAAATACGGAGAATGACATTCTCCGTGCTAAATAACACGGAGAACGACATTCTCTGTGTAGTTTAAAACTAAAATGACCATTCTCCGTTTAAAACATGGAGAATGGCATTCTCCGTCTTGCTTAACACGGAGATTGACCATCGTCAGTGTTTTAAAACTAAAAAGACTATTCTCCGTGTTAAATAACACGGAGAATATCATTCTCCGTCTTACTTAGCACGGAGAATACATTCTCCGTGTTAAGTAGGACGGAGAATTCTATTCTCTGTTTTATTTAACACGGAGAATGTCAATCCTTATGCGTTTTAACATGGAGAATGACCAATCTCCGTGTTATTTAGCACGGAGAATATTCATTCTCCGTATTAAGTAGGACGGAGAATTCTATTCTCCGTTTTATTTAACACGGAGAATGTCCATCCTTATGCGTTTTAACATGGAGAATGACCAATCTCCGTGTTATTTAACACGGAAATTGATATTTTCCGTTTTATTTAACACGAAGAATGGTCATTCTCATACGTTTAAAACTGGAATGACAATTCACCGTGTTATTTAGCACGGAGAATATTCATTCTCCTATAAGTACAATAGAGATAGGACATTCTCCGTGTTCATTTAAATGGAGAATGGCATTCTCTGTTTTAAATTACACGGAGAATGGCACAAAATGGTATTTCTCATTGTGAACTTGGCACAGAATGGTCATTGAAAAATGATATATATATATATATATATATATATATATATATATATATATCTATATATATATATAGAACAAAAAAAAAATATATATATATATATAGAACAATGTAATACAAGACAGCAGATGTAACCAAAAGACGCAGACATAGAAGAATATAACTGCATTTTCATATATACAGAACAATGTAATATAATACAGAGCAGATGTAACAAAACGACACAGACACAGACACAGAAGAATATAACTGTATTTTCATTTTCATATATACAGAACAATGTAATATACAATTCTTTTTTAGTACATTGTCATTTTCATAATGTGTTTTACATTGTCATTTTCATAATGTGTTCATCATTTGTATTTGGACTTTTAAGCAACCTCTTAAGCCATTGCAACCTAATTTTTGTAATCCTATTGTGAATTTTGTCATCGTCCTTTCCTTTTGCTGGTATTGTGAACGGATGAATCATCAAGCACCTCATAAAATATGTTGTGTACAAGAGGCAGTTGGGTGCTTTTTGTTGTGGGCAATTTGAACGAAAGTTCGTATTTGTGCTTTCATACTCTATCGTCGCCTTGCATTTTTGCCTCATCATGTCAATTTTTTTCCTGATAATAGGCTCTAAGACCTCTATCATATATTCTGCATCTGCCTTGCTCGATTCGTACGTGTTTTGCACCAAGGAGTTGTAGTGTGCCCACTCGTACGAGCTGAAGTTGAATGTCAGGAGTGTATAGTATTTTACACGATCATCAAAGACAGGAATGAATAGCCATTCTATGTCGTCCTGTAAACCCATGATTAGTTCATCGACATCTGTTTTGAAAGTTCCAATGGCACCGGCTTTTGCATCTTCAACACGAGCATTGCGAATGATGGACTGTTTTCCAAAAAACAAAGACATAATAACATTAGTTAGTTTCATCAGTGTACACATGAATAGGAGGGATGTTTCAGTTTTGATTCTTACCAATGTATGGGGCAACATAAATGCAGACCACTTATGTTGCACCTCTTGTGAACTTGATTGTGGTTCACTTCTTGATTTTTCTTGTTCTTCTTTCATCATCATTATTATTATGTTTAGTATAGCAGCCTATATGTCTTGATAGTTGAATATGTCTTGCATGTCTAATGATGTCAGAATAATTTCAACTTTATTTTGACTTGCAGCAGAATAATATACAAGATTACTGCACATAAATTTAGTTCAGTTAGATTAAATCAATAGAAATGGACAAAAATAATTGTGAAAAAAGACGAAAGGAATATAGAAGAATACATACAATGGAGCCATCTTGTTTTTGAATACGAGGTCCTTGTAAAGCTGTTTCTGCTCTTCATCTGCCTCATTCCAAAGTCTGAGGTCCTCGCATTCCCTGAGTATGTTGCCATTTTTTACCAGTTCTGCAATTCTGGCTTCTTCTTTGGATGCTGAATTATCCCTCTTATTGTTTTTTTTTTGCTCTGGGTTTGGGTTGAGGTTTTGGCTTCGAATTGTCCTTAAGCTTCTGTCTTTTTGTTGTATTCTTCCCTTGGGGAGTAAAATCATCATTAGTTATTATATCTGATGGTTTTGGTCTCCTCTTTCCCTCTTCCTAATACTGTTTTGCATACTTCTGGTTCGACAGTTTTGTCAGGTTGTTTTTTTGGAACTTGTTGAGGCTGTGTAAGCTGCAATACATCAATTATGGCTTTTTGATTATTGATTTCAGCATCCTTTTCAATGGCTTCTTTACTCAACAATTCAACTTCCCCTTGAAGCTTGTTTTTCTTATCAGTGAGCCTTTTATTTGCTCGTCTCAGCTGCTCTGTTATTTGCACAGATATAAAACAAACATCAATGAAAGGTACGATGTTAATGAAATTTTTTTTTAAGAACATTCTCAGTTTTAACAATGGAAAAGACATTCTCCGTGTCATTAGTACACGGAGAATGACATTCTCCGTTTTAATTTAAACGGAGAATATCATTCTCCGTGTTAAATAACACGGAGAATGTCATTCTCCATGTACTAATGACACGGAGAATGTCATTATCCGTGTGACAATAGGATTTAACATTCTCCGTTTAATCTAAAACAGAGAATGCCATTCTCCGTGTAATTATACACGGAGATTTGTTCATTCTACTACATGTAACAAGGAGAATGTCATTCTCCGTGTAATTATACACGGAGAATTGTTCATTCTACTACATGTAACAAGGAGAATGTCATTCTCCGTGTTACTTAAAACGGAGAATGTCATTATCCGTGTCATTTAAAATGGAGAATGTCATTCTCCGTGTTACTTAAAACGGAGAATGAACAATCTCCTACAACATAAAACGGAGAATGGCCATTTAACTGCAATAAAACATGGAGAATGATAAATCATAAATATACAAAAGAGCAAATTTTACCTTGTGCTGCATCCTTTTCAATTGCTGCTTTATTCAACAATTCAATCTTCTCTTGAAGCTCTTTTTTCTCCTGAACAAGCCTGTTATTTGCTTGTTCCAGCTGCTATGTTATTTTCACTGTTATAAAACAAACAAGAATGAAAGGCACGATGTGAATTAAAAAAAAGGTAAAGATTTCTTAATTTAACAATGGAAAAGACCATTTTTCGTGTTAATTTAACACGGAGAATATTATTCTCCGTATTAAATGACACGGAGAATGACATTCTGTGTGTTAAATTGACACGGAGAATGACATTCTCCGTGTTAAATTACACGGAGAATGTTATTCTATTGTAATAAAACTTGTAGAATTATAAATCACAAATTTAAAAAAGAGAATATTTTACCTTGTGCTTCTAGCTCTTTAACTCTGTCACTGAGCATTGCATTATCATCAAAAAGTTCACGGTTCTGTGATCTCAAATCCTCCAATTGATTCACTGAATCATCTATTGTGCTTCTGATTGCACGTTGATGGGCTTCTTGTACAAGCAGATCAGAATTCTGTCTTTTGATTTCCTCTAGTTCATGTGCCGAGCTCTCTATATCAGCTTTGACTGCACGGAGTTGTGCCTCTAACTCTTTAATCTTTTCGAGGAGCTTCTCGTTCTGCGCCAGAAGATCAGAATTTTGTCTTCTTAATTCCTCCAATTCCAGTGCCAAGCCACCAATTGTGTCGCTGATTTCGACTTATTCGGCACTAACCTCAGCACCAGGTATCCCTTCTTCCCCTATCTCTCCCCTTCCCTCTTGTGGAATGTCTTCTTCTAGAGGTTCCTCACCTTCCAGGTGTCCTCCTTGTCACGCCCAGAACCAGAATACTGGACGGAGGCGGACACAGCCAGCTACGCAATCTCAAAGTACGTTAATACTCTGAAATCACGTATAAGCTGTCAAGACATGGGTGTTACTCTACAAGACATCAGTCAATCCTAAGGTTTAACAATCCTAGGTATCTCAATCACAGGCAATTATACAAGAGCTAAGAGTACGATCATCATATATACAATAGTAAGGCGTCCCGAACCATATATACATGCATGATCATGAAGCCAGTACCACAGAACGGATAACTAGCTAGAATGTTAGTCGTACATGATAAGGACTAGCTATAGTCTAGAATACACATATCATGTTTATGCCTGTAGGCTACAATATCAAGGAAAATACCAAAATACGAGCTAAATACGTGCTCGGGGCTAAACGTTACAAGAGGAGAATTTACATATCAGTGGGAGAATGAAGAAGAAAACCCACTGAGGCACTCTGGTGCTCCGGCTGGTCACCGTCGAGTAGATGGTGCGGTAGATCCTTCGGGCTCTTCTATCAGAACCTGGCCATGCAAAACCAGTAGGGTCAGACCCCAAATAGCAAGTACCACAAAGGAGGCCGAACTATGAACTTAAAACCTACAATCATAGGCAATCAACAGGGAGAGAAAGCAATAAGTAAAGGAGGATCGAGATTCGTGCAGTACCAATGCACTTATCCCGAACATAGAAAGACAGTAAGTAAATCATCATTTGACATAAAGTAAACTGGAGAACATGTTAAATAAATAGAGCTAGGCAATATACGAAGAGAGGACGAAGGTACTGTTCCAGAAGCCAGGTTACAACCCTTAAACCAAATAAGGACCGGGATTGTAACCCTTCGCCTGAACAGAACTTAATCTCTGATCATTTATTGACAATCATTAAGGTGAAAATGAGAGAGTACAACGATAAAAGTGACAATGAAGAGTACAATACGCTAGAGTGACAATAGAGTTCAATCATTATAGTAACAATCTGGAGTGACAATCATTCTGGTACAATCTTGCAATCAATCAATACTATACTGGACTAGACTCCATCCAATCAATCATGGCTAATCATTGCCTACGGCTTTCTACATTAACTAACTAGGGTTATCACAATCCTAGTTACTAGCAAGATGCAATGAGAATTCCAAGTCCGGTTACCTGTTTGTTACTACCTGAGTGATCCCAGCAAGAAAAGGAAAAGATAGCAGGATATAGCAGACACACTGTAGTAAGATACATGTGTCCTAAGGTACCACACTCGACGGCGGGCTGGAAGTGCGCTCATCTCGACGGATAGCAACAAATTCCATGTATATATATATATAAGGCCGGGACCAAAGGGCAACAGGTAACTGGGAAATTCTCCATGAACTATTTGATCAATCTAGTCATTAACCTAGCCAGATTCAGTATGAATCCCTGACCGTGGTACTCAGGGATCATGCCCTAGACATGATGCAAGACAATACTGGTTTATTTGTACAAGCACAATCGTCCACGGTGTCCAGGTCACTTATTCTTGTCAAGTCATGTTAGCCATCGCAATAGCATTTTAAGGAATATCATGTCAGGTTTTCTTGTCAAGAGTGCGCCATGGCGGGCCACTATCATGCATGTCAGGGTACTTGTCAAGAGTGCACCACCACGGGTCACTGTCGTGTCATGAATTAGCAGGTCAAGTTATCAGGTCAAGTTATCAAGTCAGGAGTGCACCACAGTGGGCCACTATCAAGCATGTCAGTTCTTGGTCACACCATGCCAGGTACAATTATCACTTCAATCATGTCAATCAAATCGGGATTATCAAGTTCGGGACAAAAGGCGTACATGGCATGAATGTAATAAAACAAATAAAAATATAAAATACAGGACTTATGAGAGAGCATGCGGCTCAGGCAAAATTGGCTCATGCGGCAGGATAAATTAGGATACATGCGACTCAGGAAAAGCAAGACCATGCGGCTCAGGTGGGACAGGGAGCAGAGCTCATGCGGTTCGGGTAAGGCAGGATCTCATGCGGCCAGGAATGACTGGGAGCGCATGTGGCTGAAATGGACTGAGTCTCATACGGCCAGAAGGAATTGGGTCCCATGCGGCCCGCAGAGAAGAGGGTATATGCGGCTCAGGATTAATGAATCCCATGCGGCCAGGTCGGGGAGAGCACATACGGCTCGGGAAAGAAGGACATATGCGGCAGGAAAGGATGGGGTGCATACGGCTGGGAATCGCTTGTCCCCATGCGGCCAGCGGAAGGGAGCGCTTCATGCGGCTCGGGAAGGGAACTCTTATGCGGCCAGACGGGTCATGCGCTTATGCGGCCAGGAAATAAAAGGGGGGCGCTCATGCGACTGAATCATGCTATGCGGCTAGAAAATCACATGCAGCCCAAAGTTCATGCGGCCAAGAATAAGACTTGTCACATAAAGCTATACGGCTAAGTCCAGATAGACTCATGCGGTCGGGTCATCATGCGGCTAAGTGGGGAGAGAATTTATGCGGCTGAAATACAAGGATATTCATGCGGTTGAGGGCGACTTGCCGCATGAATGTTCATGCGGCTAAGTACTGCCATGCGCTAGAGAACTGTTCTTCTTCTCCAAATTTCCGAGAAGAAGAACACCATGAACCCATGCCTTCCAAGCTTCATAACTCTATCATCCGGAGCCCAAATCCGAACTTTTATACATCAAAATAGGGTAGAACAAAATTTTCTACAACATGGAACCATCAAAACTTAGAAATAACAAGACTAAATAGATCAAAATCCAAGAAATCCAAAAGTGAAATAAACTTAGATCTACAAGAATCTAGCCATGGAAAGTAAAAATGCCAAGTACTAAAGAGTGTTAGAATGTTGCAAGGAAGAGAATGGAACAAACGAAATCAAAATCGTCCAACATTCGGCAAGGTGTACTTGCCTCTCTCCAATGGCTAGGGTTTGGTGGAAATGAAATGAATGAGGGTGAATGAGGAGGGAGAGAGAAAAGTGACTTATATAACAAGCCCAAGCAATCTCCACCATTCATTCCTCTCCACTCAATCTAAACCATACACCTCTCTCATGAGAACCAAATTAAACCAAACCAAACCAAGTCAAAGTGGAACCGAACCAAATAAAACCAAGTCCAAGTTAAACCAAGTCATGAAAATCATATATCTTGGAAAATTTTAAAATATCATGCAAACCGATAAATATGAAATATGGCTCAAATAAACACGTATCCGTATAAAATACCGATACAGTGAGACGGGTCTCACACTCCTTCTTGTCCAACAGATATGACCAAGTTTTCAAATATGTACGGAGAATCGATTTTCTGGGGGTATTCGGTCCTGAGGAAGGTTGAGATTCTGTACCCATCCCATGTGAAAAATCTTGGGTAATCTGGAATTGGTTCAAACTTTCTTTCCAGAAGGGTAGTATGTTCTGCAAACCAATATAGGAAGTATATTGTACAACCTTCCATTTTGGAGTAAACATTGGAGTAATCCCCTCCCACACATTTACTTGTACTCCTCTTTATGCTATCCATGACATATTCCAATATTAACCTTGGCCAGCATATACTGTTGATAGTTTCTATGCTGTCCACCAACGTGAAGAATTTGTACGGCAAACTTGAACCGCCAGTTTTAGTGAAGAATACAGTTTGGCACAAGTGGAAGATCAACTGCTTGGCCAAATCATCTGGATTAGCAGTCTCATCTCCATTACGAAGCTTCTGTAATAATTGGAAGAACTTATATTTCACTTCCTGGTTACTGACTTTTGCTTGTGTGCCCTTGGAATTAGTCAGCAACCTTATAAAATGCGTTGTACACAGGTTAAAAGATTCTGGTGCTGGTGGCTGTTTCTGTGTCTCCATTACCAATTTTTTGCAGTTAAAATCATTCTCGCTTTCTTCCCTAAGCGGTAGACCGAAGATGGTTGCCACATCATCGACGCTTGGCACTATTTGGAGAGTGTTGCTCAACTGAAAGTAACCAACACCTTTCTTGTCTTCCCTGTAGGTTCCTATCAAGTTCTCAAGGCCTTCTGTTGCCTTCGCTAATTCTTTTGTCTCAACTCTGCTTTTGTAGAATATCTCAATTAAGTTCCAGAAATCGGTATTCTTTAAAGATTCAATGACTGGTTCGGGTAAACATCCGCCATTTACAGTGACAACCTCCATAAGTTCTAGAGTTGTTTTGAAAGTAGCACGGAAAACTCTAGAATCCTTATTCCTGATAGTGGTTTTTTTCTACAAAACAAGAAAAAAAACAAAAACAAAAACAAAACATAAACAATAAATTAGGTTTATGATAACTGTTATCCATTGATATAAGAAGAAAATGGTCATTCTCCGTTTACTTTTAAACGGAGAATGACATTCTCCGTGTAAAAATACAAGGAGAATGGTCATTCTCCGTGCTAAATTATAAGGAGAATGACATTCTCCGTATAATTTAGCACGGAGAATGTCATTCTCCTTGTAAATTTACAAGGAGAATGTCATTCTCCGTGATATATTTTCAAGGAGAATGTCATTCTCCATGTTAAATTACACGGAGAATGTCATTCTACCTGTAAATTAACAAGAAGAATGACATTCTCCCTGTATTTTAACACGGAGAATGCCATTCTCCTTGTAAATTTACAAAGAGAATGTCATTTTTCGTGTTAAATTTACACGGAGAATGTCATTCTCCGTGTTAAATTGTAAGGAGAATGACATTCTCCGTATAATTTAGAACGAAGAATATCATTCTCGTCAAATTACAAGGAGAATGTCATTCTCCCTGTAAATTTACAAGGAGAATGTCATTCTCTGTGTTAAATTACACGAAGAATGTCATTCTCCTTGTATATTTACAGGGAGAATGACAATTCTCCTTGTATATTTACAGGAAGAATGTCATTCTCCTTGTAAATTATACGGAGAATGACATTCTCCTTATAAATTTGATACGAAGAATGTCATTCTCCGTGTAATTTAACACGGAGAATGACATTCTCCTTGTAAATTTACAGGAAGAATGTCATTCTCCGTGTTAAATTTATAAGGATAATGTCATTCTCCGTATAATTTAGCACGGAGAATGACATTCTCCGTGTTAAAATACAGGGAGAATGTCATTCTCCTTATTAATTTACAAGGAGAATGTCATTCTCCGTGACATATTTTTAAGGAGAATGACATTCTCCGTGTTAAATTACACGGAGAATGTCATTCTCCCTGTAAATTAACAAAGAGAATGACATTCTCCGTGTATTTTAACACAGAGAATGTCATTCTCCTTGTAAATTTACAAAGAGAATGTCATTCTCCGTGTTAAATTTACACAGAGAATGACATTCTCCGTGTTAAATTGTAAGGAGAATGACATTCTCTATATAATTTAGCACGGAGAATGTCATTCTCGTCAAATTACAAGGAGAATGTCATTCTTCCTGTAAATTTACAAGGAGAATGACATTCTCCGTGTAATTTAACACGGAGAATGACATTCTCCTTGTAAATTTATAGGGAGAATGACATTCTCCTTGTATATTTACAGGGAGAATGTCATTCTCCTTGTAAATTTACAGGGAGAATGTCATTCTCCGTTTACTTTAAATGGAGAATGACATTCTCCGTGTAAAAATACAAGGAGAATGGTCATTCTCCGTGGTAAATTATAAGGAGAATGACATTCTCCGTATAATTTAGCATGGAGAATGTCATTCTCCTTGTAAATTTACAGGGAGAATGACATTCTTCGTATAATTTAGCACGGAGAATGTCATTCTCCTTGTAAATTTACAGAGAGAATGACATTCTCCGTGTTAAATTTATAAGGAGAATGTCATTCTCCGTGCTAAATTATACGGAGAATGTCATTCTCCTTACAATTTAACACGAAGAATGTCATTCTTCCTGTAAAATTAACACGGAGAATGACATTCTCCATATAATTTAGCACGGAGAATGTCATTCACCTTGTATATTTACATGGAGAATGTCATTCTCTGTGCTAAATTATACGAAGAATGATCAAGACCATTCTTAGTGACATTTAACACGGAGTATGATCAACGAATCATGAAAATAAGTTAAAGTTATACCTTCTTTTTGGATAGCAGGCTTCTTCTCCTTATATGCAACTTTTTTAGTTATCCGTTTCTTTGATCCTCCGTCATTCCCTTTTGGATTTGATGATGATGATTCTCCGTCACGCTCTTTTTGATAATCTGCTTCTTGATTTGGTAATGTCTTCGATTGTGACGACATTGTGCGAATGTCTCGAATGAGAGGAACGTTTGAAATTTTTTGGAGGAAAAACCCTAGATTTTGGAGGAGAAACTGATTGTCTTATCCAAGAAGAGAGAGTACAAAACGTTTTTTTTTGCTTTTTGTTTTTGAATAGCAGGGTTCGGGTTTGTTTGGAAAAAAAATTATAAGGAAGGGCAAAAAGGTCATTCGAACCCGCTTTTATATATTAATAGATAATTCTGGGCACGCGATGAAATGTTATTTTGCTGTGGGTTTTACATAAAACTTTTGCAATTTTTGGGCATTTCATAAATTTCCCCTTTTAGGAAATAGCAGATATGTCCCTCCCCTAAACTAATGCAAAAGTGAATTTGCAAAACATAATTAAAACAATTCACTAATTTGCAAACTGATATACAATTTGACAAATTGTATAATGATATTAAAACAAATTTAAATATTACAAAATGATATTAAAACAATTCAGTTTATTACAATATATTTTGATTTAAAAACTATTTAAAAATCATTTAAAAATTCTAGAAAAATTTCTAATAATTATATTAATTTATTTTAAACACATAAATGCTATTTAATATTATTAAAATATTATTTTAAAATTTAGGGGCTTACACAACTCGAATACGTATATGTTGTCCAAGACTGATATATCCATCTATATAACATAACATTTCTATGCCTCAATCCACATAATAAAAAAATTAAGAACGAACAATATTAATACTAGTATGTGTACTGTCCCGTCCGCTCAGTCAATCGGAGGAATCGAAACGCCGACGACGTTCAGACTTAGCCATGCAACGGCCTGTTCGAAGTCCCGCTCGGTCGAGGCGACTCCTCGTTTAGGTGGGTGGCTTCGGTGAACTTACCTCAGCTTGGCCTTTACACTAATAAATCAAAAGTTTCAAATGCACAAGTAGGCTTGATAATAAAAGAGACGAATCCACATAGCTAAGGGAATAATCCCAAGTCAGGTCGGATTGAGTTAGAATATGGAAAGGTCTCACGGTCGACTTAGAAATATTGCACGTCATGCTTTCAATATGACACTCGATCCTTTGTCCCGTAGCTTGGGAGAAGAAAAGTTGGTTTGAGTTGCCATGAAGTAAAGAACTTAGCCTAAGTCATAGGCGTCGCCTTCATGAATGTTTGATAAAGCATGCACGGTCCCATCGTCCAAGGCATGGCATAGCCTTTGCTCGTCCCATGGGTTAAAGCTGCATTGCACAGCTTGTGGCATAAGTCTAGGCACCCAAATAACTTGGTTGTTCAAAATCGAACGTGTGCACGGCACGTTCCCGCGATGCAAGGCTTGACGTGGTCTTTGCTCGTCAAGTTGTTGCGCTATTAAGTTAGACTAAGTTATGCTAGGCTATTGAAGTTATTCTAAGCACTGTCCCATGTTTTCTGCGGTTGTCATAACCACATAGTCCCACGATCTCAAGCCCCATCATATAAAGTATGACTTAGGCGGTAGTGTCACATAGAGTTCAAGTTGGCTTAAGGCACGATGTCACGGACTTAGTATTTTAGGGCACGAGCTACGGTTGATTCAAATTGAGTTTGAAAAAATGGACTATCAAATAAGGCGTTTCTGAGTTGAGTAAAAATGATATGGGAACATGGAATAATACTCGCGACCATGGGTCTTCGAGGCGGTCTCAAATGCTAGAATTCTTGAACTTGGTCTTGAAGAGATGGTAACACTAGAAGCAGAATGACTGTGTAAGATGTTAGTTAGAGTCGAGTCTTGTATGGTCATTTGGACAACTTGTCGACAAGGACGATTGTTTCCTCGGAACGACAACCTGGGACCACAGGATCGTTCCGGCCTAGGAGGAACATGTATAGCTAATGCTGCAGGCAACCAGGTATTCAGTGGACGGTCATTGGGGCTCGCTACTTGCTTTGGCCGGGCCATCCTATACCTAGCTATATCCGGGTATAGCTTATGATGCTAGTGACATTTCATATAGATGAGTCGGCATAATAGCGACAATCCGCGTGTATGCCTTTTGATTGAGTCGAGTGTTGTGTGCACGGTATCAATCAGTCGAATTGAATGAGTGCACGATCAGAATACAACTTTTGGGCCTAAGACTTGGCTGCAACGTAAACACCGTGCTTCGGTATGAGATGTGGCATTAAGTCTTAAGTTGTTAGCATATAGTTGCATAAGTTGGATTTGAGTAGTTTCGAGTTTAAGTCAGGAAGCGCCGTAAGGCAAAGTTGGTTAGGTAACACTAAGTTCACAAGTCTTGATTGGGTCAGTTGGTGATTAAAGCAGCAAGTGCCGCAAGACGGCAATATGGACAAGTCATACTGAGTTGCGAGGTACGGCTTCAATATGGACACACAAATAGATCTCATGATACGACCACGATTTTAGCATAATGGACTTGTAGCACAGTCACATAGAAATCGAGTACTATCGCGTAGTTGCATATCTAAGTATGGGTTGAAAGGCAAGCACGACTTAATAAGTTGACATTGTTGACACGAGAAGGGTCTAGAGGCAAAGTATAAGTAAGTTGATGGTGCAAGGCACGGGGATGGTCTAGAGACACAAAAATAGGCCGAGAGTCTATGTCCTAAAACTGATTCTAAGGCAAGAGTAGATAGACAATCATAAGGGGACTACGTTTCACAAAAGTAAATGAACGTGTTGGCTTCGTATGGGTGGGCGAGGAGCTCACTCCAGCAGTACAGTTGAGTACTGACACCCACACAGTGTTTCATGTGCAGGCTCAGGTAGAAGCTCATTGGCGCGGAGCTCGCTTGGATGCATCGAGACACGGAGTTCCTTGGCGTTTCGAGGCGCGCAACCGCTTGGAGTCTGGACTTATATGGGACATAATGTTTGGACGTCTATCCGAAGCATCCGCTGGCTATCAAATTGTATATATAGATGAGAGAGAGAGCAGAGTGATTTGTAACTTGAGTGAAAAGTGAGCTTGAGTGATTGTACTCATGGCCAAGTTGCCACATTGTAATCTTTGTTTCATATCAATAAAGAGCTATCTAAATGACTTGTGTTTTGCTTCAAATTTTCGCTGGCTTATTCAATGTTTCTGCTTGGGACTTCTGTGCGACGATCCCGTCGCTTAGCCTATAATCGGCTGTTATGGAACTTGCATTGCGTGAGCGCGATCTAAGCTCATGCAACATCACGTCTTAGCGAGGACGATCGGTCCTACGGAGCCGGAACGTGACAGTATGTAGCCTAATAAACTTTGTTCAAATAGACCCCAAATGAATAATGCAGGCCTATAAATGCAACGCTATAACAACAGACATATCATAGGGGAAGGGAGTGATTCTTAACCATATGATCATCCACCACACTAATCCATGACCCAACCCAAGCCAATCTCAACCACCCAAGTACTGAAAACCATGAAACCACTAGTTAAAGAAAAGATTGTGTAATAAATTATTGGCAGCCATACGAAATACTGACTGTATTATACGAAATACCGTCGAAATTTCGATTTGATTGTCAATTTTTTTTCGAGAAAAACTCTGGAAATTCGTCTATGTATTAGTCCTAGCACAAGTATATGACAATGCCAAAGAATATTATACAAGTATAGGATAGTCTCACATGTCAAAACAAAAGCCATGATACAAAAATATGATAACCAGAATATGCGAAAATACAAAACAAAATATAAACTTAAATTTACAGAAAAATTTTAAATATCAAAAATTTAGAATTACAAAATCCGAAAATAAATGTGACATTCCTTGCTTTGAACAGATCGTCATGAAAAAAAATGTTCTCGTCATGACAAAAAATTGTTCTCGTACCCACTTTATGTATAGTTCTTCCCTTATTCTTGATCTTTCTTCTATGAATACTAAGTTCTGGAGTTGGATGTGGTTGTGCCTATTTTTTAATGTCCATAGTCATAATAAAAAATATTTTTGTGCAACTTTTACTTCTTGTTTTGTGATGATCAAGATTGTAAAGAAAAATAATAATTTATTCTACTCAAATGTTATATAAAAATGATGCTGCAATTACAATGCATGTAGATAACTCTCTGTATGTAGCCATGGGTACAAGAGATTGGTTTTTTGTCTTTCGATGTCAACGTTTTGCTTGTCCAGTCTGGATGTATTGGGACTGAACTCGAATCGAGTTTGGCCAGATCAAGTTCAGTTCGAACTCGGGAGGTTTGTAGTCAGAACTCTTCGCAGCGACAAAACTGAACTCAGGTCGAGTTCGGTTTAGTCGGGACAGAACAAGTTTTAGGTTTTAATCAGCACCGTTGGTTTCGTGCAGATGACCATGATTTGTGCTAAGTTATTTTACGGTTTCCTATGACCTAAAATAGGTTTCTCAGCCTATTTATATGAGTAATGCTATTCGTACATCCAAATTGTTCCTTCAAATCCTCCCTCCTTATGTGGCAGCTGACGTGATATATTAAATAATATTATGTATTATCTGACATGGCAGATAACGTGGCAAATTTAAACCCAAAAAGTTAATTACCCAATTTTTTGTCATGTTAATATTAATATTAATGTTAATACTAATATTAATATTAATATTAATATTAATATTAATATTAATGTTAATATTGATATTAATTTTAATGTTAATTTAATTTTAATCTTCAAATTTGTCATGTCAGCTGTCACATCAATATGGCACATCAGCTGTCATGTAAGGATGGATAATTTGGAGGGACAAATAGCATTATTCTTTATGCATGAGGGTGGAGTCATAGGGAGAGCACATACGGGAGATTCAAGGATGCTTGTTCACAGAAAAATTAAGAGAAAGTTCGTATTTTGCTCTTAGTACTTGTCGTCTGAGACAACAGGAAGAGAGGGGAGTCGTCATCTTCGTACAAGAAGATCGATACGAGTATGATAAGTGAATTCATTGTAATCTTATGCTTCCGTCTTGAGTTTGGTGATGGTGTTGAACCTTTGGGCAAATGGTTCAACAAGTTTTTATTGAGTCTATTATTTCGTTAAAAGATATAAATATTGGAATTTGTATAGTTGGTGTAGTCATCGAACAAATACTATATTTGATCTGTCTTGACTTTCGTGATATATTGGTTCGTTATCTTCAGGTGGGTTTGCATCACTTCCGCGTTCGTGTCTGTGATCGAATCTGGTTCGGATCACGCACGGATTTTCACCAATATGTTTTCCTATGCGATGATGAAGAAAAATGTCCTAAAATAAACCACATACAAATATGAAAAAAAAATGTCCAAAAAAAGCCCCATGACCTTTTTTAACTTCGATTGATTTTCATATATGGTAAGCCTACATAATATTGAATTTTGAGTCCTACATAATTGTACTTTAAGCCTACATAAGATTGTATTTCTAAATATGGACGCATGACATGCTAAATTGTGAAACTCGAAATTTCTGGAATTATAAATTGTTGGATTTGTAGCATAATCTCATTATTATTATTATTATTATTATTATTATTATTATTATTATTATTAGTCGGTTAGGAAATTCTATTTTTTTTTTTAAAAATTATTATCATTGGATCTTTGTTTGTAGCCCTGTCCCCGATCCCGTGCCAGGAGTCCGACCCCGAGCCCAAATCCACTTTCTTTTTAAATCCCTTTAAATGGCTTTAAAGAAAAAAATATATATATATTATATAAATATTTTGGTATTTCTCTTTAGTAAAAGAGAAGAGAATATATATATATATATATATATATATATATATATATATATATATATATATATATATATATTTCCCACGACATGGCCTGGTCTCCCCCCACGACCAGGCCACTCCCCCCTTATTCTCCTGACCACTCCTCTCCCTCCATTTATTCTTCCCTTCTTCTTTATTAACCCAACAACTAACCACCACCACTCCCACCACCACTCTCTCTCCCTCACTCTTATTCCCAATCCCTCCCACTCTTTCTCATTTTCTTTCCCCATTTACCAACTCTCTAGACCCCCAACCCGTGCCCTAGCCACTCGGCTCCCTGCCGACCGTCCGACCACCAACACCCCGGCCAGCATCTCCCGCCCGGCCATCTCCGGCGCCCCAGCCACCCGAGCGCCACCCGTGCGACCACCCGGCACCGCTTCCTCCGGCCAGATCCGCCCGCGCCCTACCGTCCTCGACCCCAGTAGCCCGCGCGCGCCCCCGAGGCCGCGTTCCGTCCAGCCGAGCTCCTCGGCCGCCATCCCCGGCGACCCCCGAGGCCAACCTGCACCCCGGCGACCCAGTTCCCGTCCGGCCAGACCCCACCGGCCTCCGCCCGCCTCTGTCCCGAGGCCGCGCCCTGCCGCGTCTTCCCCGGCAACCCCCCTGCGTGTTGTCCCGCCGACCAGCATCTTTCCGGCGACTCTGTGCCCGTCCGGCCAGCACTGTCCGCTGTTCGAACGCTGTCCAGCGCATTCCTTGCGGCCCGGCCCGCTGTCCGCACCTCCTGTGCGCTTTTCGGCACTTTTTCGCTGTCCGCGGATTTCATTTTTCTCCTAATTTTCATCTGAGAGCTCTAGCCGAGCAATTGAGGTATAACTTCGTGTCCCCGTGTCCCTCTCGTAGATAGTCTATGATGACGCGGCCCCGATCCCATTTCGGGATTCGGTATTTTGAATATGGTTGCTTTTGGGTGATACGTAGATTATCAGTTACGTCGCGACATATTTTCTATTTTGGTCAAATTGTGCTGTGGTTGGTTTGGGTTGGATATTCATTTTGAGTTGGAAATGTGTGATCCCTGGTTTGGGATATTTAAATTGTGTTGTGGTTGGCATCCTCCCCGGATTGGGTTGTCCCAATTACAAAGGAGATGCTGTCCAAATTTTCAGGAAATATTTTTAAAAAGGGATTTTCTTATAAAAAAATTAGCATTTGAATAAAACTTATTTTCCAAAGAAAATCGGTCTTTGCAAAATGATTTATAGATGTGATTTTGTTGGCTTTTTATGGATTTTTATCACCAGTTAGGCGACGACCATATAGGTCGGATGAGCCTCGACGAAACACAAAAGTTACAGGGTTGCCTGTACGTTGAGGCATTAGCCAGCAACATGAGATTGCACGACCAAGTCTGAGACTCTTTAATTTTAATTTAATTATAATTTATTTTTAGAACTGGTACTGCTTTTAGTATTTATGGTGCAGGGCCTCGGCCTACTGTTTGGACCGTTCGCGGCACTCAGAGCTCGCCTTAGGAATTAATTAATTTATGTAAATAATTTGTAAAGGGCATAAGCCCAGTTTTCCTTTATTTCTCTGTGAACCTGTATTGTATAGCGTAGCTTTTTCTTATTTTTCTGGAAATATTGATTTTGCCGTTAAAATGCGTAGAATTTAAAATGGATATTTATTTTATAAAAAAAATCAATAAGTTTTCTCATAATAAATAATCTGATAATTCAGCAATTCACATATTTTTTCATTTAAAAGAAAAGCCTAGTTTTATATATATGTATTTAAAATAAATTTTTTTTGCCAAATTAACCGGTAATTGCTATTTTTCCAAATGATCAGTAACCGACTTATTTAACTAAAATGATAACGAACGTAGATTGCGACGTTAGACAATTTTCGGTAGATTAATTAATAACTTAAAACCTGACTAGGGTCGACTTCTAGAGATTGTAACTAGCATCTAGAATGGTTTCATTATGGTTCTAAGTCAAGGTTCTCAACTGTAGGATCTCGGAGACGAACTTGACTTCCTCCTCGGTACCGACATTCCCGATCCAGTCAATTAATAGAGACAAGTTACGGTTATGTTTTCTTGTATTTTATTTAGTAATTGTCAAGCTGCATGTTTAAACCACATTGCTACACGGAACCCTCTCCTAGGGTTCAAATATTGATTGATATCGATTGTGAGGATTGGGAGAATAGTGTAACGTTTATGGCCAATACCCCTTATATTGCATATTGTGCGAGCTTACCCCTCCTACACACGGGGATAAGCCGTATCGCATCGCTAGGATGCTATTGTACAACCCAAGCCGGTCATAGACGATTACACATTCAAATCACATTGTTTTTAATTGTTAAATTGCTGGAAAATATTGTTTCAACTGTTTAGCCTGCACTTTTCTATTATTACTTGAAATATGAGATACATATTCGTACTTGCTCCCTCCTGACTGGAGACCCACATTTTTAGGTGACATTGAGGATGCTGAGCTATTGTACAATAGCTACTATGACCCGGTATTGTATCCCGTGGTGTTGCCAGAGTCCCCCTTGGAGGACGCAGAACCTGAGGCCGATGAGCCGACCGCCTAGCTAGTTGTATCCAGTTTTTTCTAGTTTTGTTGTTTTGGAGTTTTGTTAATTTGAATTCAGTTCTTTATTTTAGTTCTTCCATTTCCAGTTGTACCTTTCAGTTGTTGAATAAAAAGTTTTAAAATTTTTGTATATTCAAGTTGTGACAAATGTATAGATGTTGTTGTGAATACCTGCATATATAACAGCTTACTGCCGCCGTCTCACAACGGTGCAGGCTGGGCATGATCCGGTTCGACCCAAATAATTTTGGGATCGGATCGTGACATGTTTTTAGTGGTGGCCCATGCAGGTCCAAACACAACAACTTAGGAAAATATGATCTATAAATAATTAGAACACTAGAACATTGATTTGTCACAACATAGGTCCAAATTATATGTATATAAATATTTTTGTTTGATTATAGACTGGTAGGATACCTTGCTTATGTATTGCATCCTAAACCTTCGAGAGCATGGCCAAAGGAAAGACCACCCGTTCCGGCCCTGCTGAAGATGAGGTGTCATCTACCAATCACACCCTACCTCCTCAAGCACGCCGGGACCCTCCTCCCTTGCAGCTGACTGACCGTTCCCATGCTGCACCAGCACCCCGCCCCGTTTATGTTACTACAACGCAAACGACAGAACCTGCACTTCTCCGAACTGAGCCACTGTCCCCTGCGGTAGTGCCTGCACCAGTTGCCCCACCAGTACCGGTGGACCCCACCGAGGTCGTAGGCCTGCTATGAGGAGTACTGGAGGCCCAGAGAGCCCAAGCTGAAGCTCATCGTGAACAGATTGCGGCCAAGCTGAAGCCCATCGCGATCAGAACGCGATCATGAGAGAAGGTATGGAGAATGCCCATAATGTGGATATGGCTGCCCTCGAGAGAGGAGAAACAGCTCAATCGGAACTAAGGCCTGCTAAGGTAAGCCTAAATCTAAGGGTTAATTTATGTATCACTAAGGCCATTCAATTTGATAAGAGACATTATTATGTGAAGGTCGGCACTATCGAGAACTTTAAGAAGCAGGACCCTCGACCCTTCAAGGGAACCGAGGGAATCATCTATGCCGATGAATGGCTCGACAGCATGGAGCGTCTCCTCAGCGTCGCTCGACTACCCGATGACCTCCATGTCGAAGCAGTAGGACTCCAGCTGCGAGATGTAGCAAGCACCTGGTATCGGAATGAACCCCGACTCCAAGACAAGCAGCTTGATTGGGACACCTTCAAGAAGTTGTTTCGCAGGAAGTTCTTCCCAACATCAGAGTTGCGGGAGATGGAAAGACAGTTCCAGGACCTGAAGCAAGGGAACATGACGGTTGGAGAGTATGTGGCAGAGTTCGACCGACTTAGCCGCTTTGCCAAGAACTTGGTAGCTAACCCCGCAGATCGTGCTGAAAGATTCAGGTATGGACTAAGAAAAGAAATTCGCACCCCTGTGATCGCAGGCTGCACCAAAACGTATGAGAAGATTCTGATACGAGCTCAGGATGTGGAGAAAAGCCAGCCTTCTCGTTCAAAAAGGGAGTATCCTGGAACTAGCAACTTCCAGGGTAACCAGAAGAGGCCCATCCACAACAACAACAATACGCCTTCGCACCACCAGCAGCAGCACCATCAGGCAAGGACCAGTGATAGAGCGCCTCAGAAGCAGATCCTTGTTTGCGACTTCTGCAAGAGGCCAGGATATCAGGCGAACATCTGCAGGAAGAAACTGGGACACTGCCTAGTTTATGGGTCTGCCACCCACCAAGTGAGGGACTGTCCCACAGCATTCAACCGGACAGGAGCAACTCAGCAAAGAGCTCCTCTACCCACTCAGCAACAACGGTTCGGGCAACATCAACAGAAGACTGGGCGAGCTTTTGTCCTAGCAGCAGACGAACAAGAACCGGAGCAGGAACCCACCGCTGATGTCATCACAGGTTCCATTTATGTGTTTTCACATCCTGTTCTAGCATTATTTGATTCGGGTGCATCACACAGTTTCATATCATCAAAGTTCATTTCTGCACACCACCTAGATACGTGATTTAGCAAGATGATAAGTAGAGTTATGATCGGTGGTGGACCCATACCCATCACCGAGACTTGTAACTGTCCCATAACTATTTCAGGCCACAAATTCTTAACACCCTTACTTGTGATGCCCTTGCCCAACTATGATGTAGTCCTAGGGATAGACTGGTTAAGTGAGCAGCATGCGCTGATAGAATGTCACAGAGGATGTGTAATCTTCAGCCCACCAGGAGAACCGGAGTTTGAAATCTCTCGAGCTCCGGAAGACATGAAGAGTGTTACCTACTCCTCTATCACCGAAGAACCCGGGCCTCCTCACCCTATCATAGCGGAATTCATGGACGTCTTTCCAGATAGTCTTCCAGGATTGTCGCCAGATCGAGGTGTGGAATTCACCATCGACCTAGTTCCCGGCTCTTCCCCTATTTCTCGGGGACGCTACAGAGTCAATCCCAAGGAGGCAAAGGAGATGAAGGACCAGATTGACGAACTGAAGGCCCAGGGATTTATCAGAGATGGAGCTTCACCATGGAAAGCGCTAGTTTTGTTCGTGCCCAAGAAGGATGGAACCGTGTGGATGTGCATTGATTACCGGGCACTGAACAACATCACCATCAAGAACAAGTACCCTCTGTCCCGGATCGACGACCTGTTTGATCAACTGAGTGGAGCTAAGGTATTTTCGAAGATAGATCTCAGGTCTGGCTATCATCAAATCAAGGTCAGGAAGGAGGATATTCCAAAGACGGCGTTCAACACCAAATATGGACAATATGAATTTTTGGTCATGCCGTTTGGACTGACGAATGCCCATGCAGTATTCATGAACCTTATGAACAAGGTCTTTCATGAATATCTGGATCAGTTTGTTGTTGTCTTCATCGATGACATTCTGATCTACTAGAAGACTGAAGAAGAGCATGAAGAGCACCTGAGGAAAGTTCTGGGAACTCTAAGGAAGGAGAAGCTCTATGGTAAGCTATTTAAATGTGAATTCTTCTTAGACAAAGTAGATTTTCTTGGCCATATTGTCACAGAAGAAGGAATTTCGGTGGATCCAATGAAGATAGCTGCTATTGAGAAGTGGACTGCACCAAGTTCAGTTGCAGAAATCAGAAACTTTTTGGGTTTAGCTGGCTACTACCGAAAATTTATGAAGGATTTCTCCAGGATTGCTGAACCGATGACGAAGCTCACTAGGAAGAACGAAGAATTTATTTGGTCTGAAGCTTGCCAGTCAGCATTTGAGGAACTGAAGAAGAGACTTACAACGGCGCTGATACTTGCGCTACCCGCAGGTACCAGCGGTTTCTTAATTTACAATGATGCTTCCGGTAAGGGATTGGGCTGTGTTCTTCAACAACACGGGAAAGTAATTGCTTACACATCTAGGCAATTACGGACTCATGAGAAGAACTATCCCACACATGATTTGGAGCTTGCAGCGATTATATTTGCATTGAAGTTGTGGAAGCACTACCTTTATGGAGAGAGTGGAAATATTTACAGACCACAAAAGTCTTAAATATGTTTTCATTCAGAAGGAGCTGAACATGCGACAGAGACGATGACTGGAGCTGATGAAGGATTTCGACATCAACCTGCAGTATCATCCGGGTAAGGCTAATGTTGTTGCAGATGCACTTAGTCGATACCCGATGGCAATGTTCTTGACCAAGGAGCGTCATTTACTGGAGTTCATAGAAAAGCTTGGACTGGAGATTGTACTGTCCGAAGAGGAAATGAAGAAACTGGAAAGAGAAGCCATCGTACCAGGAGCTGATTCATCAATGATGCAGTTGCAAGTGCGTTCAAGTCTAATAGACAGAGTTAAGGAGACCCAATTCCAAGACGAGACGTTTTGCAAACTCAGAGATCAAGTGCTGGCAGAAACACTTGAAGGATTCTCAATCGCCAGCGACGGAGCACTGAAGCATGGTACGAGACTTTGCGTACCAACTGGCGAATTGAGGAACGAGCTGATGCAAGGAGCACACCAGTCGCAGTATTCCATACATCCAGGAGCCAACAAAATGTATCGGGATATGCGTACTATAGTGTAGTGGTACGGAATGAAGAAGGACGTATCCAGGTATGTAGCTAGATGTTTAATTTGTCAATAAGTGAAAGCTAGCAGACAGAGACCAGCAGGACTGTTGCAGCCGCTAGACATCCCGGAGTGGAAATGGGAACACTTGACGATGGACTTTGTGTCAGGACTGCCTCGATCCCAAGGAGGGAAGGACGCCATTTGGGTTATCGTGGACTGACTGACGAAGTCAGCCCACTTTAATCCTTTCAAGGTGGGTCTATCCACCGAGAAGTTGGCGGCACTGTACATGCGGCATATCTATCGGATTCATGGAGTTCCGGTAAGTATCATATCTGACAGGGATACCAGGTTCACCTCTCACTTCTGGAAGAGCTTGCACGACAGTTTGGAAACGCAACTGAAGTTCAGCACCGTCTACCATCCCCAGACTGACGGACAATCGGAGAGAACAATCCAGACGCTAGAAGACATGCTGAGATCTTGCGTCTTGAAATTTGGAGGGTCTTGGAAAGACCATTTGCACTTGGTAGAGTTCTCCTACAACAACAGCTACCAAGCTAGCATCGGTATGACTCCGTTCGAGGGACTTTATGGACGTCGTTGCCGCACTCCACTTGCTTGGGACGACGTAGGAGAAATGGTATTGCTTGGACCTGAAATGGTGACAGATGCAGCAGAAAAGGTAAAGATGATTAGGGACAAGCTCAGGATTGCCCAGGACAGACAGAAGCATTGGGCAGATAGCAGCCGACGGCCGTTGGCGTTTGAAGAAGGAGACAGTGTGTTCGTGAAGATCTCCCCTACCAGCGGAACCATCCGTTTCGGCAGAGCAGGAAAGCTAAGCCCCAGGTATATTAGTCCTTTTGAAGTACTGAACAGGATTAGAGAAGTAGCTTACCGAGTGGCTCTATCCCCAAGTCTCGAAGGCGTCCATAACGTCTTCCACGTTTCGCAGCTGAGACGCTACATCCCGGACCCGAGCCACATTTTGGACCATTCGGAGCTGGAAATTGGACCCAGCCTCACAGTGCCAGAGATGCCAGTGGCAATATTCGACAGAGAAGAGAAGAGAACCAGGAATTCTGTGACGCCGATAGTCAGAGTTATGTGGCGGCACAACTCACCAGACGAGTCTACCTGGGAGCGAGAAGACAAGATGCGGGAGCAGTATCCGTATCTATTTGAGACTTGAGGTAACCCCTAACCTTGCCTTTAATTTCGAAGACGAAATTCTCTAAGGAGGGAAGGTTGTGAAACCCAGAATTTCTGGAATTATAAATTGTTGGATTTGTAGCATAATCTCATTATTATTATTATTATTATTATTATTATTATTATTATTAGTCGGTTAGGAAATTCTATTTTTTAAAAAAAATTACTATCATTGGATCTTTGTTTGTGGCCCTGTCCCCGATCCCGTGCCCGGAGTCCGACCCCGAGCCCGAATCCACTTTCTTTTTAAATCCCTTTAAATGGATTTAAAGAAATATATATATATATATATATATATATATATATATATATATATATATATATATATATATATATATATATATATAAAATATAAATATTTTGGTATTTCTCTTTAGTAAATGAGAAGAGAAAAAAAAATATTTCCCACGACCTGGCCTGGTCTCCCCCACGACCAGGCCACTCCCCCCTTATTCTCCTGACCACTCCTCTCCCTCAATTTATTCTTCCCTTCTTCTTTATTAACCCAACAACTCACCACCACCACTCCCACCAGCACTCTCTCTCCCTCACTCTTATTCCCAATCCCTCCCACTATTTCTCATTTCCTTTCCCCATTTACCAACTCTCCAGACCCCCAACCAGTGCCCTAGCCGCTCGGTGCCCTGCCGACCGTCCGACCACCAACGCCAGGCTAGCATCTCCCGCCCGGCCATCTCCGGTGCCCCGGCCACCCGAGCGCCGCCTGCGCGACCACCCGGCGTCGCTTCCTCCGGCCAAATCCGCCCGCGCCCTGCCGTCCTCGACCCCAGTAGCCCGCGCGCGCCCCCGAGGCCGCGTCCCGTCCAGCCGAGCTCCTCGGCCGCCATCGTAGGCGACCCCCGAGGCCAACCCGCAACTCGGCGACCCCGTTTTCGTCCGGCCAGACCCCGTCGGCCTCCGCCCGCCTCTGTCCCGAGGCCGCACCCTGCCGCGTCTTCCCCGGCAACACCCCTGCGTGCTGTCCCGCCGACCAGCATCTCTCCGGCGACTCCATGCATGTCCGACCAACACTGTCCGCTGTTTGGACGCTGTCCAGCGCGTTCTTTGCGGCCCGGCCCGCTGTCCGCACCTCCTGTGAGCTTTTTGGCACTTTCCCGCTGTCCGCGGATTTCGTTTTTCTCTTAATTTTCATCTGGGAGCTCTAGCCGAGCAATTGAGGTATAACTTCGTGTCCCCGTGTCCCTCTCGTAGATAGTCTATGATGACGCGGTCCCGATCCCGTTCCGGGATTCGGTATTTTGAATATGGTTGCTTTTGGGTGATACGTAGAGTATCAGTTACGTCACGGTGTATTTTTTATTTTGGTTAAATTGTGCTGTGGTTGGTTTGGGTTGGATATTCATTTTGAGTTGGAAATGTGTGATCCCCGGTTTGGGATATTTAAATTGTGTTGTGGTCGGCATCCTCCCAGGATTGGGTTGTCCCAATTATAGAGGAGATGCTGCCCAAATTTTCAGGAAATATTTTAAAAAGGGGATTTTCTTATAAAAAATTAGCATTTGAATAAAACCTATTTTCCAAAGAAAATCAGTCTTTGCAAAATGATTTATAGATGGGATTTTGTTGGCTTTTATGGATTTTGTATCACCAGTTAGGCGACGACCATATCGGTCGGATGAGCCTCAGCGAAACGCAAACGCCGCAGGATTTTCTGTACGTTGAGGCGTTTGCCTGCAACATGAGATTGCACGACCAAGTCGGAGACTCTTTAATTTTAATTTAATTATAATTTATTTTTAGAACTGGTACTGCATTTAGTATTTATGGTGCAGGGCCTCGGCCTACTGTTTGGACCGTTCGCGGCACTCAGAGCTCGCCTTAGGAATTAATTAATTTATGTAATAATTTGTAAAGGGCATAAGTCCAGTTTTTCTTTATTTCTCTGTGACACTGTATTGTGTAGCGTAGCTTTTTCTTATTTTTCTGGAAATGTTGATTTCGCCGTTAAAACGCGTAGAATTTATAATGGATATTTATTTTATAAAGAAAATCAATAAGTTTTCTCATAATAAATAACCTGGTAATTCAGCAATTCACATATTTTCTCATTTAAAAGAAAAAGCCTAGTTTTATATATATATTTAAAATACAAAGTTTTTGCCAAATTAACCGGTATTTGCTATTTTTCCAAATAATCAGTAACCGGCTTATTTAACTAAAATGATAACGAACGTAGATTGCGACGTTAGACAATTTTCGGTAGATTAATTAATAACTTAAAACCTGACTAGGGTCTACTTCTAGAGATTGTAACACCTAGAATGGTTTCATTATGGTTCTAAGTCAAGGTTCTCAACTGTAGGATCTCGGAGACGAACTTGACTTCCTCCTCGGTACCAACATTTCCGATCAAGTCAATTAGCAGAGACAAGTTACGGTTATATTTTTTTGTATTTTATTTAGTAATTGTCAAGCTGCATGTTTAAACCACATTGCTACAAGGAACCCTCTCCTAGGGTTCAAATATTGATTGATATTGATTGTGGGGATTGGGAGAATAGTGTAACGTTTATGGCCAATACCCCTCATATTGCATATTGTGCGAGCTTACCCCTCTTACACACGGGGATAAGCCGTATCGCGTCGCTAGGATGCTATTGTATAACCCAAGCCGGTCATAGACGATTACACATTCAAATCACATTATTTTTAATTGTTAAATTGCTGAAAAATATTGTTTCAACTGTTTAGCCTGCACTTTTTCATTATTACTTGAAATGTGAGATACATATTCGTACTTGCTCCCTCCTGACTGGAGACCCACATTTTTAGGTGACATTGAGGATGCTGAGCTATTGTACAATAGCTACTATGATCCAGTATTGTATCCCGTGGTGTTACCAGAGTCCCCATTGGAGGACGCAGAAACTTGAGGCCGATGAGCCGACCGCCTAGCTAGTTGTTTCCATTTTTTTCTAGTTTTGTTGTTTTGGAGTTTTGTTTATTTGAATTCAGTTCTTTATTTCAGTTCTTCCATTTCCAGTTGTACCTTTCAGTTGTTGAATAAAAAGTTTTAAAATTTTCGTATATTCAAGTTGTGACAAATGTATAGATGTTGTTGTGAATACCTGCATATAGAACAGCTTACTGCCGCCATCTCACAACGGTGCAGGCTGGACATGATCCGGTTCGACCCAAATAATTTTGGGATCGGGTCGTGACATATATAAAGGGGTTCTCCTTGAGATATCTCATTGTGCTCAATAAAAGTTGTTGAATAAGTTCAACACACGAGAGCTAAAGTTGTTGAATAAGTTCAACACAAAAGTTTGAGAGATTTTTTCTTCTTCTTTATCTTGTGGTAGAGGGTTGTTGAGAGAGATAAGTGTTAAGAGAGTTATTGTAATTCTTTTTTTCTTTATAGTGAACTGAATCACCATCGTCCGTGGAAGTAGGCGTCTTGGCCGAACCACGAAATTTTTTGTCTTTGCGATTGTGAATTTTTTCAAAGGTGTTCTCTGGTTTTTTTTTTTTTGGATTTATTTCTGATGTGCTCTGACAGCTGCTCTCTCACAAGGTTTGCAAATTTTCTGGGATGTCAAGGCTTGAAATTTATCTGGGATGGCAAGTTTTTCCTATTCAGGAGGTTGGTTTGCATTCTTATTTTCTTGTTGGATTTTTTTATGTTTTCTACCAGTTTGTTGAAGAGATACTTTCTCTGTTGTAATTTAGCTGATGAAGACAATTTGATGTATGGTGTTGAAGAGAAACTTCATTCTGTATAAATCATGTCCATAATCTTGTTCTCAATTTGAACGTAGCTTGTGAGCTTGTGGGTTGCAATTTTGTACTTAAAACTTATGTCCAAGTCTGTGTGTGTGTCTATGACTGTGGTTGTATTTGATTTTTATCATATATGGTGATAATCTTACCACTTCTAACTGTGGTGATTATATCCAATTATCCATTGCCAAGCCAAACAATGGATTTTGAGAAGTGGAAAGTTCCTCTTCACTTCATAACCTCATTACCAAACAAGAAATTTTGATTAAGTCCATATTGCCAAAATCCAAGTTCACCAAACATGACTTCTGAAAATTCAAATTCTGGATTTTGTTCCTAATTCAAGAATCTTGATTTGTAATTCCAATCCAAATTCAATTCCAAATTACCAATTCACAATAGATGAACACTAAGAAAACAGTTTTTGTTATTTTCTTGTCTATTTGTAGTCAACATATGGTCACAATGATAAATCATGACCAGAAGACAAACAACGACAGCAAAAAACACAACATTGACATGATCTTTGGTAATAATAGGCCACCTCACATGTAAATAAAATGAGGCAATGGTTCTTGCAACGTAGTCGGCAAAAGAAAAGAAAAAAATCCTTAAATTAGAAGTTGATATTTATCTCTCTTTTCTTTGTTCCTACTCTAAAGTTCAGCTTGACCCAACTCGAGACCAAACCTCTCCCATCCCATCATATCATTACCTAATAGTCCACACACACCCACTTCCACCCCACTTACATATAAATACAGGAATGTGATTTCCCTAGCTTCATCACACCAGTGCCAAAGTCTCTAGCTACTATATAGTCTCCCTTCTCCTTCCACACTATTAGGGAAGAAAGAGATGGCATCAACAATCTCAGCAGCAGCAATGCTTCTCGTCTTGAACATGTCACTGCTACTTCCTGCGCTTTCGAGCGTAACTCGGCATTATAAGTTTGATGTACGCATATATGAATGCATGCATGCATGCATGCTGCGTAGACAGTTATTATTACCACTAGTTTTGCTTAAGATCGAGAGTTGAACTGATTGTAAAATTAATTGTTTCAATATATATGTAGATACGGCTGAAGAACGTGACGCGACTGTGCAACCCGAGGAGCGTGGTCACCGTCAATGGCCAGTTCCCGGGGCCCAAGATCGTCGCGAGGGAGGGCGACCGGGTGGTCGTCAAGGTGGTGAACAATGTTCAGAACAATGTCTCACTCCATTGGTATATTTTCTATACATATATTTATATATGCATGTACATTCATACATTCATAGATTTAGATTATTAGTCGGTAGACTAAAAGATAAGTTGTTGTAATTATTCTAACTTATATTAAGATTGACTAAAAGACAACTATATAATTATTCAAATTTTATTATTATATTAATATTATTATACATATTATTTTATACATGTCTGCATTATTTAAGAAGACCAAAAGACAACTTCTATAATTACGTACCTGCCACTACTAACTTTAGAATAATTTTAGTTAGTAAGCATATGTAAGGATATATATTTAGAAAGATAATTTTTATCGGTAAAGCTGAACTCTTCTCATATATTAGTAATATATATGCACATGTGTTGCACGTATTTAACATTTATTATTTTATTTTTTTGTACTTGAAAAGAACAAAAGGTACCAGAAGAACAAAATACATTTCATGTAAAAAAAATTATTATACGTGATTACCCAATTGTTCTTATTAAATTTAATAAATAATTATAATTAATAAAGTTAGGTAAGAACCAATTAGAAAGAAAATATTCACGATGATGTCAAATTTTTTATTATATAGTAGTATATATTGGAGGAGAATATTTTTGGAATATAAAAGTTCGACGGTGAAATCTAAAACAGTTGGTATTATATATAAGATAGATAATGGTGTATATATACACACACACTTGTTAATCCAATTACATTGATTTGATGATGGAAATCGTGACGACAGGCATGGAGTGAGGCAGCTGCAAAGCGGGTGGGCCGATGGGCCGGCATATATCACCCAATGTCCGATCCAGACGGGCCAGAGCTACGTCTACAACTTCACAATCGTGGGCCAAAGAGGAACTCTTTTCTGGCATGCTCACATCTCTTGGCTGAGGTGTACTTTGTATGGGCCTATCATCATCCTCCCTAAACTCGGAGTTCCGTACCCTTTTGCTAAACCTTACAAAGAGGTCCCCATCATATTCGGTAATTAATGGATAGTTTTAATCGCTAGTAAGAGTGATACTTTCTGAACAATGCACGTACATGCTTGGATGACGTGTGACTGGAAGAAATTTAGTGGAACGGTTTCTCCGTGTGGCAGTGGTGAATGATAAGCTCGTCCAATAGTATAATGACATATGATAATATCAAAAAAAAAAAAAAACAATTGTCAAATATTATTAAGATATGATTACCGAAAATAGTAATATATTCTATGTGTCATTATACATTCGACGAACTTAACAATTACCACTGGAGCCTGTCCCACAAAATAATTTATCCATATCTGGCCCACCTAAGAATACGTTTCTCTGTTAGTAAACTTTTTTTTTAATCTTATTTGGCTTAAGATCATAATTTTGAAAATTACAGGGGAGTGGTTTAATGTGGACCCTGAGGCTGTCATAGCCCAGGCTCTTCAAACAGGTGGAGGCCCAAATGTTTCCGATGCTTACACAATCAATGGGCTTCCAGGCCCATTATACAATTGCTCCAGCAAAGGTATATACTTCTTTTACGATTTTTATTTTCGTGTATTTGATACAGTTACGGGTATATACAGTTACGGATAGTTGTCACCTGTTTGTAGATATACATTAATAAATGTTAGTCCGAGTGTTATTTCAGATACATTCAGGCTGAAGGTGAAGCCTGGAAAGACCTATCTCCTCCGTCTCATCAACGCTGCACTCAACGACGAGCTCTTCTTCAGCATCGCGAACCATTCCCTCACCGTGGTCGACGTCGATGCCATCTACGTGAAGCAGTTCGCTACCGACACCCTCCTCATTACACCCGGCCAGACCACCAACGTTCTCCTTCACACCAAGCCGAGGTCCCCCAATGCCACCTTCCTCATGGCCGCGAGGCCCTACGCCACGGGCCTCGGCACCTTCGACAACACCACTGCTGCCGGCCTCCTCGAGTACCACCACCCAAACAACACTACTTCATCCACCAATCTCCCTCTCTTCAAACCAACTCTTCCTTCTCTCAACGACACAAACTACGCAGCAAACTTCAGCAGCAAGTTGCGTAGCTTGGCCAGTCCAAAGTTCCCTGCCAATGTTCCCAAGACCGTCGACAGGAGGTTCTTCTTCACCGTCGGCCTCGGCACGAGCCCATGCCCAAAGAACCAGACGTGCCAAGGGCCCAACGGGACGAAATTCGCTGCGTCGGTGAACAATGTGTCGTTCGCACTGCCAACCACAGCTCTACTGCAAGCACATTACTTCCGGAACACCAACGGAGTTTACACAAACGACTTCCCTAACAGCCCGCTAAACCCGTTCAACTACACCGGCACTCCTCCTAACAACACTTTCGTCGGCAACGGGACCAAGGTGGTGGCGCTGGCCTTCAACACGAGCGTGGAGCTGGTGATGCAGGACACGAGCATCCAGGGCGCCGAGAGCCACCCGCTGCACCTGCACGGGTTCAACTTCTTCGTGGTCGGTCAGGGGTTCGGGAACTACGACCCGGCCAAGGATCCGGCAAGGTTCAATCTGGCGGACCCGGTCGAGAGGAACACCGTTGGAGTGCCGGCCGGGGGATGGGTCGCAATTCGGTTCTTCGCTGACAACCCTGGTAAGTACTATTAGTTAGTAACGTTACTTACAACAACATTTGTTAGTTGCCGGTAAGTGTCACTTACAACAACATTTATTAACATCGCGACAGGAGTGTGGTTCATGCACTGCCACTTGGAGGTCCACACCAGCTGGGGATTGAGGATGGCGTGGGTGGTTATGGACGGGAAGCTCCCCAATCAGAAGCTGCCACCTCCACCGTCGGATCTTCCCAAGTGCTGAGGATAAATGACCTGGACAAATCACAAAGTTATTAGCTGCTGTTTCTGATTTTGCCTTTGGTTTGTGTCTACTTCCTTAAATTCTCTTTTTTGGTTGTCAAGTGAAGAACAAGGGACTTCATTTGGGTGTGCTGTTGTTTGTTTATTTATTAATTTATTTTGGTGTATGAAACAAAATTGGAGTTTTTCTTTTCTTTTTCTTTTTTTGAGAGAGAAACAAAACTATAGATTGTTATTTCTCTTTTAATTTGCAACATGTTCTTGTTCATGCTACCACTGCTAATGCTCAAGAATTCATTGAGATGAAAGCTCTAAAAATGAATAGGTGGTGCTCGCCAACGACACCATCACCATTGTCGAGGCCGATGTGGTTTACATTAAGCCCTTTGACACTGAAATCCTAGTCATCCTCCGAGCTAGACCACCAACGTTCTCCTCTGCACAAAACCATTCTTTTTTTTTGTGGGAACCGGATCACCTGTCCCTGATCCAATGTTTCAATCATGTCCCCTCCTCTATGACATGTGGGTCTCACCGATAAAAATTAACAAAAAAGTCCACATGTCGTATGTTGGGAAATAAGCGCAGAAATATTTTTCCAAACTAGAGAGTACTTGCGAGAGAACCGAGCAATAGTACAATGCACGAACCAAATACCAAACACAAACCACGCAGGCACAGAGAATTTTTGACGTGAAAAATTCTTGCGGAAAAAAAACCACGGGACGATTGGAGTCCAACCCTTGATAAGCCTTCACTAATGAAATAAAGGAGTACACCCTCAACAAACTTCTCCCGATCCAATACGGATCCCCACAACACTTGGAAGCAAGAATAATCGATTACAAGGCTACGAAGAACAAAGACGACGAGTAGAGATTGCCCAAACACGATCCTCCTACGAAAACGACCTTCAATCCTCCTTCTTCTCTCCCAAAGTTGCAATGGCACTCTTGCCTCTTTTCTCTCTATTTTTCTCAATGTTGTATTGTGATTAGAGTTAGAAAAAATCATGTATAAATTCCCTAATCCGCAGCAAAATCTAGACCGTAGGATACGATCCAACGGTATAAAATATCCTGAAATCAGCCTCAGCCCGTCGACACAGAGTTTGGCCTGAAGTCTGTGTTTTCGTGACAGAACAGTTCTGGAACAAAGGGGGCAGAGTTCGGCCAGAACTCTGCCTCCCGTGTTCCAGAAAGTACTCTGGTAGCTCCCGAGCTTCTTCTTCGTCTCCGAATAGGCTCGTCAACTCCCCGAGCTTCTCTGACACACAGACGACGCTTGTCGCACTCTGGGGTCTTCTCCACATAGGTTGGAAACCCCATCCACTCCAACATTTCTCTTCCTTCACAACTATGTGGAAGAGGTCGTCATCCCAACGATCTGCCTGCAGAACTCAAACTTTTCCCTTGGTAGAATTTTGGTAAACATATCTGCTCTATTATCATCTGTATGAACATTCTCAAGCTCCGCGTCCTTCTTCTCAACCACATCCCGTATCCAATGATACCGAGTCTCGATGTGTTTGGACCGGCTATGAAAGGTCTGATTCTTCACAAGGTGAATAGCACTCTGACTGTCGCAAAGCAAGGTATACTGCTCTTGCTTTAGCCCCATTTCCTGCAACAGCTTTATCATCCACAATAACTCCTTGCAACCCTCCGTCACTACAATGTAATCCGTCTCTATCGTCGACAAGGTAACATACTTCTGCAACCGCGACTGCCACGAAACCGCTCCTCCAGCAAACATCATCACATAGCCCGAAGTCGATCGTCTCGTGTCTACATCTCCAACTATATTAGCGTCGGTATACCCAACCAGCTTCGGCTCGTCACCACCAAAAAAAAGTCTCCAATCGGCAGTGCCCTGAAGGTATCGTAAAATCTACTTAACCGCACTCTAGTGTACCCTTTTAGGATTTGAAAGATACCTGCTAACTGTGCCAACTACATGAGCGATGTCTGGCCTCATACACACCATATCATACATAAGGCTTCCCACAACTGAGGCATATGGAACCCGCTCTAGATTTTCTTTTTTGTCCTCGGTAGATGGACACCGCTCCTCAGTGAACTTAAAGTGAGCCGCAAGGGGGCAACTCTCTTTATTCGATCCGTCCATCCCAAAACGCTGAAGTATCCGGTGAATGTACTTCTTTTGGGACAACTATAACAGCTTGGACTCTCTCTCTCTCGGCTGATCTTGTAACCCTATTTTCCCAGTTTTATAAAAAAATTGTATTTCTAATATATTTAATTGTCTCCTCATTTATAATTTTATAACATTTATTTTTAGAGGAGGTTTTATTTAATTTTAGTAGATTGGCTAACTAACTAGGAAGTGGTCCCAAGGTTCTAACAACCTTGTAACCAACTTATAACAAACTTTTCTAGCCATTCTATAATAATGAATTTTGGTGGGGGTCAGTGTAAATTTTTTCTTGCAATTATATATTCTGAGTTGGAGGAAAGAGAGTGTCATTCTCTCAAACTCCATTTCTTCTGAATTAACTCTTTCCCCTAAAATTTTTTTCTCCCAAATCGCTCCGGAGCCGTAACCCCAACCCTCTCGACTCCGGCTACCATCTCCGGCGAGGTCATTCCTCTCAACACCAAGCTCTAGTCGACGACGCACATCCTCGTTCCCGGAGGTCGGGCGTTCTCCCCGACGATCACCACCGCGAGCCAACCCCACTTCGACGGCGCACGGTCGAATCTGTCGACCACGAGGTCCCTATGGCTGCTAGCCTCATCTACCAGCGGCAGTCGGGTCCTTCCTCGGCGGTGCACGCGACTACGCGGCGGCGTTTCCTCATCCCGTCCGATGAGCAACGGTACGCGACCGACAACGACGATCCAGGTTGGTTAGTTTCGATCTTCTTGTGAAATTCGATCATCTCTTGCTCTCGTTTAGCTGGTGATTCGAATCTTCGAATCTGACACGAATTAATTGGTCCTATCTCCTTCTCCAGTGATTTGCTCGACGACGAAGCAACGACCGGTAGCGGACTCTTCTGCTCTGACGTGTTTCCGACGCGAATTGGTTCAAGAAGTTCTTTCGAAATTAGGGTTGATTTGATCGGGAATCGTCAAGTGGCTAACCGAATTCAAGGGTGAGTAGCAAACCTAAAATTCTTTTAATCCTTGGAATTTCTTCACAAATTTCATTATCATTTGTCAAATTGAGCTGAGACCTACTCTTTCTGTCTTGCTATGAACGTGTTCGATGATATACGCCATTGAGGGTTTAGAGCGCATCTGGACGTGGGAAGACTGTCTGAATTCTTGAGGATTAGTGTCCGACTGCTGGAAACGTTCCTCGCTCCAGATTAAGTCCTTTATTGCAGAAAGGTGTCGTGTTCGTGTGTGCGTGCCGTCCTTGTTCATGTCCATCCCTATTTGGTGTTGGCGTTAAGTTTGTGTACAGGGAGATGTCGGGGACTGAGATTCAAGTGTATGGCAGAATCAGCTGGGTTTAGAATAAACCCAATTGATTTGGTGTTGTGTGTTTCTTTTACTAAATTTGAGTTACAATTGAGCGGGAAGCAACTGTTAGTTGAAATTGTAGTACTAAACTGGTGGTGGATGGAATTGATAAGAGTTTCTGGTCAGATTTTGGTCGGGATATAGAGAGTGCAGGTCTGTTCATGCCAGCATGGTCGTGTCCAGTTCAGGTGGTGTCAGGAGTGGAGTATCGCAGGAGGGAAGACTAGGAGGCCTGTGTCTATAAGTTGCTCCTACCTTTTTGGCATAATATTTGAATTTAATGATTAACTGGATTTTGATTTGAGTGTTCTGATTGAACCTATAATTGAACAATCATCTGATTTCTAATTTAAGTTTGATTTAACCATTAGAGTTGCTGTGTTTTAAAAGAATTTTGAGCTATGTTATTCTACAAACACTTTTGTATAAATTGTAGGTTGGTTGTATAATAGGTATGTTGGCTGGGTTGTGAGTGTGTGAAAAATTATTTGGGTTTAACTATTGGTTTATGTTTCAAATTTGGTAATGTATAATGCTGATGGTTGGGAAGTCACTGAGTTGAATGGCCGACTTTCTATTTTGGGCCAGAGTCAATGAATTCCAGGGTTGTGTTTGGGGTTGTTAACTTGGGCAAAGAGATTGGATTAGCAACAATATTGATGATGGACCAGGTTGGGCTTATAGTGAGTTAGACTAATGTTTTGGAGTTGGGCCGGAATGGGATAGATGAAGCTTGGTAAATTGTTATCATGATTGTTCATGGTCAATTGATAAAAATTTAGTAGTAATATCCTCAAGTGTGTAACTGCTTCTATTTTGCAAATAGTTATGTTGGCTAAATGTGCTTAGAAAATAACTTCTAACTATTATTTAAGTAATTTATTAGTGGTATTTAGGTTCTAAGTATTATCTATATGTTTTTTTCTTACTAGTTACCATATGGTACTAATAGATGCATTTATCTAATTAATACTATTTTGCTATGCTAGAGTAGATTGTATATTCAGTTGTACAGATCTAAACTCTCTTGCTATCTAGTATTCATTAATACCAATCAAATAGCTAGCTAGTTTATATATGAAATTAACCTATTAGTAGAAGTAGACAATTAGTTAGTTAGCGAGTTTAGCCAATGACATCGTTTAAAAACCTAACCATCTTGTATCTAAAATAGGTGGACAGAGAGATTACGATCTCCCTACTTTCGATCTCCCGGAGCAAGATAAGTACATTCTATGGTTCATGTTCATTTACATTATTGCTGTACTTTTCTTGTGACACGTCATAACACGATATCATGTACTTTTGTATTTCATGTCTTGTTTTACTTGTACTAGGGGTGGGGAAATACACTAGCTATGTGACCAAATCCAGAGATCAGTAAATCATATAGATAGCTTAGGCCTCGCATCGTGTACGCGGGGCCCTAAGCCGTACCCTGTTCATGTGCTTCCTGTACTTACCTCCAGCCGGTCACATAGGCTAGTTGTATTTCAAATATTGTGCACATGTCATGTCTTGTATTTCAGGTTCATGGTTTACATTCTTGTACTTTATTTTCGATACTTTACATTCATGTACTTTTATGTTCTTTTCCTGTACTTTATATTTCATGTTCTCCTGTACTTATTTCTATATCATGATGTTCTTGTTCATTACCTAGAATTGTACTTTGCTCCACTCCTGACTGGATATGTTGCAGGTGTATTTGCAGGGTATCATTATACCTTATGGGCCAGAGCCCGGAATCTTAGCTGAGCAGGATGGAGACATGACTTAGCTAGAGGATTCAGGTTTAAACTGTTTAGCTTTACTCTTAGATATTGTTTTTAGAGTTCATAGCGTATTTCATTCCTGTTGACTCCGATACTTTTACGTTATATGGACTTGTGGATTATGGTGATCTTTCTGGGATCGTTTATAGATGCTGTGATTTGTACTTATTCATATTGACTTGTTAGTTTCTCGATCTTGGTACAGCTTACCACGTTGAGTCTTCCAACGTAGGCTGGACGTGTCCGACTCGTATCCGATTATTCGAGAGCAGGCCGTGACAGATCTCCATCCAAAAAAATAGTCTTTGTTGCGTCCAAATCTTTCATAGAGAAGGCCGTGCCCAGTTGGCGCTTCAACTCTGCTATCCTAGTGACATTCCGACCCACTAATAGTATGTCATCAACATAGCACAATAAAATGATGAAATCATCCTCGACAAAGTACCTCATAAATACACAATGGTTCGACGTCGTCCGTGCATAACCATGCTCTCCCATAAATGACTCAAACTTTCTGTACCACTGCTTCGGAGCCTGCTTCAGACCATACAAGCTCTTTCTCAACCGACAGACCAAATGTGACTTACCCTTCTCATGGAATCCCTCTGGCTGCTCCATGTATAGCTCATCCTCAAGATCACCGTGGAGGAATGCCGTCTTCACGTCTATCTACTCGACCTCTAAGTCGAAACTGGCTGCCAATGCTAGCACCACCCGAATAGACGATTACTTGACGACCGGCAAAAAGATCTCATCATAATCTAGGCCTTTCCGCTGACCGTAGCCTTTAACTACCAGTCTCGCTTTGTATCGAGGGCGAGTAGCCTCATCCGTCTGCTTAACTCTAAGCACCCATCGATTCTTCAAAGCCTTCTTGTCCTTTGGCAACCGCACCAGCTCGTAAGTAGAATTGGCGTGTAAGAAACCCATCTCCTCCTGCATATCCTGCATCCACTCCTGCATGTGTTCGTCTTCTACAGCCTCTGTAAAACTTTTGGGCTCTCCTCCGTCAGTCAGTTGCACATACTCATCCGGTGAGTATCTCATAGATGGTCGACGCTCTCTGTCGCTCTTTCTCAATGGAGCCAATGGTGCTGGCTGTATACCAACAGCCTCCTCCCCTTCAGGAACTGCCTCCCCGACATGCTCATCCTTTTGCGGGACACCCTGACCACCATCAGCAGGCTAATAATCAAGGTTAGGAGCAACTCCATGTAATAGCTCTCCCATAACTGGATCCTCTGTGATGTCCTCTGGAAACTACTCGAAACAAAATGACTCTAACTCAGACAATTCCTCAGCCTCAGAAGGCATCTCGGAATCCTGAGTATTGGTCATTATCTGATCCTCGACGAATACCACGTTCCTGTTTCTATAGAGCTTTCTTCCTACTGGATCGTAGAGTCTATAGCCAAACTCATCCCGACCGTAGTCGACAAAGACGCACCGCCTCGTCTTTGGCTCGAGTTTGGACCTCTCATTCTTCGGTACATGCACGAAGGCCTTACAACCAAACACTCGCAGGTGATTGTATGACGTCTCTTTGTCGTACCATACTTTGTCAGGCACATCATCCTGCAAAGGGGCACTAGAAGATAAATTAATAACATAAGCAGTTGTGAGAAGAGCCTCACCCCAATAACTGTCTGGTAAATTTGCTTTTGACAGCAAATACCGCACCCTCTCCATCAGTGTCATATTCATGCGCTCCGCTACACCATTGAGCTAAGGTATCTTGGACGGAGTCTTCTGGTGTCGTATCCCTTACTCTCTACAATAAGCATCAAAGGGACCAATGTATTCGTCGCCGTTGTCGGACCGAACACACAACAACTTTTTGTCCGTCTCTCTTTCAACAGAGGCCTAAAAATCTTTGAAAGTAGGCAACACCTGATGCTTGGTCTTTAAGGCATAGACCCAAACCTTCCTGGAATAGTCATTAATAAAAGTTATAAAGTAAGAAGCACCACCAATAGATTTTACCTTCATAGGACCGCAGACATCCAAGTGAATCAACTCGAGCAACGCCGACTTTTTTGAACTTGGGTGACTTTGGAAAGACACCATATTTTGCTTTCCAGCTAAGTAATGCGTGCACTTCTCTAACTTTTTAGACTTGAGCCCTGGAATCACCTTCATGTTCACCAAGTAGCTCATCCCCTTCTCGCTGATATGACCAAGCCGCTTGTGCCATAACTCGGTAGATGCATCAGAAACTGCCTTCACCTTCTATGTCCCCTGTGTGCTCCCCTCCATATAGTAGAGACCGAACTTCTTGCTTCCTCTGGCAATCACCATCGAACCTTTGGAAAGCTTCTACTGACTATTCCCGAAGAGATTGAAGAATCCCTCGTTATCCAACCGACACCAGGTTGAAACGGATATCAGGGACATGACGAACATATTTAAGAATAAGAACTGCACCCGTCTTCGTCTTCAAATACACATCTCCAATGGCAACCGTCTTCGACACATCTCCATTGCCCATCTTCAACACTCCATAGTCGCCTATCGTTTAAGTGGCAAATAGTGCCCTGTTATGAGATACGTGCGCTGAAGCCCCTGAGTCCACCAGCCAAGAATTGTCTTCGCAGGCGAGGTTTGTGATAACCTCATCACCTACGACGATCACATCGCCTCTATGTATTGAGGCCGCCGCTATAGTGTTCTCATCTTGCTTCCCTTTGTCGCCCTTCTTCTCTCTCTTTCAAGCGAAACAGTTCCGCTTGATATGGCCCTTATTGCCACAGTGGTAACACTTCGAGTCCTCGTATCGACCCTTGGACTTCCTCCTACTCTTGTCTCTGCCATCATTTGGACCCCTGCTTTGTCCCTTCTGTGGCTCTCTGAAAATAGTACCTCTGAGTGGTGGGATGTGGATGAAGTGCCCTGAGAACGTCTCTGCATCTCTTTATTTAGCACCCCGCCCTTGGCAAACTCCAGACTGACCACGCTTTCTGGAGCAGAAGTGTCACTCCCCGATCCTGGAATACGTATTTTAATACGTATACCGACAAATTGTATTTACCTTGTATTTATACTATATTTATTATGCTGTCTTTTTTCATGCATTTCCCAAAATATTCGACAAAATATTATTTCCTAATTTATTTTCTGCATTTGGGCCTACAGTTTTGGCTCATTTGGGTAACCTATTCTTGGTTCACCAATGGTTCATCATGAACCCATGGGTCCAAGATCTATATATATAACTCATCTCATTCTCTCTCCTCTCATTTACTTCCTCTCATTTATTTCCTCCACCAACCAAATATTTCCTCTATCAACCAAGGCAAGTACCAACTTGCTCAAGAGATGGATCCATAATTTTTCAATGATTTCTTACAAAACTATTTACCAAAACATGTTCTTCTCCTCAACCTATACTAGTTTAGAACTTGGAAGTTTCCATTTTGAAGCTTTGATTTTTGTAGATCTAGGTTTACTTTATTTTCAGATTTCTTGGGTTTTCATCTACTTAATCTTGTTATTTCCTAGTTTTGATGGTTCCATGTTGTAGAGGATCTCGTTCTACCCCATTTTGACCTAAGGAAGTTCCGATTTGGGCTCCGGATGAAGGTTTTGTGTAGTTTGGAAGCCATGGTTGCTTGGCTCCTCTTCTCGGACAAGTGGAGAAGAAGAGCAGTACTTGACCGCATTAATCCTCATGCGGCAAGTCTCTGGCCGCATGGCCTTTCCAGCCGTATGAGACTCGTTCGAGCTCAGCCGCATGGAAAGTCCTTCCTAGCCGCATAAGACTTGCTTGAGTACTTGACCGCATGAATCTTCATGCGGCAAGTAATTGAGCCGCATAGCCTTGTTCAGACTCAGCCGCATGAGCCTCTGTTATCTTGAGTCGCATGGACTTCATGCGGCTAGCTTTCAGCCGCATGAGTTCTTTTACACCCAGCCGCATATGCGCTACTGTTTTGGGCCGCATAAGGCCTATCCATCATCCAGCCGCATATGTATCGCCCATGCTCAGCCACATAAGACTTCGTCTGATCATAGCCGCATATGATGTTGAACCCCGGCCGCATGGCCATTGCTCCCTTCGCAGCCACATAAGCTGACACCCCTTCGTCCGCATGAACCCGCCTTTCCAGCCGCATGCGCCTTGGGTTCCCTGAGCCGCATGAGCGTGCAGTCCCAGCCGCATGAACCTGTATTGACCCAGCCGCATGGACTCACTCCCCTTGAGCCGCATGGACTTTTGTGTCCTATCTGGTTACCTTATTATTATTATTATTATTATTATTATATAAAAAAATATATATATTATATGCCCATTTTATATCCTTATGCCTTTTGTCCCGAGCATGATATGAGCACTAATGTGACCCCGGAGAACAAAGTGTTCCTACCTGATACATGTACCTGAATGTCCCAGTTCTTGTTCATGCTCGGCAAATGACTCGTAACTCCAGTGCAATGATGCATTACACTAAGGAGGGTAGAACATGTTGACATACTGATTGACATAGATCCTCTTTGGGGTACTCGTACTAAAGTACGACTTTAGGAGGATAATCATGCAGGCCACAGCATGAAAGTCCAAGATTTCACCTAGGGTTAAATTAGGCAACTAAATATACTAGATGCATGGGGAGGGCAAAATCTCAAGATCGTGTTACACCAGCCGCCTTGAGATACTGTCTTGACGCGCCGGTTGGTCTCCACGGATACTGTGTCATCTGCAACGAGTGGATGACTGTATCCGATTAATTTCTGTTATATATTATATATTTTAGCAAGGTTGCCTTACGAGGGACCTGTGCTCAATCATACCTGTCTACGCAAATCCCTGGGTTGGCTAGCCTTGCTGGAAAGATACGATCTGAGGATTCCTATTAACATGATGCGAGGATAACCTCGTCCCACTAGAAACTCGTAGACTTGATTGGCCGTGAAAACGACTTGCTTGTATCCTATTGCCTTCCGTGAATAACTGAGGGAAGCGGACTGTCATGGTACGTGATCCAACCCATGTTCTTGTTTGATTGTTGGGTTGGTTATCGTACTATGATAGGCTGTGGATCGAAGTTATGAACGGAAGACTATTTCTGGTTGTGATGTTCTACTTCTGTGAATGACTGAGGAACATGGTCTATCTTGGTACATGATCCAACCCATGTTCTTGTCTGATTGTTGGGTTGGTTAATGTGCTGCGATAGGCTATCGACCGAAGCCACGATTAGGAGATTTTATTGTTTATACCTTTTTTTAACTTATGTGAAAGTTATAGGGTACGACACGTCCCGACTCCATGCGGCACCTTTTGTCCTTGTTTGGTTGTAAGGGTGCCATATGGGTTCGAGGATGTTGCGCCACCCTATAATAGTAGCATAAGTATTACTATTATCAATCATTCTATTTAACTGGGTTTTTAAATCTTAACTCTTGTGCCCCTTTGGCGGTACTTGCTATTCGGGGCTGACCCCGCTGGTTTTGTTTGGCCAGATCTCGTAGCAGAGCCAGAGGACACTATCTTCCTCCCTGACATCCATGGTGCATACTAGGAGCATGGCAGTTCGGGGACTCGAGTGGGTTTCTTCTCCACCACTCCTGCTTATAGTTTTACGGCGTTTAGCCACCGGCACCTGTTAGCCGGATTACTCGATATTTTGGTGTCAGTACATAATTGTAATTAAACAGACTGCAGCTGTGTATAATTTTGTACTCCTGACTCTCTGAGATAGCTAAATTATAAAGCTAGTCTCTCATGACCATTTTGATGAAGCGTCGGGGACGTCTTACTGCTTTATCTTTAATGTTCATTTAATTGCTGATGTGATTTGATTGATTGAGACATAGAACTCTGTGGGACCATAGGAGACTTGATTGTAGCATGTACCCCCTAGTCTCTCGACAGCTACGATCGCCGTATGACGTTACGTACCTCATATGGAGTAGCTGGCCTAGTCCGTCTCCGTATTTCGGTACTGGGGCGTGACAAGGTTTTAGTGGTGGCCCATGCAGGTCTGATTTTCAGACTTGTGGGGTATTGCAAATTATTAGGAGTCTCAATCAAAACTTGTTCCCCTTGAAATTCTGTTTCGAATTCTCTGTCCTTGCCTCGATCTCTAACCTGACTTGCATCCTCGAAATCTTCCTCGTCCGGTCTTGATAATCTTATATTCTTCTCTATAGGGGTGCTTCATTCTCAGTAGCGGGAGAGGCCCATGAGGAAGAGCAGCAAGAGCATGGCTCGACTAGGCAGCAATAGGGGAGAGAACCTTCTCCAGTGCAGGCACGAGTGTCACGCCCCAGAACCAGAATACTGGAGAGCGGGGGCAGACATAGCCAGCTACGTATAATGAAATGGAATCCACGTCACTATACGGTCACGGCTGTCTAGATATATGAGGGTTTAACTACAATCCATCAGTCTCCTATGGTCAAGAACAAACCTATTGTCTCAATCACAAGCAAGTAGTAACAGTCTCAAGATATTAGAGCATCAATATACAATAGTAAGGCGTCCCATACATGACATATTGGATGATCATGAAGCTAGTCGTACAAAATGTCAGGACTAGCAAGAGTTCAGTCATACATGATCAACCCTAGGATTTGTCAATCATGTTACAGCCCGTAGGCAGACAGTAAATAAAGGGCAATCGAGTTAACACGTGCTCGCCGGCTAAACGCCTCAAAAGAATAATTTTACAATAAAGTGGGAGGACAAAAAGAAACCCACTCGTTGCCCTGGTTACGCCTGGTGGTCACCATCGGGCTGGAAGACAGGTGGATCCTCTGGTGCTGCTCCGATATCTGGCCACACAAAACCAGCTGGGTCAGACCCCAGAAAGAGCAAGTGCCACAAAGGAGGCTTCACTTAGGAACTAAAACCAGCATATCACAAATAAATAGTTAAGGTAATTAAAAGATAGTGATAATAGCTGAGATAACAATAATATATTGAACACGGAGAAACCATTCAAGTAGCCAGACTGCAACCCTTAAACCAAACAAGGACCGGGGTTGCAATCCTTCGCCTGAATAGAAACCCGCCTCAATTACTATTGATAAGGTAACAAGACAATAAACGAAGAGAGGACACAGAACTGCTCCGGAAGCCAGGTTACAACCCTTAAACCAAACAAGGACCGGGGTTGTAACCCTTCGCCTGAACAGAACTGGACCCCTGATCTTTATTGTTAAGGCCAGTATAAATAATCATGGTATTGAAGTAAAGGTAAAACATGACGAGCATGATAGGGGTTACAATAAGACAATAAACGAAGAGAGAACACAAAACTGCTCCGGGAGCCAGGTTACAACCCTTAAACCAAACAAGGACCGGGGTTGTAACCCTTCGCCTGAACAGAACTGAACCCCCGATCGTTATTGTTAAGGCAAGCATCAATAAGCAGGACGATATATGATAAGATAACCATGGAACTATTCAGATAGCCAAGTTACAACCCTTAAACCAAACAAGGACCGGGGTTGTAACCCTTCATCTGAACAGAACTTGGTATCCCATCATTTATCGATACAAGATATCATGTCCTGATACAATCTTGTACAGGATCAGGATAAGACTAAGCTGGAATAAACTTTATCCAATCAATCACGGCCAATCAAGAGTACGGCTTGATACTTTTAACTAACTAGGGTTATCACAGGCCTAGTTACTAGCAAGATGCAATGAGATTATCCCAACAGCCACAAGCCCTGCAGACCATCCAGTTATCCAGGTCGAATGTCCGTTTAGGAAGAATGCAACACATGACTGTGTGCTGGAAATGTGCCCTACTCGTCGGTAGGCTACAAGTCCACTTAATGAATGCGCCCAGATAACGGGATTGCCTGTAGCTGGGAATCTCTTCATGACTACTGAACCATTCTAGTTAATTAGCCTTAATCAATTTCAGTAGGTAACCCTGACCGTGGTACTCAGGGGTCCCCGTCCTAGACATGATGCAAGACAATACTGATTTATTTGTACAAACGCAATCGTCCACGGTGTCTAGATCTTTCATACTTGTCATATCAGTTTACTTGTCAAGAGTGCGCCACCGCGGGCCACTATCGTGTTCTATTCTTACATTATCATGAATGAGAAAGATTGTATAAAATAACTAATAACATATTCTTGAAGCCAAGGAAAAGATCTACAACTTTCATGTTTTGAGTTTTTCAAGATTCTAGCTACAAAACAACTTAAACAGGCAAAAACAGTAAATTTTTGCACAATCGACGCATGGGATTCCTGCACGAATCGGCGCATGAGATTCCTGCACGAATTGGCGCATGGGATTCCTGCACAAATCGGCGCATGGGATTCCTGCACAAATCGGCGCATGAGATTCCTGCACGAATCGGCGCATGGGATTCCTGCACGAATCGGCGCATGAGATTCCTGCACGAATCGGTGCATGAGATTCCTGCACGAATTGGCGCATGGGATTCCTGCACAAATCGGCGCATGAGATTCCTGCACGAATCGGCGCATGAGAAACTCACGTTGCGTCTTCAATACATGCGCGTAGGGAACCTACGCGCATGACACGCTCGGAGTTAAGGGATGCGTTGCCGGGACTTCACGGCGCATGGCCTCCCGGCGCATGGCCTCCCGGGCGCATGAGGTTCCCGGCGCATGGTGTTCATCGTCCCCAAACAGCAAGTTCAGCCATGAAAGTTCTGAAAACTTGTAATGGCCATAACTTACTCATCCGGAGTCGAAATCGAGCGAAACAAAAGCCAAAACTGAATGAAATTGAATTTTCTACAACATAGAACCATTAGTTTTCAAAAATAACCAAGTTTTAGAGATCAAAACCAAGAAAACTAAACAAGAAGGAACTTAAAACTTAGATCTACAAAAATATAACCATCAAAACCGAAAACTTCCAGTTCTAAAGAGGCTTAGAATCTAGTAAGGAAGAGAATGGAACAATAAAACATGAGATCCATCATGAAGCAAGTTTGCACTTGCCTAAGCTCTCTCTCTCTCTCTCTCTTTCCTGGTAGGTGTAGAAGTAAATGTGGAGAAGAAGAAGAATAATGAAGAGAGAGAAAGAGGAGGGGTTAATAAATAGGGATGGTGGTGGTAGGTAGGGGTTCTCCCCTTGGTTCATGATGAACCAAGGCAACCCAAGCCTAGCCGAACCAACCCAAAACAAACCGAGCCAAGCCAAGAGATATGCAATACAAAATAAAATACGTACACGTATTCCAAGATACGTAATACGAACTACAGGCATTACAACTCTACCCACCTTAAAAGAATTCCATCCTCGGAATTTAATCAAGAGGCTAGAATTGCAAGGACAAGCTATACTAATCGTAAGCTATAACAAGCAGTCTATCATGCAGTCATTTATTCAAGCAAGGAATTAAAAGCATAAGGCATAAGGAAGACATTATACCTTACGAGTCAAACAGGTCGGGATATCGCGATCGGATATCATCCTCACGCTCCCACGTTGACTCACCCAAAGAGTGATGACCCCAAGCAACACGGACTAAACTAATAGTCTTGTTCTTAAGTATCTTCTCTTTCCGGTCCAATATAGACACGGGCCTCTCCTCATACGAAAGGTTGGTACCAACAACTAATTCCGAATGATCCAGGATGTGGCTCGGGTCTGGGATATACCGTCGTAGTTGAGATACATGGAACACGTCATGCACCTCACGTAACGACGGTGGAAGAGCGAGACGATAGGATACATCTCCTACTCGCTCCAGAATGTCGAACGGCCCTATATACCTAGGACTAAGCTTTCCTCGTACGCCGAAACGAATGACGCCACGGTTAGGCGAAATCCTCAGGAATACATGGTCGCCGACCGAGAATTCAAGGGGTCGCCGATGGGAATCGGCCCAATGACGCTGGCGATCTTGGGCAACTCGAAGATGATCTCTGACTTTTCTGACCACTTCAACCGTCTGAGCAATCATTTCTGGACCGAGCATCGGCCTCTCTCTGACATCATCCCATGCTAGCGGAGATCGGCACTTTCTGCCATACAATGCCTCGAACGGGGCCATCTGGATACTGGCTTGGAAACTATTATTGTACGAGAACTCTACCAGGTGCAGGTGATCTTCCCACGATCCACCGAAGTCGAGTGTACATGACCGCAACATATCTTCAAGAGTCTGGATCGTACGCTCCGACTGGCCATCTGTCTGCGGGTGATAAGCTGAACTGAACTGGAGGTGAGTTCCCAAACTCTCTTACAAGCTACGCCAAAAGTGTGACGTAAATCTTGAATCTCTGTCTGAAGTGATACTGACTGGTACACCGTGCAACCTGACAATCTGCCGGAGATATATCTCCGCTAGCTGAGCCGTCGACTGACCAACTCTGAACGGGAGAAAGTGAGCCACCTTCGTGAGCCTGTCTATGACAACCCAAATAGCGTCTCTGCCCGCCGGGGATCTAGGCAATCCAGTCACAAAGTCCATGGTTATATGCTCCCATTTCCACTCGGGAATCGGCAATGGTTGAAGTAGTCCAGTTGGTCTCTGATGTTCAGCCTTAACTTGTTGGCAGACTAAACAACGAGAGACAAACCGGGCTATCTCCCTCTTCATGCCATTCCACCAAAAGTGCTGGCGGATATCACGGTACACCTTCGTGCCACCAGGATGAATGGAATATTGCGAACTGTGAGCTTCCGTCATGATCTCCTGTCTAATATCTCCACTGGGTACACAAAGACGCTTACCATGTCGAAGTGTACCGTCTTCATGAATGCATAACTCTGGTCTTCGTCCTGCCTCACACTCTGCTCTGAGTCGCTGAAGCTTGGAATCTGCTGACTGCGCCATCCGGATCCTCTCGACTATAGTGGACTTGTCACTTCCCGTTCCCAGAATACGTATTTATTTAATAGTTACCATGTATTATTCTGTATTTAAATTTCTGTAAATTTCTGTTAGTTAATTAATCTGCTCTTTAAATTTTCATGTTAATTTATTTCCTGCAATTTTATTTCTGCACTTTATTTCCTGCTTTTATTCCTGCATTTATTTTCTGCTTTTACCTCTTTGCTTTGCTTGCGGGTTGGCCTTGGATGAACCCATTGGACCCGGCCCAATACTCCCACCTACCACCACCCTTTCATTTAAAGCCCAAAACCATTTCTCTCTCTTCATTACTTCTTTCCATTTCACTTCTTCTTCCTCATAACTCTCCCACCAACCTAGAAGAGATAGGCAAGTGCCAACTTGCTTGATGATGGATCCCCATTATTATTGTTCCATCATCTTCCTCATTTGATTCTAAGTCTCTTTAGTACTTAGCATTTTCAATTTCCATGGCTTATTTGTTGTAGATCTAAGTTTGATACATTTTTGGATTTCTTAGGTTTTGATCTAGTAAACCTTGTTATCTTCAAGTTTCGATGGTTCCATGTTGTAGAGAATTTCGTTCTACCCAATTTTGACCTATGGAAGTCCATATTTGGGCTTGGGATGAAGGATTTATGAAGCTTGGAAGCAATGGTTCCCATGGTTCTGTTCTCAGAAAAATTCGGAGAAGAAGAACCGTCCCAGCCGCATGAAATCTTCATTCCTCAGCGCATGGAAATCTTTATTCCCACAGAAATCTTCATTCCACAGCGCATCAAATCATCACTTTCCACAGCCAAGGCGCATGAATCTATTTATTTCCCAATCACTTCCCACAGCCAAGGCGCATGAATCTATTTATTTCCCAATCACTTCCCACAGCCAAGGCGCATGAGTTATTTATTTCCCAATCACTTCCCACAGCCAAGGCGCATGAATCTATTTATTTCCCAATCACTTCCCACAGCCAAGGCGCATGAATTTATTTATTTCCCAATCACTTCCCACAGCCAAGGTGCATGAGTTATTTATTTTTCAATCCTTTCCCTCAGGCGCATGAGTTTATTTATTTCTCAACCCTTTCCCTCAGGCGCATGAGTTTATTTATTTCCTACAGATTCCCTCAGGCGCATGAGTTTATTTATTTCCCATAGCTTCCCTGAGTTTATTTATTTCTCACAGCCACCTTCCTCAGGCGCATGAATTTATTTATTTTCCAATCACTTCCCACAGCGCATGAGTTTATTTATTTTCCAATCATTTCTCTCAGACGCATGATATTATTTATTTTCCAACCTTTCCCACATTAGCGCATGAGATTTATTTCCCACAGCATTCCTCAGGCGCATGAGTTTATTTATTTTCCAATCATTTTTTACAGCGCATGAGATTATTTATTTCCCAATCATTATTTATTTCTCTATTTTATTTCCCGAATTGGCATTAATTAACATTGATTGTTATCTTGATTAATTATTGATCATGCGTTCCTAGATGGAACTAAGAGACTGGCTAGTCGTCTTATTGAATTAAATGGAATAAGATACGTTCATATTTGCAATCGATTGGCCAATCCCAAATATTGACATATAGATACATGCAGGCTACAATTTATTTATTTATTTTTACGAAAGCAGCATGTGTACTTTATGGTCAAGGCATGATTATTCCGTGGTTAGTTTTAATTGTTGCATTATGCTATGTAAGACCTACAACCTAACCGCACGGGTATCGTTGTAGAGCTGGACATATCGTACTTTGTACGGAAGTACTCATTTTGAATGACCATGACCCACGGCATGGGATTTCACTTAACGTAGAGGCTACTAAGTTAAATAAAATAATGATTGCATGGAGAGAATGGATTTCCGAGTTCTTACATGGCAGCCCTCTTTGGGACTATTAGTGTCCAACAGGCCGGCTGGTTCCCACAGATACTGCAAATTTGCCACACGGACAGGGAGCGGTATCTGCTTATATTATTGTATATTGTATATTGATGACGGGCGTCCCGTTGGGACTCGTCTAATTCATGATTGGCGCAATTGATTGATTGGATAGACTAGCCTTGCTTGTCCATAGTAAGAACTGAGAAATCCTTATTGCATAATTCCAGGATAACTTGGGACTCACAGTAGTAAGCCGTAGGAGTTGGATGGCCGTTTAAGTTGATTTGTTTGTGTACTGTACCTACTCTGTTAACTAACTGAGATGATCAGAGCATCATGACATGACGGGCCAACTTCTGTCCTTGTTTGGTTGGGAGGTTGGTTCGAAGTATCGTGATGTCACGTGAATCCCAGTAGCGAGCAGAGATCTATTATTATATTCTCTTATTTACTGGTTTAATGCCTCATATCGTGCTTCCTTGCGGTACTTGCTATTAGAGGTCTAACCTCTCTGGTTTTGCATGGCCAGATTTAGAGCCGGTTCCCGAGGACTCAGCTTACTTCCACCTTCAAGATGGTCAATACTAGAGGAATGATCGCAGGAGGACTCGAGTGGGTTCCTTACTTCCCCGCTCGTTTTGTTACTTACTTTATATTTTGCCGTTTGGCACCGACATGTTAGTCGGATTGTCCTATACTTACTTTTACATAATTGTAATTAAGTCAGACTGCAGCTGATAACAATTGTGTATATGTTGCTATATCATCTGGCTATGTTTTGTAAAGCCAGATCTCAAGAACATTTTGACTAAGCGTTTGGGACGCCTTATTGCTTTATCTTAAATGTTCTCTGTTATTGCTTTTTGTTTGAATGATTGAGACAATAGATGTGAAGTGACCATAGCGAGACTTTCATGTAGCGTGCACCCCCTTGTCTTTTAGACAGCATTGATCGTATTATACGGTATTCATCTACCCGTAATACGTAGCTGGCTGAGTCATTCCCCCGCTCTCCAGTATTCTGGTTCTGGGACGTGACAAGGTTTTAGTGGTGGCCCATGCAGGTCTGATTTCAGACTTGTGGGGTATTTTAATTTATAGGATGTCTCAATCACACATGTTTCCCCTTGATCTCCTGATTCGTATTCTCGATTCTAGCTTGACATTCCGGTATCCTTTGACTTTATTGATCTTTCCTGTCCGACCGTTTGATTATTCTCTTGTCCCTTTTCTTAGGGGTACCTCGTCCGCATCTGTCAGGATTAGGCAACAACAACAAGGGCAACATGGGCAACCTGACCAGGTTGGTCAGCAACAAGAGCCAGTACAACCTCAAGAGGCTATTCAAGAAGAGGTGATAGTGGAACCAGCAGTTGGACCGCAGTATCCGGAGGTTCCAACACCACCAATAGTTTCACCTACCCCAGTGGAAGTGGACACACCAGCCCTTCTGGAGATCATGAGAGGGATGATGGCTACTCAGCAACATCAGATGTTAGCCCAGCAGCGCATGCACGCTCAGTTACAAGAGCAGAATGTACTACTTAACCAAGGATTGCAGACAGCTTTGGAAAGAGGGAGAAGGCCAGATTCAGGAGCATCAGCCAGGTTTTGCAAGTACAACCCCCGTCGTTTCGAGGGCACGGAGGATGCCATCTCAGCAGATGCATGGCTTAAGGATATTGAGGCTATTTTGACAGCAGCTAAGGTGCCAGCAGAAGAACGTGTGGATCTAGTGAAGCTGTTACTTCAAGATCTCGTACGTGATTGGTGGGAATCAGAGGAGGTAGGCATCAGACGTCCTGTGGCTTGGGACGATTTTACAGTAAGATTCAAGACGAAGTACTATGGAGTTGTGGCGCAATTTGAGCTACAACAGAAGTTTATCAATCTTAGACAGGCTGGCAAGACTGTAGATGCTTATGCAGCAGAGTTCTGCAGATTGAGTAGGTTCGCCCCAGAGATGGTAGCAACAGAGAGCCAGAGGGCTATGAGGTTCCAGCAAGGGTTTCATCTTGAGCTCTTACAATTGATAGAGGGGCACAATTACCAGACTTTTGATGAAGTATTGACGGCAACTCGAAGGCATGAGATAACCATTCAGAGGCTTGCGGCAAGGACTGGAGGTCAGAAGAGATCCCACAGTCAGATTGAAGGAGGAGGGGGAGCAGCTCCCCGAACAACAGCACCGTCCCTTGGCATCCGCATTCATGATGTGGCAATGCGAGGGCCAGCACCACCACCAAGGCAGCAGCAACAGCATCAGAGGAAGAACCAGCAACCCCCAGCGGGCTGCACTTATTGTGGGAAGATAGGGCACACTAGAGATGTGTGTCGGACATTGAGCGGGCAGTGTTTGATATGTGGAAACCCAGATCATCGGGTTACCACATGTCCCATGAATTCGAGGTCAGGAGGACCAGTACAACAGTTTCCTGCTCTGCCAGCACCAGGAGAAGGACAGTATCGAGGACCAGCGGTAGCAGTGAGACCGTTGGCCCAGCGTCCGTTCATGACGCAGGCTCAGATGTTTCGGCAGCAGGGACCGCCGATGCAACAACACCAGCATAGACCACCCCAGCATCACCAAGGCAGGGGCCAGCGGCAGCACCAGGCTAGGCCGCAGCATGGGAACCAGCAAGGAGGTCGAGGGCAGGCATTCACTCTGTCCTTGGAAGAGGCATTGGCATCGGGAGATGTTGTGGCAGGTAACATTCTCGTCGCCTCTTATCCCGCAGTAGCATTGTTTGATTCGGGAGCATCACACTCATTTATATCTGTACAATTTACAACACGGCTAGGTATGGAGTTCGAGACATTGCCAGGGTGGTTGAATATACTCACTGGTAATGGGCTCGTAGGAGTTAGTAGAGTTATTCTAGCGTGTAGCGTTGTAGTTTGCGGGCATTCCTTACCCGCCCGGTTGATAGAATTTCCTGTTGGAAATTTCGACGTTATCTTAGGCATGAACTGGCTGAAAGACAGTCATGCGATAATAGATTGTCGTAGAGGGAGTGTATCTTTTGATATTCCAGGCATGGAGCGGTTCACCTTAGTCAGATCAGTAGCAACTCAACAAGAGCAGGGAGTAGTGACGGCAATGGAAGAAGTTCAAGTTTCGAAGGTAGTTGAAGAATTTTTGGACGTATTTCCCGAAGAACTTCCAGGTCTACCACCAGTTAGAGATATTGAGTTCAGTATAGAATTGGCACCTGGAACTAAACCGATATCAGATCGGGTTTACAGAATGGCGGATTCAGAGCAGGCCAAGGTATATCAGCACATAGAGGAACTGAAGGAGAAGAAGTTCATCCAAGCTAGCGTGTCACCCTGGGCAGCACCAGTGGTACTTGTGGGAAAGAAGGATGGATCATCCAGATTGTGCATTGATTACAGGAAGCTTAACGCAGCAACAGTGAAGAACAAGTACCCACTACCCAGGATCGACGACTTATCTGATCAGTTGAGCAGGGCCAGAGTTTTCTCCAAGATAGATCTTCGTTCAGGGTATCATCAAGTGAGGGTTCGGAAGGAAGACATTCCCAAGACAGCATTCAGGTCGAAGTATGGGCATTATGAATTCTTAGTAATGCCGTTTGGTTTGACCAATGCTCCAGCAATATTTATGGATTTGATGAACCGCATCTTTATGCCGTACCTGGATCAATTTGTCGTTGTGTTTCTCGACGACATTCTTGTATATTCAACTAGTGAAGAGGAGCATGAAGACCACCTCAGGAAAGTGTTACAGGTTCTGAGAGAGAACCAGTTGTATGCCAAGCTCAGCAAATGTGAGTTTTGGTCGGATCACATTTCATTTCTGGGTCATATCATATCAGGAGCTGGAGTAGCAGTGGATCCCAAGAAGATAGAAGCAGTAGAAAGTTGGCCAGTACCCAAGACCGTAGCAGATGTGCGGAGTTTCTTGGGATTGGCAGGATATTACAGAAGGTTTGTATCAGACTTTGCGAGACTTTCAGCACCCATGACCCGATTGACACGGAAAGATGTACCATTCGACTGGTCGGCAGAATGCCAGACATCATTTGAGAATTTGAAGCAGAAGTTGATATCAGCACCTATTCTTACATTACCAGTTGGACCCGGAGGTTTTACTGTTTATTGTGATGCGTCAGGTAAAGGACTTGGATGTGTCCTCATGCAACATGGGAAGGTGATAGAGTATGCATCTAGGCAGCTTCGAGACCATGAGAAGAATTACCCAACTCATGATTTGGAGTTGGCGGCAGTAGTATTCGCTTTGAAGCTATGGAGGCATTACTTATATGCTGACCGAGTGGAGATGTACACGGACCACAAAAGTCTGAAGTACATCTTTACTCAGAAGGAACTGAACATGAGGCAGAGAAGATGGTTGGAGTTGATCAAGGATTACGACGTGGAGCTTCAGTATCATCCAGGCAAGGCTAATGTGGTAGCAGACGCTCTTAGCAGGAGAGGCGGCGCATTTATGTTGACAACACAGAAGCACATTTTAGAAGACCTTCAGGAGATGGGCATCGAGGTTATACTTCCTAGTGATGTAGGAGTTCTGGCGAGTCTACAAGTTCAATCCAACTTGGTAGATAGGATCAAGGCAGCTCAGACACAAGACCCAAGGATTCAGAAGCTTAGGGAAGAATGTGAGTCAGGACTCAGGAAGGAGATGCAGATTCATGAGGATGGTACACTTAGGTTTGGGTCACGTCTATGTGTGCCTAGTGGAGATATCAGACATGAGGTTGTGACTGAAGCTCACAGTTCCCAGTATTCTGTACACCCTGGAGGGACCAAGATGTACCAAGATATCAAGCAGCACTTCTGGTGGAATGGAATGAAGAGGAAGATAGCTAGATTTGTTTCCCGTTGCTTGGTATGTCAGCAAGTGAAGGCAGAGCAGCAAAGGCCAGCTGGATTATTGCAACCGCTTCCTATCCCGGAATGGAAGTGGGAGCATATCACAATGGACTTTGTGACCGGTTTACCGAGATCACCAAGTGGTAAAAATGCTATTTGGGTGATAGTAGATCGGCTTACAAAGGTGGCGCACTTTCTTCCTTTCAGAGTAGGTCAATCTACGGAGAAGTTGGCAGAATTGTATATGCAGCAGATAGTCAGACAGCATGGGGTCCCAGTCAGTATTGTGTCAGACAGAGATACCCGTTTTATATCACATTTTTGGAAGAGCTTACATCATAGCCTGGGTACCAAGTTAAGGTTTAGCACGGCTTACCATCCCCAGACAGACGGGCAATCAGAAAGAACAATTCAGACTTTGGAAGACATGTTGCGAGCTTGCACTCTGGATTTTGGAGGATCTTGGGAGAGCCACCTGCACTTAGTCGAGTTCTCGTACAATAACAGTTATCAAGCAAGTATCCAGATGACGCCATTTGAAGCACTATATGGTAAGAAGTGTAGGTCACCACTAGCGTGGGACGATATTGGGGAGAGAAAGATGTTAGGCCCGGAGATGATTGTTCAGACAGTGGAAGTGATTAAAGGAATTAGAGAGCGACTTCGAGTTGCGCAGGATCGGCATCGTCATTGGGCAGACCAGCATCGTAGGCCGCTAGAATTTTCTGTTGGAGACCACGTATTCTTGCGGATCTCACCTACCCGTGGGGTCATTAGATTTGGCATTCGCGAAAAGTTGAGTCCCCGATACGTGGGCCCATTTGTTATCCTTGAGAGGGTAGGCGATGTTGCATATCGTTTATCCCTTCCACCTTCGTTACGAGAGGTGCATGACGTATTTCATGTATCTCAGTTGCGAAGGTATGTATCGGACCCAAGCCATGTCCTTGATCATTCTGAGCTGGTTGTTGGTACCAACATGTCTTACGAGAAACAGCCTGTGTCTATTTTGGACCGAAGAGAGAAGATACTCAAGAACCGAACAATTAACCTTGTCCGGGTTGCTTGGGGTCATCACTCTTTAGGAGAGTCAACGTGGGAACGTGAGGATGATATCCGTTCATGGTATCCGCACCTGTTTGACTCACAAGGTATATTTTCTTCTGTATACCTTGATTGTCTTAACTCCTCATGCTTGTCACCTTATGAGTAGAATTACTTAATGTTGTAGATTGTTAGATGTAGATACATTACTTGTTATTATCATTGTAGAATGATTGCTTACTCAATTGTTTATACTTAGATTAGTTTAGCTTCGATATTTCTATCATGCTTAGATCTGAAATTTCGAGGACGGAATTTTTCTAAGGAGGGTAGAGATGTCACTTCCCGTTCCCAGAATACGTATTTATTTAATAGTTACCATGTATTATTCTGTATTTAAATTTTTGTAAATTTATGTTAGTTAATTAATCTGCTCTTTAAATTTTCATGTTAATTTATTTCCTGCAATTTTATTTCTGCACTTTATTTTCTGCTTTTATTCCTGCATTTATTTTCTGCTTTTACCTCTTTGCTTTGCTTGCGGGTTGGCCTTGGATGAACCCATTGGACCCGGCCCAATACTCCCACCTACCACCACCCTTTCATTTAAAGCCCAAAACCATTTCTCTCTCTTCATTACTTCTTTCCATTTCACTTCTTCTTCCTCATAACTCTCCCACCAACCTAGAAGAGATAGGCAAGTGCCAACTTGCTTGATGATGGATCCCCATTATTATTGTTCCATCATCTTCTTCATTTGATTCTAAGTCTCTTTAGTACTTAGCATTTTCAATTTCCATGGCTTATTTGTTGTAGATCTAAGTTTGATACATTTTTGGATTTCTTAGGTTTTGATCTAGTAAACCTTGTTATCTTCAAGTTTCGATGGTTCCATGTTGTAGAGAATTTCGTTCTACCCAATTTTGACCTATGGAAGTCCATATTTGGGCTTGGGATGAAGGATTTATGAAGCTTGGAAGCAATGGTTCCCATGGTTCTGTTCTCAGAAAAATTCGGAGAAGAAGAACCGTCCCAGCCGCATGAAATCTTCATTCTTCAGCGCATGGAAATCTTTATTCCCACAGAAATCTTCATTCCACAGCGCATCAAATCATCACTTCCCACAGCCAAGGCGCATGAATCTATTTATTTCCCAATCACTTCCCACAGCTAAGGCGCATGAATCTATTTATTTCCCAATCACTTCCCACAGCCAAGGCGCATGAATCTATTTATTTCCCAATCACTTTCCATAGCCAAGGCGCATGAATCTATTTATTTCCCAATCACTTCCCACAGCCAAGGCGCATGAGTTATTTATTTCCCAATCACTTCCCACAGCCAAGGCGCATGAATCTATTTATTTCCCAATCACTTCCCACAGCCAAGGCGCATGAATTTATTTATTTCCCAATCACTTCCCACAGCCAAGGCGCATGAGTTATTTATTTTTCAATCCTTTCCCTCAGGCGCATGAGTTTATTTATTTCTCAACCCTTTCCCTCAGGCGCATGAGTTTATTTATTTCCCACAGATTCCCTCAGGCGCATGAGTTTATTTATTTCCCACAGCTTCCCTGAGTTTATTTATTTCTCACAGCCACCTTCCTCAGGCGCATGAATTTATTTATTTCCCAATCACTTCCCACAGCGCATGAGTTTATTTATTTTCCAATCATTTCTCTCAGACGCATGATATTATTTATTTTCCAACCTTTCCCACATCAGCGCATGAGATTTATTTCCCACAGTATTCCTCAGGTGCATGTTTCCCAATCATTTTTCACAGCGCATGAGATTATTTATTTCCCAATCATTATTTATTTCTCCATTTTATTTCCCGAATTGGCATTAATTAACATTGATTGTTATCTTGATTAATTATTGATCATGCGTTCCTAGATGGAACTAAGAGACTGGCTAGTCGTCTTATTGAATTAAATGGAATAAGATACGTTCATATTTGCAATCGATTGGCCAATCCCAAATATTGACATATAGATACATGCAGGCTACAATTTATTTATTTATTTTTACGAAAGCAGCATGTGTACTTTATGGTCAAGGCATGATTATTCCGTGGTTAGTTTTAATTGTTGCATTACGCTATGTAAGACCTACAACCTAACCGCACGGGTATCGTTGTAGAGCTGGGCATATCGTACTTTGTACGGAAGTACTCATTCTGAATGACCATGATCCACGGCATGGGATTTCACTTAACGTAGAGGCTACTAAGTTAAATAAAATAATGATTGCATGGAGAGAATGAATTTCCGAGTTCTTACATGGCAGCCCTCTTTGGGACTATTAGTGCCCAACAGGCCGGCTGGTTCCCACAGATACTGCAAATCTGCCACACGGACAGGGAGCGGTATCTACTTATATTATTGTTGTAGGTCCTAAAAAATCAAGTTGCATCAATCAACAAAGTCAAGAAATCAAGAAACCCATCATTTGGATGAATTGCGCAGACAATAGATTGCGCAGCAATCCGATTGCGCATACTGCTTTACGCACACTTCCAACTGCGCAGACTGACGTGGCAGAAGTCATCATTACCAAATCAAATCAAATCTTTTCTGACAACTGACAGCACGAATAACAAGGAATCTGTTCGTTTCCTGTGCCGCACAGTGCTCGAGGGCGGCTGACAGCTGGCAGCGCAAACCAATCCTGCGCAGTTTGAGTCTGCGTAAACCATGTATGCGCAATTCAACTCTGCGCACTCCATCAATATAATTGTTAAGTTACACGTGGCATTCATGCCATCGATTGCTCATTACGTGGCAACTGTTTATGCACGATCATGCGCATTTCTATCAAATGATGCCATGTGTCCATGATAGTTGGCCCACGATCCAGTAACTGTCTGCGCAAATCAATGTTGCGCAAACCAATGCTGCACAAATCATCCTGCGCAGTCCAAAATAACTGAAAGTTAGTTATTTTCAGAACTCTATAAATAGAGTTTCAAGTCTTCATTTTAAAGGGGATCAAGATCAGAGATCAGAAATCAGAGAGTTCAGGAGTTCTTGCCAAAGTGCTGCTGCATTCTTCCGAGACATTTGTCTTCAACTTCAGAGGCTTTTGCCTTCAGTTTCCAGAGTTGTTTTCAACTTCAAAGGCTTCGTCTTCACAGTTCACATCGTCCAAGGGATAAAGCAATCGTCATCAAGATTGGATTCCTATAGTTGTAATTTTCTCAGAATTCTTGTAATCTTTATTACAGTTTGTATCAATAAAGTTCTATACTTTTGTTTTTGCAAACAAAATGGCGACTCTGCTGGGGACAACTTTCTCCTCCGACGAGGAAGTAGCAACTCAATGTGACGTAGCATCTATCGGAAAGACGCAGAAGACGCTGGTTGTTAAGGTCAATCAGACAGCTTACAAGGCGATGCTCAACTCCAAGACCACTCCCCGTACTGTAGCCTCTCCTGCTAAGAGCAAAGTGCGCTCAGTTTGGGTCTCCAAGTCTGCACAATCTGGCATTTTTTCCACCAAGGATGCTGTACCAACTGTTGCACAATCTGCTAGTCAGACTGTTGCACAAAATGCTGTACCAACTGTTGCACAATCTGCTAGTCAGACTGCTGCACAAACTGCTGTGCCAACTGTTGTACAGTCTGTCTCAGCAACTGCTGCACAATCTATTGCAGTCAAGACTGCGCAATCTGTTGCAACTGTTGCGCAAGCTACTTCATATGCTGCCTTGTCAAAACAGAAGACTCCTATGACTCTGGCGCAATTGGCAGTGGCTTTTCCTGCGCAAAATAGCACTCCAGTAACTAAAGTGCTTCCCAAGCACTCTAAGACAAGAACTCCTGATGCACTTCCTGCCAAAGCTTCTAATGCACAAATGACTAGTGCACCTTCCATCCATGCGCAAACCAAGTCTGCGCAATCCAAGAAAAATAGCCTTTTGGCTAAATTTCCGGCTTCTCATAATAAAAGAAGAGATTCTACTCCTCTTCCCAAACACCCTATTGCCCCTGCGCAATCCATTGAAGGTAGTCCTTTGACTATTCCTCCTTCTCTTCAAAGCAAAGGAAAAGGTCCATTGGTCTTTTCTCAAACTTCCTTGTCTCATGACTTGGAAAATAACAGAGGGAAACGCTCTTTAGCTAACCCTTCATCTCAAAACAAAGGAAAAGGTCCTTTAGTCTTTTCTCAGTCTTCTTCAGTCTTTACTGAAGAAGATCCATCTCAATGTGTCTCGGCTCCAATCAATTCAAGAACTCTGGTAAACAAGGATTCTTCTTTCCTTTATAACAAGAGTACTTGTACTAATCAAAGAGGTATTCTGCCTACTCCGATAGCAGAATTCCAGGACCTCCCGACTCTCCAAATTTGTCGTTCCAGACAGGGAAAACTGTTAGTGTCTCAAACAGAAACTCCTGGGGGTGAATTTGCAGATCTAAGAACATATCTTAACAGGCCAACTTCGGCAAAACGTAAGCAACCTATGCCGAAGGTCAAGCCTCAAAGACAAACCTCCAGGAACAAAAATCCTGATACCTATGCCAATGAAGTGAGTACTTCCCTGTATACTCAAGGGACTAAACATTTGAAGAATCGGAACCATGTTCTGAATATTGTTAAAGAACATATTCCTCGAACCTTTTCTCATCCTGGCATGGTTTCTGATCTCCGAGAACATCTCAGACAAAAATGGGATAATGCCTCAACTCCTCCAGTTCAATCATCTGATCATCACTGTAATCATAAAGTCATCATCCAATGCTGTTGTCAAACGACAAAACGATCTGTCTTCGATCGTTTAACTTTTGCTAAATCTGAACCTATGTCAGAAGAAGATGAAGTTTTGTATGCTTCTGTTAACATGACTTCCCGAGACACTGGAGGTAAAAGATGCTCTAAGCATGGTAGACTCCGCAAGCCAAGCCAACGGTATTTGAAATTACTTCAAGAATCTTCAGAAGGAGTATTTCAACATACCCGTTCCCGAAGCCGAGATACAATCGGTCAAAGGAATCTTCCTCAAAATCCTTCAAGTCATCTCCCTGTTTCTCAGTCAGGAGATGATTCATTTTCTGATTATGATGCATACAGTGAAAGTTCTGAACAAACAGTATCTTCCACTATGCCAAGAGAAGTGACGGCTTATGTTGTCACCGATGATCCAGATGCTTCAACCTCCACAAATCAAGAACAGCGAATTGCTGCACTTGAAGATAAGCTAAAGACCATGGCTGAAATGGTCGCTAGTATGCATTCCATCATTATAGCACAGCATGTTACACCACCAACAACACCTATTACTAGTCCAGAGATCATAGCGTCTTCAATACCTGCCAATACTGGGCTGGGGGTAGTGCCTCCCCAAATGCCTCCTGTACAAGTGCAAGTACAAACTACGCCTAGCCATTCAGGAGCTGGGGGTAGTGCTTACAACGCTGTTCCTCCTCCTACCACTACAATTCAACCTGCTCCTTTTTCTTCATCAGAAGACGCCAATGAAGCTGTCAAACTCTTACGAACCCAGTTTGAAGCATTTATAGAGAAAGACAATCTACAAAGGTTGGGGATTAAACAGCCCTATCCGGTTGAATGGAAGGACGTCCCGTTTCCCCCAAAGTACAAAATCCCTACAATCTCTCTGTTCGATGGCAGTACTTTCCCGAGTCAATTCATCAATCATTTTGAGGTAATGACTGTTCAACTTCAGCCAAATGACGCTCTTCTTACCAGAGTGTTCGTCGGTTGTTTAGCCGGCGTAGCATACGACTGGTACAGAAGTTTGCCCGATGGTTGCATTACTTCTTTTTCAGGTCTCAAACAAATCTTTCTGGAACGGTTCTATGAAGGATTTAATGATATGACGATGTCAGCTCTCAACAAAATCAAACAAAAACATAATGAAACTGCTGAGAGCTTTATCGAACGGTTCCACCGTGAAGCTTTGAAAATGCCTCCAGGGACTCCAGCTGCTGTCACTATTGATACTTGTAAGGCAAATCTTTTACCTATTATCAGTATGTGGACGGGATCTACCCAATTCCAAGATTGGCCCTCATTCATCGTCAACGCCAAAGCCGCTGAAGTAAGTGCCGACAAGTTTAAACAATTGGGGGTACAAATGTCTAACCCTGATCGCGATGAGCATCAGAATTCAGGTGGTGGCAATCGCCAGAACAATCGCAAAGCGAAAGAGACTTTAAACATTAACTTGAACAAAAATAAAGAATCTTTGGCTGTCAATGTGGCCCCACCTACATCTACTCCTACTCCTTCTGCACCTCCACCGAGGGAACCTCGTCCGAAGGTAGAATATTCCTTTGACGAAAATGACACGGCAAGTATCTTTGAGTGTTTACTCAAAAGCAACAAAATTCAACTCCCTGATCCAAAGAAACCTGATGAAGTCAATAAGACTGATCATCCCAAGTATTGTGTCTATCACCGATTCATTGGACATCCTACTCGAGCATGCTATGTGCTCAAAGGTAAGATTCAAGAGCTTGTTAATGCAGGTGTAGTCACTTTGCAACAAGATGAGAAGACTGTTACTGCAAATATGGTTTCAGTCTAATTTGGAGATTTTCCTCCGCAGATGAAACAGCATGGTGTCATTCCAATTCCTAAAGCAACCCTTGAGATTGAGAATCTTCCGCTTCCATCCAATGAAGGTCTTATTCCCTTGTCTCTTGACAATGGTGAAATTATGTGGATCCATCCTGATCTTGCTCCAGAATTTGAGATATCTTCCAAGAAGAAAATTCGTTCTAAAGGCAAGACCAAAATCTGCAACATGGTATCTTTTGATCCCATTGTTGACGAAGAGATTCTGTTAGGCACAAGATCAGGAAAAGCTTATTTGAAAGATCATTCTGAAGGGCAAAAGGATCCTGTTTCTTCTTCCGAACCTGTTCTGGTACAACCTGCATCTGTTGAAGAGGTCCCTTCTACATCTTCACCAGTTGTAGTATCAATTTCTCCTAAGCCAACAACGGCTGACAAAGGCAAGCAACAAGTTCGATTTGACAAACCTCTAAAGAAGTCATCTCCTACTAGGCTTGAGAAGCCTTATAATTTTGATATATTGGCTCAATTAGCCAATACACCAGCCAGGTTGTCAATCTTTGAACTCTTGCGTCTTTCCAAAGAGACACGAGAAACTCTAAGTGAAGCTTTGATGCAGGCTGAAACTTGCTTAACTCTTCTCAAGAAGCCAGAATCAGAATCAGTCTCTTGTCATCACAATCATAGTGTCTTGGAACTGATCCCAAATATTACCTTCACTCAGGATGATATGTTAATGGAAGATAATAGACATGATCGTCCTCTTTATTATACGGGTTATGTAGATTCAATGAAGGTTGATCATATCCTGATAGATCCAGGGTCTGCACTTAGTATTATGCCAAAGACAATGCTAGATGCATTGAAGATACCAGTGCATAGTCTTTCAACCACGATCACTACTATTCTGGGATTTAATCAAGGAAAGAGTGAACCTTTGGGCAAGATTCGTCTAAAACTCCAAATAGACAATCTTCGCACAAAGGTGACCTTTTATATCATTGACAATCATGGTTGTTCTTATAATGCTCTCCTGGGAAGGCCATTCCTCCATGAACATAATGTCGTTCCATCAACTCTTCATCAATATTTTAAATACGTTGATGACAAAGGACAAGTTCATAAGGAAGTCGCGGACCTTTATCCTTTCAAGGGTATTGAAGCTTATTGTAACGATGCTCGTATGTACAAGGATGAATTTATGAAGGTAGTATTGGCTATGGATACTGAAGAAGATCAAAAAGCAGTACCTCAAGACACTCTTATCATACCTGTTAAGGGGCGAGTCTCTCATCCTCAATCTTCCAAGCCACTGGTTATTCACTTACCAGTTCAAAAGAAATCAGTTGATACTGATGAAAATCAAAGGGAGCTCACCTCTTCTGAGCCACTTGTTATCGACTTACGTCGCAACAAAGACAAAAAGCAGCTCATTCCTTCTGAGCCACTTGTTGTTGATCTAAATCGCAACAAGGAAAAAAGGGAGCTCACCTCTTCTGAGCCACTTGTTATTGACCTCCGTCGTAACAAGTCTCCTCCACGTTCTTCTTCTCCCCCTCTTGTAATCAATTTGACCAAATCTGCTAAGGTTAAAGGTCCTGTTGTAAATACTGATGTACAAATCAATGAAAAAGCATCTACTTTCCAGTATACTGATGTTATTTATTATACTAAAAGTTATTTGGATATGTTAGATAGCTTCCAATCAATTACACTGGGAGTCGTATAATCTCTTCAGACAGAAGTCTCGCTTGAAGATCCAGATGATTCTTACCGTATTCATCCTTCTTTAAAGAAAGGTAAAAGTTCAGCTTTTTTATATAAAAGACCAGAAACAAAGATTAATTATACGGATGATAGCAAAGTTAATGATACGGGACGTCTCCAGTTCCATCGTTATAGTCAACAATCAAAAGACATCCTCCGAAAGATGGGTTACGACTTTAAGAGCGGCCTTAACTACGGTAAAGGTAGACGAACTCCCATTCGTACAACAGTTCCAAACGGAAAATCACAAATGTACTATGACAGGACCAAGAAAGGTCTCGGATATACTTCTCCTCCACTGTTATCCCCAGCAGCTTCTGAATCAGATAGTAAAGAACGTTCTAACTCTTCTGATTCCAGATCATGGGATTCCGATACCAGCATCGGTGAAGTCCATCGTATAATTGTATCTTCTAACATGGTCTCTGTTGAACTACCAGAAGACTGTGATGAAGATGTTGAAGAAAGTCCGGAAACAGATCCTTGGGCTCAACATATGGATAACCAATGGGTACTTTGATTTGAACAACGTGAACCTCCTACTGAAGATCAACTACTTCAAATTGATGTAGGAGAAATAGATTCACCTCGGCCAATTTTTATTAGCAAGAATCTTCCAGAAGCAGACAAACAAGAGTTGATTCTTCTTATTAAAGAATATATCGACGTCTTTGCCTGGAGTTATGAAGACATGCCAGGTTTAGATCCTAAGATTGCTACTCACAAACTGAACATTCTTCCTAATGCTAAACCAGTCAAACAGCAACAAAGGCGATTTAAGCCTGAAATGATGGACGCAATTGATGATGAAGTCAAGAAGCTCATCGCTTGTGGCTTTATTCGAGAAGAGCAGCATCCTGATTGGGTAGCCAATGTCGTCCTAGTTCTGAAGAAAACTGGAAAAGTTCGAGTCTGCATCGACTTCCGAGATCTCAATGAAGCATGTCCAAAAGATGAATTTCCTCTTCCTATCACAGACGTCATGATTGACAATACTTGTGGGTTCGAAAGGATATCTTTTATGGATGGATTTTCCGGGTATAATCAGATCAAAATGCATCCTGAAGATGAAAAGCATACATCTTTCCGCACTCCTCGTGGTGTTTATTGTTATACAGTGATGCCATTTGGTCTTAAAAATGCTGGTGCAACTTACCAACGTGCTATAAGTACTATTTTCAAAGATCATCTTCGCAAAACAGTCGAATGTTACGTGGACGATATTGCTGTTAAAAGTCGTCTAAAAGAAGATCACCTCCAAGATTTGAGAACAATATTTAATCTCATGCGTCAACATCAGCTCAAGATGAATCCCACCAAGTCATTCTTGGGTGTCTCTAGTGGCAAGTTTCTCGGCTTCGTCATTACCTCTAAGGGTATACACGTGGATCCCGAGAAGATCAAAGCCATCCAAGAGATGCGTCCTCCACGCAACCTAAAAGAGCTACGAGGATTCCAAGGCCGACTTGCGTACATCAGGCGATTCATTTCGAACTTGTCTGGACGCTGCAGACTATTCACTCAATTAATGAAGAAGGGTGTATCTTTTGTTTGGACTGAAGAATGTCAACGAGCATTCGACGATATCAAACAATATCTTATGAACCCACCGGTTTTGGTGCCACCTATCTCTGGCATTCCATTCTTGAAGTATGTCCGTGCTATGGACCATTCATTAGGTGCCTTACTTGCCCAAAAGAACAAAGAAGGCCATGAACAAGCTATATACTATCTTAGCCGAACTATGATTGGTGCTGAACACCGTTATAGTCCTGTCGAGAAAGAATGCTTGGCTCTCATGTTTGCTGTGCAAAAGACGAGGCATTATATCATTGGTCAAACTATTCACGTTATATCTCGAGTTAACCCTCTCCGGGTACTCATGAAGAAACCAAGTACACTTAATTCTCGGTTGGCTACATGGGCAATCCTGCTAGCTCAATATGATATGGTGTATATTCCACAAAAGTCTGTCAAAGGTCAAGCGCTGGCGGACTTCTTAGCAGCTCATCCTGTGCCTGAAACATCTAAACTCTATGACGAAATTCCTGACGAGACGTTAGAAGTCAACATGATCTCCGAAGAGTTTCCAACCTGGCGTTTATTCTTTGATGGTGCATCAAGAATTGGACCAAATGGTGCTATAGTGGCAGGTGTTGGAGTTGTTCTCGTTTCTCCAGACGGATTAATTATCCAAAGAGCCTACTCTCTAGATGAGCCTTGCTCTAACAACGTGGCAGAGTACAATGCTCTACTCATTGGCCTTCAGTTAGCCAAACAACTAGACATCGAGTATCTTAAAGTTTATGGTGACTCTAAGTTGGTTGTTAATCAGGTTAGAGGAACCTATGAAGTTCGCCATCAAGATCTGGTGCCTTACTTTGAAGCAGCAATCAACATGGCTACATCATTCAAAGCTTTCTTCATCGAATATGTACGCCGAGCTTGCAATACTGAAGCAGATGCTTTGGCCAATCTTGCAGCAGTTTTAGCCATCCCTATCAGAAGACAGCAAGTGGTGGTCATCTCTAATCGAGAACTGTTCTGTGTCGAAAACAATCGTAATATTGAGTTCAGTAATCTTACTGAAGTCAATGTTATCAGTGAAGATTGGAGGACTCCTTTTATCGATTTCGTATTACATGACATACTCCCTGAAGATCCTAAGGAGGCTACAAGCATTCGACGTCGATCTCTACGATTTTACTACAATCAAACCACCAAAGCACTCTATCGGCGAACTTATGATGGTCTTCTTCTACGCTGTTTAGCTGGTGATGAAGCCAAACAAGTGTTGCGTGAAGCTCATGATGGCGTTTGTGGAGCACATCAACCTGGTCCTAAATTACAGGATCGCATTAGACGTATGGGTTATTATTGGCCCTCTATGGTATCAGATGCCATTGAATATGCAAGGAAATGTCGTGCTTGTCAAATCCATGCAGACTTCATTCATCAACCCTCGGAGTTCTTACACCCGACTGCTGCTTCATGGCCTTTTGAAGCTTGGGGTATAGACATCATAGGTCCTATTAATCCTCCTTCTTCTAGAGGACATCGGTTCATATTGGCGATAACCGATTACTTCTCCAAGTGGGCCGAAGCTATACCTCTGGCTGAAGTCAAGACTAGCAGTGTCATCAATTTCGTTAAACACCATATCATATATAGATTCGGTGTACCTCGCAGAATCATTCATGACAATGGACCTTAATTCATTAGTCAGAAGTTCACTAGATTCTGTGATGATCATCGGATTAACAATATTGCTTCGACGGCGTACAATCCTGCCGCTAATGGTTTAGCTGAAGCCTTTAACAAAACCATTATTAAGCTCCTTAAGAAGTTTGTATCCACTAACAAACGGAATTGGAGTGAAAAACTTGGCGAATGTCTTTGGGCCTATCGAACTACAGTCCGCAATCCCACCGGCTTTACACCTTTCTCTTTGGTGTATGGCTGTGAAGCTGTCATTCCTTTGGAGTTACAAATTCCTTCTTTAAGGATCGCTATTGCCAATGAGATTACCACAGAAAATAATGACCTTCTTCGACTCCAAGAGTTGGAAGCATTGGATGAAAAGCGGTTAATGGCTCAACAGCATATTGAGTTATACCAAGCCCGCATCTCAAAGACATTTAATCGTAAAGTGAAGGTCAGAGTCTTTCAGCAAGGAGAACTTGTTCTAACGGTCAGACGTCCTATGACTATGACTCATTTGAGCAAAGGGAAATTCGATGCAAAATGGGAAGGTCCCTATGTTGTGAGCAAAGTCTTCTCAAATGGTGCTTATCAACTTTCAGAACTTGATGGTCGAGTTGCTATGATGCCTATCAATGGCAAATTCTTAAAGAAGTATTATGTATAAATGTAAATATTTGTAAATTATCAGACAAGATCAAGTTTATAAATAAAATATAAATTTTATTTCATCATATGATAGTACATAATATTAAAGGTCACTATCATCTTTCTCTACATTTGGACGAGGGCCACTGCCGTCCTTCTCAAAAATATGATCAGTAAAAGAGTCGAGAACCTCCTTGCTGGATCCCACAAGAAACTTGCAGGCAGCCATCCTCATGGCTTCTTCTTCTTTAGTCCTTCCGGGTTCAAGCAGGAAGTCCAGAATGTCTCGTGGTGGCTGAGGTGTAGACGAACCTTCGCCTGCTTTTGTCTCCTTCGGTTGGATTGGATCGGCAAGGCGTTCTTCAGTGCCCTTCTCAACCTTCGAGGCGATTTCGGCCTTCTTAGATGCTTCTCCGGACGACATTTTTATGTTGAAGAGCAGAAGTGTTTATTCCTGTCAGATTTTTGCTATATTTATATAGACAGAAGTTCTTCAAATAATGAAACGACGGTTCATCCGTTCATTTATTACATTCATCCGATGGTTCATCCGTTCATTAACTTCCGACGGTTCATCCGTTCATTTATCACATTCATCCGACGGTTCATGCGTTCATTTATCACATTCACCTGACAGTTCATCCGTTCATTTATTTACACTCATCCGACGATTTGTCCGTTCGTTAATCTCTGACGGTTCATCCGTTCTTCTATTGTGACGGTTAACCCGTTCATTTATTATCATTTGACAGTTAATTCGTTCATTTCAATATTATTTGACGATTTACTCGTTCTTTCATTGTTACTTGACGGTATTCCCGTTCACTCATTTTTCATATACATTGACGATTCATCATCGTTCATCTTCTACATCAGCAACTTGTCATTTTCGATTAAGTTGTCAATAAATATCTATCTATTATTTATATCTGAATAAGATATGCAATAAATAATGGAGCCACAACAAAATGTCTTTTATTTAATCAGAATATAAGACAGTACAAAAATACTTCCACAGCAACAAAAACAAAGATACAAAAGAGTTTTAATCAAGAGGGAGGAACAATCAAATTGTTGATCTGTTGCTTCAAGGTCTGCAACTCTTCTTCGTGACTAGTTGTTACTCTCATTCTTGCTTCTTCCATCCCTTTTTCTTCATCAAAAACAGGCATATCTATTGTCCTGCGGGTAATTTCAGCACTATGAGTCTCTTCATACTCATTTTTCTCTTGAATTAGGGCATTGAGTTGTTCAATCATAAGTCGTTGATTGGCAGTTTCTTCTTCAAATTCCTTCTGAAGGCGAATGATTTTCGCTTTCAATCCAGTAAGCCTCTGTCCTTTGTTCTCAGCTGCCAAAGTAACTGATTCTATCTTTGAGTTGAATTCAGCGGACTTTGCAGAATGAGCTTCTAAAAGGTTCTGAAGGTTTATCCTTTCAATATCAGCTTCTTGGGCTAGTCGCTCATATTCGGCTTGCACCAGAGAATCTATATTCTTCTTCTTGAGCTCTTTATATTTCTTGATGGATACTTCCAACTCATCCAATATATGTTCAAGAATAATGGCTTGAGCCTCATCTCCTTGATCCTTTATGGCTCTTATTAAAAAAAAGTTGGCTTCCTAACCATAATAAAGTCAGCTCCTTCCTTCTCTATTATCTTATGGGCAAGAGATCCCAACGATTCAAAAAAGCACTTGGTAAATGATTGTACAACTTGCTGATTGATGGCTATAGTTCCAGGAGTCGAAGCTACCCCTGTTGAGGATGGGGTAGTCGGTTGCTCAATCCTTTGCTGCTGAATGATAGGCTCTTTAAACAAAGGAGCCAGAGTGGAACTAGCTGCTCCTCCTGTTTGTTCTTCTGCAAAAAGTAAAATTATTATTTTACTAATTTGCCAATAAACAAAAAGATCAAATTAAAAAAAGCAGTCTTACCTTGATTGGATCTAACAACAACTGCATTTCCTGCTGGAATAGACTCCCGTTGAACGGAAGTAGCTTCAATTGCGACAGCTTGGCTGCTGCCCGCTTCAGAGCCGCAAGATAAGTGATGGCTACTACTAACAACTACCGTTGGAATAGGCACCATAGCCAGGTCCATCGGAGGTGTTGGTAGAGTATCAAGACCTGCAAGAACTACAAATGAAGATATTAGATATCAATCTATTTTAAAGAAAGAAGATTGTTAAATCTCATTTTATACCTTGGGGTTCGGTGGCGGGATTCTCTTGCTGAACATCTTCACCAGCCACTTCTTCAGGAGATATTTCTATCTCGACGTCTTCATCAGGGTTAACAACCTTTTCTACGGACGCCTCTACTTCAATATCCTTTTTAGGATCCGAAGCATCGTCGGCGGTATCAAGAGATATGTGTTCTTCGTTGTCCCCTTCAGGATTCTGTATATACTTATCAACATTTCCGGACGAAGAGCTTTCTTCATCCTTATCTTCTTCTTCTTCTTGGGCTGCATTCCCACTGTCAGTTGCGGTTAGATCCTCCTGCAGACTATAACAATCTTCTAAAGCTTCGATCATTTCACGCTCTTCTTCTTTACGAAAAGTCTTTGGAGTAGGAGGAAGCTGAGTCGTCTCCGCGACAGGAGAAAGGGGTCGTGTAATATTTAGCTCCTCTTCAATGATGTTTTCTCTGAGTATTTCAACTTCAGTTCTGGGGTCAAGATCTCCCCTTTGTTCAGTCTCTTCAAGGATTTTACTCCCTGTTTCAGAAACAGGGGTGGGAGATGGCATTATAAATCCTGCTGCAGCATCTACTGAAGTCAGGAGTTGTTTGGAAGAAGAGGCTTCTAAATTTCTTCTGGTGACCAACTTCTTCTTCTTTCTGTGTAGAGGTCTGTCGGGACTCTCTACATTTATTGGTGCTGTTTGCTTCTGTACAGAAGTTGGTGTAGTAGCAACTTCCTGATTTGTCTCGGCTAGCTGCCTAGATTTGGATCTTGTAGTCACTTTATCAGAAGAATGCTCCAAGACCAATTTCTTCTTTGCTGCAGGAGCAGGAGGCTCCTCTCTTCTTCTTTTCTTGGCAGGAGACTTTCCCACTCTCAGAGAGATACACATTGCTGCGTTTACTTCTTGTTGGAACATCATTTCTCTTGAAGTTTCTAGGGGTTCATCCGCCGGCTCGTTTGCCTCATCATTGGCAGGGATTGATAAAGCTATCCTCCCTTTCCTCAATCTTATCGCAGAAGCAAAACTATCGGCGAGATTAAAGTTCTCGGCAAAAATATTTGCAGATGTGTAAAATACCGAGTATGTAAAGAGCATCCGAGGCCCTTGAGGAGTGCTCTTTGGTGGCATCGAGAAGGTAGCCTTTGTGTCACGGGCATTGTAGTAGGCCCAAGCTCGGGCCCCGTCAATCAAGAAACCCTTGCCCTGAAGGCAGGTGATTGCGTTCCCTACGTGGAACTGATCATACCCAAATTGTCTAGCAAAACGGCTAGGGAGGTATGGTTCCAAAAAGCATTCTTCTTCAAAGCGGTATACTAAATGAGATGGTCGAATTGTCTTCAACCATTCAAAGGCCACACGGTTTAAGGGCTGCAGCTTTGAATCTACCATGTTGGGTGGCATCTGGTCATGATCGGCCGGGAGAGGGGCGCAACAGAAGTTCCATCCTCTGTTCAAATTTAAAACAAATCTGTACTCACTCAGAGAGGTGTACTTCCATTTACCCTGAGAATCTCTGCGCAAGAAGCTGCCATCTACTGGTCCCATACCAGGGTCCATTAAAGTTGGATAGTGGAGGAGTAACCATCCAAAGAGATAAGTATACGGCAGTTCGAGACGGGGGAATTCTTTCTCTCCCTTTGCCTTCAGCATCGAGTCAACATACAAGCGAAGACTCGCATTTCAATCTGCAGGTCATTGCCGATAATAAGTCAACCTTATAACCGAAGACTAGTTTGACGGCAGCAAAAAGTACACCGCGATGAAAACGGTCCACTGCACTAGATCCCGGGACCACAAATCGTCTGAGCCAGTGTGTCAGAAACCCTGCTAACTGGGCTTCTTTGGACATGGGTCTGTAACCCATTCTCAAAAAACTCTCCAAAATGTCACCTTTCTTTAAAGGTGGACATTGATGATCATCCTTCATTTCCTTATCATAATGTTTACTTTCTTCCATCATCTTCATGACTTCTGTGCTATTTAAGGGTTTGAAAAAATTAGGGTAACACTTGTCGTTCTCCTTAGTTTTCTTTTCCTCTAAATGGTTGAGAAACAAGTATGGAAGCCACTTCGAAGAATAGCAAGTGTTGGCCGTAGCACTTTTATAGTACAAAGAGCAAATCTTGTAATGGCATAGCAGTTCCTCAAACACTGCTACCATTCCAGCATTTTCTTTTCTGAGTTTCTCTAACTCATCATTTGTGGGAACAAACTCCTCATACGGAGCATCCGCCATGGGCAAGTATGAGATGTACTTCATCTCGTGGAGTGCAAACCCCATCTCTCCACCCGGGGTCATGAAGGTTCCTGTTCTGTAATTGTATCGCTCAGCCAAGGCCAAGAACATATGAGGGTTAGGAGCAAACCCGTATACAGTGGCATGCACTGCTTGAAACAGGTTAATTTGTTGGAGTTTGTCTTGGAAGGCTGTCAGAACCCAATTTGCAATACAACTCCATCGCTTGTAATCTGGATTCACTAATCCAGTCATTCTGATATCCTGTTCAGGGTATTTTCCTTCTTCCTTCGCAAATTCATTTGCGAATATAGGGGTTCTGACGGGCATCAGCATCGAGGAGTTCTCCGGTAGAATGCAGCTGGGTCTCAAACCTCTCAACATAACACTGTATCTGTCAGAAGAGCTGTAAAACATATCTTTCCCGTTAACCTTCTTTACAAAGATCTTCCCTGTACGAGCATCCTGGAGAAGAGTGATATTCCATTCCATCTTCCTTGGGTAGCTCGCATGAGCGTACCGTAACAAAGGAAGGCATCGAGCAATGTCAGGAATGAAGAATGATCTGTCTTCCCGGTGGACTACCATCTCCTCCATCCTTGGCCTAGGCTGGGAGACTTTTTCAAAGGCGTCACCAAACAAGAATAAGGGTTTCTTGTGGATAACAGCATCTGCTGATTCCAGAGGCTGTCCATTCATCAGACACATTAAAGTTTCGTTGTCCTGAGAAATCAATATTGCCTGACGAGAAGCCGGCAGATCGTACTGAGGATAATGGACGTGAGACAAATCTTCTTTATATTCAGATTCAGACAAAGTTCCCACAAAATGTTCATAGTTTGGATCTTCATTGGTTTCAACTGCATCAAAAACAGATGAAGATCAATACAAGACAAAAACTCTATTTTTCAGACAAGCAAAACAGAAGAGTACACAATCCTCAGATTGCGCTAACATGGATTGCGCAACATTAGTTTGCGCATCATAATAGGGTGCGCAAACCAATCGATTGCGCTGACATTCAGCACAAACCAATCGATTGCGCTGACTTTCTGTCAGTACAATTCGATAGATTGCGCAGGATTACAGTCTTCATAAAAATGAAGACTGACTGTTTATGCAACCAAAAACCCTAAAAAGGGGTGGCGCAATTTGAACTCATCTCTAAAAAGAGATGAGTTTCGAAGATCGAAGGAAGTCAAAACACCCTAAAAAAGGGTTGTCGATCGGTTTTACTACCTATCAGAGCAGGGTGCGCAGACTCATGTCGAGATGCTCGCCGAGCAACTCTGTCAGAGGATTCGGCCGGAGCTTTTCCCTTCGCAGCGGCGGCGGCGGCAACATTAGATCGTCGGGGCGCCATGGAAGTCGTCGGAGAAAGAAGACAGAAAGGGTTCGGGGATTTTTCTCTCAAAAGCACGAAGGAGGCAAAGTAAAAAAATGAAATGAAAAGACGACTATTTATAGCCTCTGAAATACGAAACGGCTGCCTTGGATTGCGCCTAAAATTTGGGGGCACTTCACTTTGCGCAGACAGCTCATCATCATGCGCAACTTGATTCAAAATTCAAAAATTCAAAGTATTTCGAAACTTTGAATCAAATCAACTTTCGAAAACTTTGAAGGGGGTCTTGTAGGTCCTAAAAAATCAAGTTGCATCAATCAACAAAGTCAAGAAATCAAGAAACCCATCATTTGGATGAATTGCGCAGACAATAGATTGCGCAGCAATCCAATTGCGCATACTGCTTTGCGCACACTTCCAACTGCGCAGACTGACGTGGCAGAAGTCATCATTACCAAATCAAATCAAATCTTTTCTGACAACTGACAGCACGAATAACAAGGAATCTGTTCGTTTCCTGTGCCGCACAGTACTCGAGGGCGGCTGACAGCTGGCAGCGCAAACCAATCCTGCGCAGTTTTAGTCTGCGCAAACCATGTATGCGCAATTCAACTCTGCGCACTCCATCAATATAATTGTTAAGTTACACGTGGCATTCATGCCATCGATTGCTCATTACGTGACAACTGTTTATGCACGATCATGCGCATTTCTATCAAATGATGCCATGTGTCCATGATAGTTGGCCCACGATCCAGTAACTGTCTGCGCAAATCAATGTTGCGCAAACCAATGCTGCGCAAATCATCCTGCGCAGTCCAAAATAACTGAAAGTTGGTTATTTTTAGAACTCTATAAATAGAGTTTCAAGTCTTCATTTTAAAGGGGATCAAGATCAGAGATCAGAAATCAGAGAGTTCAGGAGTTCTTGCCAAAGTGCTGCTGCATTCTTCCGAGACATTTGTCTTCAACTTCAGAGGCTTTTGCCTTCAGTTTCCAGAGTTGTTTTCAACTTCAAAGGCTTCGTCTTCACAGTTCACATCGTCCAAGGGATAAAGCAATCGTCATCAAGATTGGATTCCTATAGTTGTAATTTTCCCAGAATTCTTGTAATCTTTATTACAGTTTGTATCAATAAAGTTCTATACTTTTGTTTTTGCAAACAATTGTATATTGATGACGGGCGTCCCGCTGGGACTCGTCTAATTCATGATTGGCGCAATTGATTGATTGGATAGACTAGCCTTGCTTGTCCATAGTAAGAACTGAGAAATCCTTATTGCATAATTCCAGGATAACTTGGGACTCACAGTAGTAAGCCGTAGGAGTTGGATGGCCGTTTAAGTTGATTTATTTGTGTACTGTACCTACTCTGTTAACTAACTGAGATGATCAGAGCATCATGACATTGACGGGCCAACTTCTATCCTTGTTTGGTTGGGAGGTTGGTTCGAAGTGTCGTGATGTCACATGAATCCCAGTAGCGAGCAGAGATCTATTATTATATTCTCTTATTTACTGGTTTAATGCCTCATATCGTGCTTCCTTGCGGTACTTGCTATTAGAGGTCTAACCTCTCTGGTTTTGCATGGCCAGATTTAGAGCCGGTTCCCGAGGACTCAGCTTACTTCCACCTCCAAGATGGTCAATACTAGAGGAATGATCGCAGGAGGACTCGAGTGGGTTCCTTACTTCCCCGCTCGTTTTGTTACTTACTTTATATTTTGCCGTTTGGCACCGACATGTTAGTCGGATTGTCCTGTACTTACTTTTACATAATTGTAATTAAGTCAGACTGCAGCTGATAACAATTGTGTATATGTTGCTATATCATCTGGCTATGTTTTGTAAAGCCAGATCTCAAGAACATTTTGACTAAGCATTTGGGACGCCTTATTGCTTTATCTTAAATGTTCTCTGTTATTGCTTTTTGTTTGAATGATTGAGACAATAGATGTGAAGTGACCATAGCGAGACTTTCATGTAGCGTGCACCCCCTTGTCTTTTAGACAGCATTGATCGTATTATACGGTATTCATCTACCCGTAATACGTAGCTGGCTGAGTCATTCCCCCGCTCTCCAGTATTCTGGTTCTGGGGCGTGACAGGACTGAACTTGCATGCTGGCCATCAATGCCACACTGGAAGGGAGGACAACTTCTATACCCATCTTCTGAAGATCGGCTAACAGCTCTGGTTGCGCTGTTAGGAAATAAACTCCGGCTCTCCTGCTCAATGCATCTGCAACAACGTTGGCCTTTCCAGGATGATACTGCAAGTTAACATCATAATCCACAAGTAGCTCTAGCCACCTTCTCTGACGCATGTTAAGATCCTTCTGGGTGAAAACATACTTCAGGCTCTTGTGGTCGGTAAAAATCTTCACCCTATCTCCATACAGGTAATGTCTCTACAACTTAAGTGCAAACACTACAGCTGCCAGCTCTAAGTCATGGGTTGGGTAATTCTTCTCATGATCACGAAGTTGTCGTGACGCATAAGCTATTACCTTCCCATGCTGCATCAGAACACATCCTAAACCTCTGCCTGAAGCATCACAGTACACTAAAAATCCTCCAGTTCCATCTGGAAGCATGAGAATAGGAGCCGTCATCAAGCCTCGCTTCAATCTCTCAAAAGAATCCTGGCATTCTGCTGTCCAAGCAAACTGCACATCCTTGCGGGTCAACTGGGTCAATGGCGCTGAGATCCGAGCAAAGTCTGAGACAAATCGCCGGTAGTAGCCGGCCAAGCCAAGAAAACTACGGACTTCTGCCATTGTGCTAGGTACCGGCCATGTTTCAATGGCCACGATCTTCTGGAGATCCACTTCAACTCCTCCTCGGGTGATGATATGACCCAAGTACGAAATGCGATCGAGCCAAAACTTGCATTTACTAAACTTGGCATACAACTGGTGCTCTCTGAGAATCTGAAGAACAACTCCGAGGTGCTGCTCATGCTCCGCTTCGCTCTTGCTGTAGACCAGGATGTCGTCTAGGAACACAATCACGAACTGATCCAAATAAGGCATGAAGATGCGATTCATGAGGTCCATGAACACAGCCGGCGCATTGGTTGCTCCAAATGGTATCACAAGGAACTCCCAATGCCCATACCTAGATCTAAAAGCTGTCTTCGGGATGTCCTGCTCTCTGACTCTGATCTGGTGGTATCCTGACCGTAAGTCGATCTTCGAGAATACTGCTGCCCCCTTGAGTTGATCAAACAAGTCATCTATCCTCGGGAGAGGGTATCTGTTCTTGATTGTCACTGAGTTTAAGGTACGATAATCTATACATAATCTGGACGTACCATCCTTCTTTTTCACAAGAAGCATCGGGGCTCCCCAAGGCGATCCACTAGCACGAATGAATCCCTTGGTTCTGAGTTCTTCAATCATCTTGTACAATATCTCAAGCTCTGACGGCGCCATCCTGTAGACTCTTTCTGACACTGGGGCTGTCCCGGGAATCAAGTCGATGGTAAACTCGATCTCCCGCTCTGGCGGCATCCCTGGAAGCTCTTCGGGGAAAACATCCGGAAACTCTTCGACTATCCGAGGTAACTGTACTGCTGCCACTGCCATCCGCAACACTGAAGGAGAAGGTTCAACTTCGCCTCGGGAGAAGGAAAACTCCGGCTCGCCTGGAATGCTAAAAATAACCCTGCCAATGTGGCAGTCTATCCTAGCATACTGGTCCCTCAACCAATCCATCCCTAAGACCACATCATAATCGGCCATCGGAAACTCTATCAATCTAGCAGGAAATTCTCTACCGCTAACTACGATCCGACACGAGGAAAATACTCTATCTACCCCCACAAGTCCGTTACCAGTAAGTATATTGAGCCTTACTGATAATGACTCGGGCTCCAATCCTACCCGTGTCGCGAATCGTGCAGACATAAATGAATGCGAGGCACCAGAATCAAATAATACTGAAGCTGGAAAGGTGTTGACGAGAATAGTACCTGCCACTACCTCACCTGGAGCAATTCCTTCTTCTCCCATGGTCAAAGCCAGCACTTGACCATGTCCTCTGGGTGCGGGTCCCCTCTGCTGAAAATTCCTTTGCCTGCTCTGGATCAGGGCTTGGGCTTGGGCATACTGCTGCGGTCTCTGCTGCTGGAATGCCTGGGCCTGCGTCGGTAACGGCCTCGGGAACGGGTACTGCAGCTGCTGCTGCTGCTGGACTGGTGTCGGTCCTCTAACTGAAGGACTAGAGAAGGCTGATGAACTCCCCCTGTTCGGGCAGTTTCCAACCCTGTGGTCCGGGACACCACAAACCAAGCACAAACCCTGTGCTCTGCGACACTCTGATACCACATGCCCTGGCTTCCCGCAGTGTGAACATCCCACTGCGGAAGACTGCTTCTGCCTCTGCTGCTGAGGGTGCGTCGGGGTGGAATGCTGAACCGACGTTACTGAGGCCGCCCGCCTCGGAGCTCCAATGGTCAAAGCCCTGGCCGCCGGGGCTGGTGCTGAAGACTGATTCATCTGGCCGTGAGATCGCTTCCGACCTCCGTTCCTATCCACGATCCTCTGGGAGGTATATTCATGCCTCCTGGCTGCTCTCAATACTGTATCAAAAGTCTGATGCTCAAACTGCTCCACCGCCAATAAAATCTCTAGATGAAGCCCCTGCTGGTACCGCTGGGCTCTATCGAACTCGGTCGCCACCAAGGTGAGAGCAAACCGACTAAGCCTGGAGAACTCGGTCGCATATCCATCGACCGTCCTGCCCATCTGCTTCAGATTGGTGAACCTCGTCTGTAGATCATACCGGGCTACAACATCAAAATACTTGGTCTGGAATCTCTCCCTGAATACTGTCCATAAAATAGGGGCCACTAATCCATCGGCCTGCGCTGCCCACCAGATGCGAGCAAGATCCAATAGCTGTAGGCGTACCACGGCCACCTTCTCATTCTCTGGAGTCCTGGCTGCTTCTAGAATCACCTCTGTGTCCTGAAGCCAAGCATCTGCAGCGATCGCATCTTCACTGCCGTCGAAGAAGGGAGGGTTCAAGCGCTTGAAGCTGTTGGCCGCGCTATTACCCTGATGACCTCCTCTGGTCAAGGCATCTGCCACCGCCTGGTGCAAGGCATCTCCGCGACGATCCTGGGAAGCTAATAGCGTCCTGATGAGACCCACCAAAGTGCCATCATCATGCTCTGCTGGCTGGACGGGCTGAACTGGTGGTTCTCCTTCGGTGGGCACAACTCTGGAGGCTACTCCTGAATGCTGGGCTTGATCTCCAGGTTGCTGCTGGTCCGCGGGAGGTGCTCCGCCTTGCTGATCGGCAGGTCCAGGAACAATGCCGCTGAAGAAGACGACATATGGAACAATAAGGAAGGACCAGGACAGATCAACGATACAAGCATGTGATCAGGTCAAGATTTTCAGGGATCAAGAGGATACGAGTAGAGATCGAAGGCGAGTACTGATTGAGACATCTATTCGGTAAACCCTCACATATCTTGATTTACAAGACCTGCATGGGCCACCACTAAAACCATGTCACGCCCCAGAACCAGAATACTGGAGAGCGGGGGCAGACATAGCCAGCTACGTATAATGAAATGGAATCCACGTTACTATACGGTCACGGCTGTCTAGATATATGAGGGTTTAACTACAATCCATCAGTCTCCTATGGTCAAGAACAAACCTATTGTCTCAATCACAAGCAAGTAGTAACAGTCTCAAGATATTAGAGCATCAATATACAATAGTAAGGCGTCCCATACATTACATATTGGATGATCATGAAGCTAGTCGTACAAAATGTCAGGACTAGCAAGAGTTCAGTCATACATGATCAACCCTAGGATTTGTCAATCATGTTACAGCCCGTAGGCAGACAGTAAATAAAGGGCAATCGAGCTAACACGTGCTCGCCGGCTAAACGCCTCAAAAGAATAATTTTACAATAAAGTGGAAGGACAAAAAGAAACCCACTCGTTGCCCTGGTTACGCCTGGTGGTCACCATCGGGCTGGAAGACAGGTGGATCCTCTGGTGCTGCTCCGATATTTGGCCACACAAAACCAGCTGGGTCAGATCCCAGAAAGAGCAAGTGCCACAAAGGAGGCTTCACTTAGGAACTAAAACCAGCATATCACAAATAAATAGTTAAGGTAATTAAAAGATAGTGATAATAGCTGAGATAACAATAATATATTGAACACGGAGAAACCATTCAAGTAGCCAGACTGCAACCCTTAAACCAAACAAGGACCGGAGTTGCAATCCTTCGCCTGAATAGAAACTCGCCTCAATTACTATTGATAAGGTAACAAGACAATAAACGAAGAGAGGACACAGAACTGCTCCGGAAGCCAGGTTACAACCCTTAAACCAAACAAGGACCGGGGTTGTAACCCTTCGCCTAAACAGAACTGGACCCCTGATCTTTATTGTTAAGGCCAGTATAAATAATCATGGTATTAAAGTAAAGGTAAAACATGACGAGCATGACAGGGGTTACAATAAGACAATAAACGAAGAGAGGACACAGAACTGCTCCGGGAGCCAGGTTACAACCCTTAAACCAAACAAGGACCGGGGTTGTAACCCTTCGCCTGAACAGAACTGAACCCCCGATCGTTATTGTTAAGGCAAGCATCAATAAGCAGGACGATATATGATAAGATAACCATGGAACTATTCAGATAGCCAAGTTACAACCCTTAAACCAAACAAGGACCGGGGTTGTAACCCTTCATCTGAACAGAACTTGGTATCCCATCATTTATCGATACAAGATATCATGTCCTGATACAATCTTGTACAGGATCAGGATAAGACTAAGCTGGAATAAACTTCATCCAATCAATCACGGCCAATCAAGAGTACGGCTTGATACTTTTAACTAACTAGGGTTATCACAGGCCTAGTTACTAGCAAGATGCAATGAGATTATCCCAACAGCCGCAAGCCCTGCAGACCATCCAGTTATCCAGGTCGAATGTCCGTTTAGGAAGAATGCAACACATGACTGTGTGCTGGAAATGTGCCCTACTCGTCGGTAGGCTACAAGTCTACTTAATGAATGCGCCCAGATAACGGGATTGCCTGTAGCTGGGAATCTCTTCATGACTACTGAACCATTCTAGTTAATTAGCCTTAATCAATTTCAGTAGGTAACCCTGACCGTGGTACTCAGGGGTCCCCGTCCTAGACATGATGTAAGACAATACTGGTTTATTTGTACAAATACAATCGTCCACGGTGTCTAGATCTTTCATACTTGTCATATCAGTTTACTTGTCAAGAGTGCGCCACCGCGGGCCACTATCGTGTTCTATTCTTACATTATCATGAATGAGAAAGATTGTATAAAATAACTAATAACATATTCTTGAAGCCAAGGAAAAGATCTACAACTTTCATGTTTTGAGTTTTTCAAGATTCTAGCTACAAAACAACTTAAACAGGCAAAAACAGTAAATTCCTGCACAATCGGCGTATGGGATTCCTGCACGAATCGGCGCATGAGATTCCTGCACGAATTGGCGCATGGGATTCCTGCACAAATCAGCGCATGAGATTCCTGTACAAATCGGCGCATAGAATTCCTGCACCAATCGGCGCATGAGATTCCTGCACGAATCGGCGCATGGGATTCCTGCACGAATCGGTGCATGAGATTCCTGCACGAATCGGCGCATGAGATTCCTGCACGAATTGGCGCATGGGATTCCTGCACAAATCGGCGCATGAGATTCCTGCACGAATCGGCGCATGAGAAACTCACGTTGCGTCTTCAATACATGCGCGTAGGGAACCTACGCGCATGACACGCTCGGAGTTAAGGGATGCGTTGCCGGGACTTCACGGCGAATGGCCTCCCGGCGCATGGCCTCCCGGGCGCATGAGATTCCCGGCGCATGGGGTTCATCGTCCCCAAATAGCAAGTTCAGCCATAAAAGTTCCGAAAACTTGTAATGGCCATAACTTACTCATCCGGAGTCGAAATCGAACGAAACAAAAGCCAAAACTGAATGAAATTGAATTCTCTACAACATAGAACCATTAGTTTTCAAAAATAACCAAGTTTTAGAGATCAAAACCAAGAAAACTAAACAAGAAGGAACTTAAAACTTAGATCTACAAAAATATAACCATCAAAACCGAAAACTTCCAGTTCTAAAGAGGCTTAGAATCTAGTAAGGAAGAGAATGGAACAATAAAACATGAGATCCATCATGAAGCAAGTTTGCACTTGCCTAAGCTCTCTCTCTCTCTCTCTCTTTCCTGGTAGGTGTAGAAGTAAATGTGGAGAAGAAGATGAATAATGAAGAGAGAGAAAGAGGAGGGGTTAATAAATAGGGATGGTGGTGGTAGGTAGGGGTTCTCCCCTTGGTTCATGATGAACCAAGGCAACCCAAGCCTAGCCGAACCAACCCAAAACAAACCGAGCCAACCCAAGAGATATGCAATACAAAATAAAATACGTACACGTATTCCAAGATACGTAATACGAACTACAGGCATTACAACGAGCAGAAATGGAACCAGAGGCAGTGCAGCCGCAGGTTATTGAAACTCCTGCAGCACCAGCAGCGACGGCAGTACCAGACACCGTAGCACTCCTGGAGATCATCCGGGGGTTTCTTGTCACTAACCAACAGCAACAGACTCGGCAGCAGGAGCAGAACGTGTTGCTGAACCAAGAGATTCAGTTAGCTCTTGAGAGGAGTGTCGGAGCTGATTCGGGAGCATCAGGAAGGTTTCATCGCTTGAACCCGAGGTATTTTGATGGCACGGAGGATGCCATCACTGCGGATGCATGGATTCAAGACATCGAAGCCATTCTTGTGGCAGCCAAGGTTCCAGATGATGAGAAGGTTGATCAGGTCAAACTGGTACTTCAGGATCTTGCCCGCGACTGGTGGGCATCAGAAGAAGTTGGTACAAGATGTCCTGTTCGTTGGACCACCTTCAGTGACAGATTCAAGGCCAAGTATTTTAGCGTAGTAGCTCGATATGAGCTCCAGCAGAAGTTTATCAGTCTCAAGCAAGCAGGCAAGACCGTAGATGGGTATGCAGTAGAGTTCTGCAGATTGTGCCGTTTTACACCAGCAATGGTGGCAACGGAGCCAGAGAAAGCTATGAGGTTCCAGTAGGGACTTCATTTGGAACTATTACAGCTTGTGGAAGGACACGACTACCAGACGTTTGACGCTGTCTTGACGGCAGCCCGGAGGCATGAGCTTACCCAGCAGAGGTTGGCATCGAGGACAGGAGGTTAGAAGAGGTCTCATTCCCAGGTTAGAGGAGGAGCAATACAGCGAACATCGGCACCAGCACCCGGTGTACATATTCATGATGTAGGAGCGCCGCGAAGGACGGCCGTGTCAACTAATACAGCGCCAGTTCGACATCAGCAGCCGAGAAACCAGCAACAGCGTCAGGGAGCACCCCAGGGCTGTACATTCTGTGGGAAGGCAGGGCACATGAGGGAGGTGTACCGGTCAGCGAATGGCTTATGCTTGAGGTATGGTAGTTCAGACCACCGTATTTCAACTTGTCCTATGATACAGAGGCCAGGAGGGCCAGCTCAGCAGTTTCCAACATTGCCAGCTCCGGTGGCAATCCCGAGTGGAGGGCCAGTATTAGCAGTAAGGCCCCTAGCCCAGCGTCTACCAACGCAGGCTCAGATGTTCCGCCAGGCACAGGAAGCCGAAGGCCCTCAGAGGCAGCAACAGCATGGTCGAGGAAGGCCGCAACAAGGGGCTCCGCGGGGCCAGGCTCTCACATTGACCTTGGAAGAGGCTCTAGCGTCTAGTGACGTGGTGGCAGGTAAAATTCTCGTCACCTCATTTCCCGCTGTAGCATTATTTGATTCAGGCGCTACTCATTCATTCATCTCTGCACAATATGCTACACGGATTGGATTAGAGTTTGAGGCATTGCCGGAGAGGATGGATATACTCACCGGCAATGGGCTCGTAGAAGTTAGCAGAGTACATTTTCATGTCCGATGGAGGTGTGTGGGCATTTACTACCTGCATCTTTGATTGAATTCCCTATAGGGAATTTTGATGTCGTTCTTGGCATGGACTGGTTGAGAGACAGTCATGCGACAATTGATTGTAGAGGAGGAAGGGTCATATTCAGCGTTCCTGGGATGGAGCAGTTCATCTTTACTCGAAACTTGAAGAATCAGGCCGGAGGCGTCATCTCAGCAGCAGTGTCAGAGCCAGGACAGATTCCGAGAGTGGTCGAAGATTTTCTCGACGTCTTCCCTGATGAGCTCCCAGGGATACCCCCAGCCAGAGAGGTAGAATTTAGCATTGAGTTGAACCCTGGAACGAGGCCTATTGCAGACAGAGTTTACAGAATGTCACCGTCAGAACAGGATAAGTTGTATCAACATGAAGAAGAGTTGAAGTCTAAGGGATTCATCCGAGACAGTAAATCACCCTGGGCCATGCCAGTAATTTTAGTTCCCAAGAAGGATGGGTCGACGAGGATGTGCATCGACTACCACAAGCTGAATGCAGTAACAGTGAAGAATAAGTACCCACTACCAAGGATTGATGACCTGTTTGACCAGTTGAGCAAGGCCAGCATCTTTTCTGTTGGCCTATTGGTCATAGTCAACCTGATTTTAATAATTGATCAAAACTCTGTCTAGATATATGAAGCTTGTTGGGACATCTCAGCTTCTTGGACATAAGCAAGATTGGATATTCACTCCGTTCAAGACTGAAGATCTGTTTGCCTACTTGAGTCTGTACTTCCTATGCAATATAATTTTTCACTTTATTTGAGTCTAGGAATACATTGTACACCGAGTCGTACTGGCAAATAAGCTATCCCCAAAATAGTTCAAAATGTTTTTAAAATGACCTATCAAAATGTTTACAAAAAGGTTTTCAAAAAGGTTTTCAAAAATCACCAAAAATCTATTTTAAAACCCTAACCTAACCCTGACAGAACTCGGCCAGAGTTTGGCCAGAGTTCGGTTGGTGGTCGTTTGATTTTTGAATTCTCTGGAACTTGGTCCTCCTGCAGTTGCGGATTTGATTGAGATTTGCTCATCGAGTTCTGCCCGAATTCTGCCCGAATTCTGACAGAGTTCTCCCTTTGGAATTCCTATAAATAGAGATGGATTTTGATCATTTTAATTCACTCATTCAATTTCAATCTTCTCTCTATCTAAAAAGCTTTCTGCCTTCCAAAGAGTTTTCTAGAGCTTTTATTTTCAGATCCCAAGCCAGTTACAATCCTCTAGTCGATTTGCCAGTGCGGTACGGTCTAGGAGTTTCTGAGAGATTGTAATCAGAAGGCTTGATTAAAGAATACCTCTTCATATTTGAAGTTGGACGAGTTCTTCGTATCAAAGCTCGCGTTGTAGAAGTTGCAAGGACTTCGTAAGAAAACTTGCAGTTTTTCCTATAGTGGATTCAACTGGTAGTAAGAGTTCTACCGACTGGATTAGTCCTCAATAGAGGGATACCAGTATACATCGCTGTCTTTGCGTTTGCTTTCTGAACTCTGCCTTTACATTATTTCAATTGTGATTATATACTGTGATTGTGTTGCTAACATTTTTTTAATTAGCATTATTCCGCTGCCAACTCTATTCACCCCCCTCTAGAGTATTACGCTTTACTATATCGTTCCTACAATTGGTATCAGAGCTGGTGTTACAGGTAAAGCGAGGTAACAGTGCTATTATTTATTTATTATTTATTAGATCACAGCACATCACATGGCTACTATGAAATTCACAAGTGAAGGTCAGGCCACAAACAGACCCCCTCTGTTTGATGGTACTAACTACACTTATTGGAAAACACGGATGAGTTTCTTCGTGAAATCTCTTAATTTTGACTTATGGGCTATTGTTCTTGATGGCTATCAGAAGCCACCTCGTATAAATGTCGAGGGAGTTTTGGTTGAAAAACCCCAAAGCAGTTATACAGAGGAAGAAAAGAAAAAGGCCAGTCTTGACGCACGTGCCATTAATGCTCTTTTTTGTGCCTTAGACAGAACAAATTTAACAGGGTATCTACATGCACAACGACAAATGGTGTGTGGAAGCTTCTCAAAGTTACACATGAAGGCACGACTCAAGTCAAAGAGGCAAAAGTCAGCAGACTTACTCAAGAGTACGAGGCGTTCAAAATGAAGCCAAATGAAACAGTCACACAAATGTTCGAGAGGTTCTTGGATATTGTAAACCCTTTGTCCTCCTTAGGCAAAGATTACAGTAACCACGAAAAGATTCGCAAACTCCTACGAGCTCTCACCAAGAACTGGATTCCGAAGGCTACAGCTATCATTGAAGGAAACGATCTCACCACAATGTCACTTGAAGTACTCATGGGTAAACTACTCACTCATGAACTGGAGCTACAAGATTTTGAAGAACCTGCACCAAAGGAGAAGACTATCGCCCTCAAGGCTCAGCACAGAAAAGCTGCTGAAGATGACTCAGACAGCAGTGGATCTGACGCTGAAGATCAAGCTCTCCTAGCAAGGAAGTTCAAAAGATTCATGAGACATGAGAAGAGAGTCAAAGAGAACAACAGCAACAACTGGTACCAAGAAGATGCTGTCTGCTATGGCTGCAAGAAGAAGGGACATATGAAGAAGGACTGTCCCATCAATTCATCATCGAGCAAGAAGAACAACAGGTATGAAAAAGGCAACCTGAAAAGATCAACGTCTCGGAAATATGCCAACACCAGCATATGGCATGAGAGTGAAGCTAGCGACTCAGAAGATGAACATTCAGAGGACGCTACAAACATCTGCTTCATGGCAATCGATCAGGTACCTACTGAACCTGTAGAAACATATGATGACTTCACCTTTGAGCAATTAGGAGATGCCTTCAGTGACCTGATGCTTGACTACAGGAAACTGTATAGTAAATATCAGACTTACCGACCTACTAGCTGAGGTTAGAGCTAATGTTAGTGAGTCTGGTGAGCTTTCCTCTATAAAGCTCTTATTACACGAGACTAAACAGTCATCCGAAGAGAAAGACAAGATTATAGACCAATTGAGAGAAGATCTTTCTAGAGAAAAGAAAAGTCTTCAATCTGCACAAATCAGAATGGAATCACTCACTTCTGATTATGCTAAGTTATATGACACTTCCAAAAGGTTGGAAATTAGGTTAGGAAAACAGCCTGAGCCCGCTGCTTCCTATCCTAACACGTGTCACTTACCGAGAATTCGGAACATTCCTAAGCCAAACACTGTCAGACCAAACCATATAAAACCTTTACCCCAAAAGGTTAAGCCCAAACATGATCATAGGTATGCATTCTTCTATACTAGAAAACCCAAACCTACCAACCATGCACACCACTCAGCTTTCAACACTCGACATGCACAATGTCATTATTGTGGCCTCATTGGTCATATATCATCTGCATGTAGAATGAGAAAGCTTGTAGATTTAAATGTTTATGCTTGGATACCTAAAGCTAACAATTCAGGACCCTATAAGAAATGGGTACCAAAGGTTTCATCTACAAACTGTTTTGTAGGTGGAACACCCTTCACATGCTAGAAGCAAATAGATCCTCGACAGCGGTTGCTCACGGCATATGACCGGTGACGCTACCCTATTTGCAACACTGTCGAAGAAGAAGAAGGAAGGTTATGTTTCCTTCGGTAATAATTTGAAAGGGTATATTATTGGTATCGGTGATGTTGGTAAGTCTCCCTATCCCGTGATTAAAGATGTCTGTCTGGTTACCGAGTTGAAACATAATCTGCTCAGCATAAGTCATCTAGCTGATCATGGTTATGGTATCAACTTTGGCAAAGACAAATGTACTATAGTTGATAGCTCAACTGGTAGTACTATCTTTGAAGGAATCAGGGAAGACAATATATATGTTTTCTATCTGTTGGAAGAAGCTAACATTTCAGGTAGATGCGGCCAAAAGTGATGAGAGTCATCTATGGCACATGAGACTCGATCATGCAAACATGGATACAATTTCAAGATTATCCACAAAGAAGATAGTACGCGGTTTATCAGACATAACATTCAAGAAGGATTCGGTATGCAGCCAATGTGAAAAGAACAAGACTACCAAATCCACATTCAAGTCTGTAAACGCAGTATGTACTACTAGACCTCTACAATTGCTACACATGGATTTATTCGGTCCTAGCAGAGTTGCTAGCCTCGGAGGTAAATTATATGCATTTGTTATTGTAGATGATTTTTCTAGATACACGTGGGTATATTTTTTGACACGCAAGAATGACGCATTATCCGAATTTGTCGCCTTTTGCAAGAAAGTACAAAATGAAAAAGGTTACATGATCACTCGAATTAGAAGCGATCATGGAGGCGAATTCGAGAATGCTGATTTCGAGCAATTTTGTGACACACACGATTTCATACATGAGTTCTCCTGTCCTAGAACTCCACAACAAAATGGAGTTATGGAACGTAAGAACAGAACTCTAACCGAAATGGCCAGAGTGATGTTAAATCAATTTAGCCTACCCAAATACTTCTGGGCTGAAGCTGTCAATACAGCTTGCTTTGTGCTCAATAGAGTTCTAATTCGACCCAAATCGAAGAAGACTCCATTTGAGTTATGGTTTGATAGAATTCCTTCAGTTTCATACTTTAAGATTTTTGGCTGTAAGTGCTTTATTCTTAATACTAAAGACAACTTGGGAAAGTTTGACGAAAAGGTCGATGAAGGTATATTTCTAGGTTATGCGGCCAAGAGCAAAGGGTACAGAGTCTTCAACAAACGTACCATGATCATCGAAGAATCAATCAATGTCACTTTTGATGAAATGAACCAAATGACTCTCGATAACAGTGATGAAGATCTGCCTACATCAAGTTCAACATCAGCTGAACCTGAACCAAGCTCTGCACTAGCTGAACCCCCTAGAGGAGATCCAGGAACCAGCTACCTACAGAGTCTACCGAAGAGGTTAAAATTCATATCTGATCATCCACAAGATTTGGTAATTGGTGACATTACCAAAGGAGTAAGTACTCGATCATCCAGTAGAGATATTGTTTCTAGTGTTACATTTATTTCACAGCTAGAACCTAAATCTATTGATGAAGCATGTAGTGATAGTTTCTGGATAGATGCCATGCAAGAGGAATTGAACCAATTCGAAGGGAATCAAGTTTGGAAACTTGTTCCCAAGCCTATTGATTATCCGGTCATTGGCACCCGTTGGGTATTCCGAAACAAACTAAATGAGGATGGTTTAGTAACTCGTAACAAGGCTCGACTCGTAGCTCAAGGATACAATCAAGAAGAGGGTATCGACTACGATGAGACTTATGCCCCAGTTGCGAGATTAGAATCCATTCGAATGTTATGTGCATTTGCATGTTTTCATGATTTCAAACTTTTTCAAATGGATGTAAAAAGTGCTTTTCTAAATGGCTTTATAAAAGAAGAAGTTTTTGTAGCACAACCTCCGGGTTTCACGGATTTCAAAAATCCTGACCATGTTTTCAAGTTGAAGAAAGCCTTATATGGTTTGAAACAAGCCCCTCGTGCTTGGTATGACCGTCTAAGCTCTTTTCTACTTGACAACGGTTTTTCAAAAGGAAAGGTTGATACTACACTATTTATTAAATCTTTTAATGGCAAGCTGCTTTTAATTCAAATTTATGTTGAAGATATCATATTTGGATCCACTGATGAATCTCTTTGTCAAGAATTTTCTAAGTGTATGCAGAGTGAGTTTGAGATGAGCATGATAGGAGAGCTGAAGTTCTTTCTCGGATTGCAAATCAAACAAACTGACAATGGGACATTCATTAATCAAGCCAAGTACACAAAAGATTTGCTAAAGAAGTTTGATCTGGTAGTTTACTTTACTTAACTGCTAGTCGTCCAGATATCATGTTTAGTGTTTGCCTGTGTGCACGTTTTCAAGCTAACCCAAAGGAATCACATCTGACCGCAGTTAAGCGTATCTTCCGATACCTTAAGGGCACTTCTTCTGTCGGCTTGTGGTATCCCAAAACTAAATCCTTTGACTTTATTGGTTATTCGGATGCAGATTTTGCTGGATGCAAGGTTGATAGAAAAAGTACTAGCGGTACATGTCATTTCTTAGGCAAGGCTCTAGTCTCTTGGTTTAGTAAAAAGCAAAATTCTGTAGCCCTATCAACAACAGAGGCTGAGTATATCGCCGCAGGACGTTGTTGCGCTCAGATTTTGTGGATGAAACAAACCCTAGAAGACTTTGATTTATTTTTCACACATATTCCCATTTTCTGTGATAACACGAGCACCATTAATTTGACTAAGAATCCTGTATGTCATTCTCGTACTAAATATATCGAGATTAGACATCATTTTCTTAGAGATCATCATCAAAATGGAGATATAAACCTTGTGTACATAGATACTGAAAATCAATTAGCTGACATCTTCACTAAACCTCTAGCGGAAGATCGTTTCAATTATTTACGTCGAGAATTAGGAATTTTGGACGTCAATAATATTAATTGATTTTATTTTATGATTATATATCATTATACAAAAACTGTGTTAGAGACAAGCTAATAAAGAGTCTGTCTGTCACCACAACTACGGTTGAAGCGAAGCGGTACTTAAGAGTTCCCCGATGAACCTCCGCCAGCTGGGACAGTACTCCTACAGCTAATCTGAGACAGTCGCTGTGTAACGACATTTAATTCATAAAATATTATTAATTATGTTACTTGAAGACTAAAATAACTAATCTTTGAATTAAATATTTGCAACGAGTCAATGAAAAAGAAGTAGCACAAATCAACTTTGAAAGAACCCTAGGCGAATTCGGCCAGAGCTCTGACCGAATTCGGCCCGAGTTTGGTTGAGGGTGTATGTGTATATATACAGAACCCGAGAGCTTCTTCTCTTTCATTACTTCCAAACTAATTACAACAGCAGCAGCAGCCGATCCCGACCTCCAAACCCTAGTTCTTCACCAATCTATTGCTTCCAATCTACTTGGTAAAATCCTTCCAAAATTTGGAATCGTGCGGAGATCGTTCTTCTCTACAACATATCTAATTTTCGTGAGGTATAACTCCCTCTCTCTCCACCTTTCAAATTAGTGCTTTTTATTTTAATGGCATCTAGATTTAATCCGTCTAAGAGGAAGAAGACCACTCCTAGTGAGGAAGGGTCCTCTTCGAATCCTCACACGGATTCTTTGTTTTCGCCGGTCCAAAAGAGCGATGGCGCTTTCAATGGGTTCTTCTTTCAAACCCTCGATCAAGCTTTATTATGGTACGGTGACTTTTCCACCCGTTCCATATGTAGCGGCGCTCCGGTTAAATGGACGGTATTCCCTGATCATCGTCACTTATTTGAGGCATTAGGGTTACACTTACTTGTTAAACTGTGCTTCCCAATAGCTACTAATGCCATTAGATTGTTCTATTGCAATCTCGTAGTTAACACTTTTGACGTGAGCATACGTGTCGAAGGCATAGACATTGACTTCAATGATGTCCTCCTAACGGAGATTTTTGGTATTTCCAATGAAGGTGAACTGCTAGTTGATATCACGGAATTCGATTTCCCCGAAGGCACTACACTCACGAGTTTTAAAACGGAACTTTGTGCACCTGACAGAGTACGTTCTGGAAAGTTCAAGGCTAACAACCTGAACTTGTTTAACTACGAATTGCATCGCATCATCTACTCTACTCTTCTTCCAAAATCCACTTCCAAGGATGATGTGACTTCGCTTGAGCTGTCCGCCATGTACCATCTTATCAAGGGGATTCCTTTTTCCGCCCCTAAGACAATCATTCAGATGATGGGACGTTGTCGTGCTAGAGATCGAAATCTCTCTTACGCGATGATTCTCCCTCGTATCTTTCAGCGATTCGAGATCGATCTATCGACTTTTACTCAGGACTCTGAGCCCAAGTTACTCCAGCTTTCTCATCGCAGTCGGACTGCTTCAGCTCCTCCTACTGCACCATCTTCACCATATCAGCCGTATGCCATGACTTTTGAGGGCATACATCAGCATTTATCAGCTTTGCACGTCTCGATGACGGACATGGCTCGCGAGCGAGAGTTCTACGATGTCACCCGTTACCAGGCGATGGCAAACTCCTTGGCCGATCTGCGTTTTGCCCGGACTGGTCACTCTGCTGCTTCCATCCCTCGTGATCATCCAGCTTTTTCGGGTTACCGCTGTGAGGATGAGGCTGTTCATGCCTACTTCCAGCCAGGTAACGCCTATGACTGGTATCGTGCACCTCGAGATTACGTTGGTGAGTTCTATGCTGGCGCCCCTACTCATCCTACTGGCGCTGGTACTTCTGGTGCTGGTACTTCCGGTCATGCTGGCCACGCTGCTGATGATATTGATGAGGATAGTGATGATGAGATCTGATTTAATTATTAGTGATATTCTATTGTATACTTGGAAATGCTCCGACATTCCAAGTTTTTATCATTTACTTTTTATCAGTACTTTGTAGTTTGCTATCAGTACTTTTTATCTTCATGGACATGTTTTTGATGTTTCATTTATGACATCTCAGTTTATTTCAGCATTTTGTTTAAGCACTATCTCTTTATACTGCTTCTCCTTTTTAAAACTGCCTGTGAAATAGCATGCCTGAGATTTTTTTATGTTTTTGAAGCAATACATGCCTGTGATGATAATTTGTAGAAACATTACATGTTCTTTTATTTGTTTTTCTCGCTATTTGTTACTTATGCATTGATTGCGAGGGAGTCTTCTGCATTTAATGCGGGGGAGCATTCTCTTGTGCAATTATTTTGCTAAGTGACAAAGGGAGAGAAAATTAAAAATAATTCTAACATTTTTTTGAGTTAAATACAGGTTATGAACAATTTCTACTTTTTGATATTTTTCGAACTAGCTTAATGTTATATCATTCATAGTTTGTCAATTATCAAAATGGGGGAGATTGTTGGCCCATTGGTCATAGTCAACCTGATTTTAATAATTGATCAAAACTATGTCTGGATATACGAAGCTTGTTGGGACATCACAGCTTCTTGGACATAAGCAAGATTGGATATTCACTCCGTTCAAGACTGAAGATCTGTTTGCCTACTTGAGTCTGTACTTCCTATGTAATGTAATTTTTCACTTTATTTGAGTCTAGGAATACGTTGTACACGGAGTCGTACTGGCAAATAGGCTATCCCCAAAATAGTTCAAAATATTTTTAAAATGACCTATCAAAATGTTTAAAAAAAGGTTTTCAAAAAGGTTTTCAAAAATCACCAAAAATCTATTTTAAAACCCTAACCTAACCCTGATAGAACTCGGCCAGAGTTCGGCCAGAGTTCGGTTGGTGGCCGTTTGATTTTTGAATTCTCTGGAACTTGGTCCTCCTGCAGTTGCGGATTTAACCGAGATTTGCTCATCGAGTTCTGCCCGAATTCTGACAAAGTTCTCCCTTTGGAATTCCTATAAATAGAGATAGATTTCGATCATTTTAATTCACTCATTCAATTTCAATCTTCTCTCTATCTAAAAAGCTTTCTACCTTCCAAAGAGTTTTCTAGAGCTTTCATTTTCAGATCCCAAGCCAGTTACAATCCTCTAGTCGATTTGCTAGTGCGGTACGGTCTAGAAGTTTCTGAGAGATTGTAATCAGAAGGCTTGATTAAAGAATATCTCTTCACATTTGAAGTTGGACGAGTTCTTCATATCAAAGCTCGCGTTGTAGAAGTTGCAAGGACTTCGTAAGAAAACTTACGGTTTTTCCTATAGTGGATTCAACTGGTAACAAGAGTTCTACCGACTGGATTAGTCCTCAACAGAGGGATACCAGTATACATCGCTGTCTTTGCGTTTGCTTTCTGAACTCTGCCTTTACATTATTTCAACTGTGATTATATACTGTGATTGTGTTGCTAACATTTTTTTAATTAGCATTATTCCGCTGCCAACTCTATTCACCCCCCCTCTAGAGTATTACGCTTTACTATATCGTTCCTACATTTTCCAAGATCGATCTTCGGTCAGGATACTATCAAGTAAGAGTCCGGGAGCAAGACATACCGAAGACAGCATTCAGATCTAGATATGGGCATTATGAGTTTTTAGTAATGCCCTTTGGAATAACCAACGCCCCCGCAGTATTCATGGATTTAATGAACCACATCTTTCTGCCGTATTTGGATAAATTTGTGGTGGTGTTCATAGATGACATTCTTGTCTATTCCAGCAGTGAAGAGGAGCATGAGAAGCATCTTAGGACTGTCTTACAGACATTGAGGGAGCATCAACTTTATGCGAAGCTCGACAAGTGTGAATTCTAGTTAGATCACATTTTGTTCCTGGGGCATGTAATTTCTGGGGCAGGAGTGTCAGTAGATCCGAAGAAGATTGAGGCCGTAGAGCATTGGCCAGTCGCGAGAACGGTTGCAGAAGTGCGAAGTTTCTTAGGATTAGCTGGTTACTACAGAAGGTTCGTGGCAGACTTTGCCAAGATCTCTGCGCCCTTAACGCGTTTGACACACAAGGACGTAGAGTTTGTTTGGTCAGCTAGCTGTCAGGCATCCTTTGAAGAATTGAAGAAGAGATTGATCTCAGCCCCGATCTTGACGCTTTCAGTAGGGGCGGGAGGCTTTACAGTATATTGTGACGTATTTGGGAAGGGTCTTGGATGTGTATTGATGCAGCACGGAAAGGTGATAGCATATACGTCTCGACAGCTTCGAGTCCATGAGAAGAATTACCCGACTCACGATTTGGAGTTAGCAGCTGTGGTGTTTTCACTCAAGTTGTGGAGGCATTATTTATACGGAGATCGGGTAGAGATCTATACTGATCATAAGAGTTTGAAATACGTATTCACGCAGAAAGATTTGAACATGAGGCAAAGAAGATGGTTAGAACTACTGAAGGATTTTGACTTAGATCTTCAGTATCATCCAGGCAAGGCGAATATAGTTGCAGATACACTGAGTAGGAGAGACAGTGCCTTTATCCTGACCTCGCAGAAGCATATTTTAGAAGACCTTCAGAGTATGGGAATCGAAGTAGTTTTGCCAAGGGATATAGGAAGAATGACCAGTATGCAGATTCAGTCAACCTTAGTAGAGAGGATAAGGGCAGCACAAGCTGGAGATCCACAGATTCAGAAGTTACGGTCGGAGTGTGAATCAGGCCGTAGGATGGAGTTAGTGATTCATGAAGATGGTACGCTCAGGTTTGAAAACAGACTCTGTATACCGAGTGGAGACCTTCGGCAAGAAGTTATGTCCGAAGCTCATAGTTCTATTTACTCCATTCATCCAAGAGGAACGAAGATGTATCGAGATATCAGGCAGTACTTTTGGTGGAATGGCATGAAAAGAGAGATAACGAGATTTGTATCCAAGTGTCTGGTATGTCAGCAGGTGAAAGCCGAGCAACAGAGACCAGCAGGGTTGCTACAGCCGCTTCCTATCCCAGAATGGAAATGGAAGCACATCACGATGGACTTTGTGACCGGTTTACCTAGATCCCTGACTGGTAAGAATGCAGTCTGGGTAATAGTAGATCGACTCACGAAGGTCGCTCATTTTCTTCCCTTCCGAGTCGGACAGACTACTGAACAGTTAACAGAAATATACATGAAGCAGATAGTAAGGCAACACGGTGTTCCAGTTAGTATAGTATCAGATCGGGATACGCAGTTTACTTCCCATTTTTGGCGGAGCTTACACCAAAGTTTGGAAACCAAGTTAAGATTTAGTACTGCTTATCATCTCCAAACTGACGGGCAATCAGAAAGAACCATTCCGACGTTAGAAGATATGCTACGGGCGTGTACCTTAGATTTTGGCTGATCTTGGAAGGATCACCTTCATCTAGTGGAGTTCTCCTATAACAACAGCTATCAGGCTAGCATTCAGATGGCCCCGTTCGAAGTATTGTACGGAAGAAAGTGCAGGTCCCCTTTGGCATGGGACGACGTCGGAGAACGGAAGTTGTTGGGACCAGAGATGATCACGCAGACTGTGGAGATAGTTAAGTTGGTCAGAGAACGCCTTCGAGTTGCGCAGGACCGACATCGTCATTGGGCAGATCAGCATCGTAGGCCTCTAGAGTTCAGAGTTGGCGACCAAGTGTTTCTGCGAATTTCGCCTACTCGGGGTATCATCATATTTGGAACCCGAGGAAAGCTTAGTCCAAGATACGTTGGTCCTTTTAAGATTCTCGCTCGGGTAGGCGATGTGGCTTATCGACTTGCCCTTCCGCCTTCGTTAACTGGCATACATGATGTGTTTCATGTATCCCAATTACGTGGGTATATCCCAGATCCGAGTCATGTCCTCGATCATTCTGAGTTAGTCGTTGGTACCGACCTAACTTACGAGGAACAACCCGTATCTATTTTAGACCGGCGAGAGAAGGTACTCAAGAATCGGACGATAAGCCTTGTCCGTGTTTCTTAGAACCATCACTCTTCGGAAGAGTCAACCTGGGAGCGCGAGGACGAGATCAGATCTCGGTATCCGCATTTGTTTGACTAATAAGGTATATTTTTGCACCTTATTGACATGATTCCATGCTTATCTGCACCTGCTTGTTTTGCACTTTGTGATGTATGATAATAACTGCGATGATAGTTAACTTATATATGATTATGCCCTGCTTGCCCTGATTTCACTATCCTGTCTTGGCTGGAATTCTGAGGACGGAATTTTTCTAAGAAGGGTAGAGATGTCACTCCCCGATCCTGGAATACGTATTTTAATACGTATACCGACAAATTGTATTTACCTTGTATTTATACTATATTTATTATGCTGTCTTTCTTCATGCATTTCCCAAAATATTCGACAAAATATTATTTCCTAATTTATTTTCTGCATTTGGGCCTACAGTTTTGGCTCATTTGGGTAACCTATTCTTGGTTCACCAATGGTTCATCATGAACCCATGGGTCCAAGATCTATATATATAACTCATCTCATTCTCTCTCCTCTCATTTACTTCCTCTCATTTATTTCCTCCACCAACCAAATATTTTCTCCATCAACCAAGGCAAGTACCAACTTGCTCAAGAGATGGATCCATAATTTGTCAATGATTTCTTACAAAACTATTTGCCAAAACATGTTCTTCTCCTCAACCTATACTAGTTTAGAACTTGGAAGTTTCCATTTTGAAGCTTTGATTTTTGTAGATCTAGGTTTACTTTATTTTCGAATTTCTTGGATTTTGATCTACTTAATCTTGTTATTTCCTAGTTTTGATGGTTCCATGTTGTAGAGGATCTCGTTCTACCCCATTTTGACCTAAGGGAGTTCCGATTTGGGCTCCGGATGAAGGTTTTATGTAGTTTGGAAGCCATGGTTGCTTGGCTCCTCTTCTCGGACAAGTGGAGAAGAAGAGCAGTACTTGACCGCATAAATCCTCATGCGGCAAGTCTCTGGCCGCATGGCCTTTCTAGCCGCATGAGACTCGTTCGAGCTCAGCCGCATGGAAAGTCCTTCCTAGCCGCATAAGACTTGCTTGAGTACTTGACCGCATGAATCTTCATGCGGCAAGTAATTGAGCCGCATAGCCTTGTTCAGACTCAGCCGCATGAGCCCCTGTTATCTTGAGTCGTATGGACTTCATGCGGCTAGCTTTCAGCCACATGAGTTCTTTTGCACCCAGCCGCATATGCGCTACTGTTTTGGGCCGCATAAGGCCCATCCATCATCCAGCCGCATATGTATCGCCCATGGTCAGCCGCATAAGACTTCGTCTGATCATAGCCGCATATGATGTTGAATCCCGGCCGCCTGGCGATTGCTCCCTTCGCAGCCGCATAAGCTGACACCCCTTCGTCCGCATGAACCCGCCTTTCCAGCCGCATGCGCCTTGGGCTCCCTGAGCCGCATGAGCGTGCAGTCCCAGCCGCATGAACCTGTATTGACCCAGCCGCATGGACTCACTCCCCTTGAGCCGTATGGACTTTTGTGCCCTATCTGGTTACCTTATTATTATTATTATTATTATTATTATTATATATATATTATATGCCCATTTTATATCCTTACGCCTTTTATCCCGAGCATGATATGAGCACTAATGTGACCCCGGAGAACAAAGTGTTCCTACCTGATACATGTACCTGAATGTCCCAGTTCTTGTTCATGCTCGGCAAATGACTCGTAACTCCAGTGCAATGATGCATTACACTAAGGAGGGTAGAACATGTTGACATACTGATTGACATAGATCCTCTTTGGGGTACTCGTACTAAAGTACGACTTTAGGAGGATAATCATACAGGCCACAACATGAAAGTCCAAGATTTCACCTAGGGTTAAATTAGGCAACTAAATATACTAGATGCATGGGGAGGGCAAAATCCCGAGATCGTGTTACACCAGCCGCCTTGAGATACTGTCTTGACGCACCGGCTGGTCTCCACGGATACTGTGTCATCTGCAACAAGTGGATGACTGTATCCGATTAATTCCTGCTATATATTATATGTTTTAGCAAGGTGGCCTTACGAGGGACCTGTGCTCAATCATACCTGTCTACGCGAACCCCTGGGTTGGCTAGCCTTGCTGGAAAGATACGATCTGAGGATTCCTATTAACATGATGCAAGGATAACCTCGTCCTACTAGAAACTCGTAGACTTGATTGGCCGTGAAAACGACTTGCTTGTATCCTATTGCCTTCCGTGAATAACTGAGGGAAGCGAACTGTCATGGTACGTGATCAACCCATGTTCTTGTTTGATTGTTGGGTTGGTTATCGTACTATGATAGGCTGTGGACCGAAGTTATGAACGGAAGACTATTTCTGGTTGTGATGTGCTACTTCTGTGAATGACTGAGGAACATGGTCTATCTCGGTACATGATCCAACCCATATTCTTGTCTGATTGTTGGGTTGGTTATTGTGCTGCGATAGGCTATCGACCGAAGCCACGATTAGGAGATTTTATTGTTTATACCTTTTTTTAACTTATGTGAAAGTTATAGGGTACAACACGTCCCGACTCCATGCGGCACCTTTTGTCCTTGTTTGGTTGTAAGGGTGCCATATGGGTTCGAGGATGTTGCGCCACCCTATAATAGTAGCATAAGTATTACTATTATCAATCATTCTATTTAACTGGGTTTTTAAATCTTAACTCTTGTACCCCTTTGGCGGTACTTGCTATTCGGGGCTGACCCCGCTGGTTTTGTTTGGCCAGATCTCGTAGCAGAGCCAGAGGACACTATCTTCCTCCCTGACATCCATGGTACATACTAGGAGCATGGCAGTTCGGGGACTCGAGTGGGTTTCTTCTCCACCACTCCTGCTTATACTTTTGCGGCGTTTAGCCATCGGCACCTGTTAGCCGGATTACTCGATATTTTGGTGTCAGTACATAATTGTAATTAAACAGACTGCAGCTGTGTATAATTTTGTACTCCTGACTCTCTGAGATAGCTAAATTATAAAGCTAGTCTCTCATGACCATTTTGATGAAGCGTCCGGGACGCCTTACTACTTTATCTTTAATGTTCATTTAATTGCTGATGTGATTTGATTGATTGAGACATAGAACTCTGTGGGACCATAGGAGACTTGATTGTAGCATGTACCCCCTAGTCTCTCGACAGCCACGATCGCCGTATGACGTTACGTACCTCATATGGAGTAGCTGGCCTAGTCCGTCTCCGTATTTCGGTACAGGGGCGTGACAAAAAGTGATCATAGATACTCGTACGGCCTTCCACGAGTATGGCAACGTATACAACAGCCATAGTTCATGAACCTCGTGTAACGCTCCAGTCCCAAAATACTTAGGACCAAGTACGTAGACATGGCAGCTGTATACATACGAAGTACAGGGGCCTTGTATGTATATATAAGCTGTAAAATGCAGTAAACCACAACTAACTAATCTCATCCACAAAATAAGGGAATAAAAGATATCATATAATGAATTATCTGTTTACATGTAGTTGGGCGGAGACAAATCCACTACCAACTAATAAAAAGAAAAGAGATACATGACATACGAATGAATTGACGAAAGTAGCAAGAAAGGTCCAAGGCACGTCATCTTCGAAGAAATGGAAAAGATCACGATCCCGAATAGAATACCTGCTGAACATGAACACACACCTGGAGAGATCACCAGGTCCTCAGAGGGACGTAACAAGATACAGGAAGAACATGCTAATATAAACTGTCATAATAATAATAATATGCAAGGCTCTCCTAGACACCAATATGCAAAAGGGAATGCTAACCATCTATTGTACAATTTAGAGAACAACTTTCATGCGCATGGGTGAGATTTAGGCTACATGTACGTAACTGTCATCCAGTCATCTGTATCCGTTCGTAACGTCCAAAACGTCAGAGGGCATCTACAAATATAAGTCGCCACAGTTCTATCCGGAGACTGTGGTTTACCTGTTTGGATTTCTATACGCACTAGCGACTGTACTCCCCCAATATTTTCCACACTGACCAAGTCATATCCATGACCCGCCCAGTTTTGTAACTGCTCGAGTCTCTATACCTTAATCGTAGCAGTTACGATCTATCCGTCACACGACAATAAAGATGGCCAGTCCATAAGTCATGTCCCTAGCAAAATGTCTCAAATCGTGTAGTGTGAGTGTCATGGCCAAAGGAGATATAAGGATATCCTCCAACAAGAAGGTAGTCCGCTAAAACTAAGTTAACATACATAAAATAAAGTAATGACTAATAAAGTCGCTTGCACCCAACACTACAAAAAAAAGTGAGTTTTTAGGACGACACTATTTGATACACTATTTTTAAGTGTCCTAAAAGATTAATATTTAGGACGACTATTTATTGTGTAATAAAAAAATAATAATGTTTATGACAGATATGTTTATGCATCCTAATAATATAACTTATTTTGGACTAAAATTTGTTTCCATCCTAACAAAAATAGTTGTGTCCCAATAAACTGCGGCGGGAAAGGAAAAGTTGGAAGCCAAATTTTTGGGTACTGTCCTGTCATTTCTTTTATCTAATTTTTTATTTAATGTTTGACCCAACAAATCTAAACCGTTCATATCTTTGATCTGAACCGTTAATATTTTTAGGTTAATATAAGAAAGGATCTACTTATTCTCTCTCTCCCTCTCTTTCTCTATATATATATATATGTTGGAAGGGGGAGACGAAGCTCTCTCCCCACATTTGAGTTGGACAGGTGAGACAAAGCTCTCTCTCTCTCCACCTCTCCGTCTCCTCTCTCCACATCTGCGTTGGAAGGGGGAGACAGAGCTTTCTCTCTCTCCTCAACTACGTTGGAAGGGGTATTATTCTAAACCAAATCTGATTTCGTTTATCCAAGAAATTAGGGATCCAATTTTAGTTCTACATACTTGTTCTATTAATTTCGTGTTCGTCATACACGTTCTACTAATTTTGTGTTATAGTTTTAGTCCAAAGTTAGGTTATTTTAAAAACTTTCAAAGTTTCATGATCTACTAATTTTATGTTCAATTGATTTCATTTGGTCAGCTTTAATACAAATTTAGGCTTTAATATTATTCGAAGTTAGGATCCAAGTTTTGTGTTATACTGGGATACATGAAATCTCTGATTCCGGTTTTAACATTATTCGATAAACTATTGTTTTTGTGTCTACTGAGTTAGGTTAATATGTATCTATGTTTATGTTTAATATTGATTTAGGTGTAACTATATGAATTTTTGGGCATGAAACTCAATTGTATTTGTTATCAACTCTTCTAAGGGGAAATAATTATATGTAATGTAATGCACAAAATTAACAAGATTTTGATTGTCCTGTAGGGATCTTGAATTGTTCTGTAGGAAATCTTGAAAATGGTTTTGAGGCTATCAAAATGAATTGAATTACATTGAGAGAATTGAATTACATTGAGAGAATTGAATTACTTGGTTTTGTTTTGTTTTGGGAAGGTTTACAAGGAGTTTGAGTATTTAAAAAAAATCATGAGTGTTTTATTTATAACCTCTTCTATTTATTACAAGGATTATTTTAAGTAATTTTATTCTGAAAATAAATGTATATATGTGCATGAAATAATGTACATCTTTTAAAAACAATTTGATGTCCAATTCATCAGTTTGCATCATTTTAAATAAGAGTTTTTTCATCTCACTAGCAGTTCAGAAAGATATAAAGTTGGGGTTTATATTAGATTTGGACACTAGATTTATTCGCCAATTTTGGTTTCTTTGCATTATTCCAATCAATTAAGCCAGTTTGTTCTCATAGTATTATGTTTAATATAGAGAAGATAGTTTCAGATATAAAATCTGCATTCTAGTTCATATTTTGTCGCTACCATGCTTCTTGCTAATAACTACAATAAAATATTATTGTTTGCTTGATTAAGACTAAAATATATCAATGTCATTGTTCTATTATCCTTAACAAATGTCTAGTATTTGCAATTTCAGAGAACATATTATTCCTTCAATATGCCACACACATACAAGAAAGGACTTAACTATCTGTAATCATATTAGCTTGTTGTATTTTGCTAAATGTTGCAATAAATTAAGATTATTTGCTTAATATATAATTAGGATTAAGCTATTGGCATTATGTTTTCTTTGACAGATAATTCTCTAGAGCAATATTATGTTTTATATATTGTCCTATATACATCTGTCATGCATCCAACTAGGACTTTGTCACACTTGTACTGGAAATTTTATGTTTATGGATATATGAATGTGTTATGCACAAATCAAGTTAAAACAAGGTGTTTCAATTTAAGACAAATGATTTTGGACACCTTAACTACTCATGTTTCTTTGGTGATCTTACTTTCTACTCATTTATTGATTTAGGTATATTTTTATTCTAGCTAGGTTTAGTAATGTTATTATGTTATATATATTGTAATAACAAGATCCCTACTTCCACTAATCACAATTAATTAATTTAGCCTTAGCTTCCACATTCCGGGAACTAGATTAGTCACACAACCAATTGCCGGGTAGAAAAGAAAGAACTAGCTATGGCTTTGGACTGAGGCCAACAATTATGCATTTCAATGGCTTATAATGGTTGATTGAGCATGGTAGGTACATATGCAAGTGTGGCTTGGACGCGCAGATTATAACAAATAAACTAACAAATATGAAACAAATAAATATATGCAGAAAATAATATAATAAGACAGTAAATTAGCAAGGTATACTTGCCTGTTGTGACGCCTGGTAAGCTGCCTGGTGTGGTACAATAAAGGTGGCACAAAATCGACTTCGGTGTTACAACTACGCAAAGGGGCCTCCGATGGTGGCATGGACTGGTCCATCGGGTCCAGAACGGTCAAATTAGTTACGAACGACATAAAGAAGTACAAAATTGATGAGCGAATAGGAACGATGGACTTGGTTACGGACATGAGGATATTCAAAGGACATTAGAGAAAATAATACACTCACTATTTTTTCGAAGAGTATTTATAATACAGGAAAGTATATATATTTTTGTCAAAGTAAGATTGGTAATATACTTGAAAAATAAACATCATTGTTAGGCTAAAACTCGAATTTTGTAAAATATACGAATTTAGGTTAAAAGTTGTATCTGTATCATAAAAACAATAATATAGTTTTCGGCTTCTAAACAAATTTTAAAAAAGAAATTTTTTGTAGGTCCAAAGACAAATATAGTATTATAATTTATGATTTTAAGGATATATATAAATATATATAATCCAATAACAAAACTTAGTAATAACAAAATAAAATAACACTAACAATCATATATTTGTACTACGTATAAGTGTAGATAACTTTATAAACAAATATCTTTTGACAGGAGTAAATATAATAAATAATATTTTTGTTAATAATACTGAAATTTATAAACTAATATTAATATATTCATAAACTAAGTGTTAACAACAGTATCAATAATACTAATAGTAGCAAAGATGAAAATAAAAAAGAATAATAATAAATAAAAAAATAAAAAAAATAAAAAATAAAAAAGTCGTTGTCCCTTCCTTCTCGGTTCACGAGAAAGGAAGTCAGCAAGCTTATGAAATAAAAGCTGGAGAATAAAGGAGTAAGGGAGTGGGAGGAGAAAAGTGAAGGGGGGGAGAGGAAGAGTCGGGGAAGAAGAGGAAAGAGGGGCGGCGGAAAGGGACTGCGGACACGGGGCAGCGATCGACGGGTCTGGGCGGCTGGATGCGACGCCACGGCGAGGAGGAACAAGAGGAAGGGGGCGGAGAGTGGAGGAGCTCGCCGGGGGCGCTGCTCCGGCATTGGGTGGCGCCGAGCGCGCGATGGCGGAAGCAGCGGTCAGCGGTGTACGCCGACCTGAAGGCGGCCGGTTGGGAGTAGGGGCGGACGCATGGGCGTTCGGTGGCCGACGCGGAGGGCAGTCAACACCGCGGCGGTCACGAGAAGGAGAGCGTCCGGTGTGGTGGCGAGGAAGAGGAGAACTGCTCGGCGCGGTGGCGACGAGACGGCCGGCTCAGGTTAGGGTTTTGCTTCCCTTACGGTTTTCTGGTGTGGTTTTGATGGCGGTGGTGCCTTGGGCTGATGGTGGTGGTACGTACGGTGGTGGTCGGGAAGTGACGACGTAGGTGGTGTTGGTGATGATGGCGAAGACGGTGGTGGCGAGTCCGGGGCTGCGATGGTAACCGCGGGGGATGGGGATTTCCGGCATGTGGCCGAGGCGCGGCAGTGGTGGTTTTGGTGAAATTTGTTGTTGTTGTTGTTGCGTGGTGATGGGGTTTGGCGAGTCGCCAGGTGAGGGAGCGGGTTTTAGCATGGTGGTGGTATTGTATGGTGATCGACGGGGAATGGTGGAGGTGGTGGTCGTGAAGTCGTCGAGGTTCTGTGGGTGTTGTCGGGTTGTGCAGGGAGGGCGAAGGGGAGGATGGCGCCGGTGGTACCGGGGAGGTCGGTTGGAAGAAGAGGCTGGGAGCGACGGCGATGCAGAAATTAGGATAAGGTTTTAACGTGTCAGGTTGTGTCTTGCGTGACACGGAAAAGTGTCGGTGTCCGGGGTTGTCGGACACGGAGTAATAACTTGTAATTGTAAGGAAAGAAAATAATGGATGAGAAGGCACAGACACGATGCACAACACGTTTTGGATGGAGAAATTTTTGGATGTGGAATTAATGGAAGAGGTGCAAGGAGTCTCTCCTTATATAGGGGTGGACTCCTAGTTTGATATGGATTGGAAAAATTCATTTCCCGTTTAAATCAATCTCAATCTAATCCAATTGAGATCTAATAAGTTCAAACCCAACTTAGATTAATCACATATTTAAATTAAACTATTTAAATTAAATAAATAAAATAAATCACCATCTAAATTATCACAATTAAATTCAAATTATCTTTTTATAATAATAATTAATAAATTTTGAAAAATTATACTAAATATTTAAGTATTAATAAGAAATAATTTCAAACTACATTTTTAATTAAATAGCATAATAATTTTGAAAATGAGATTCATCCATAAATTTGTATTTTATAAAATATTATTATTACTCATACTCATATAAATAAATAAAAACAAATTCTAAGAAAAATAATTAAAGTTTGATAAAATATGTATTGCTATATTCTATACTTAGACAAGGATAATTTCAAATAAAATAAGTTTATTTATTTTCTAGATAAAGAAATCTATAAAATGTAAACTTTAGTATACGAAATATACTTTTCGTACATGTATTCGCACTCGACGTACATATACCAAAATAGCAAATTAATACAAAAGAAAATTATAGTAAAGTTTAGGGATTTTACACCTCGTCGTCGAACTTGACTCCCATCGAAGATAGCTAGTCAACCACGTCCTGAAAATCACTCAAGTGATCCGTAATAGACGTTCCATCTTTGTACCACAGACTCATCATCGTCCGGATCAGAAACAACTTGTTTACCTCGGTCTTCTTCGCACATAAAGTTTTCAGCTTATCCCATAACATTTTCGCGTGCTCAATATTGGCAACGTGGTTGTACACGTTCTCATCAACGAACTGTCTGATATATCCGCACACCTGTATGTGCTCAAAATTTTAGTCCTCCTCGGATTTATCAACTGGTCGCTCGGAAGCAAATACGGACAGATGCAGCTTGTTGACAAACAGCAAATCTTTCATCTTGCTCCGCCAATAATGATAGTTGGTGTCGTTCAGGTTCACCATGCGCACAGGTTTCGCATCCATCTCTCCTCTCTAGTTTTTCTGTCAACTCCTGATACCCTTCTGAATTCCAGAACCTGGCTCTGATACCACTTTGTTAGAAAAAAAGCACGAAAACCTTTTCCCAAACTAGAGAGTACCTGCGAGAGAACCGAGCAATACAACGCACGAACCAAACACTAAACACAAACCACGCAGACACAGAAAATTTTTGACGTGGAAAATCCTTGCGAAAAAAAATCACGGAACGATCGGAATCCAACCCTTGAGAAGCCTTCAATAATGAAATAAAGGAGTATACCCTCTACAAATTTCTCCCGATCCAATACAGATTCCCACAACACTTGAAATCAAGAATAATTAATTACAATGCTACGAAAAACAAAGACGACGAGTAGAGATTATCCGAACACGATCCTCCTTCGAAAACGGTTTTCAATCCTCCTTCTTCTCTTCCAAAGTTGCAATGACACTCTTGCCTCTTTTCTCTCTATTTTTCTCATTGTTGTATTGTGATTAGAGTTAGGAAAAATTATGTATAAATCCCTAATTCGCAGCAAAATCTGGACCGTAGGATACGATACAATGGTATAAAAATACCCTGAAATCAGCCTCAGCTCGTCGACACAGAGTTCGGTCAGAACTCTGTGTTTTCGTGACAGAATAATTCTGGAACCAAGGGGGCAGAGTTCGGCCAGAACTCTGCCTCTCCTGTTCCAGAAAGTACTCTGGTAGCTCCCGAGCTTCTTTTTCGTCTCCGAATGGCCTCGTCACCTCCCCGAACTTCTCTGACACACAGACGGCGTTCGTCGCACTCCGGGACCTTCTCCACATATGTTGAAAACTTCACCCACTCTAATATCATAAAGGAAGAGTTGGGACACAGGATTAGGAATAGCTGATCCGGTCTCTTTTCTGTGAAACATTTCGCATGCAAGCCATATGTCTCCGATCTTCGCCCCACCGAAAACTCGACTACCATATAGGAATGCTCGAAGTATGGAAACCCTATTATGTACTCTTTCCTCCAACAAGCAGCTCTAATCCTTGAACTTTCACCCATCCCTCGGTGGCACAAACTTTATTATAAATTTCCCAAATATATCAAGCAGCTTGCCTACTGCACATCTCCCTTCCAACGTCTCCCAAAATGTCGTCAAGAAATTCTTTCTCACTTTTGGCTTGGGTAGTTCAACCGCGCAAGTCATTTCCCGAGGAACCAGACCTACCAAGGATCGCCATAGCATCAAAATTGTTTCTTCGATCAACAATGTCTCCTTCACAATGCCAACTAGAAATTCAGCGATCAATTCGAGGCGGTTGGTCAGTCTGGGACGTCGTGAAGCATCAACGAAATTGTGACAAATATGATGAATTGTCTATTGCTGAACCTGGACTTATATCGGAGAGAAAATACATATGCAGATATACCAGCAGTATACTGATAAAATACCAGAATTAGCAGTTTTGTTATAGAAACTTTTTGGGAGCAAAAAGTCATGCTCACAGTATACTGGGGTACATTAGTAAGCTAGTGTTGAAAATTCTTCAAGAACACTTCGATTTAAAACTGCAATAAAAAAGAAAATAATTAAATTGTTACCGGCCTCTGGGGAAGTCGTGCACGTAGCACTGTCCTAAGAGTTAGCTCGGGTCTATGTGCAGACTGAATCCGAACGCCCCTAATGGTAAAATCTCCGCTCCACCGGAATCTCGTTGTTGCACACGACGTCGAGAGAATGACCCCGACTTAGCTCTGTCCAGAGCAACAATGGAGAACAGCAGTGATGTTGAGAGGACGAGAATTTTAGAGAGAAACGAATTTTTGTGTGAAAAAAATGAAGGAATGAGACAAGGTATATATAAGGATTTTTTACGTAGGAGAATAATGACAGATTTAATGAGTCAATTAAAATAAACGTTACTGAACATTTTCCAGAGCAAGGTTCATTGAACCTGGACGGAATTTGAATAGTGAACGTTATGGAATTTAAAAAATTTGTAACGGTCAGAATTTGTAGAAAGGAGCAAAAAATCTTTTAGGGTCTCGGCCCGAACCCGAAGAGGAAATCGAATCGGCATTCGGCGCCCGCATATGTGGGCACGTACCCGCACCTATTACGCGCGCCGAACCGAACCGAGTCGAGCCGGGCCGGGCGGCGGCGGCGGCGCGCGTGTGGCCCATGGAGCTCCCACACACAACTCTTAATGAAGCAAAAAAAGAAAAGGTAATATATGCACAGTGGATTGAAGCCTACTGTCCGATGTGGGACTAAATGCTAAAACTTGAGCTTTTGCTCATGGAGCAGCAGCTAACAATCCCCCCCAAAAGGTCAAGTTCCAAGATAATATAAAGAAGAAGAATAAGATAAGAGAATTTCTGGGCAGTTGTATACTATGCATAAATGAGATGGACTACAGCCTTGAATCTCACGTAGTGACTATTGTCTTTGTCTGAAGAAGAGCTTGATGGACTACGCCTTGAATCAGTCTTCTTGAACCAAACTCATATAATAGCACACATAGTACGCTAGAGGTACTTGGGTCTATCGGGTGGCGCGTTTGGTTGGCCATGCGCACTTTTACACATTCATGAGAGTTGTCTAGGATCGCCCTGTCCTATAGTCGCGGCCCTCACGACCTCTCATATAGGTAAGTCCTTAAGGGTTGGTGATAGGAATCAACCCTGCATATTATGCTTGGACTTATTAAGAGTTTAACCTCAACCTATCCATATCACAAAAAGGAACACTGTCACCATAGGGATGGGGTATGAATGTACACATGTACAGCCTCCTGGACTTTTATTTTAAAGAGAGTTTAATCTCAGGTCAGTGTTCCATAATAGTCACCTAGTCCAGCTTGTTCTACCCATTGAACCGGCTTCTTGGGATCTCCAGTCAGACTCGGTTGGGTTGCCACTGCTGGTGACTATACTATGGGCTTAACCCCATCCCCCTCGATGATTCTAGGATCAATGTCCTAGACAGACCCTTCGTCAAGTGGTCTGTAAGGTTCTTTTCTGACTTTATATAGTCAAGAACCACATATTTGCCCAATAGGCTCTTTATTGACTTGAAGCGCAGCTGCAGGTGCCTGTTCATCTTAGCATTCATAGAATCTTGCTTTAGTAGTTCTACAACAGATTTATTATCACAGTTTATAGAAATTGTAGGAATATGATGAACAGAAACAGGTATATGCATAATAAGATTTCTCAGCCATTCGGCTTCTGTACATGTAGTATCCAAAGCTATCATTTTAGAGTCCATTATACTTCTGGCTATGATAGTTTGTTTACATGATCCCTAGGAGATTGCAGCTCCTGCTAGGGTAAAAACATATCCAGTAGTGGATTTCACGTCATGTGAATCCGTTACCCAATTTGCATTGGAGTAACCTTCTATGATATCAGGGTGTCTAGTATAATGAAGTTTATAATCTAGAGTACCCTTAAGATATCTAAATACTCTGTCTAATGCAGTCCAGTATGACTGATTTGGGTTACTAGTTAATCTACTTAGTCTCCCAATAGCAAATGCAATATCAGGTCTGGTCCTATTTGTTATGTACATAAGGGTGTAGGCCTTAAAAATAAACAGTCACGTTGAGTTGATCAGAACAAGGTCCAAAAGTCACGCTGAGTTGATCAGGACAATATTAAAAAAGTCACGCTGGGTGACAGCTCATCATTTGTCAGAAATTTCATCATGACTGACAGCACGACAGTCGAAGAATGTCTCCTCGCATGCCATGTATTCACAAAACTCGAGAGATCACAGCCGACTATTGCGTGATTTTCGAAATCTTCTTCAACAAGACTCAGCCTTCGTCAAGTTGGCGTACCAAAAGAGCTTCTTGTCATTTAATGCGACTGACAAAAGTAATCACTATCAGAGATTTTGTGTCAGTCAAGGCACGTCGGATCAAGACAGCTGGCAGTCCTACCTCAATCGAGCGTGGATTATGTTCCTTCCCAAAGTCTGCGTATATTTTGAGCTTTATGTCTCAAATTTGCGTGGATTCTGAAGTTTCCTTCCTTAAGTCTGCGTGGATTTTGAAGCTTTTTGCCTTAAGTTTGCGTGGATCCTGAAGCTTTTTGCCCCAAGTTTGCGTGGATTTTGAAGCTTTCTGCCCCGAGTCTTCATGGATTTCGTCTTCAACAAGTCTGCATAGATTTCATCAAATTGGAGTACGTGGCAGCCATGCCACTGATCTCTCGCCTGCGTGTCCGGTAACTTGCACACGACTCATGCATGATTGCCATGTGTCTAACAGTTACAGGCCACGTCGAGTAACTGCTCACAACCTTGCGTATGTTAAATCCTGCATGATTTTCAACTAGGCAAAGGCTGTGAAAACAGTTATCCTTTCAGTTATTTTTGACTCTATAAATAGAGTTCTTTTTCTCATTCATGGGACAGATACATAGTTATCTAACTTACTGTCAAAATTTTGAGAGCTTTTCTTCTTCGCATAGTCTAAGGGATAAAGCGATCGTCTTCTAGATTGGATTCCTACAGTCGTAATTTTCCCAGAAACACAATAAATAAAGTGAATTTATTTATAGAAAATAAATTGGCGACTCTGCTGGGGAAAACCATCTCCTCTTCTGAGATGGCAATAACTCAATGCGATACTTCGTCAATCGGCTCGACGAAGAAGGTGATGACGATCCAATTCGATCAACTCGCCTACGAAGAAATGCAGTAGGCTAAGAGTGGCAAGCCCACTTCAGCCTCCATCATCACTGCCAAGTCGAAGGGACACTCTGTCTATGTCCCTAAGATTCAGTTGGCAGCCAATGGTAAAGTCTCGGCCACAGTGTCTACTCCTAACACTGGCAAAGACTCTACTGCAAGCTCGCACACTCTTGTGCGCTCGAAGATGACAGCATTCAAAAGTCATGCTGACAGTACTGGCTCCTTAGCCAAGTCTGTTCCAGCGTGCAATCTCACATCCAAAAGTCACGCTGACAGTATTGGCTCCTTAGCCAAATTTGTTCCAGCGTGCAAATTCAATCCCAAAAGTCACGCTGACAGTATTGGCTCCTTAGCCAGATCTGTTCCAGCGTGCAAACTCAATCCCAAAAGTCACGCTGACAATACTGGCTCTTTAGCCAAATCTGTTCCAGCGTGTATTTCCAAAGTCAAGAAACACGCCGACAGCACTGGCTCATTAGCCAAATCTGTTCCAGCGTGTATTTCCAAAATCAAAAATCATACTGACAGCACTGGCTCCTTAGCCAAATCTGTTCCAGCGTGTAATTCTAAAATCAAAAGTCACGCTGACAGCACTGGTTCTTTAACCAAGCCTGTTTCAGCGTGTACATCATCTAAGAAGAATAGCTTTTTAGCTATCTCTTCCTCTTTGCCAAGTTCTACTAGAACTGGGGGTGGTCTTCCATACAAAGTCCCTTCGAAAAGAGATAACTCTTTAGTTGTTTCTTCTGCTCCTGTAGTTTTTACTTCAGGAACAGCTTTGACTGACAATTTTGTTAGTCAAAGAAAATAAGATGGTCTTTTGACTACTCTTCCTTTTGGACATTCTATGTCTCAAAACTTGAATAAGTCTAAGAAGAAACATTCTGTAATGTCTTCTTTTACGACTTCTTCAAATTGAGCACAGAATTTGTCTATGAAAGAGGGTCTGTTACCAACTCCTAAACAAGAGGGTGGTTCAACTCTTCCTTCTCTGCAAATATCCAGATTAATGGAAGGAAAACTCCAAGTTTCCAAAACCAATGTGTTACCTCAAACTGATTTAAGAACAAAACTTAATCAAATCCGTTTGGGAAACACTTCTGGTGTTAAGAAACCACATTAATCGGAAATAAAAATAAAAGATCCGGATGCAGAGTATGCTAAAAATTATGTGGCTCATATTAATCACTCCCTATATAATCAAGAGCCATCAAGACCCAGGAACAAGAAATATACTCCTAAAAATACACAAGGAGTGTTATCTGATGTACCTCAATCTTCACAAACAGATTTACGAGAACACCTTCAACAGAAAAGAAGGAGTAATTCTGTGACAATGGACCATGCTGAATGTGACTTCCAGCCAAAAGTCATAATTCAATGCAGATGTCAATCAATGGTTCAAGACTATGTTGATCATGAATGTGACTTCCAGCCGAGAGTCACAATGAAATGCAGATGTCAATCAAAATGACAATCTGTCTTCAATCGGATTCAGTGAGAACCTATGCCTGATGAAGATGAGCCTTTGTTTGCTTCAGTCAACATGACCTCTCAGAATACTGGGGGTAGAGCTGATAGTCCAGATGGAGTATATAGAGGCACGAGAGCAAGAGTCCTGGTCTCTAGTCAAAGAACTTTGATCTCTGAAGATGATTTTGAATTCCTTGGAGAATCTAACTTCCCACCTCTTCCTACTGGGGGTAGTTCTCCTATAATTGACTTTGATGCACAAAGCAATGATTCAGAACAAATAACATCCACCAGTTCATCAATAATCCCTCGTACAGTCACGACTTATATGGTTGATGGGAATACTAATGAACCTTCTTCTTCCTTGACTCCTCAAGAACAAAGAATTGCTTCTTTGGAACAGCAAATGAAATCCATGGCTGATACTATGAAGTCGATGTATGAACTCATGGCAACTTAGATACAAAATTGACAGACGGTACCAGATGCCATACCAATTGATACTGGTGTAATACAAGTTCCTCCAGTAGTACAATCTAATACTCCTAGACCAGCTCAAACAGATCCTAGTCTCTCTGGAGCTGGGGGTAGTGCTTATAATGCTGTTCCTCCTCCCAACTATTCTCTACAAGCTACAACTCCACAATCTTCCGGAGTTGTCTCTGAAGAATTGAAGAATCTCAAAACTCAATTCGAGGCATTCAAATAGAAAGATGGTTTACAAAGGTTAGGCATCAAACAACCTTATCCGATAGAATGGAAGCAAGTATCGTATCCTCCTAAATACAAGCCTCCTACTATCTCATTCTATGATGGAACCACTTCTCCAAGTCAGTTTATTAATCACTTTGAAGTGATGACTGACCAGTTGCAACCAAGCGACGCCCTCCTTACTCGGGTGTTTGTTGGATGTCTCAAGGGAATGGCTTATGAATGGTATAGAAGTCTCCCAGATGGGTGCATTACCTCATTTGCCGGTTTCAAACAGATGTTTCTTGAACAGTTCTATGAAGGGCTCAATGACATGACTATGCCTGCTCTTATTAGAATCAAGCAGAAAAATAATAAAACTACAGAGGATTTCATTGAACGGTTTCGAAGAGAAGCTCTGAAGATGCCTCTTGGAACTCCAGATGCTGTCACCATCGACACATGCAAATTAAACTTGTTGCCAATCATCAGCATGTGGACAGGATCTACTCAATTTTAAGATTGGCCTTCCTTTATAGTCAGTGCCAAGGCCGCAGAAATTAGTGCTGAAACCTTGAAAGGTTTAGGAGTGCAGATGACTCCCAAAGAAACAGGTCAAGGTACTAACAATAATGCTAAAAACAATGCTCATAAGGGAAAAGAAACTCTTGAAGTTAATCTTCAGAGCAAAGATGCATCAACTGTTCAAACTTCTCCTACCTCTACAACTCAACAACCAAGAACACCTCGCCCCAAAGAAGAGTACTCTTTCGATGACGACGATGTCCTTGGTATATTTGAATGTCTGCTGAAAGGTAATAAAATACAATTACCTGAAATCAAGAAACCTGATGAAGCTGGGAAAACAGATCATCCTAAATACTGTCCATACTACAGAATGTTGGGTCACACAATTCGTACATGTTATGTACTGAAAGAAAAGATCCAAGAAATGATTAAATCTGGAGCTATCTTCCTTACTCCAAAAGAGAAGACCGTCACCTCCAATGTCGTCTCTATGCAATTCGGAGATTTCCCTCCTCAATTCCTTGAAAGTGGGATCGTTCCTATTCCCACGGCAACTCTTGAGATAGTGAATATTCCTCCTCCTCAATCTGAAGGATTAGTGCCAATCACTTTGGAAACAGGAGAAATCATGTGGATTCATCCTGATCTAGTGGCAGATTTTGACTCTCTTCCTCTTCAAAAGACTACATCTCGAAAGTCCAAGAAGGCTGGAAAGATTAAGTCATGTCATATGACTTCTCTTGGATCTACCTCTGACACAGAGCCAAAAGAGAAGGAAGAAGCACTTGCTACTCGAACAGGAAAATCTTATCTAAAGGATTATTCCAAGAATCCTGAGGATACTCCTGATATCCCTCCAGCTGATAAAGATGCTCCTAATGTTCCTCCTGAAGAAGAATCATCCACTGCACCTGTTCCTTCAACTACACCGGTTGAACCTGTTTCTTCCAAGCCTATGGCTTTTGAGAAAGGCAAACAACAGGCTCGGTTTGATAAACCAATCAAGAACTCCCCTCCTCTTGGGCTTCAGAAGCCTTATAATTTCGACATTCTAGCTCAACTTGCTAATACTCCAGCTAGAATGTCCCTCTTTGAACTTCTACGTCTTTCTAAAGAGACTCGGGAGACGTTAAGTGAAGCACTTCTTCAAGCCGACTCTTGTCTTGCACAATTGAAGAAGCCAGATGCAGAACCTGCCACTTGCTTACATTGCAACAGTGTATTGGAGATTATCCCAAATATCACCTTTACACAAGACGACATGCTATTGGAGGATAATCGACATGATCGGCCTCTCTACTATACTGGTTATATCGATACAATGAAGATAGATCGTATCCTCATTGATCCAGGGTCTGCTATAAGTATAATGCCAAAGAGTCTGTTGGATGAACTAAAAATTCCTCTTCACAAGCTCTCCAAGACGGTTACTACTATCCTGGAATTCAATCAAAGCCGAAGCGAGCCTTTGGGAAAGATTCATCTGAAGCTTCAGATAGGTGATTTCAGATCCAAAGTCACTTTCTATGTGATCGAGATCGTGGGATCCTACAATCTTCTTCTTGGGAGGCCCTTTCTTCATGAAAATAATGTGGTGCCTTCTACTCTTCATCAGTGTTTTAAGTATATTGATAATAATGGAAGAGTACAAAAAGAAGTTGCTGATATAAATCCCTTCCATGGGGTCGAAGCTTATTTCAATGATTCCCGAATGTACAAAGAAGAGTATACAAGGGTGATACAAGCTATGGAGAAAGAGGATTCGCAAAGTGAGACTTTAATAATCCCTGTTAAAGGTCAAACTACTCAGCAACAATCTCCCAAATCCTCCGGAGAAGGTTCTTTTATTATTCCGGTGAGTGGACGAATCTCTCCGTTATCTCAGTCGTCTGCTCAAGATACAATGATCATTCCTGTTAGTGGGCGTACTACAGTTCCTGTATCTTCACAGAATACTCTGCTAATTCCAGTTGGAGGGCGGATTACTCTTCCATCTCAAGCTTCAAGGGAGCTCACCTCTTCTGAGCCATTTGTTATCGATCTTAATCGAAACAAAGCTTCTTCTCGTTCTTCTTCTTCCCCTTTAGTCATTGACTTGGCTAAGATCTCTAAGGCTCAGCCTTCTCCCAATGTAAATATTGCTGCTTTTACATTTAATGAAAAGTCTCCATCTTTGCAGTACGCTGATGTGTGTAATTATGTTCATAGTTATTTACATTTGTTAGATGACTTGAGCACAATAACCATAGGAGTTATACAGACTGTTTATACAGATGTATCCCTAGAACCTGTACAATCTTCATACTTTCTAGTTCCCAGCAGAAAGCCAGGAGACATTCCAATATTCTTTTACAAAGGGCCCCAAAGTCCTTCTGATTTAGAAGATGATGACAAGAATGACTATACTGGAAGATTACAATTACGTCGTTATAGTCAGCAATCTAAAGACATCATTAAAAATATGGGCTATGACTTCAGGACTGGCCTCAATAATGGCAAAGGAAGAAAAATGTATGTCCGAATTCCTCCTCTGAAATATGGAAGAACAAAATACGGATTGGGCTATATTGCTCCTACTCCTTTTATCAATATTATCCATAAAGATCCCGAGTCTGACGAAGATAAGAGATCTGATTCTTCTAGTACCACTTCTTGGGATTCCGATACGAGTATCGGTGATTTCTACTGCAACATTCTGTCTTCCAACATGGTTTCTATTGACTGTTCTGAAGAAAGTGATGAAGACGAAGAAGAATTTGAAATCTCACCTGAATCAGAACAATGGGCCCAAAGGTTAGATAATCAATGGGAGTTCCGTTTCGAGCAAAAAGAACCTCCGACTGAAGATAAACTTGTTCAAATAGATGTTGGTGAAGAGGGATCCCCCAAACCAATATTCATCAGTGAAAGTCTTTCAGAAACTGATAAGCAAGACATGATTAAACTCATTCGTGATTACATCGATGTCTTCGCTTGGAGTTATGAAGATATGCCAGGACTTGATCCACAAATCGCAACTCACAAGCTCAATATCTTGCCGAATGCTAAACCGGTCAAACAACAACAGCGACGATTTCGTCCAGACATTATGGATGCAATTGAAGCTGAAGTCAATAAACTCATGGCCTCCGGGTTTATTAGAGAGGAACAACATCCCGATTGGGTGGCTAACATAGTTCATGTTCTTAAAAAGACTGGCAAGATCAGAGTTTGCATAGACTTTTGCGACCTTAATGCGGCATGTCCTAAAGACGAATTCCCTCTACCAATCATTGATGTCATGATCGATAATACCTGTGGATTTGAACGGATGTCATTCATGGACGGGTATACTGGATATAATCAGATTAAAATGTTTCCAGACGACAAAAAACACACTTCTTTCAGAACGCCGATCGGTACATACTGTTATACAGTGATGCCATTCGGTCTCAAGAATGCAGGAGCAACTTATCAACGAGCTATGAGCATTATATTCCGTGAATATTTACGGAAAACAGTCGAATGCTACGTTGATGATATTGCAGTCAAAAGTCGACAAAAAGAGGATCACATCCAAGATTTGAATTTTGATCTAATGCGTAAGTATCAGTTAAAGATGAACCCTACTAAGTCCTTCTTAGGTTTCTCTAGTGGTAAATTTCTCGGCTTCGTCATTACCTCTAAAGGTATACACGTGGATCCCGAGAAGATCAAAGCCATCCAATAGATGCGTCCTCCACGCACCTTAAAAGAGCTACGAGGATTTCAAGGAAGGATCGCTTATATCAGGAGATTCATCTCTAATCTTTCAGGACGCTGCAGACCATTCAATAAACTCATAAAGAAAGGTGTTTCTTTTGTCTGGAGTGATGAATGTCAGAAAGCATTCGATGATATAAAATAATATCTGATGAGCCCGCCAGTATTGGTACCTCCCGTCTCAGGAATACCATTCCTTCTGTATACCCGAGCAATGAGTCATTCACTGGGTGCATTGCTTGCTCAAAAGAATAAAAATGGTCATGAATAAGCCATTTACTATCTCAGTCGAACTATGACCGGAGCTGAACCTCGATATTCACCGGTCGAAAAAGAATGTCTAGCCTTGATGTTCGCTGTCCAAAAGATACGTCATTATATCATTGGCCAGACTATTCATGTCATTTCTAAGATCAATCCTATACGGGTCATGATGAAGAAACCTAGTGTTTTGAATTCTCGATTGGCTAATTGGGGAATCCTACTTGCTCAATATGATATGTACTATATTCCTCAGAAGTCAGTCAAAGGACAAGCTTTAGCCGATTTACTGGCTGCTCATTCAATTCCAGAAGATTCAAAACTCTATGATGAAATCCCAGATGAAGTTCTAGATTCAAACCAAATTGCTGAAGAAGATTTTACTTGGCGTCTATTCTTTGATGGATCTTCAAGAATTGGTCCTAATGGAGACATCGTCGCTGGAGTTGGAATTGTTCTTGTATCGCCAGAAGGTCTTGCTATCCAACGAGTTTATTCTCTTGATCAACCATGTTCAAACAATGTAGCTGAGTACAATGCATTGCTCATTGGTCTTCAACTCGCTAAACATCTGAATATTTAACATTTGGAGGCATACGGAGACTCTAAACTCATTGTCAATCAGATAAGGGGTACTTATGAAGTTCGCCATCAAGATCTGGTTTCTTATCATAGATCAGCTATATCTATGGCTTCTTCGTTTGAAGAATTCTTCATTGAACATGTTAGGCGAGCATGTAACACAGAAGCTGATGCTCTAACTAATCTTGCGGCGGTGTTGGCTATTCCGATTAGACGGCAACAAATGATTGTTGTTCGCAATCGAGAATTGTTTCATCTCGAAAACAATCTGACTCTAGGACTTCCAATTGACATTGAAGAATCAACGTCTCATGACGTCAACACAACAAGAGGATTTGGATTTAGTCGTAAATCTTTATCATCTTCATCTGATTATAGCATGGAATTCATCTTCAGTAATTCAACTGAGACTCAGAATACGGATAAAGATTGGAGACTTCCTTTCTTAGATTTCGTATTGTATGATATTCTTCCGGATGATCCGAGTGAGGCAACATCTATCAGACGACGATCACTCAGATTCTATTACAATCATACTAAAAAACCTTATATCGTCGAGCTTATGACGGTCTACTTCTTCGATGTGTTGCCGGTGATGAGGCTCAGCAGATCATTCGCGAAGCACATGATGGAATGTGTGGAGCACATCAGCCTGGCCCAAAACTTTAGGACCGTATTCGACGTATGGGCTATTATTGGCCCACTATGGTATCAGACGCCATCGAATATGCAAAGAAGTGTAAAGCTTGTCAAATCCATGCGGATTTTATTCATCAACCCTCAAAATTTCTACATCCGACAGCAGCATCATGGCCCTTCGAAGCTTGGGGCATGGACATTATCGGTCCGATCAATCCGCCGTCATCCAAAGGTCATCGGTTTATTCTCGCAATAACCGATTACTTCTCCAAATGGTCCGAAGCCATTCCTTTATCTGAAGTTAAAACGTCCAATGTCATCAGCTTTATTAAGCATCATGTCATCTACAGATTTGGTGTTCCTCGACGCATTATTCCTAATGACGGACCACAGTTCGTCAGTCAGAAGTTTACTCGATTCTGTGACGATCACCGGATTAATAATGTGGCTTCTACCGCGTATAATCCGGCAGCTAACGGATTAGCAGAAGCTTTCAACAAGACCATCATCAAACTCCTAAAGAAGTTTGTCTCTACTAACAAACGTAATTAGAGTGAGAAGCTCGGTGAATGCTTGTGGGCCTACCGTACTACAGTTCGTAATGCTACTAAATGTACACCCTTCTCTCTGGTGTTTGGTTGCAAAGCTGTTCTTCCATTAGAGATTCAAATTCCTTCTTTAAGGATAGCAATCGCTAATGAACTCACTGCCGAAAATAATGATCGTCTTCGACTTCAGGAATTAGAAGCTCTGGATAAAAAGCGATTATCTGCTCAACAGAATATTGAATTCTATCAAGCTAGAATCTCAAGAGCTTTTAATAAGAAAGTCAGAGTTCGAGCGTATCAAAAAGGAGAACTTGTTCTAACAGTCAGACGTCCTATGACTATGACTCATATGAGCAAGGAAAAATTTGACGCAAAATGGGAAGGTCCCTATTGTCACGACCCGCACCCGTTTTTTTTTTTTCTAAACGGATACGAGACATGTCCAAGCCAGCCTACGTCGCAGTGTCGGCGGTAGAACGCTGTCACGGCCATGAAGATCAAAATCACAAACAATGTTCATTCACATAATTAATTTAATTTACAAAGATCACAAGTTTTACATTTGCTGAAAAATATAAACTTGTACAAATATTTGAATGGCTACAACTCCACTAGCTAGCTAATCTCTAGGCTTCATATCTGCAAGTATACCATTACTCCCCAAACTAAGTGATCCTCGGCTAACCTGAAAATGTTGGTTTCCAGTCAGGAATGGAACGAGCACAATTCACTGAATGCAATTTCAAATAAAGAAGATGACTATAAACAAAGGTTAGACATCAATCATGGGTTTGAAAATAAACATGAAATATAAAAACCAATAGTAAGTAAATAGACACAAAATACTCTCCCCGACTGTTAGAAGTACCTTTGATATGTGATCGGTCTGGGGTACTACACCGCACGGTCTATAATGTCTACTCACTGTCTACAATGTCTACTTGCAGAAAATAAGCACTGTCTACAATGTCTACTTGCAGAAAATAAGCACTGTCTACAATGTCTACTTGCAGAAAATTAGCACTGTCTACAATGTCTACTTGCAGGAAAATAAACACGGGCTACACTACTTGCAGAAAATAAACACGGGCTACACTACTGCAGAAAATAAACACGGGCTACACTACTGCAGAAAATAAACACGGGCTACACTACTGCAGAAAGTAGACACGGGCTACACTTCTGCAGAAAATAAACACGGGCTACACTACTGCAGAAAGTAGACACGGGCTACACTTCTGCAGAAAATAAACACGGGCTACAATGTCTAACACGGGCTATGGTCAGATCACATATTTTTGGTACTTCTAATTCCCGACTCCACAATTTATAATAGAAAATAATCACATAACCAATGACCAACTAATGAAATATAGTAAAAATCAATATCGAAATGCAGACAATAAACTGTACTCGCCTGGTAATTCAAGCCGCTGATAGGTGTAGATGTCCAACTGGAGTCACAGTATCCTATTCAGAGCAATCACAAGTCACAAAAGAGTCTAACATGAAATAAAAGTAATCTACAGTACATTCTAGATAGTTCTAGGTCCTTCTAGGTCAAAGTCCAATCAACAAGTCCACTAGGTCAACTAAAGTCAAATTCTAGTTCAATCCGGGTCAAACTAAGCCGATGGTTGACCTATAGTTAATTTTTGGTTAATATAGTCAACCTGGTCAAAGGAGGATCAATTCTAGTCTCTAAGTATTAAACTATGAGGTTGTACTAATTCCGAATTACGAAAATATAAGAATTGACCAACTAATGGTGACACCTAGAGAAAATATCTACAAACATTGTCGGATGCTAAAACAAATATCACCAACGTGTCCAGAAGGATCAAATTAGCTAAAATTGCCTGTCCTTAAGTCCAATTCTGGACACAGGGGCAAAACGGTAATTTCGGACAAAACGATGTCCGCCGTTGGACCCGCTTGCACCGAAAAGCGTGCCAGAGTCAACGGTCTCTAAAGTCATCAAACTACATGTTTACGGATTCAATTTTCCGATACGAACCCAACCGTATGTCCAGAGTTGGATTCCGGCGGGCCGTGCACAAAATCGCCCGTTGAGTGGGACCGTGGGGCCCGCAAAACGACGTCGGATTCGACTGTCTCAGAATTGGACCAAACTTGGCATACAGGACCAGAAAAACGATACGGTTCTGTTGGCGCAAGTTTTGTCTCGATCTGACGAGCGTGCACCAAGTTATGACTAAATTTGCATTGTACGGATACGTGGCGATTTCGACGGATACGCGTCGAATTCGTCGCGCACACGCGACCAATTTGAATTCCGTCAAAGCCCACATGACCACGAAGCCGTTACGCAGCTTTCGATGCCTTCGGTTCGCGACCACGTCGCCCGGTTTGGCGGGACGCACGTCGTGTGGAACAAATTTCTAGTTTTTAAAACAGGTTTTTAGGAAACTTTGGAAGTCGATTTCTCGACGCATAGTCGATGATTTTCAAATCCGCAAAAAGGGTTGTGAAGTTCTATATGTTGTCTTCAAACACTGTTCATATGGTTTATCAAAATAGTCGCTGGATTGATCGGGATTGATCCTCCAACATGGGTTCAAGGACTGGGTTTTCTGTCCTGTCTCGGACTGTTTTTCGACGACTTCGTGTCGAAATATCGGGCAACCCAGGGCTTTCTATTAAAAACTAGTTGAAGGGATATCTAGCCCTATGGGTTGTCTTTCCAACGCATATACTGGCTTAGCAAAAGATGAAGTGTTGAGGGAGAGAACTTACAACGAAGTCGGGTCGTCCAGGGACGGTCGCTGGTGCAAAACCATGCTCGCGCGTCCGTCCCGCGCGCGCCTATTGCTCGCTGGTCGGCCGGCCACTGCTGCGGTGGTGCGCAGCCCCAGGATGGGTCGCCAGCATTCGGGAAGGAGGGTGGCGTGACTCGCGGCTAGGGTTTGTTTCTCGTTTTCTCCGCTTTCCCTTTATATATGCAATTGTATATATAATAGCGGCTTGTGAGCAGTCGGGTGCTAACTGCTTGTTGAGGAAATTCTACAGTTCTTCGGGCTCGAGCTTGGGGAGTGAGCCCCTGGGCTGGTGGTTCGGGCTCACTGGTTTGGGGGTCTCCTGTTCTGTGGGTGGGGCTTTACCCAGCGCTCGGCTGGGCTCAGGTTTGCTTCTTCTTTTTTTTTTCTTTTTAGTACATTTAAATAGAATCACCATTTAAGAACTGAAATAGATTTTAGTTGAGCCAGTGGGTGACATGCTAGTTTACTTCTAATGTTCCATCAGTTATGGTTTTCAGTGCCAACCAAAACCACTATGGCTATTTGTTCTCTACAAATATATATGTATATATATATATATATATATATATATATATATATATATATATCATCCAAAACTCTAAATAACTCCCAATAGTCTCTATTCCTATTGTTGAGCATATTTGTATAAATATGACCACATAATAATATTTATTTGATAACGAAGTATATATATACCCAATATTAGTAAATAATTTTATATGAATACAATCCTCAATAATAATGATGATAATAATAATAATAATAATAATAACAAAATACAATAAATCGTAATGGTGTATACACCATTCGAATATATAAAAAGAAAAATAAACTATTTTCAGATTTTCGGGAAGGGGAGCTACAAATCTACCCACCTTAAAAATAAATTCGTCCTCGAATTTCTAACTTATACACGTCTAAAATTAAAAAAAAGTAAGAGAATAAAATCCAATATTACCACAATCTTCTCAAGTTTAATTTCTCAGAAATATTTATACCTCCTACTTGCCATTCCGTAACTACGAATCATCGAGGGCTTCTACCCACCTTTGGTCACACTACTCCCTTGAAACACAGGTCACTAAAATTTTATAATTTTCTAACTAGTTTCTAACCATTCTACCGACAGATATCTAGGCATAAGTCATCTACCACTCTCGCCTATCTATCCAGCAATCCAAAATCTAACAATCAACAAATTTACATAAATAGCAAAAAATATATATATATATATATATTGGTGAGTTCTAATAAGCATGACCATTCGTCTACTGAAATAGGCAGGACATGCAGATAAGGGAGAATAATCAAGAGCAACTATGAAGTTTCAAGAGCGGTAGGGAGTATCCAACGACACAGCTAAAAAAATATTTACGAACCATTGATTTATTTGCTAGACTGTGCTACTCTAGTCCAGTCACTTGCTAAGTCTAAGAATCCTTCATTCTTGTAGGAGCTTGCAATCCGGCAATACAGAAGTTTCGTTCTCGAAATTTTAAACAGTTTCCATAATAGAACGGAATATGGAAAATCAAGATTGTGATCCTTTTCGTGGTTATTTAACCACACGAGCAAGGGATATGGTGCAATACAAGTTCGTATCGCGACTTCCATGTAGATGGAATATTGGTTATGAATGACTTCACGTTCTGAGAGAGGAAGACTACCTAGTAGGTATAGGGACCTACTTCAAAAGTTCAGTTTTATAGACCAAACTATGGTGATACGTATGGATGGGTTTTACTGGGTTCCTTAATCGGACCACAATCATCGTTTGAATGAACCTTGGACTTCAATCTATATTGACTGGACAAGATCCTAAAAACTATTTCTCCTAGGTTAAGGTAACCTAGACTAAGTTTTCACCCAAGTGGTTGAGCTAGTTGCCTAGTCAGGTTGGTTAACTAGGTTCTGTAAGCCCTGAAGATGCGCCTCTCATGACTTTTGTGTTTAAGTAGCACGAGAAGACACAAATGAATAGCACACTAGTGACATGTGCGTAGTGGACTTTGAGTAAATCACAACCATATATATTGGGTCGAAAGGTTCGAGACGAAGTTGAAGCTCTAGTGAGAGTCGGAAAGCATACCTGTATTATGGTAAGGGTTATAACTCGTCCCTTTGACCTGATAGTCGTACCATAAAAATAGAGTACAAGGGGACGGGTTTGAGTGGAATATGATACACCTAGATGAAGGTGGACTCGTCTAGATCTTGCGTATGAAATTTGTTGGAAGGTAATCGCTAGTCTCGTGCTCCTAATATTATTGACACGGCCGGGGACACAAAATGATCTAGATGGAAAGTGGGAGTCCATGGGCACTAATTGTCATCCTAATGGAAAAATTATTCTAATCAATCGGTAATCCTCGTATATCCAAAAAAAATTTAGAAGGCTTACAGTCTATCCACCTTAGAAGCTAGGATATGGTTTTAGGAATAATGAGGCTAGAAGAATTCCAAAAGTTCGGGTATTGTACCTCGACTCTTGTTAATAAAGAATAAGGCACGGCACAAGGAATACGGTGGATATAAGTCAATTCAAGGATCGTTCCTCCATAATTGAAAAACGAGCGTGTACAATGATACATGGTTGATAAAATAGAATGATCTACTCGTCCATAGTATACAAGGTTATCGACGGGGTAACCAACTCTAAGACACATCACATGAAGAGAATTCTATCAACTGAGTCGTGAATCTCTATTGGTGTCAATCTGCCATACTATTGTCACAAGAGTTGTAGTGATCATATATTGTTGTTGACAACTGGTAGGTCATAATATGACAGGGTATTTAAGCTATGGTATTGGCTAAGATAGTGACTGTGGTGTTCCAACACTAGTTAGGTCTTAATAATAAAATTTTATATAACTAGGACGATACTTGTTGGAAACCAATCTCGGGATGAGTATCTACCATAGTCCCGGTAAATTATTGTCCTTAGCCTTGTCTATTCATCTCATGTCTAAACTGTGGGCTCTGGTCGAGGGACGGTTGAGTCAAGGCATAAGGGTTGAAAGTTAAGGCAAGCTTCCAACAAATAATTAGAGACTCACAATATTTGGTTTCTTGAGAATAGATAGTCTCCTAGGTTGGCGCTCTGACTAAGGGTAAAACCCTAATCATTCTCAAATTCAGATGGCTCGAAAGTCTCAATAGTAGTTTGAGGGTTGATAGGAGAACGAGTAACTCAATCACATGACTGGCCGTTGGTAGCTACACTTGTGCCTACCATTATCATAGCCATGGGAATACTCTGTATCTCTCTACCATCACGAGCTTTCGTCTTTCCAAATCGGTGAAAGACAAAAACAATAAAGAATTCAAGAAAGATGTTACTGAATACAATTTCGTGATTCAAGGACGAACATATAATTCAAGAGGAATTGTCAATGCAGTCGTGGATGAGACCATAGATACCTTGATATCTCAATCCACGTAGGTAAATCAAGAGAGAGCGAACCAAGTGCACTACGGTTGATCAGACCGTAATACATTGATTCTGATTAGACAATATGTTAGTGGGCGTCCCCAATAAACATATGTCTTGAATCAAGCTCGATAAAGAGTAAGCTTGCAAAACTAGGCTGTGATAGCAACATTGGTCAAAATAGTCAAAACACAAGTATGCGAGATTTCTGAAAGAAGGCACAAGTGGTTCGAGTTTCGTGAGAATCAAAACCTTACCCGGTGTTCTTGCTTATACAGTCTTCCCACTATCTTTTTACTCATAATGCCTTGGCGACTAATGGGTTATGAACCTCTAAACTCTATATTCTAGGTAAACCTATTGGCGTCAAACAATATCCTCGTCAATAGGTCACAAGGACCACGGAATGCTAGATCGGAAGACACGCTACCCAATCTCACAGAACTTCTACTATTATTGGCTTCGAATCTTATGTGACATGCATGGCATTGTCCTATCCTCTATGGTATCCCAAACTTGTAATCATGTTTGAAGTCAATTCACCGCGGATTACGCCTCGCCCGTATACTCTGGCTGTGGTAACCCCTGGTTTCGTAACTCAACATGATACCAAATCGAACACTTCTTAACTCTATCCAATATTGGCTCAAGGGTATCTACGATCAAGAGAGGACCACTAGCCATAGTTTTGGCAATATCCCATCACCTATATTTTCTTAAAATAATATCACCTCTAGGGGTTGTGTCTCGCCAGTGCGCTGCTGGCTGTAGTATTTCCATAGTCTTCATAATTCAAATAAATGGCGACAGCGCGCTACTGTACTGCCATTATGAGCTAACTAATATTCCTGTAACTATATATGTAAAAATCCATGAGCTCCTAGAGACTCAAACAAGTTGCCTATGAAATAAAGTGTAAGCATTTGTCCCATCAGTCACAACCCTTAAGATAAAATATTGCACAGGGAGGAACAAACTGAAGACAAAGAACTACAAATATTCTAGTATCTCTTTTCTGTGTATTCGAACCATGGGAGAAAATTTTGGATCAGACTTCCTCGAGATTTGCATTTGAATAACCGAATCAGGAATTATAAACTATTCCCTTACGATAAAATAGGGTTTTAAATGGGCACTTCAGACTAAAATATGATGACGATAAAGAGGCAAGAGAAGGAATTGAATAATCTATCAAGGCTAGATCATTAATTCTATGAAGCCCTGCCTTACCAAGGAAATAATCTATCCAAATTAGATCACATCATCATATCAAGAGATACTAGTGTACCTATGGAGATCTGATTACTATCAAAGTTAATAAATCCTTACCTACATTGCATGGCCTAGACTACCCATCGATTAATTTGTATGAGGGACTCCTAGTCCTAGTCATTCTCGTAAATTAAATTAATTTCTAATTCGTGAATGAGCATTTCTAGTCGCAGGCTCGCAATAGTACAACTAACTTAAGTACTATCACGAGTTCACAAGATTTGTGAAGACAGACCTGCATGGGTCACCATAAAAACTTGTCACGACTCGCACCCGTTTTTTTTTTTTTCTAAACGGATACGAGACATGTCCAAGCCAGCCTACGCCGCAGTGTCGACGGTAGAACGCTGTCACGGCCATGAAGATCAAAATCACAAACAATGCTCATTCACATAATTAATTTAATTTACAAAGATCACAAGTTTTACATTTGCTGAAAAATATAAACTTGTACAAATATTTGAATGGCTACAACTCCACTAGCTAGCTAATCTCTAGGCTTCCTGTCTGCAAGTATACCATTACTCCCCAAACTAAGTGATCCTCGGCTAACCTGAAAATGTTGGTTTCCAGTCAGGAATGGAACGAGCACAATTCACTGAATGCAATTTCAAATAAAGAAGATGACTATAAACAAAGGTTAGACATCAATCATGGGTTTGAAAATAAACATGAAATATAAAAACCAATAGTAAGTAAATAGACACAAAATACTCTCCCCGACTGTTAGAAGTACCTTTGATATGTGATCGGTCTGGGGTACTATATCGCACGGTCTACAATGTCTACTCACTGTCTACAATGTCTACTTGCAGAAAATAAGCACTGTCTACAATGTCTACTTGCAGAAAATAAGCACTGTCTACAATGTCTACTTGCAGAAATAAGCACTGTCTACAATGTCTACTTGCAGGAAAATAAACACGGGCTACACTACTTGCAGAAAATAAACACGGGCTACACTACTGCAGAAAATAAACACGGGCTACACTACTGCAGAAAATAAACACGGGCTACACTACTGCAGAAAGTAGACAGGGGCTACACTTCTGCAGAAAATAAACACGGGCTACACTACTGCAGAAAGTAGACACGGGCTACACTTCTGCAGAAAATAAACACGGGCTACAATGTCTAACACGGGCTATGGTCAGATCACATATCTTTGGTACTTCTAATTCCCGACTCCACAATTTATAATAGAAAATAATCACATAACCAATGACCAACTAATGAAATATAGTAAAAATCAATATCGAAATGCAGACAATAAACTGTACTCGCCTGGTAATTCAAGCCGCTGATAGGTGTAGATGTCCAACTGGAGTCACAGTATCCTATTCAGAGCAATCACAAGTCACAAAAGAGTCTAACATGAAATAAAAGTAATCTACAGTACATTCTAGATAGTTCTAGGTCCTTCTAGGTCAAAGTCCAATCAACAAGTCCACTAGGTCAACTAAAGTCAAATTCTAGTTCAATCCGGGTCAAACTAAGCCGATGGTTGACCTATAGTTAATTTTTGGTTAATATAGTCAACCTGGTCAAAGGAGGATCAATTCTAGTCTCTAAGTATTAAACTATGAGGTTGTACTAATTCCGAATTACGAAAATATAAGAATTGACCAACTAATGGTGACACCTAGAGAAAATATCTACAAACATTCTCGGATGCTAAAACAAATATCACCAACGTGTCCAGAAGGATCAAATTAGCTAGAATTGCCTGTCCTTAAGTCCAATTCTGGACACAGGGGCAAAACGATAATTTCGGACAAAACGATGTCCGCCGTTGGACCTGCTTGCACCGAAAAGCGTGCCAGAGTCAACGGTCTCTAAAGTCATCAAACTACATGTTTACGGATTCAATTTTCCGATACGAACCCAACCGTATGTCCAGAGTTGGATTCCGGCGGGCCGTGCACAAAATCGCCCGTTGAGTGGGACCGTGGGGCCCGCAAAACGATGTCGGATTCGACTGTCTCAGAATTGGACCAAACTTGGCATACAGGACCAGAAAAACGATACGGTTCTGTTGGCGCAAGTTTCGTCTCGATCTGACGAGCGTGCACCAAGTTATGACTAAATTTGCATTGTACGGATACGGGGCGATTTCGACGGATACGCGTCGAATTCGTCACGCACACGCGACCAATTTGAATTTCGTCAAAGCCCACACGACCACGAAGCCGTTACGCAGCTTTCGATGCCTTCGGTTCGCGACCACGTCGCCCGGTTTGGCGGGACGCACGTCGTGTGGAACAAATTTCTAGTTTTTAAAACAGGTTTTTAGGAAACTTTGGAAGTCGATTTCTCGACGCATAGTCGATGATTTTCAAATCCGCAAAAAGGGTTGTGAAGTTCTATATGTTGTCTTCAAACACTGTTCATATGGTTCATCAAAATAGTCGCTGGATTGATCGGGATTGATCCTCCAACATGGGTTCAAGGACTGGGTTTTCTGTCCTGTCTCGGACTGTTTTTCGACGACTTCGTGTCGAAATATCGGGCAACCCAGGGCTTTCTATTAAAAACTAGTTGAAGGGATATCTAGCCCTATGGGTTGTCTTTCCAACGCATATACTGGCTTAGCAAAAGATGAAGTGTTGAGGGAGAGAACTTACAACGAAGTCGGGTCGTCCAGGGACGGTCGCTGGTGCAAAACCATGCTCGCGCGTCCGTCCCGCGCGCGCCTATTGCTCGCTGGTCGGCCGGCCACTGCTGCGGTGGTGCGCAGCCCCAGGATGGGTCGCCAGCATTCGGGAAGGAGGGTGGCGTGACTCGCGGCTAGGGTTTGTTTCTCGTTTTCTCCGCTCTCCCTTTATATATGCAATTGTATATATAATAGCGGCTTGTGAGCAGTCGGGTGCTAACTGCTTGTTGAGGAAATTCTACAGTTCTTCGGGCTCGAGCCTGGGGAGTGAGCCCCTGGGCTGGTGGTTCGGGCTCACTGGTTTGGGGGTCTCCTGTTCTGTGGGTGGGGCTTTACCCAGCGCTCGGCTGGGCTCAGGTTTGCTTCTTCTTTTTTTCTTTTTTTCTTTTTAGTACATTTAAATAGAATCACCATTTAAGAACTGAAATAGATTTTAGTTGAGCCAGTGGGTGACATGCTAGTTTACTTCTAATGTTCCATCAGTTATGGTTTTCAGTGCCAACCAAAACCACTATGGCTATTTGTTCTCTACAAATATATATGTATATATATATATATATCATCCAAAACTCTAAATAACTCCCAATAGTCTCTATTCCTATTGTTGAGCATATTTGTATAAATATGACCACATAATAATATTTATTTGATAACGAAGTATATATACCCAATATTAGTAAATAATTTTATATGAATACAATCCTCAATAATAATGATGATAATAATAATAATAATAATAACAAAATACAATAAATCGTAATGGTGTATACACCATTCGAATATATAAAAAGAAAAATAAACTATTTTCAGATTTTCGGGAAGGGGAGCTACACCTATATCGTAAGCAGAGTTTTCTCAAATGGAGCTTATCAACTCTCAGAACTGGATGGCCGAAAAGTTATGATGCCTATTAATGGCAAATTCCTTAAAAAATATTATGTATAAATGTAAATGCTTGTAATCATCAGACAAGTTCATGTTTAGAAATAAAATTTTTATTTTATTTTAATCATGAATGATGGTACATGATATTAAGGAAGATCACTATCATCCTTCTCTACGTTTGGACGTGGGCCACTGCCGTCCTTCTCGAAAATGTGATCAGTAAAAGAACTGAGGATCTCCTTGCTGGAACCCACGAGGAACTTACAAGCGGCCATCCTCATGGCTTCTTCTTCTTCAGTCCTTCCTGGTTTAAGCAGAAAGTCCAAAATGTCTCTTGGTGGCTTGGGTGCAGACGAACCTTCGCCTGCTGCCGCCTTCTTCGATTGAACTGGATCAGCAGGGCGTTCTTCAGTGTCTTTCTGAATCTTCATGGCGATTTCAGCCTTCTTAGATGATTCTTCAGACGACATTTTTATGTTGAGGAATAGAAGTGTTCGTTCTTTTCAGATTTCTGCTATATTTATAGGCAGAAGTTCTTTAAATAATGAAACGTCACGTTCATCCAACGGTTCACACATTCATTAATGTTTGACGGTTCATCCGTTCATTTCTCATATTCATCAGACGGTTCGCCCATTCGTTAATACTTGACGGTTCATTCGTTCATTTATTACATTTATCCGATGGTTCGTCCGTTCATAATCTTCTATCAATTTTGGGGATTCGTTACTTACCTTTGGATCAATTCCGAATCTACTTACTTGTCATTTTTGACCTCTGCATAGAAATCAATCTATTTTCTTTGGAGTTCCTACATATTATCATGTCCATATTACCTCTGATAATATTATATACTCTAAATCAGAAAAGAAGATTTTATTATCTATCATGTCCACAATTCATCCACAAATACAAATTTTTGAGCATAGAAGAATTATCATTTCCATTCTTATTTCACCACAAAAAGTCTATTACATTCTTTTAGACTTTCTTACAAATCATAATGGAAATCTATTACAAATTTTGGATTTTCATTCTACACCACAACAATAACCTAATAGAGATCTATCTTCTTCTTTGGATCTTCTCCGTCGGACCTTCTCCGTCAGGTTCGTTGTTGGTGGCAGTTTCTGACTGTCGGAATCAAACTCTGGTCTTCTCTCTCAAACGAGAGGAGAACCACAGAGTAGGGCAGCACGAAGACGTGTTGCTGCCAATACAACTGGTGGATTGGGAGCGACCTTTCAAAGGAGATAGGAATGTATCTAACATTGGGATACAATTCCTAGTTCTGCCCTGAAAGGAACTCTACTACCCGATTTCTCGGGGTAGAGTTGACTCCACCATCCAACTCTCGTGTATAAAGGCTCTTCCTACCATCTGAGGAATACCCTTCTATCCCACGAATAGTTCTGAGTTGTCTGATTTACGCGTCAAAAGAGTATGAGCTCCCTGATGTAGGTGTCAGAGGGATATTCTCCACAGTATCCAAATCACCAATGCCAGTTCTGAAGAAAATTTTTAGCCGAGCTTCTGCAGAAAATAGCAAGGAAAAAGATATTAAATCAACAGAAATATCATTATCATTAAGCGTGCATTTGTCAAACAGAGACAGGCGTGTATTGTTCAGTCAGAAACAAAAGCCCATCTTCAACATTAAAAATGGTACGCGTACTTACCATCGAGTTTGGTGCTAAGGATTGGCAAACCAATGTCTGATATAGTGCACAGAAATCGAATATTAGAAAGCATTGCTTTCCTGTTTGAGAATGAAATCTCACAAAAAATTCATTCTCAGGGAAGGAGAAGAAGAAGTTGGGGAAGAAAGAGTTCGTCGGGAAAGATGAAGTTCTCTTCTGTAGGTTCTCTCTTTCAAATGCAAGTAAAAAAGGAAAGAAGTAATCTATGGCTTATTTATAGGCTTATGAAGAATTCCAAACGGCCCATCATGATTTGCCTTGATTTTGGAGATTGATACGGGATCCTAACTGCACAGAATCCCAACAGTCCAATCATTCAGGAATAAATATCTCTTTAAAGTCATCTCAGTGTGACTAAATTCATTTTTAACATCTCGACTTCAAAGTATTTCGAAATAATTTATCATTTTTTCGAAAACTTTAAAGGGGGTTTTGTAGGCCTTAAAAATGAACAGTCACGCTGAGTTGATCAGAACAAGGACCAAAAGTCACGCTGATTTGATCAGGACAATATTAAAAAAGTCACGCTGGGTGACAGCTCATCATTTGTCAGAAATTTCATCATGACTGACAGCACGACAGTCGAAGAATGTCTCCTCGTATGCCACGTATTCACAGAACTCGAGAGATCACAGCCGACTATTGCGTGATTTTCGAAATCTTCTTCAACAAGACTCAGCCTTCGTCAAGTTGGCGTACCAAAAGAGTTTCTTGTCATTTAATACGACTGACAAAAGTAATCACTGTCAGAGATTTTGTGTCAGTCAAGGCACGTCGGATCAAGACAGCTGGCAGTCCTACCTCAATCGAGCGTGGATTATGTTCCTTTCCAAAGTCTGCGTATATTTTGAGCTTTCTGTCTCAAGTTTGCGTGGATTCTGAAGTTTCCTTTCTTAAGTCTGCGTGGATTTTGAAGCTTTTTGCCTTAAGTCTGCGTGGATCCTGAAGCTTTTTGCCCCAAGTTTGCGTGGATTTTGAAGCTTTCTGTCCCGAGTCTGCGTGGATTTCGTCTTCAACAAGTCTGCGTAGATTTTATCAAATTGGAGTACGTGGCAGCCATGCCACTGATCTCTCGCCTGCGTGTCCTGTAACTTGCACACGACTCATGCATGATTGCCATGTGTCCAACAGTTACAGGCCACGTCCAGTAACTGCTCACAACCTTGCGTATGTTAAATCCTGCGTGATTTTTAACTAGGCAAAGGCTGTGAAGACAGTTATCCTTTCAGTTATTTTTGACTCTATAAATAGAGTTCTTTTTCTCATTCATGGGACAGATACATAGTTATCTAACTTACTGTCAAAATTTTGAGAGCTTTTCTTCTTCGCATAGTCTAAGGGATAAAGCGATCGTCTTCTAGATCGGATTCCTACAGTTGTAATTTTCCCAGAAACACAATAAATAAAGTGAATTTATTTATGGAAAACAAAGGGACCCAATCATTTGTGAATATCTATGTTGTTCTATAGGTGATCCTTCATTCTTCTTGAGAACAACATTACTGTCATAAGGGGTAAGGGCAGGTTTCTTGTCAAAATACTCAAACTTTTTTAGCATTTTCTCAATTGAATGTGCTAAGGATAGAGTATAGCCCTATTTCCTTTTTGACACTTGCATTCCTAGGATCAGATTTGCCTCACCTAAGTCTTTTATATCAAACTGGTTAGATAAATAATTCTTAGTGTTATTTATCAGTTCCAGTGAAGATCCTAGAATAAGGATATCATCAACATACAAGCATAAAATAACACAACTTTCATTTGTATTTTTAGAATACAAACATTTGTCATATTCATTTGGCACAAAACCAAATTCTATAATGACTCTGTCAAATTTGTTGTGTCATTGCTTGGGAGCTTGCTTTAGGCCATAAAGAGATTTTACTAATCTACAAACCTTCTTTTCTTGACCTTTAGCAATAAAACCTTCAGGTTGCTCCATATAAATCTCTTCTTCTAAATCTCTATTTAGAAATGTTGTCTTTACATCCATTCACTACCAAAATTTATCGATTTAGCGACGGCCATATCCGTCGCCAATCCGACGGTAATTACAATTAGCGACCGATCACTGACGGATTTTGGCCAAAAAAATTCGTCGACAATCAGCTCGTCGCTAATAACTGTCCGTCGCTACGTAGTCGACATGCGACGGAATTAATAGCGACGTTTTATCGACTTAACAATACAAAGCAGTAGCGACGACGTTCCGACGGACTAGCGTCCTTTTCAAGTATTAAGTACTGAAATGTGTAGACAATAGCGACGTAAATTTCCGTCGGTAACCCGTCGTAATAGCGTATCAGAGTGTATCATTCCGTCGCTAATCCGTCGACGCCTTCGATAACAAAGGACGGATTAGCGACGGTTTTCTGACGGAAAATCCGTCGATCAGCTTCTGGAAATTCATGTCATTTCCAGCAACATGGCGACGGATAAGTCGTCGCTATTCCGTCGATATATATCGACGGAATACGGACGGATTAACCGTCGATCTTGTTCTGGAAATTCTTGTTATTTCCAGAACAAGGGCGACGGATAGGTCGTCGCTATTCCATCGAACAATATACCATGCCGACGGATAATCCGTCGACCATCCGTCGTAACTTGGGAACATTTTCAAATATCCAGTTAGCGACGGAATAACCGTCGAAAAGTAGTCGGAAACTGGTGGTAACCGTCGCAAAACGGTCACAAGTCCGTCGCTAACTGAGAATATTTTGAAAAAAAATTACAGCGCTTTCCCTGTTCGCAAAAATTTGCATAAACCAAACCAATATATAATGCACACCAATTATCCAACAATCACATAGACCAAATATATTATGTATACCAATTATCCAAGAATCACATAGACCAAATATGCACATACGAATTTAATGCACACAAATTATCCAAGAATAATATAGACCAAACCAAATTAATATAAAATAGACATCAATTATCCGGAAGAGTAATCTAATATCCATCGTTATAATTCGATCATAGCACAAATATTCCAAATTTTTCACAAATATTCCAAAACACATAGGAAAGAGTTGGCCAGTTACAGTAACCTAATATCCATCGCTGGTGACCGATCATAACACAAATATTCCAAAAATTTCACAAATATTCCAAAACACATAGGAAAATCGACTTTGGCCTCAACAAAGACCACAAGACAGACGATGAATTCTCACAGCCACGGATGATAGTTGCGTTGAGACATGTACCATTCTATCAGCCACTTTGCATACGAAGGCTCAATCTGGTTGAGGTCTTCTGTAGGGACAGGAGGGTCGGTCCCGATGCTACTACTCTCTGACGGTGGCTCCTCCTTAGCTTCAAGCTTGGGAGCAATCTCTTCCCTGATGGTCATCGGTTCTTCCTTAACCTCGACCTTTGGTAACACCTTCTCCTTAACAGTCACCGGCTCTTGTTTGACGACGGAGACTTACTCCGTGTCGACCTCCAAGGGTTTCTTGCCTCGACCCCTTCCTCGACTAGCAGCACCACCTCGACGAGTCCTAGGAGCCATCTTTCTGACAACAGAAATTTTCATATAGGGTAAAGAAATTTACTCAAGTTATAAAAGTTGTGACGTTGGTTTTTTGCGTTCATCATCATTAGAGGGAGCAGCACTGGAAAAGTTGTGACGTTGGTAGCATGAGAGAGTAAAAATCTGTATCACAGGACTAACAGAATTACTATGTAATCATGTACTCACCAATAACCGGATGTAACTGGAGTCGTTGGGCCTATCGTGCAGTAATTTGTGGATCCGCTGGTATAGGCCAGATGTACTTAGTATCTAGTGTATCAGATTAGTATCGGTCTATCGGTTTGGTATAGGATGTATCATATTGGTATTGGCCTTAACAAATTGGTATCGTCCTATATCCGATATGTACATGTATCGGCCGAATAGCTAGGATTCATATTGGCCTTATCGATTTGGTATCGGTCATATCCGATAGGTATCGGCCGTATTGGATTAGTATAGACTATTTCGGATTAGTATCGTGGAAGGTTTAGTAACAACTGTACTTGGATTTCTCTCTTCTCGAGCTAGAATACCATTGCAAGAGAATCACCAGATCGTGATTGGCCAGTTACAGTAACATACATACTTCCTTTTTCATCAGGAAAAGCGAAATTGAAAAGGAAGTATGTATGTTCTGTAACTGGCCATCTACGCTCTCGTGACTCTCTTGCAATGGTAATCTAGCTCTAGAAGAGAGAAATCTAAGTACAGTTGTTACTAAACCTTGCACGATACTAATCCGAAATGGTATATAATAATCCAACACGGCCGATACCTATCGGATATGACCGATACCAAATCGATAAGGCCAATATGAATCCTAGCTATACGGCCGATACATATCGGATAGGACGATATCAATTCGCTAAGACCAATACCAACCGATACGGCCCATACCAAAACGATAGATCGATACTAATCTGATACGGTCAATACTTATAAGTACCTACGTTCCAGGAGGTTGATCCGCTAGTACATCTATGTACGAACAACGAAGTAACGATCCATTTCAATTTGGATGTGAAAATCTGTATCGTAAGACAAACTAAACATAATCAGTTCTATTTCACATGCTTAATTGCCAAGTATGGGAACGAATGGCTAAAAACACAACCCAAAATTCATTCTAGCATACATTAGTGTGAATCATCTACGTTCTGTACGTATAGTGTAGTATATGTTCTTATCGTATCTAGTATCTGAAGGATGTAACAGAATCAAGATGAACTGTATAATCACAGACGATTTGCATGTAAGGCCATTCTATTTCATGGAGTCTGTGTTGTCTATTTTCCGAAAGCATGGGATCATAGAATCGAAGACAGTTGAGACCAAGACTGTAAACATTGGCCGCGATGAGGTTAGTGATTTATTTAACCTAATGTAGTAATCTTATAATTTAAAGTTGGAAAGAACATGCAAGTAGCCTTATAGTTTCTGCCTCACCAGTCGAATGGCTTAATTGCCAAGTATCGAAACGAATGGCTCAGAACACAACCCAAGATTCATTCTAGCATACATTAGTGAGTTCATCTTGATTCTGTTACGTCCTTCAGATACTATATACGATAAGAACATAGATGATTCACACTAATGTATGCTAGAATGAATCTTGGCTTGTGTTCTGAGCCATCCGTTCTGATCAAGTATCTTTCTTCTTCTCTCCTCCACCATGGCTCTGAACCAATCTGCTCCTCCCTACTTCCCTTCTTTTTATTTGACTCTTTCAGCCACATATGACATCCAGCTCAAGTGTAGAGTCGGGGGAGAAGAAGTGGGCAGGAAGAGGAGGGGAAAGCAGCACAGCCGGCAGCATGACCCGGAGGAAGTACAGAGGCTTTCTTCAACAGCCGTAGAAGAACTATAAGGATATATCTTTTCACAACATATCACCTTGTCAAAGACCCTTAATGTGACAACCATGTTACCGCGGTGTCGGAAGACTAACATGTCATAATTTTCTAAGCCGTGTGTTTTTACATAATCCTCCAAACTCTTTCCTGCTATGTAATAATGCAAGATTACTACATAGGAGGAAAGATTTGGGAAGATTATGTCAAAACACACGGCTTAGAAAACTTATGACATGTTAGTCTTCCGATACCGCGGTAACATGATATTCACATGAAGGGTCTTTGACAAGATGACATATTGTGAAAAGATATATCCTTATAGTTCTCCTACCGCTGTTGAAGAAAACCTCTGTACTTCCTCCGGGTCATGCCGTCGGCTGTGCTGCTTCCTCCTCCTCTTCCTGCCCACTTCTTCTCCTCCGACTCTACACTTGAGCTGGATGTCATATGTGGCTGAGAGAGTCAAATAAAAAGAAGAGAAGTAGAGAGGAGCAGATTGGTTCAGCGCCATGGTGGAGGAGAGGAGAAGGAAGATGCTTGATCAGAACGGATGGCTCAGAACACAAGCCAAGATTCATTCTAGCATACATTAGTGTGAATCATCTATGTTCTGTACATATGGTGTAGTATATGTTCTTATCGTATCTAGTATCTGAAGAACGTAACAGAATCAAGATGAACTCACTAATGTAATACTAAGACATCATCTACTACTATATAAGATATAGTGATAGGTTGTCGTATTATCATTGCCGAGGGATGAGGGTCGGAGGACAGGCAACTTTATCTAGGGCTACATAGTTTCTGCCTCGCCAGTCGAATGGCTGCAGGGACTATGTCCTGATCACCATGTCGTACCGTAGACTAATGCAAATGGAGCTGAAAATATCCGTCGCTAACCGGTCACTAGTCCGTCGGTAACTGAGAATTTCTTTTGAAAAAAAAATTGTAGCACTTTCCCTGTTCACAAAAATATGCATAAACCAAACCAATATATAATGCACACCAATTATCCAAGAATCATATAGACCAAACCAAATTAATATAAAATAGACATCAATTATCCTGAAGAGTAACCTAATATCCGTCGTTATAATTCGATTATCTTCAAGTGTGAGACCGGATGGCTCAGAACACAACCCAAGATTCATTCTAGCATACATTAGTGTGAATCATCTATGTTCTGTACATATGGTGTAGTATATGTTCTTATCGTATCTAGTATCTGAAGAATGTAACAGAATCAAGATGAACTCACATAATGTAATACTAAGACATCATATACTACTATATAAGATATAGTGATAGGTTGTCGTATCATCATTGCCGAGGGATGAGGGTCGGAAGACAGTCAACTTTATCTACGGCTACATAGTTTCTGCCTCGCCAGTCGAATGGCTGCAGAGACTATGTCCTGATCACCATGTCGTACCGTAGATTAATGCAAATGGAGCTGGAGCCAAAATACAGAAACCAAAATACAGAATCAAATCCCTGGGACGGATGGCTCAGAACACAACCAACCGGAGAGGATACTCTGAGAGATCCATCTGAGTAGGATGTATACTCTGAAAGATCACCTTTACAAGAATGATATCAGTAGTGGGATTGAGTGCTGGAGGGAATATTATCAGAGTATACGTCCTACTCAGATGGATCTCTCACCGTAACTATTTTTTTCTGACAGCATGGTGGATGTGCTCCGTCAACAGATTCTTGCTCCGAGCCAAAACTTTGTCCCGGAGCTCAAGCCGACATCTTTGGTGTAGAGCTCGAGTGAGAGGTTCCAGACAGCATGGTGGTCTCCTTTGTCAAAGTATCCGTGCTCGTCCCACAACCAATATGGGATGAGCACGAATACTTTGACAAAGGAGACCACCATGCTGTCAGGAACCTCTCACTCGAGCTCTATACCAAGGATGTATACTTGAGCTCCAGGGCAAAGTTTTGGCTCGGAGCAAGAATCTGTTGAGGGAGCACATCCACCATGCCGTCAGAAAAAATTAATAACGGTGAGAGACCCATCTGAGTAGGACGTATACTCTGATAATATCTCCTCCAGCACTCAATCCCACTACTGATATCATTCTTGTAAATGTGATCTCTCAGAGTATACGTCATACTCAGATGGATCTCTCAGAGTATTCTCTCTTGTTGGTTGTCGTATCATCATTGCTGAGGGATGAGGGTCGGAGGACAGTACAAATAGTCTAATACAAAAACAACTCAATATGTAGTCCAATACAAATAGTCTAATATAAAAACAACTCAATACAAATAGTCCAATACAAATAAGTACTAATAGCTAATGAGAACCACGCTGCTCACGCAAACGCTCAGTGATACGATCACGCAACTACCTCGAAAAAGCGAGATTTTTGGCGTGAGGAGAGATGTCGTTCCTTGCAAGGACTGCTGGAAGAGAACTCCCGATCTCACTAGCTACCGGTGCTGGATGAATAGAACTCCCGATCTCACTAGCAACTGGTGCCACTTCCTACTTAACTGTAGAAGGAGCCACCTCAGCATTCACTGTTTTCCTCAAACGATGTGCCGCTTCTCGGGTCATGGATGCCATCTGGTAAGATCGATAGTCACAAATAATATAATTGTAACATAAGCAAGCTAACTAAAGGAACCATCATGTAATTTGAGTACATTTTCGAAAGCCGATAAAGTATAAAAAATTTGATTTTTTGCCAAGTGTGAGAACGGATGGCTCAGAAGACAACCCAAGATTCATTCAAGCATACATTAGTGTGAATCATCTATGTTCTGTACATATGGTGTAGTATATGTTTTTATCGTATCTAGTATCTGAAGAATGTAACAGAATCAAGATGAACTCACATAATATAATACTAAGACATCATCTACTACTATATAAGATATAGTGATAGGTTGTTGTATCATCATTGCCGAGGGATGAGGGTCGAAAGACAGTCAACTTTATCTACGGCAACATAGTTTCTGCCTCGCCAGTCGAATGGCTGCAGGGACTATGTCCTGATCACCATGTCATACCGTAGATTAATGCAAATGGAGCTGGAACTGGAGCCAAAATACAGTACTACTTCACCATGTCGTACCATTTTACTTTCTCTTTCTCTCTCCTCCCTCCCCTCCGGCGCTCTCACTCTCTCCGGCGCTCCCACACTACTAATTCCTATGTATTTTAAGTGTGAGAACGGATGGCTCAGAACACAACCCAAGATCATTCTAGCATACATTAGTGTGAATCATCTATATTCTGTATACATATCGTGTAGTATATGTTCTTATCGTATCTAGTATCTGAAGGACGTAACAGAATCAAGATGAACTCACTAATGTAATACTAAGACATCATCTACTACTATATAAGATATAGTGATAGGTTGTCGTATCATCATTGCCGAGGGATGAGGGTCGGAGGACAGGCAACTTTATCTACGGCTACATAGTTTCTGCCTCGCCAGTCGAATGGCTGCAGGGACTATGTCCTGATCACCATGTCGTACCGTAGATTAATACAATTAATGGAGCTGGAAATATCCGTCGCTAACTGAGATTGTCACATACACATATGCATATCACAGCTAGATGTATAGATATATACATCTATATAAAAGCACACAACTGATAGAACTCGCACTGTCCTTGAGACAGTGAACATATACACCATGAATCCAAACCCCATATATATTCACATTTACTAATCCAAACACCACCAAACTAATGGAACACCCAATATGGATAACACATTATTTAGCCAATATATAAACTCAGATGAATTTGAGAAGCAAAGCCACCCGCCGCCACCGACCAAAGCCCGCCGCCCCAAGCCCGTCGCCCAGTAGTTCGGTTGCATATATATATGAAGAGTGCTTATGGGTGTGCGTCGGTTACAAATAGCCCCGACGCACCCGCCCCAAGCCAGCCGCCCAGCCCCCGACGCCGCCGCCCCAAGCCCACCGCCCAGCCCCCAACCCAAGCCAGCCGCCCAGCCCCCGATGCCCCAGCCCCAAGCCTGCCTCCCAGACCCCGACGCCCCCGCCCCAAGCCCACCGCCCACCCCCCGACCCAAGCCAGCCGCCCAGCCCCCGACGTTCCTGCCCCAAGCCAACCACCCAGCCCCCGACGCCGCCGCCCCAAGTCCACCGCCCAGCCCCCGACCCAAGCCAGCCGCCCAGCCCCCGACGCCCCAACCCCAAGCCCGCCTCCCAGACCCCGACGCCCCCGCCCCAAGCCCACCGCCAAGACCCCGACCCAACCCAGCCGCCCAGCTCCCGACGCCCCAACCCCAAGCCCGCCTCCCAGACCCCAACGCCCCCGCCCAGCCCCCGACGCCCCAACCCCAAGCCCGCCTCCCAGACCCCGACGCCCCCGCCCCAAGCCCATCGCCCAGACCCCGACCCAAGCCAGCCGCCCAGCCCCCGACGCCCCTGCCCCAAGCCCACCGCCCAGCCCCGGACCCAAGCCAGCCGCCCAGCCCCGGACGGCCCAGCCCCAAGCGAGCCGCCCAGCCCCTATACGACACCGCGAGAGAGAGAGAGAGATCGAGAGAGAGAGAGAGAGGGGGTTACCTTCGGGAGAGAGAGAGGAGAGGACGCCGACGCCGACGACGACACCGACGTCGATCACCAAAGCCGACACCGGCGAGAGAGAGAGAGAGAGAGAAAGAGAAAGAGAGAGAGAGAGAGAGGGAGAGAAGAGAGAGTGAATTTGGGGAGAATGCGAAAAGTTCCCCCCGCCGTTTTATTTAAAGTCTGGTACGTATATATAGCGACGGACTCGCGACTGGCAAAAACTCGTCGTCCAGCAGTCGCCTTTTTTGATACGTGCCGACTGAATATCCGTCGCTAAGTCGTCGAAGATATGTTCTGCCAATTCTCTACACAATTTCCGCCAAATAATCGACTGTGTAGCAACGACTGTAAATTCGTCGCTATAACTCCGACAGTATAGCGACGGATGTGCGACCTTTCCTCCCCCTAAAATTAAAATAAAAATGGCAAATGCGTGTGGTCGGTAATCAGTCGGCCAGCGGCCACTAATTAGTTGCTAATGCCGACTGAAAAATTTCGTCGCTAAATATCCGTCGCTAATTGAGTGTATTTTGGTAGTGATTTGATGGATCAGCATATCATGAATGGATGCTAAAGCTAGAAGGGTGCTAATAGATGATATTCTAGCTACAGGAGAGTAGGTATCAAAATAATCTAATCCTTTCTTCTGGGTAAATCCTTTGGCTACTAACCTAGCCTTATATTTTTCTATGGTACCATCAGCTCTAAGTTTTTTATTAAAGATCCACTTACAACCTATTGGTTTGCTGCCTAAAGGAAGGTCTGCTAAAAACCAAGTATTGTTCTCCATGATGGAGTTGTACTCATTGTTAATAGCTTCTTTCCAGAAAGGAGCGTCAGGAGAGGATATGACTTCTTCTTAAGTTGAGGGATCACCTTCTATCAAAAATGTGAAGAATCATTCTCCTAAATTCTTTTCAATCCTTTCTCTTTTACTCCTTCTAGGTTCTATGACTTGTTCAGGTAGAGAACTAGGTAATTGATCATGAGAACTAATAGATGGAGTAAGAGAAGGGTTAGAGGAAGAAGAAGGGTTTCTATCCTTGAAGGGAAAAATATTCTCAAAGTAAACTGCATCTCTAGCTTCAATAATTGTGTTATTAGATATTTCATTTACTTCAGAATGGGTTACAAAAAATCTATTGGCATTGCTATCTAGGGCATATCCTATGAATACAGCATCTAAAGTCTTAGTCCTATCTTCCTCTTTTTGGGTTCAGGAATTCCTACTTTAGCTAGACATCCACAAACTTTAAGATAATTAATCCTAGGGGTTCGACCTTTCCATAACTCATATAGGATCTTATCATTAGTCTTACTGGGTATCCTATTAAGAATATAACATGCTGACAATAAGGCTTCTCCCCAAAGATTATCAGGGGCACCTGAGCTGAGAAGCATGGCATTGACCATGTCTAAAAGAGTGCGATTCTTCCTTTCAGCAACTCCATTAGATTGTGGTGAATAAGGAGCAGTTACCTCATGAATAATTCCGTGCTCTTCACAGAAGTTAGTCATTTCATTTGAGGTATACTCTCCACCACGATCTGATCTAAGGATCTTAATCTTTCTATCCAACTGGATCTCAGCTTCAGATTTATAGACCTTGAATCTGTCTAGAACTTCATCTTTGGTCTTAAGGAGGTAGGTATAACAATACTTTGAATGATCATCAATAAAAGTAACAAAGTATTTCCTACCGCCTCGGGTCAAAACTCTATTGGAATCACAAACATCACTATGGATAAGTTCTAGTAGTTCAGAATCCCTATGGACAGATTTGAAAGGTAATCTAGTATGTTTGGCTTGAACACATATCTCACATTTGTGTTCATCGTCTATAGGAGTCTTAGGGATAAGATCTAAGTTCATCATCCTTTTGATAGATCCTAAGTTCACATGACCTAGTCTACCATGCCAAACATTAGAGGATTCAACATTTGTAATAAAAGAAAGATTAGAACTTTTATTCATAGTACTTAAAACAAAAAGTCCATCTTTCACAAATCCTTTTCCAATAAACAGATCATCCTTAGAGAAAACTACTTTATTGGCCTCCATTACAATTTTGTATCCTGAGGCTACAAGGAGAGAACACTAACAAGATTTCTCCTGACAGACGGCACATGAAGCACATCATGGAGAGGTAAATTTTTTTCTGATGTCATCTTCAGATCTATTCTTCCTCTTCCCACAACTTGTGCCGTTGAGCCATCTCCTAGAGTCACGCCTCCTCCACCTGATTCCTGATAGGTTGAAAAATAGGAGCGATCAAATGAAACGTGAACATTAGCTCCAGAATCCAACCACCAATCATCAGAATGGAAAGACAAGTTTACTACAGGTTGGAAGCTTACTGACCTAAAGGAGCTGGAAGACCCATTCAGAATCATGTTAGCCTCTGCATTGTCTTTTTCCTTGAAGGAATTCTGGATAGGTTCTTTCTTCCTTTGGAAGCAATTGATGGCTGTATGGTTGGTTCTACCACACACAAAACAAAATCTGCTTTGATCCTGAGTCTGACCAAAATTTCTAGGTTTTTGGGGTTGAGGGTTTTGGTGGTGATGGTTTTGGTGATGATGATTTTTGGGAGGAGGTTTAAAACTCTGCTTCTTTTTGAAGGAGGTTTTCTTAGATTTGAGATGGTTGTTTGACTTAGGTTTTTCATGGCTTTCTACAAGGTTTACCTTAGCTGTGGCATTTGTCCTAGCTTTGGTCTTGGACCTATATTTCTCTTCTGTTCTAATTCTCTGTAGAGCTTGAGAGTATGTAATAGATCCTTGTAGATGTAGAAGGTCATTTGCTACTTTAGACCAGGAAGGAGGGAGTTTATCTATCAAGCACCCTATTTTGTGCTCAGTAGAAAAGACGGTTCCCTTGGCTTGAAGCTGCCTAAGGTGTTCTTGGAACTCATGGATTTGGTCATTGATAGGTTTGTTATCTACCATGACATATTGGTTGAATGTGGTAGAATTGAATCTATCAATTCCAGCATCATCACAACCATACTCATCTTCCAAAGCATCCCAGAGTTCTTTAGCACTTTTATACTCAAAAAATATGTCGTAGAGTGACTCCGACATAGCGCTTAATATTCTGTGGAAGCAGTGGTAGTCAATTTTCTTAGGGGTCTTAGGCTTGGTAGAAGAGGAGGACTTGGAAACCCCTACGTCAGACTCAGTCTCATCAGAATCATTTGAGATGGGTGTGGACCCATCAATGGCAGAAATTAGACCTAAGGTGGTAAGCCAAAATTTCATCTGGCTTTGCCACCTCTTGAAGTAGGTGCCATTGAATTTTGCAGGCTTTGCAGAGAAAGTCTCTTCCTTGAAAGTCATGTTCCTAAGGTCTGAAAAAATTATATTTACTCAATAAGATTGTTTTAAGCTAAAATTAACAATTAAAATAATTTTAGTAATAAACCTTTTAATTTTTTGGTTTTTCAAGTTTTGATGAGGTTGGGTTAGCTGTAGGAGCCGGATCCCAGCAAGCGGAGGTTCACGAGGAACTCTTAAGTACCGGTCGCTTAGACGATATTTTGCCTTGTTGACAGAAGGGCCCTTTCTGCTTGTTCCCAAACAAATCTTAACTTTATAACTTAAAACTAAAAGAATTTTTTACTAAATTAATTAATTGTTTGATTTGGCCTAAATTAAAATATTGAGTAAAATGAAAGCTAGTATTGACAAAAATAATACTAACACAATTATATTTGTCTAAGATGTCCATTTAACAAATAATGACAATTAACGAATATTAATTGATATGTGAGATATAATTGATATGTCAAAAAATGACAATGAACAAATAAAATTAAATGAAAGACAAGATTAAAACTTTTAATAGAATATTCAATGAGAAACAAATATTGAAGCTTTTAAAGCTTTTAAAGCAATATTAATTGATATGTAAATAGTAACAATATTAATGCATTATTAAAGCAATATTAAACAATAACAAGTTAACAGCACCAAGTTTTGTCCGGTAGTGAAATGTTGGATTGATACAATTGGCTAATATGGCTAATAGGCTAACAAGTAACAAGTTAACAACACCAAATAATGAATTGATACAATAGGCTAATATGGCTTTTGTCCGGTAGTGAAATGTTGGTAAAAGTTAACAGCACCAAGTTTTGTTAAAATATTGGTGAAAGTTAACAGCAAGGAATTGTTTAAACAAGCAAAACGTTTGAACAAAAATTAACAGCAAACAAAACGTTGAGCAAATGTTTCAGCAACCAAATGTTAAAATATTGGTAAACGTTAACAGCAACCGTTTCAACTTAATAGACAAAGTTGTACTAAAAATATTAGACAATTAGTTAACTCTTAGATTGTTGGAAATTCTTCAAGAACACTTCGGTTTAAAACTGCAATAAAAAAGAAAATAATTAAATTGTTACCGGCCTCCGGGGAAGTCGTGCACGTAGCACTGCCCTAAGAGTTAGCTCGGGTCTATGTGCAGACTGAATCCGAATGCCCCTAGTGGTAAAATTCTCGCTCCACCGGAATCTCGCTGCCGCACACGACGTCGAGAGAATGACCCCGACTTAGCTCTGCCCAGAGCAACAATGGAGAACAGCAGTGATGTTGAGAGGACGAGAATTTTAGAGAGGGAAACGAATTTCTGTGTGTAAAAAATGAAGGAATGAGACAATGTATATATAAGGGTTTTCCACGTAGGAGAATAATGACAGATTTAATGAGTCAATTAAAATAAACGTTACTGAACGTTTTCCAGAGCAAGGTTCATTGAACTTGGACGGAATTTGAATAGTGAACGTTATGGAATTTAAAAAATTTGTAACGGTCAGAATTTGTAGAAAGGAGCAAAAAATCTTTTAGGGTCTCGGTCCGAACCCGAAGAGGAAATCGAACCGAGCCGGTCCGGGCGGCGGCAGCGGCACGCGCGTGTGGCCCATGAAGCTCCCACACACAACTCTTAATGAAGCAAAAAGAGAAAAGGTAATATATGCACAGTGGATTGAAGCCTACTGTCCGATGTGGGACTAAATGCTAAAACTTGAGCTTTTGCTCATGGAGCAGCAGCTAACAGCTAGTACACCGTCTAAGTGTATTCGTGCATGCAATGCATCATTTATTGGATCTAGACGATTAGGATTAGTTACCTATTGACGTAGGGATTAAGCTACGGTTTCTTAATCTATTTAAGGATGCTAAGTGGGCTACTATTTGTAAGTGCTAATTGGAGGAGATTCAATGAGACGGTCTACCAAATCTACGAGATATTCGTACTTCACTCGTAAGGTTCAAACTTTAAGACAGTTGGAGGAAGAAGATGTGTTCAGAAAAATCTGTATGTTTTGTTCTGAGAGTCATCATCGGAGTGCGGTGAGCAATCTCATTGTATTTTTTGTCCTTTTCATACTTCAGATTTACGAGAGATTGATTCTTGGGACAAGGAACCCGATTAGTATTTGTAATCAATCTTTATTGGTGTAATATAGATTAGAATCTGTCCAAGGTGACGAATTTCATGCGTCGGAGTACGACCTTTGGTTTGACCAGAGGCAGGTACGTTATCGTCTAGACACGCATTTGCTATAGCTGTTGGAAACATGACATTGACAAGAGGCGATCGTCGAGCAAGCCAGGGGCGACGGTCTCTGACCTGTCGATTGATTTCGAAGCAGGCTGGGGGCAGTGATATTGGGATGGCCAACTGATTTAGAGAACTTCATGGTTGGTGACCCTGTTTTGACCAAGTTACCGACAAGGATAAAATTTGAGAGGAAAAAAAAAGTTAGTTTTGTCATTTTTATAATTATACTCAACCTAGTGCAACAAATTTAATTAATTGGTGGCTTTCTTTGGTGCAAACTAAAAGCAAAAATCAAATTTTAGAATAAAACTATTGTTGGGTCCTTCATGGAAGTTGATCCAAAATGTTGTCTTGGATGCCAATTTTCGAATTTTTTTGTTTTTGTTTTTTTGGTTACTTGGGTTAGTGTGATGGAGAAGATGAAGGCCCCCTTTAACTCCATTTCATTACTGCTTTCTAGTTTCTGCAGTGTCTTGGCCCCCTTCAATTAGTTTGCAGACAACATGACATGCCGCTCGTTGAAGGACACTGTTGGTGATAATAATGAGTGGATAATTGAGACCTCGATCGGCTGAGATCAACAAGCTTGTGGCAACAGTTGCAGCCAAGAGGAAGGGTATTGAATTAGGAAGCAGAATAATGAGATATTCTGAAGAAGATGAAGGATGACAATATGGATTGGTGGGACCCATATGCAGGGTCGGTCGGGTAAGTCCGGTAAGACTTCAGATTTGGACAATCTCTTTCTATTTAGGACAACCTTTTGGGTCCAACGTAACCTGCAAGTGATCGGAGTTGCAGGTAATTCCTCAGGGCCGATCCACAACAAAAGTGGAAGGCAATCAAAATAAGTTTCGATTCGGACAATTCAATCCCTTGGGCCGGCCCTGAACACCCATGGGACTCGGCCAAGTACCATCAAGATTCGCAGAGGTGGAACAACATTGATGAGCATTCTGACAATAATAACCCTAATGATCCTAAGGATGATTCTGACGATGACGCATATGAAGAACTAATGATTAAGGGAAAAGAGGAAGTGGAAGAGGAAGAGGAAGAGGAGGAGGAGAAGGAGGAGGAGGAGGAAGTGGAAGTGGAAGGAAATAAGAAGAGGAGCACGCTGAAGAATCTAAGGAGGTGCCCACTGATCGATGATGCTGAAGAATCTACGGACCCAAGATGATGCATGCTCCCTCCCATACTCCTCGTCTGACAAGATCAGTGGGTCTTATTGGTGGATGGGTGGGTGTGTGTGTCTGACAAGATCAGTGTGTCTTATTGGGATGTGTGTGTGGTGTTGTTTAGGATGACCATTAGAAAATCGAATCGAACCGAAATAAATATTTGGAGTTCAATTTCGATTTTAAAAATACTATAAAAAAATATTCCTTTTTGCATTTTAGTTTCGGTCCAAAATTGAATAAAATTTATAATATTATACAAATATTTTTAATTCTATGCATATTTGTGGTTAAAAATATGTATACTTTGAAAGAAACAATTCTATGTATGTATTTTCTTGTCCAACTTTACTAATTTAATAAATAGTCTAACTTTGAGCACAATTTTAAAATACAACAAATGTGTGTATAAAGATTATAATTTAACCATGATCTCAACTTTGGACCGAATCTTTAAACAATATAAATAGTTTAACCAAACAAACCGAATAAACCAAATCAGTAATTTTGTTCGGTTTTGGTTTTTGTTTTGTCTAATTTTGACTTGATTTCGGTTTTGAATTTTTAGAATTTTGGTTTATTCGATTTTGATTATTTCGATTCAGACCTTGCTCTCATACCAATTGTTGGGCACATGCGGAAGCGTTTGCCAACCCACCTAATCAAAACCAACATTCGTCTAACGGACACCAAGCACAAGATGAAGACAAGTAAATGGCGGTGACGTACGTCACTTGGACAAATTTCAACCTTTAATAACTCAGATGAAATTACAAGATTAACAAAACTCACGTTGAACCTTTTTCCCTAATAGGTTAACTCCCTCACAACTTTCAAGAAAAAAAACAGAATATTACAATTAAGATCACTCACCAACCCGTAGCAATCTCCCTAACTGAAGTTGACGACTTCTCGATTAGATCTTGTTCTTCCTTCTGACTTGGATAGCGAAATTCTAAGAGCAAAGTACGAACATTCTTTTAGATTTCCTTATGGACGAGCACCCCTAACCTCCACTTTGTGCCTCCACCCTCACCCCATATATATATATATATATATAGGATGAGAAAATCATATTTTAGGTCATAATATGATTTCTTAAATATAAAGCCCTCAAATAATGTCACTCCCTGATTCTGGTATACGTATTTTTAGCACGTATACTGCTTATTTGTAATTACATATATTTATACGATATTTATTTTGTTGTATTTCATCATGTATATCCCAAATTATTTGACAAAATAATATTTCGTAATTAATTTTCTGTGATTTTAGTTTGCAGTTTTGGCTCTAATTGGGTGACATGTTCTCGGTTCACTTGAGCCCGTTGGGTCATCATGAACCAACTTGGTTTAGGCTTTTATATAAAACCCCATTCCTTCTCTCTCTCATCTCATTATTCCTCTCATTTATTTCCTCCACCAACCAAGGCAAGTGCCAACTTGCTCAAAAGATGGATTTATATTTTGTTAATGATTTCTTACAAACTGATTTGTCAAAATATGTTCTTCTCCTCAATCTATACTAGTTTAGAACTTGAAAATTTCCATTTTGAAGCTTTGATTTTTGTAGATCTAAGTTTTTCTCCATTTTCGGATTTACATGGTTTTGATCTATTTTCGTTAGGATTTTGTGGGTTTTGATGCTTCAATGTGGAAGAGAATTCAATTTCACTCAAGTTAGAACTTTGAAAATCTAGATTTGGTTTTGATTTGGTCAAGTTAAGGAAATCGGAAGTTTTTGGTGTTCTTGAGGAGGCTCTCGGCCTAGAAGAGAAGACCCTTCAGCCTGCGCTCTTTAGCGCAAGTTGAACTGCGCAGCTCGCCTTTTGACGAATTGCGCAACCCTTTGGCCAGCGCATTGCGCTGAGCTGAACTGCGCTGGCGCTCCTTAGCTCCAGCGCCATCCGATCCTGCGCAGTCTAATCCCTGCGCAATCTAACCCAGCGCGCTTGACTTCAGCGCAATCCATTCCCTGCGCAACCTGACCGCTGCGCAGTCTAACCCTGCGCAGTCTGATCCATGCGCAACCCGACTCTGGCGTAATCCATCTCCTGCGCCATCTAACCGCTGCGCAGTCTAATGCCTGCGCAACCTAACTCTGCGCGTTTGACCCCTGCGCAGTCTAACCCTGCGCGTTTTGACTTCTGCGCATTTGACCATGCGCATTCTGACCTGGGATCTTATATATTATATTTTCTTGTATATATATATAGGTGAATGTTTGTGTATGCTATATATCCTTACGCCTTTGGTCCCGAGCATGATATGAGCACTAATGTGACCCCGGAGAACAAAGTGTTCCTTCCTGATACAGGTACCTGAATGTCCCAGTTCTTGTTCATGCTCGACAAATGACTCGTAACTCCACGTGGCGTATTTGCATTGATGCATTACACTAAGGAGGGTAGAACATGTTGACATACTCATTGACATGGATCCTCTTTGGGGTACTCGTACCAAAGTATGACTTTAGGAGGATAATCATGCAGGCCACAGCATGTGAGTCCAAGATTTCACCTAGGGTTAAACTAGGCAACTAAATATACTAGATGCATGGGGAGGGGCAGAATCCCGAGATCGTGCTACACCAGCCGCCTTGAGATATTGTCTTGACGCGCCGGCTGGTCTCCACGGACGCTGTGTCATCTGCAACGAGTGGATGACTGTATCCGATTAATTCCTGCTATATACTATATGTTTTGGCAAGGTGGCCTTGCGAGGGACCTGTGCTCAATCATACCTGTCTACGCGGACCCCTGGGTTGGCTAGCCTTGCTGGAAAGATACGATCTGAGGACTCTGATAATTTAATGCGAGGATAACCTCGCCATACTAGAAATTCGTAGACTTGACTGGCCGTGAAAATGACTTGCTTGTATTTTTCTTTTACCTTCCGCGAGTAACTGAGGAAAGGGACTGTTATGGCGCGTGATCCAACCCATGTTCTTGTTTGATTGTTGGGTTGGTTATCGTACTATGACAGGCTGCGGACCGAAGATACGAACGGAGGCCTTAATTGATTGCGATGTGTTACTCCTGTGAATGACTAAGGAACATGGCCCACCGCGGTACGTGATCCAACCCATGTTCTTGTTTGATTGTTGGGTTGGTTATCGTGCTGCGATGGTCTGTCGACCAAAGTCACGACCAGGAGATCTTCTTACTTATATCTGTAAACTTATGTGAAGGTCATAGAGTGCGACGCGTCCCGGCTCCATGTGGCACCTTTTGTCCTTGTTTGGTTGTAAGGGTGCCAGATGGGTCCGACGATGTAGCGCTACCCTATAGCCGCAGCATAAGCTTTATCCTTATCATTATAACTGGGTTTTATCTTAACTCTTGTGCCCCTTTGGCGGTACTTGCTATTCGGGGCTGACCCCGCTGGTTTTGTTTGGCCAGATCTCGTAGCAGAGCCAGAGGACGCGATCCTTCTTCCTGACATCCATGGTGCATACTAGGAGCATGGCTGGTCGGGGACTCGAGTGGGTTTCTTCTCCACCACTCCTGCTTATACTTTTGCGGCGTTTAGCCACCGGCACCTGTTAGCCGGATTACTCGATATTTTGTGTCAGTACATAATTGTAATTAAACAGACTGCAGCTGTGTATAGTTTTGTACTCCTGATTCTCTGAGATAGCTAAATTATAAAGCTAGTCTCTCATGATCATTTTGATGAAGCGTCGGGGACGCCTTACTGCTTTATCTTTAATGTTCATTTATTTGCTGATGTGATTTGATTGATTGAGACATAGAACTCTGTGGGACCATAGGAGACTCGATTGTAGCATGTACCCCCTAGTCTCTCGACAGCCACGATCGTCGTATGACGTTACGTACCTCATATGGAGTAGCTGGCCTAGTCCATCTCCGTATTTCGGTACTGGGACGTGACAAGGTTTTAGTGGTGGCCCATGCAGGTCTGTTTTTTAGACTTGTGGGGTATTGCGATTTATTAGGAGTCTCAATCAAAACTTGTTCCCCTTGAAATTCTGTTTCGAATTCTCTGTCCTTGCCTTGATCTCTAACCTGACTTGCATCCTCGAAATCTTCCCCGTCCGGACTTGATAATCTTATATTCTTCTCTATAGGGGTGCTTCATTCTCAGTAGCGGGTGAGGCCCATGAGGAAGAGCAGCAAGAGCATGGCTCGACTGGGCAGCAACAGGGGAGAGAACCTTCTCCAGTGCAGGCACGAACAGAAATGGAACCAGAGGCAGTGCAGCCGCAGGTTATTGAAACTCCTGCAGCACCAATAGCGACGGCAGTACCAGACGCCGTAGCACTCCTGGAGATCATCCGGGGGTTTATTGTCACTAACCAACAGCAACAGACTCGGCAGCAGGAGCAGAACGTGTTGCTGAACCAAGGGATTCAGTTAGCTCTTGAGAGGAGTGCCGGGGTTGACTCGGGAGCCTCAGGAAGGTTCCGTCGCTTGAACCCGAGGTATTTTGATGGCACGGAGGATGCCATCACTGCGGATGCATGGATTCAAGACATCGAAGCCATTCTTATGGCAGCCAAGGTTCCAGACGATGAGAAGGTTGATCAGGTCAAACTGGTACTTCAGGATCTTGCCCGCGACTGGTGGGCATCAGAAGAAGTTGGTACAAGATGCCCTGTTCGTTGGACCACCTTCAGTGACAGATTCAAGGCCAAGTATTTTGGCGTAGTAGCTCGATATGAGCTCCAGCAGAAGTTCATCAATCTCAAGCAAGCAGGTAAGACCGTAGATGGGTATGCAGCCGAGTTCTGCAGATTGTGCCATTTCGCACCATCAATGGTGGCGACGGAGCCAGAGAAAGCTATGAGGTTCCAGCAGGGACTTCATTTGGAATTATTGCAGCTTGTGGAAGGGCACGACTACCAGACGTTTGACGCTGTCTTGACAGCAGCTCGGAGGCACGAGCTCACCCAGCAGAGGTTGGCATCGAGGACAGGAGGTCAGAAGAGATCTCATTCCCAGGTTGGAGGAGGAGCCATGTAGCGAACATCGGCACCAGCACCCGGTGTTCGTATTCATGATACAGGAGCGCCACAGAGGACGGCCGCGTCAACTATCACAGCGCCAGTTCGGCAGCAGCAGCCGAGGAATCAGCAGCAGCGTCAGAGGGCGCCCCAGGGTTGTACCTTCTGTGGTAAGGGAGGACACACTAGGGATGTGTGTCGGTTAGCGAATGGCTTGTGCTTGAGGTGTGGTAGTCCAGACCACCGTATTTCGACTTGTCCTATGATGCAGAGGCCAGGAGGGCCAGCTCAGCAGTTTCCAGCGTTGCCAGCTCCAGGGGCAACCCCGAGTGGAGGGCCAGTATTAGCAGTAAGGCCCCTAGCCCAGCGTCTACCAACGCAGGCTCAGATGTTTCGCCAACCGCAGGAAGCCGAAGGCCCTCGGAGGCAGCAACAACATGGTCGAGGAAGGCCGCAACAAGGGGCTCCGCGGGGCCAGGCTCTCACATTAACCTTGGGAGAGGCTCTAGCGTCTAGTGACGTGGTGGCAGGTAAAATTCTCGTCACCTCATTTCCTGCTGTAGCATTATTTGATTCAGGCGCTACTCATTCATTCATCTCTGCACAATATGCTACACGGATTGGACTAGAGTTTGAGGCATTGCCGGAGAGGATGGATATACTCACCGGCAATGGACTCGTAGAAGTTAGCAGAGTGCACTTTTTATGTCCGGTCGAGGTGTGTGGGCATTTACTGACCGCATCATTGATTGAATTCCCTATGGGGAATTTTGATGTTGTTCTTGGCATGGACTGGTTGAGAGACAGTCATACGACAATTGATTGTAGAGGAGGTAGGGTCATATTCAGCGTTCCTGGGATGGAACAGTTCATCTTTACTCGAACCTTGAAGAATCAGGCCGGAGGCGTCATCGCAGCAGCAGTGTCAGAGCTAGGACAGATTCCGAGAGTGGTCGAAGATTTTTTTGATGTATTCCCTGATGAGCTTCCAGGGATGCCCCTAGTCAGAGAGGTAGAATTTAGCATTGAGTTGAACCCTGGAACGAGGCCTATTGCAGACAGAGTTTACAGAATGTCGCCGTCAGAACAGGATAAGTTGTACCAACATGAAGAAGAGTTGAAGTCTAAGGGATTCATCCGAGACAGTAAATCGCCCTGGGCCGCGCCAGTGATTCTAGTTCCCAAGAAGGATGGGTCGACGAGGATGTGCATCGACTACCGCAAGCTGAACGCAGTAACAGTGAAGAATAAGTACCCGCTACCGAGGATTGATGACCTGTTTGATCAATTGAGCAAGGCCCGCATCTTTTCCAAGATCGATCTTCGTTCGGGGTACTATCAGGTGAGAGTCCGAGAGCAAGATATTCAGAAGACGGCATTCAGATCAAGATACGGGCATTATGAGTTTTTAGTAATGCCCTTTGGACTAACCAATGCCCCTGTAGTATTTATGGATTTGATGAACCGCATCTTTCTTCCATATTTGGATAAATTTGTGGTAGTGTTCATAGATGACATTCTTGTCTATTCCAGCAGTGTAGAGGAGCATGAAAAACATCTTAGGACTGTCTTGCAGACATTGAGGGAGCATCAATTGTATGCGAAGCTCGACAAGTGTGAATTCTGGTTAGATCACATTTCGTTCCTGGGGCATGTAATTTCTGGGACAGGAGTGTCAGTGGATCCGAAGAAGATTGAGGCCGTAGAGCATTGGCCAGTCCCGAGAATGGTTGCAGAAGTGCGAAGTTTCTTAGGACTAGCTGGTTACTACAGACGGTTCGTGGCGGACTTTGCCAAGATCTCTGCGCCCTTAACGCATTTGACGCACAAGGACGTAGAGTTTGTTTGGTCAGCTAGCTGTCAGGCATCATTTGAAGAATTGAAGAAGATATTGATCTCAGCCCCGATCTTGACGCTTCCAGTGGGAGCGGGAGGCTTTACAGTATATTGTGACGCATCTGGGAAGGGTCTTGGATGTGTATTGATGCAGCACGGAAAAGTGATAGCATATGCGTCTCGGCAGCTTCGAGACCATGAGAAGAATTACCCGACTCATGATTTAGAGTTAGCAGCTGTGGTGTTTTCACTCAAGTTGTGGAGGCATTATTTATACGGAGATCGGGTAGAGATCTATACTGATTATAAGAGTTTGAAATATGTATTCACGCAGCGAGATTTGAACATGAGGCAAAGAAGGTGGTTAGAACTACTGAAGGATTTTGACTTAGATCTTCAGTATCATCTAGGCAAGGCGAATATCGTTGCAGATGCACTGAGTAGGAGAAATAGTGCCTTTATCTTGACCTCGCAGAAGCATATTTTAGAAGATCTTCAGAGTATGGGAATCGAAGTAGTTTTGCCGAGGGATATAGGAAGAATGACCAGTATGCAGATTCAGTCAACCTTAGTAGAGAGGATAAGGGCAGCACAAGCAGGAGATCCACATATTCAGAAGTTGCGATCGGAGTGTGAATCAGGCCGTAGGAAGGAGTTAGTGATTCACGAAGATGGTACGCTCAGGTTTGGAAACAGACTCTGTGTACCGAGTGGAGACCTTCGGCAAGAAGTTATGTCCGAAGCTCATAGTTCTATTTACTCCATTCATCCTGGAGGAACGAAGATGTATCGAGATATCAGACAGTACTTTTGGTAGAATGGCATGAAAAGAGAGATAGCGAGATTTGTATCCAAGTGTCTGGTATGTCAGCAGGTGAAAGCCGAGCAGCAGAGACCAGCAGGATTGCTCCAGCCGCTTCCTATCCCAGAATGGAAATGGGAGCACATCACGATGGATTTTGTGACCGGTTTACCTAGATCCCCGGCTGACAAGAATGCGATCTGGGTAATAGTAGATCGACTCACGAAGGTCGCTCATTTCCTTCCTTTCAGAGTTGGGCAGACTACTGAGCAGTTAGCAGAAATGTACATGAAGCAGATAGTAAGGCAGCACGGTGTTCCAGTTAGTAGTATCAGATCGGGATACGCGGTTTACTTCCTATTTTTGGCAGAGCTTGCACCAAAGTTTGGGAACCAAGTTAAGATTCAGTACTACTTATCATCCACAAACTGACGGGCAATCAGAAAGAACCATTCAGACGTTAGAAGATATGCTACGGGCGTGCACCTTAGATTTTGGCAGATCTTGGGAGGATCACCTTCATCTAGTGGAGTTCTCCTATAATAACAGCTATCAGGCTAGCATTCAGATGGCCCCGTTCGAAGCATTGTACGGAAGAAAGTGCAGGTCCCCTTTGGCATGGGACGACGTCGGAGAGCGAAAGTTGTTGGGGCCAGAGATGATCACGCAGACTGTGGAGATAGTTAAGTTGGTCAGCGAGCGCCTTCGAGTTGTACAGGACCGACACCGTCATTGGGCAGATCAGCATCGTAGGCCTCTAGAGTTCAGAGTTGGCGACCAAGTGTTTCTGCGAATTTCGCCTACTCGGGGTATCATCAGATTTGGAACCCGAGGAAAGCTTAGTCCAAGATACGTTGGTCCTTTCAAGATTCTCGCTCGGGTAGGCGATGTGGCTTATCGACTTGCCCTTCCGCCTTCGTTAACTGGCATACATAATGTGTTTCATGTGTCCCAGTTACGTGGGTACGTCCCGGATCCGAGTCATGTCCTCGATCATTCAGAGTTAGTCGTTGGTACCGACTTAACTTACGAGGAACAACCCGTATCTATTTTAGACCGGCGAGAGAAGGTACTCAAGAATCGGATGATCAGCCTTGTCCGTGTTGCTTGGAACCATCACTCTCCGGGAGAATCAACTTGGGAGCGCGAGGACGAGATCCGATCTCGGTATCCGCATTTGTTTGGTTTGTGAGGTATATCTTTATGCCATAATGACACGATCCCACATTTACTGCACCTGCTTGTATTGTACTTTTGTGATGTAGATAATAACTGCTTGTTAGCTAACTTGCATATGATTGTGCCTTGCTTGTCCTGATCTTTCAATCCTGTCTTGGCTGGAAATTCTGAGGACGGAATTTTTCTAAGAAGGGTAGAGATGTCACTCCCTGATTCTGGTATACGTATTTTTAGCACGTATACTGCTTATTTGTAATTACGTATATTTATACGATATTTATTTGGTTGTATTTCATCATGTATATCCCAAATTATTTGACAAAATAATATTTCGTAATTAATTTTCTGTGATTTTAGTTTGCAGTTTTGGCTCTAATTGGGTGATATGTTCTCGGTTCACTTGAGCCCGTTGGGTCATCATGAACCAACTTGGTTTAGGCTTTTATATAAAACCCCATTCCTTCTCTCTCTCATCTCATTATTCCTCTCATTTATTTCCTCCACCAACCAAGGCAAGTGCCAACTTGCTCAAGAGATGGATTTATATTTTGTTAATGATTTCTTACAAACTGATTTGTCAAAATATGTTCTTCTCCTCAATCTATACTAGTTTAGAACTTAAAAATTTCCATTTTGAAGCTTTGATTTTTGTAGATCTAAGTTTTTCTCCATTTTCGGATTTACATGGTTTTGATCTATTTTCGTTAGGATTTTGTGGGTTTTGATGCTTCCATGTGGAAGAGAATTCAATTTCACTCAAGTTAGAACTTTGAAAATCTAGATTTGGTTTTGATTTGGTCAAGTTAAGGAAATCGGAAGTTTTTGGTGTTCTTGAGGAGTCTCTCGGCCTGGAAGAGAAGACCCTTCAGCCTGCGCTCTTTAGCGCAAGTTGAACTGCGCAGCTCGCCTTTTGACGAATTGCGCAACCCTTCGGCCAGCGCATTGCGCTGAGCTGAACTGCGCTGGCGCTCCTTAGCTCCAGCGCCATCCGATCCTGCGCAGTCTAATCCCTGCGCAATCTAACCCAGCGCGCTTGACTTCAGCGCAATCCATTCCCTGCGCAACCTGACCGCTGCGCAGTCTAACCCTGCGCAGTCTGATCCATGCGCAACCCGACTCTGGCGCAATCCATCTCCTGCGCCATCTAACCGCTGCGCAGTCTAATGCCTGCGCAACCTAACTCTGCGCGTTTGACCCCTGCGCAGTCTAACCCTGCGCGTTTTGACTTCTGCGCATTTGACCATGCGCATTCTGACCTGGGATCTTATATATTATATTTTCTTGTATATATATATAGGTGAATGTTTGTGTATGCTATATATCCTTACGCCTTTTGTCCCGAGCATGATATGAGCACTAATGTGACCCCGGAGAACAAAGTGTTCCTTCCTGATACAGGTACCTGAATGTTCCAGTTCTTGTTCATGCTCGACAAATGACTCGTAACTCCACGTGGCGTATTTGCATTGATGCATTACACTAAGGAGGGTAGAACATGTTGACATACTAATTGACATGGATCCTCTTTGGGGTACTCGTACCAAAGTACGACTTTAGGAGGATAATCAAGCAGGCCACAGCATGTGAGTCCAAGATTTCACCTAGGGTTAAACTAGGCAACTAAATATACTAGATGCATGGGGAGGGGCAGAATCCCGAGATCGTGCTACACCAGCCGCCTTGAGATATTGTCTTGACGCGCCGGCTGGTCTCCACGGATGCTGTGTCATCTGCAACGAGTGGATGACTGTATCCGATTAATTCCTGCTATATATTATATGTTTTGGCAAGGTGGCCTTGCGAGGGACCTGTGCTCAATCATACCTGTCTACGCGGACCCCTGGGTTGGCTAGCCTTGCTGGAAAGATACGATCTGAGGACTCTGATAATTTAATGCGAGGATAACCTCGCCATACTAGAAATTCGTAGACTTGACTGGCCGTGAAAATGACTTGCTTGTATTTTTCTTTTACCTTCCGCGAGTAACTGAGGAAAGCGGACTGTTATGGCGCGTGATCCAACCCATGTTCTTGTTTGATTGTTGGGTTGGTTATCGTACTATGACAGGCTGCGGACCGAAGATACGAACGGAGGCCTTAATTGATTGTGATGTGTTACTCCTGTGAATGACTAAGGAACATGGCCCACCGCGGTACGTGATCCAACCCATGTTCTTGTTTGATTGTTGGGTTGGTTATCGTGCTGCGATGGTCTGTCGACCAAAGTCACGACCAGGAGATCTTCTTACTTATATCTGTAAACTTATGTGAAGGTCATAGAGTGCGACGCGTCCCGGCTCCATGTGGCACCTTTTGTCCTTGTTTGGTTGTAAGGGTGCCAGATGGGTCCGACGATGTAGCGCTACCCTATAGCCGCAGCATAAGCTTTATCCTTATCATTATAACTGGGTTTTATCTTAACTCTTGTACCCCTTTGGCGGTACTTGCTATTCGGGGCTGACCCCGCTGGTTTTGTTTGGCCAGATCTCGTAGCAGAGCCAGAGGACGCGATCCTTCTTCCTGACATCCATGGTGCATACTAGGAGCATGGCTGGTCGGGGACTCGAGTGGGTTTCTTCTCCACCACTCCTGCTTATACTTTTACGGCGTTTAGCCACCGGCACCTGTTAGCCAGATTACTCGATATTTTGTGTCAGTACATAATTGTAATTAAACAGACTGCAGCTGTGTATAGTTTTGTACTCCTGATTCTCTGAGATAGCTAAATTATAAAGCTAGTCTCTCATGATCATTCTGATGAAGCGTCGGGGACGCCTTACTGCTTTATCTTTAATGTTCATTTATTTGCTGATGTGATTTGATTGATTGAGACATAGAACTCTGTGGGACCATAGGAGACTCGATTGTAGCATGTACCCCCTAGTCTCTCGACAGCCACGATCGCCGTAAGACGTTACGTACCTCATATGGAGTAGCTGGCCTAGTCCGTCTCCGTATTTCGGTACTGGGGCGTGACAAATAAGAATCCTATTACACCTAAAATAGTCCATCAATATCTTGTTTTAGATCATAATAGGATTTTCTAAAATAAGAATCATATTATATCTAAATTAGCATAACACCTATTATGGACATCCAAATATAATCAAGTCAAATATTTAATTAGATTTAGATTCCACAAATATGTTGTTACCAAATCTAGACTGGACTCCAACAATCTCTCCCTCTAGTCCGATGAGAGGGTGTTGACCCCATGGGTCCTCAACTGGACTCCATGCCTGTCGTCCCACGACAGAGTTTCTGCTCCCCCATGCCACAGATCTTCGATCCCTCCGGGCTGCTTTGCGCATCTTCTTTTGTCTCCAGCTTCTAGACCATCACGTCGACGCTATCTGCCATGTGTAGCACCTCTTGCACCACTGGGATCCAGCCGATATCAATGACACGACCAAAATCGAAGTCCCTGACGATCAGCCTCACCGTAAGTCTCGACCGCCTGTTCCTGACTTCCGTATTCCACCAAAAAGTGTTAACGTTCCGACGAGCTTTTTCACCCTTTGCTGGCTCAACCAAGCGAACGGTATGGTTCTCACGAGATTCGAACTCCTGACTTTGTCCACCTTCGTGTCCGAACTTGACGCTCTCCCATACACATGCATCCTCGAGCAGAACAGTTAAAACCGAATGTTGACTCCTAATTTCTCTCAGTTGTTAGCCATGATACTCATTTTGTTGTCCGGAGCTTACTTTATAGTTTTAGGTTTTTTTTTTTGGATGGAACAATTAGATGTGTCCGTTTTATGCTCATGCTCTCATGTTTTTTTTTTGAGGTGTCCTTTTTTGTATGTGTACAATTTCTATGTAGAAACTCTTTCAACTAGGATAGAAATCTCCTTAAGACCATCTCCAATGGGGGGTTTCTATCTTCCCTATTTTCATGGAAGAAATCCATTTTAGAAAAAACTTCTCCCAATGGTGATTTCTATCACCATTTCTATCCTATGTGGCAATGATGTAGGATGGAAACTTTCTAAGAGGATTTCTACATGTAGAAACTCTCATAGAAATTCTCCTATCTCTAAGACCATCTCCAATGGTGATTTCTAAAATTGAGTTCTTATCCTACTTGGCATTGTACTTTAAGGAGATTTCTATCCTAGTTGGAAGAGTTTTTACATAGAAATTGTAAACATACAAAAAATGCTCTCCAATGGTCCTCCATTTCTATCCAATGTGTCACATAGTAAAAGGACCAATTTAATGGTGTGGGGTCCAATAATAATTGTTATGAGAGATAGGAGAATTTCTATGAGATAGAAACTCTCCTAGAAAGTTTCCATCCTACATCATTGTCACCTAGGATAGAAATGGTGATAGAAACTACCATTGGGAGAAATTTTTTCTAAAATGATTTTTTTCCATAGAAATAGGGAAGATAGAAACCCCCATTGGAGATGGTCTTAGTATCAATAGATGAGACAGGCTTTGCCCAGCTTCCTTTATCAATCAAACTGAAGGAAAAAAAAGTCACCAGTCATTGCTCTGGAGCGGTATAAGCATTAATTAGTATATTTAAACTGCTTTATAGATATTAACTTAACCAAATTAATAGATAAAATCTATTCTACAAGATGATGCCAAAAGTCCGGTTTCACTGTAGAATTTTTCTTCCAAAAACATTCTTGCATATTTATATTAATTAAAATGGTTAATTAATTTTAATAAGAACAACTTAATAATTACGAAAAATGTCCTTAGGTCTTCCTAAATTTATTAAAAAAAGATAAAATACGTACAAAACATTTACATATATGCTAGTAATAATTCAATTCAATTCAATTCTTTGCCATCATACCAACTATTCTAGAACTGGTGCAGATTTTGTATGGTTTTCCATGGAGGAATCGGAATCTGGGTCATGTTGCTCCATTGAGAACTTTACTTTTCGTGACATTTGGTGCAAAATTTGATATAAAAAATAAAGAAAAAAAAAATTACGGGTAGGATAACCATAAAATCTTAGATTAAGTATGATCCTTTTGTTGGATTTGATATGAACTTGGTGACTAATTCATTATTCTATTTTAATATATATTCAAATTTCCAAAATAGTTTAACTCACTGATTTTTTTGATTGTTTCTTTTTTTTTAAGGATATGCTTGGCAATGATATTTTTATCGGAGACTTTATTTGAGCTGACCGTGTACTTTTGTTGGATTTCTTTTTTAAGGTTTTGTTTGGCAATGAAGTGTTTAAAAAAATCTTTCTTCGTAATTTTGAGTTATTGATTTTGGTCGGCTCAAAAACTTTCAAAATCAGTGTAGTGTACTTTTGTGTGTAAATATCGCAAATCGGAGTGTTTTGAGGGTTCTTTTTTCTTCCATTTATATCATATCAAAAAACATAAGTACAAGTATTAATCTCCTACCATATTTATTCTTTTTTATCTTTATTTCTCTTGATGTCCCATCTAACTGACTACTTTTTTACAAAATGTGAGTTTTTAAATTTTGTGATCCATTTGATATGACAGTGAATAATTGCCATAAAATTTTGCTGTCCATTTTATGTTTTAGTAAATACTTTGGTTTCAGCGTTTATGATTTACTACTTGCCAAACTATTTTTTGCTTGCAAGTTATATGTTTAAACTATTGTTTGGGAAGACAATGATATAATCTTTCTAGGGAGCATTTTTGTTTATATATGTAATAAGTAATTTTATTGTCTTAGAAAAAAAAATCAGAGCCGCTCGTTAATGAATTATCAAGCGTGGATTAGATTGATTTAAAAGTTGCTACTTAAAATTGATCAAAAATTGGATCTCTCGTAATTGGTGCTTTAAGAATACCTCATAACCGCTATCACAACAATTATCAAGCAGACCTTTAAAGGGACAAATGTGAGAACAATGGAAAATAAATATAAGTAAAAAAAAAGTACACAACCAACGTTAGAATCTAAGTATGAACCAAAATAAATGGATATGAATTGAATAGGCTGCAACTTATGGAATTTGGATACAAATATAACTAGTGGTCCAGACACATGTAATGTGTACAATTTCAGTAAAAGAAGAACAATGGCATAAAGAGGTAGAGAAGTGTGTAATTTCCCGTGAAAAAAGAATGGAAGAAAGGAGAGGATTATAACATTATAATATTAGTATGAAAATTTGAGTTGACAGATGACTAAATAATTTTAACAATCAGACAAATAAAAAGTTTAAAGTCTAAATTTTTTCACCCAAATTTTCCAACTCTTTATCTTAAATCTTATTTAAGTTTGTATTTTGTAATAATTGAGACCTGATTACTATTTGATTATGTGTTTAATATTAATATTCTTTAAAATAAAAAAAAATCAAAGATCATATTAGAATCCGATAATTCGATGGACCGGACCCAACTCGAGCCCAACCAAAGAAACATGAGTTCCTTTTCTATTCATCCGGACCTTGTCTTGAACTTCATATGATAAACTCAAAGTCGGGTTGATCTTGGGCTCATTAGACTTACGTTTCATTGGATTGAACTCGGGTTGAGCTCAAACCCGATCCAATCCGTCCAAGTTTAGCACCTATGAGTTCGAAGCTTGCAACCGTATAGGACCGGCTTCGAACTAGCACTTGTGACAGGTTAGCAAATCCTAAACCAAAACCTGACCAGCATAAATTAGGCCTGAAAAAAGGGAAAACTCAACAAATTAAAATCAAATTCAACTTGTAACTCCAACCATCCAAACCTAACCGTACATTTTGGCCATCATAAGAAACAAATCAACCTGTAGCAATCCCAACAAAGCAATGAGCTAGTTGTAGCAAATCTGTCCTCTTATGATCTTAGGGCTATGGCCACTCGCTTTGTTCCCCATAGTTGTCAATTCAGAATCTAAGCACAAAATTTTTATATGGCTACCAACCTTCCGTCATTGATCGGCTAGCAATGCACAACAAAGGGAAAAGAAGAAGGAAAATCCATTCACCACCCAAAATATGTGTCTACATTCATAGTCACCAAGAATCTTCCTTTATGGATGCTTTAATAATTCCTTCCTTCACTCTACGTACCCATCAAAGCCAAAAGATTGGTCATTTGTGAATTTTGTTCTTGTTTCTCAATAGTTTGTGGAAACCGCACGCCTCTATAGGGGTTTCAAAAGACAATAGCCGGACAATCTTCAACCTTTGGTCAAGGTTTGTAGCTCGTTATCTAGTCCACAAAACAATGATGGAGACAACCATATCCACAACCTTCATGCTTTAACGCATAGTACTTCACTTACATGTGGGGGCAAAGAATATCGCTTTGATTAGCCACTACAACATGGTAATCAAAACAGCTTAGTTGATTAACATTGACAACTATTAAAATTAGGACTTCAATTAAAATGATATGCTCCCACTATTTTTAACCAATCCGACAAAGCCTCATCGTGCACCGATACGAAAGATTTTCCAACATCTTCTAGTAAGATTGAGATCCTATTAACTTGTGAACGACTATATTGACATGGGGCCAACAAATAATCATTCACTTAATAGGTGGTAACAATCGTATAATGACTTTAATTTATATCATTTAACCTCTAAGAACTCTTGTGACCTTGATGTTTGCCGGTTAAAAAAATCATAAGATTCTTAGTTAAGTCTAACCCATTATTTCTATTGTAGGTACAAGTTAGTCGCATAGTCTTTGACGTAGGCCAGCAAGACCATATGGTTTTCTTACCCCCATGAACATCAAGTTAGTATAATTTTGAAAACAAATTAAACTATAGGCCTTGACGTAGGCTAATAAATCTACACTACTAAAATAAGTCAAATTAGTTACGCTAAAAAATATCGCAATGTCTAAATAAACGTCACTAATAACGTTCTCGACATTTTCGGTGAGTCGCATAACAACTAGTCACTAAATTACCAAACGTCACTAAATATCACACTTGTGACGTATTTAGCGACTCCTACAACGTCGCTAGATTCGCTAGATTTTCTAGGATTATCGGCATTGGACGATATTTGAGAATACGCATCGCTAATTTAGCGACTTATACTTAGTCGATGTTTGTTTGCAAAAACAAAAGTCTTTATTTCACAAACTTCGTAAGAAAATTACAATTGAATTCTGGAAAAGTACAACTATAGGAATCCGATCTGAAGAAGATCGCTTTATCCCTTGGACGATGTAAACTTTGAAGATGATAGCCTCTGAAGAATGCAGCAGCACTTGGACAAGAACTTCTGATCTCTGATGATAATAATGATCTGATCCCCATAATGAAGAACTTGAAACTCTATTTATAGAGTTCTAGAAATAACTAATTTGTAGTTATTCTGGATTGCGCATGATGAACTGCACTGGTGACAGACTGCGCAGACTATGAACTGCGCTAGCGGTTACTCGATCGTGGGCTAACTATATTAGACGCGTGGCATTGTTTGATTGAAATGTGCATGGTCGTGTACATGCAGTTGCCACGTGACGAGCAATTGATGGTATGTAAGCCACGTAATAAATGTTAGGTATCTTGATGGATTGTGCCACTTGAAAAACGCTAGCATCAGACTACGCTGAGACTCAGGCTTGGTCAAACTGCGCTGAAGTTGAGCTGTCATATTACGCTGGCTGTACAGCTGTCCTCGAGCGCTGTGCTGCACAAGAAACGAAAGGACTCCTCGTTTATCGGGCTGTCAGCTGTCAGAAGATCGAATTTTTGTCAAGTAATGATGGTATTGCCACGTCAGCGTAGCGCGCTCGGGTGGTAGCGCAGTTCAGCTTGCGCGTTTGAATTATACCACAATCTGCCTCCTGCGCAGTCCATTTGAAGAGTGCGCAATTTAATTTCCTCTGCTTATTTGATAAATGCAACTTGATTTTTAGGACCTACAAAATCCCCTTCAAAGTTTTTGAAATTTGAAAATATTCAAAGTTTTGAAATACTTTGAATTTTGAATTTAAAATCAAGTTGCGCTTTGACTGCACGTTTGGAGGAATTAGTTCCGACTTTTGTGGCGCAATCGGAGGTGGCCGTTTCACTTCTGAAAAACTATAAATAGCTTCATTTTTTCTTCTTTCCACCTTTACTTGTTTTCGACTGGTCAAGAGATAAAAGCTCCGCTCCTACTCCGACTACTTCTTCTCCTTCCCGCCGACGACAGCAATGGCTCCCAAGCGAACAGTCACTAGAAAGGGCAAGGCCCCCGCCGAACCCTCGACTCCTGTTGCGCCACGAGTTTCTCGTCATGAGACAGGTCATCCAGCATTGCAAGGTGAATGACGAACCATGATCGAAACCCTTTTTAGGGTTCTTGATATTTTCAGACCTTCATACCTCTCTCTTTTTAGAGATTGATGGTATTTGCGCCACCCTGTTTAGGGTTTTGGTTGCATTCACAATAGTTTTCATTCATTTTTATGAAAACTATACTCTTGCGCAATCGGATGGAAAGCGCTGACAAAATGTTCAGCGCAATCCATCGTTTTGCGCAAGTCAGTTGTGCCAGCGCAAACTGATGTCTTACGCAAGTATGTTAGCGCAAACTGATGTCTTACGCAAGTATGTTAGCACAAACTGATAACTTGCACAAGCTGACTGTGCTGGCGCAATCTGATAACTTGCGCAAGCTGACTGTGTTGGCGCAATCTGACAACTTGCACAAATTGATGATCTTTTGTAGAATTTTGATTTTGTTTGTACTGATCCTTGTTTCTTTATTTGATGTAGTTAACCTCAGGGAAGACCTCAACTATGAGGTCTTTGCAGGATCCTTGGCTGAACCTGAATATAAGGAAGATCTATCTCATGTGACATTCCCTCAGTTCGCCTTACCGTCATCTCGGCAAGCCGTCTTGACTGCACAGGACAATGAAACTTTGCTATGTTTGATGAATGGGCAGCCTCTTCAGACTGCTGACACAGTTACTCATAAGAAGCCGTTGTTCTTGTTTGGTGAAGCCTCTGACAAGAATTCTCAGCCAAGACCTCGTATGGAACAGAGAATTTTCCAAAGGGGAGAGAAGACAATCCTTCTGCCGGAGATCTCTATATGCCTTCCTCTGTCTCGATATGCTTTTGCAAGCTATCCCAGAAGAATAGAATGGGATATAACTCTGCTTCAGCAGCCCGGACAGGAAATATCTGTGTCAAGAAGGGGTCTGACAACAAAGATATATTATACAGTTCCTCTGAGCGCCATAGCTCCTTACTTAGAGGACTAAAGCCTGGCTGTATCCCGCCAGAAGATTATTCCCTGTTGCTACCGGTGAGAACTTCGATATTTGCAAATGAGTTTGCGAAGGTAGAAGGTAGGTATCCAGATCAAGAGTTGCGGTTGACGGGCCTCGTGAACCCAGATAATAAGAGGTGGATCTGTGTGGCCAATTTGATATTGGTCCAATTTGAAGAGCGACTTAAGGAGATTGATCTGTACCAACCAGTGTATGCCACTGTTTATGGCTTTCCCCCCAATTCTCATCTATTCCTCGCGTTGGCAGAAAGATACAACTACAGGACCGGGACTTTCATGACGCCCCGCGGAGAGATTGGGTTAGCTTTGCACGAGATAAAGTACATCTCCAACCTGCCAATGGGGGATATCCCCTATGAAGAGTTTGTTCCGACAAACGATGAATTAGACAGACTACGCCAAGAGAACGCTGACATGGTGGCTGTGTTTGAAGAACTACTATGTCACTACAAAATCTGTTCTCTATACTATAAGAGTGGCACGGTCGGTACCTGCTATACCACCAAATGGCTGCCATATCTTTTCTTCAACCATATCATTGAAAAGAAGACCAAGGAGCATGAGAACTGCCATCCCAACTACTTCCGACCACTTAGCGATAGCGAAGTGATAGGACTGATGGAAACACATGATGATATGGATATTAAGATCAAAGATGATCTCCAATGTCCTCCTTTCAAGGAAGGAGACATTATTAAAAGCTACATGAGGATGGGCTACAGGCCCATGTCGAAGGAAGCCCAGTTGGCAGGTTTCCTCACTTACTGGCTCCGACGATATGTCGTCCCTGGGGCCAGTGCAGTCGACCGCTTCCATCGCGGTGTACTTTTTGCTACTGTCCGTCTGGTTTTCGGCTACCGGATGGATTTGTTGTTAGCAATGACTTGCAGGGTGAATGCCGGCCTTCGCCTCTTCGTCGATTCAATGATTAAAGGGAAAGGCGAGAAGGGACACTTCCTCCGGCTGGAACTGCCATATACATGCTTATTCGGATGGCTGCTTCTACACCATCAATCACTAATGAACCCTGATATGGGGGTAGTGGGTGGCAGCTTTTTAAGAAGATTTTTTGGATGCAAGTGGATTTATACCACTTTGAGAGACTGCCGACGCGTACTGAATCTCGATAGAGGATGGAGCTTCTACTGCGTTACCCCTCCAGTCGGTTATGAGCATATGTCTACAAATCTTGTGGACTCCGGGAGGATGCAGCCTTTGGGCCGCACAGCTTTCGATTGGCTGAGGACAATCCGTCCGTCACACCTGGTATACCGGTTCGAGGATGAATGCTATCTCGAGCCTTATCTTCCCAGCCGTTTTGCACGCCAATTCGGTTATGACTAGTTTCATGTAGGTAATGCTATCACATGCCTACAAGAAAAAGATTTTTTAATTAATGGAGCCCGGGCTTGGGCATATTACAATGCCCGTGATACCAGGACGACGTTCTCAATGCCGTCCAAAAATGATCGTGGCCCTCGCATGCTGTATACGTACTCGATCTTCTATACATCAGCAAACACTTTTGCTGAAAACTTCAATCTGGCAGACAGCTTCGCGACGGTAACTCGATTTAAGAAAGGAGCACATGTTCTGGTGCTTCCTGGTAATGATGAGCATGAGCCAGCTGATGCACCATTAGAAGCTTCGAGGGAAGCCAACTTCCCTGAAGAAGTCTACGAGCTGCTGCGCGTATCCCTAAAAGTTGTAAGATCTTCGGCCAAGGAGAAGAAGAGGAAGGCCGAAGAACCTTCTTCTCCAGTCTCTAAGAAGAAGATTGTTTTAGAATCATCGGAAAGGGTCACTACCCGGTCGCAATCTCGGCAATAGGCTGAGTCAATTTAGAGAGAAGAGGCGACGACCCCGACCTCCATTCAAAGACAAGAACATGCTATAGACGTAGAGAGCCCGGAGAGACCTCTACACAGAAAGAAAATAGTCTTCAAAAAGAAAGTAGTCACTCCTCCAAGACCTATCCTGGCATCGATCCTGACAAGTGCGATCGCCGGAGTTATGATGCCGTCTCCTACACCTGCCCCTGAGCCCAGACAGGAAGCTTCCAGTGCAGAGAAGAGGGACAAGGTTGTAGAGACAAGAGAGGAGATCGCGGAGACAGAGGATGAAGCTGCAAAAACAAGAGAGGCGACTGCAACTCTGATTCCAATCAATGAGTCAGAAATGCCTCTCGACGTATTGCGATCTCCTACACTTGTACCGAAAACTGCCCATCTTCCAGCTTCTCCAAGATCACTTCGTGCTGAAGAAGACAAATTAATTATTGAGGCTCTAGAAGGCTGTGACTTCGGCTTCCATGATGATATAGATCCGGTCGCCGCAAGTGATAGCGAAGAAGCCCGAGAAGAAGGTGTTGATGATGAAAAAATATCAGCAGAGACTGTTAATGATACTCCGAATCCGAAAGAGGATGCTGATGCTCATGCATCCCAAGAAAAAAATGCTGTTAATGACATAGCACCGGAGGAAGCTACTATCACTGATCTAAGAGGTATTGGCTGATATTGATAATCTTCTTTTATAGATTAAATGAATGACATCTTAACTTTCATTTATGTAGAAATTCAATCTTCTCCAATTCCTCCAGTATGAACTGATATAGTGCCAACAACAGCGATAGCTAGCAGCAGCCGACATTTTTCAGGCGGCTCTGAAGCAGAAAGTAGTCAGGCAGTAATGTCTGAAGCTACCTCTGCTAGGCTGCAACCTATGTCAACAGATGACAAACTTGTCACTAGACCCAGCAATGGTAAGCTTGCCCTTATTTTTGATCCTTTTTGATAGTCGCTAATGACAGCAAACTGATGGTGTTTATTTGATTTCGCAGAGGAACATCTGGGAGGGGCAATTAGCTCCACCGTGGCTCCTTTGTCCAGAGAGATTTCAACTCATGTTCAAGAAGCCGATTCCACCTGTACAAGCATCTGCTGCTTCAACTTCCACAGAAGTAGCTGCTACACCCAGTGCAGCGGCTACCAACAGATTTATAGTTGGTTCCTTCACCAACCTCTTCTTCACTTCCTTAGGACCCTTAGTAGAAAGGGTAATGGAAAGAGAGAATGTTGGTTTCATCACTGTTAGAACCCCAACTACTTATCTGATCGGTGCTATCCGAAGTCAGGGTGATGAAGCTCAAGCTGCCTATCTTGAACACATATTGGATGAACTGGAGGCATCTATTAAGATTTACAAAGATCTTAATCGGGGGGAGGTAGAACCCCTAGTGAATGCTGAGTTTGAAAGGATGACTCGCGAATCTAAAGTCACAAAAGCTACTTTCTAGACTTTTTTGGACACTTATGCCACAAAGGCTTCAGAGTATGATTCCCGGATGGAGATATTAGCGTCTACTGCTGGGGAGAAAGGAGAGAAAGTTGCTGAACTGAATGCAGAGTTTGCTCAACTTCAGGAAGAGTTGAGAATCGTTCAGCTTGCTCTTGAAGAAGAGACTACACAGCATGAATCTGTCGTTCAGCAACTAGACATTCTAACCCACGAGAAGAATGAGTTTGTCACTTCCCATCAAGATGAAATCGCTCGCCGCCTAGTGACCTTGCCATCCTTTGACGATGAATCTGGAATGGCGAAAGCTAGAAGGCGGGTGTTGGATTCGCGTGAAGGACGACTTCAAGCATTGAAGCAGCAGATAGCTAGTTTGATGACCCCACCGATTATGTGAAGGAAGACCTTTTGTACTTTTTCCTTCTTTATGATATATCTTTTTGTAATGCCTTTTATTTTGATCAATGAAAAGACATTATTTTTGTGGCTCTATTATTTTTTGCATATCCCATTAAGGATATAAATAATAGCGATGGAAAATATATTCAGAGGTTCAGGACATGATATATTTCTTGATTTAGAAAATAATTATATTTATTATATCTGCTCAGAGGTAATATGGACATGGCAGAATATAATTCGTTGAATATCATTATTTCGGTAGATAACTTAATCTGAAATAAATACGTGACAAGTTGCTGATATGAATAAACGGATAAATCGTCAAAATGTATGAACAAAATGAATCGTTGGAATGAACGGATGAACCATCAGATGAATTGAATGAACGGGTGAACCGTCGGATGAATGGTAATGAACGGGCGAAACATCGGATGAATGGTAATGAACGGACGAACCGTCGAATGAATGTAATGAACGGGCGAACCGTCGAATGAATGTAATGAACGGGCGAACCGTCGGACGAAGAACGCGTCGCTTCGTTGTTTCAAAAATCTCTGCCTATAGATAGAACAGAAATTTAGGTGGAATGATCACTTTCACTTTTAACAAGAAAATGTCGTCTGAAGATGCATCGAAGAAGGCTGAGATCGCCCCGAAGGTTGAAGCGGTTACTGAAGAACGTCCAGTCGAGATGACCCAGCCAAAGCAGACAGAGGCGGGCGAAAGTTCGTCTATACCCAAACCACCACAGGATATCTTGGACTTCTTAGTTGAGCCGGGGAAGACGGAAGAAGAAGAGGCCAAACGACTGGCTGTTTGCAAGCTCCTGGTGGGTTTGAGCAAGGATGTTCTCGGCTCTTTTGCCGACTATATTTTTGAAAAGGACGGCAGGGGTCCTCGTCCATGATATCTTGTAACACCATTTATGATGAAATAAAATAAAATTTTATTTATGAACTGTTTTGTCGTATTTACAAGAAATTCCTTTTACATTCATACATAGTACTTTTTAAGGAATTTGCCATTGATAGGCATCATTGTAACCCGACCGTCCAACTCTGTAAGTTGATAGGCTCCATTTGAGAAGACTTTGCTCATGATATATGGACCTTCCCACTTCGCGTCGAATTTGCCCTTGCTCATATGAGTCATGGTCATAGAACGTCTGACGGTTAGAACCAGTTCTCATTTCTGAAAAGCTCTGACCTTAACTTTGCGATTAAAAGCTTTTGAGATTCGGGCCTGATATAACTCAATATGCTGTTGAGCCAATAACCGTTTCTCTTCGAGCGCTTCTAATTCTTGAAGTCGAAGGAGGTCATTGTTCTCTGTAGTGAGATCGTTGGCAATGGAAATCCGCAGGGATGGAATTTGAAGTTCCAAGGGTAGAACTGCTTCACAACCGTATACCAGAGAGAAAGGTGTACAGCCTGTGGGATTGTAGACCGTAGTACGGTAGGCCCATAGACATTCTCCAAGCTTTTCACTCCAGTTCCGTTTGTTAGTAGACACAAACTTCTTAAGGAGCTTGATGATAGTCTTGTTGAAGGCTTCAGCCAGGCCATTAGCAGCAGGGTTGTAAGCTGTAGAGGCGACATTATCAATCCGATGATCATCACAGAATCTGGTGAACTTTTGACTGATGAACTGAGGTCCATTGTCGTGAATGATTTATCGAGGCACACCAAACCTGTAGATAACATGGTGTTTGATGAAGTTGATGACGCTGCTGGTTTTGACTTCAACCAAAGAGATGGCTTCGGCCCAGTTGGAGAAATAGTCCGTTATAGCTAATATAAACCGATGTCCTTTAGAAGAAGGAGGATTGATGGGACCTATAATATCCATGCCCTAAGCTTCAAAAGGCCAGGAAGCAGCAGTCGGATGAAGAAATTCCATCGGTTGATGAATAAAATCTGCATGGATTTGACAGGCTCGACATTTTCTTGCATATTCGATGGCATCAGACACCATAGAGGGCCAATAGTAACCCATTCGTCGCATACGATCTTGTAGTTTAGGGTCGGATTGATGTGCTCCGCAAACACCATCATGAGCTTCACGCAATACTTGCTTTGCTTCATCACCAGCAAGACAGCACAAGAGTAGGCCGTCATAAGTCCGTCGATAGAGAGTCTTGGTGGTCTGATTATAGTAGAACCGAAGAGATCGTCGACGAATACTCGTAGCCTCTTTAGGATCTTCAGGGAGTATATCATACACCACAAAGTCAATGAAAGGAGCTCTCCAATCTTCATTGATAACATTGAGTTCAGCGAAGTTACTGAACTCGATGTTACGATTGTTTTCCACGCAGAACAACTCCCTATTGGAAACAACAACCACTTGTTGCCTTTTGACAGGAATCGCTAAGACTGTCGCGAGATTGGCTAAAGCATCTGCCTCAGTGTTATAAGCTCGTCGAACATATTCAATGAAGAAAGCCTTGAACGATGTAGCCATGTAAGTCACAGCTTCATGATAAGGCACTAGATCTTGATGGCGGATCTCGTATGTTCCTCTAACCTGATTGACAACCAGTTTAGAATCGTCATAGACTTCAAGATATTCGACCTCCAACTGTTTAGCTAATTGGAGTCCGATAAGCAAGGCATTGTATTCAGCCACATTGTTAGAGCATGGCTGGTCTAAGGAGTAAGCTCTTTGGATGGCTAATCCTTCTGGAGAGACTAGAACGATTCCAACTCCTGCGATAATGGTCCCATTGGGTTCGATCCGGGATGCTCCGTCGAAGAATAGACGCCAGGTAGGAAATTCTTCAGAGATCATGTTTGATTCCAATGTTTTATCTGAAATTTTATCATAAAGTTTAGATGTCTCCGGAATAGGATGAGCTGCTAAAAAATCAGCCAGTGCTTGATCCTTAACAGATTTTTGTGGAACATAAACCATGTCATATTGGGCTAGCAAAATGGCCCATGTAGCCAGCCGGGAATTGAGTGTGCTGGGCTTCTTCATCAGTACCCGAAGAGGATTAACTCGGGAAATGATGTGAATGGTTTGGCCAATGATATAATGTCGAGTCTTTTGGACAGCGAACATAAGAACTAGGCATTCTTTCTCAACCAGACTATAACGGTGTTCAGCACTAATCATAGTACGACTAAGATAGTAGATGGCTTGTTCATGTCCTTCTTTGTTCTTCTGGGCAAGTAAAGCACCCAATGAATGATCCATAGCACGGACATACATTAAGAATGGTATGCCGAAAATTGGTGGCACCAAAACTGGTGGGTTCATGAGATATTGCTTTATATTATTGAATGCTCGTTGACATTCTTCAGTCCAAATGAAAGACACACCCTTCTTCATTAACTGGATAAATGGTCTGCAGCGTCCAGACAGATTTGAAATGAATCTCCTGATGTACGCAAGTCGACCTTGGAATCCTTGTAGCTCTTTTAGGTTGCATGGATGACGCATCTCTTGAATGGCTTTGATCTTCTCGAGATCTACGTGCATACCCTTAGAGGTAATGACGAAGCCAAGAAATTTACCACTAGAGACACCCAAGAATGACTTGGTGGGATTCATTTTAAGTTGATGTTGGCGCATTAGATTGAAGATAGTTCTTAAATCTTGGATGTGATCTTCCTTTAGACGACTCTTGACAGCAATATCGTCAACATAGCATTCGACAGTCTTACGCAGATGATCTTGAAAGATGGTACTCATAGCTCATTGGTAAGTTGCACCAGCGTTCTTGAGACCAAATGGCATCACTGTGTAGCAGTAGACTCCGCGAGGAGTACAGAAAGAAGTGTGTTTTTTATCTTCAGGCTTCATCCGAATTTGATTGTATCCGGAGAATCCATCCATGAAGGATATCCTTTCGAACCCACAAGTGTTGTCGATCATGACGTCTATAATAGGGAGAGGAAACTCATCTTTTGGACAGGCTTCATTCAGATCCCGGAAGTCGATACAAACTCGAACTTTGCCATTTTTTTTAAGACTGGAACAATGTTGGCTACCCAATCTGGATGTTGTTCTTCTCGAATAAAGCCACAAGCTATGAGCTTTTTGACTTCATCATCAATCGCGTCCATTATTTCTGGCTTGAATCGCCTTTGCTGCTGTTTGACTGGCTTTGCATTAGGCAAAATATTCAGTTTATGAGTGGCAATTTTGGGATCTAAACCTGGCATGTCTTCATAACTCCAAACAAAGACATCAATGTATTCTCGAATAAGAAGAATTAATTCTTGCTTATCTGCCTCTGGAAGGTTCTTGCTAATGAATATTGGACGAGGTGACCCGTTTTCTCCTACGTCAATTTGAACCAATTGATCTTCGGTAGGAGGTTCTCGTTGTTCGAATCGGAGTTCCCATTGGGTATCCATTCGTTGAGCCCAAGGATCTATTTTAGGATTTTCTTCGATATCTTCGTCATAACCTTCCGGGAGTTCAGCGGAGACCATGTTAGAAGATACGATCAATCGATGAACTTAACCGATGCTGGTGTCAGAATCCCATGATCTGGAATCAGAAGAATTAGAATGTTCCTCATTATCAGACTCGGAGGCTACTGGAGATACGACTGGAGGTGACGCATATCCGAGACCTCTTTTTGTCCTACTGTAGTACATCTCTGACTTTTCCTTCGGAACAATTGTACGAATAGGAGTTCGTCTACCCTTACCATAGTTGAGGCCATTTTTGAAGTCATAACCCATCTTTCGAATAATGTCTTTTGATTGTTAACTATAACAACGTAGTTGGAGACGTCCTGTATCATTACTTTTGCTATCATCTGTATAGCTAAATTTCTGTTCTGGTACTTTACTAAAAAGTATTGGACTCTCACCTCTCTTTCGAGAGGGGACAACAAAACATGAGTCATCTGGATGTTCAATCAAGACCTCTATCTGAAGGGATTGTACAACTCTAATTGTTAATGACTGAAAGCTATCTTGCATATCCAAATAGCATTTAGCATAATAAATGACATCAGTGTACTGGAAAGTAGATGCTTTTTCATTAATTTGTACATCCATATTTACAACAGGACCTTTAGCCTTAGCAGGCTTGGTCAGATTAATTACAAGAGGGGGAGAAGAAGAGCGAGAAGGATTGGACTTGTTACGACGGAGGTTGATAACAAGCGGCTCAGAAGAGGTGAGCTCCATTTTATCCTTGTTACGACGTAGGTTGATAACAAGTGGCTCAGAAGAGGTGAGCTCCCTTTGATCTTGACCACCATCATTTGATTGCTTCCGGACTGGCAAGTGAATAGCTAGTAGTTTGGAGGACTGAGGATGAGCAACACGCCCTTTGACAGGTATGATGAGAGTGTCATTGGGCCCTGCTTCTTGGTCTTCTTTAATATCTAAAGCCAGCACTACCTTCATGAACTCATCTTTATACATGCGAGCATCATTACAATATGCTTCGACACCTTTAAAAGGGTAGAGATCCGCAATCTCTTTTTGAACCTCTCCTTTGTCATCAACGTACTTGAAACATTGATGGAGAGTTGAAGGAACAATGGTGTGTTCATGAAGGAATGGTCTCCCCAAAAGAGCATTGTAAGAGCAACCATGGTTATCTATAATATAGAAGGTCACCTTTGTACAGAGATTGCCTATTTAGAGTTTTAGGCGAATATTGCCCAGAGGCTCACTCCTTTCCTGGTTGAACCCCAGGATGGTGGTGATTGTGCTAGAAAGACTATGTACTGGGATCTTCAATGCGTCTAGCATTGTCTTCGGTATGATGCTGAGTGCTGACCCAGGATCTATCAGAATACGATCGACCTTCATCGCGTCGATGTATCCTGTATAGTATAGAGGACGGTCATGCCTATTGTCTTCCATCAGCATATCATCCTGTGTGAAGATAATGTTTGGAATTAACTCCAGCACACTGTGACAGTGGAGGCAAGAGACAAGCTCTGATTCTGGCTTTTTTAGAAAAGTTAGACAGGTTTCTGCTTGCATGAGAGCTTCACTCAGAGTTTCTCGAGTCTCTTTGGAGAGGCGTAAGAGCTCAAAGATCGACAGCCTAGCCGTTGTATTAGCTAGTTGAGCCAAAATATCAAAATTGTATGGTTTCTCAAGTCCAGAAGGAGATGACTTCTTCAAAGGCTTGTCAAAGCGGACTTGTTGTTTGCCTTTGTCAGCTGCTGTCGGCTTGGGGGAATGGGTTCTACAACCGGTGAAGACACAGCAGGTACGCCCTCAGTAGAAACAGGTTACACTGGAGCAGACTCAGAAAAAGAAGCAGGGTTTTTTTCGAGTTTCGGGAAATTCCCGTAGATAGGCTTTTTCTGACCTAGTGCCCCGCATGATTTCCTCTTCAACTATGGGGTCAAAAGACACCATATTGCAGACCTTTGTTCTACCCTTGGAGTGATCTTTCTGTTTAGACGAGGAAGGAGCCTCGAAATCTGCAACAAGGTCAGGATGAATCCACATAATCTCACCATTATCAAGAGATAAGGGGACAAGACCTTCACTTCATGGAGGAGGGAGATTCTCGATCTTAAGAGTGTCCTTGGGGATAGGGATGACACCATGCTGTACCATCTGTGGAGGGAAATTACCGAACTGTACTGAGACCATATTCGCGGTAACAGTCTTTTCATCTTGTTGAAGGGTGATAACACCAGCATTGACTAACTCTTGAATCTTGCATTTGAGCACATAACATGCCCGAGTGGGATGACCAATGAACCTGTGATAAACACAATATTTGGGCTGATTAGTCTTACCGACTGTAGGTCCTAAAAATTAAGTTGCACCCAACAAAGAAGCAATGAAAATCAAATTGTGCATCCTTCAAATAAACTGCCCAGGAGACAGATTGCGCAACAACTCAACTGTGTAAGCTGAACTGCGTACCCATCCAAGCGTGCTAGCTGACGTGGCAACGTCATCATTACCTGACACAAAATCAGATCTTCTGACAACTGACAGCCCGAAGAACGAGGAAACTGTTCGTTTCTTGTGCCACGCCGCCATGACAGTTGTCTAGCGCGGTCCAGCTGCCAAAAGCCAGCGCAGTCTGACAGCTCAACCTCAGTGCAATCCGAGTCTTAGCGCAACCCATTGGAAGCGCAGTCTGATGCTAGTACAGTTCAAGTGGCGCAATCCATCAAGATAACTGACATTCTGTACGTGGCATACATGCCATCAATTGCTCACCATGTGGTAACCGTCTGTACACGACCAAGCGCATTTCAATCAAATAATGCCACGCGTCTCATACAGTTGGCCCACGATCGAGTAACTGCCAGCGCAGTTCGCTGCTTGCGCAGTCTAATGCCTGTGCAATCCATCCCGCGCAATCCAAAAATAACTACTAATTAGTTATTTTCTAGAACTCTATAAATAGTGTTTCAAGTCCTTCATAATGGGGATCAGAGAGAGAATCCCATATCAGATCAGAGATCATTCAAGATCATCACCAGAGATCAGGAGTTCTTGCCAAAGTGCTGCTGCATTCTTCAGAGGCTACCGTCTTCAAAGTTCACATCGTCCAAGGGATAAAGCGATCGTCTTCAGATCGGATTCCTACAGTTGTACTTTCCCAGAATTCAATTGTAATCTTTTTACAAAGTTTGTGAAATAAAGAACACTTTTGTTTTTGCGAACACCGACTTCGTCAGGCTTCTTCGGGTCTGGGAGTTGGAGCTTATTGCTTTTGATCAAACAATCGAAGATGCTCACGGTGTCGTTCTCGTCAAAGGAGTATTCTACTTTTGGACGAGGTTCCCTTGGTGGAGGGGCAGAAGGAGTAGAAGTAGACGTAGGTGGATCTACGTTGACAGCCAGAGATTGTTTGTTCTTCAGATTGATATTCAAAGTTTCTTTACCCTTGCGGTTGTTCTGGCGATTACCACTACTAGCTGTCGGGTGTTCATTTCGGTCGGGGTTAGACATATGTACGCCCAACTGATTGAATTTGTCAGCGCTAACTTCGGCTGCTTTAGCATTGACAATGAATGATGGCCAGTCTTGAAATTGAGTTGACCCCGTCCACATGCTGATGATAGGGAAAAGATTTGCCTTGCAGGTATCTATAGTTACAGCGGCCGGAATTCCAGAAAACATCTTTAATGCTTGCAGAATCTTTCAATGAAACTCTCAGTGGTTTCATTATGTCTTTGCTTGATCTTATTGAGGGACGACATGGTCATGTCGTTGATTCCCTCGTAGAATTGCTCCAAGAAGATTTGTTTAAAACCCAAAAAAGAGGTGATACAGCCATCAGGCAAGCTCCTATACCAATCGTATGCTATACCAGCTAAACAGCCGACGAATACCCTGATTAGAAGAGCGTCATTTGGCTGAAGTTGAACAGTCATTACCTCAAAGTGGTTAATGAACTGACTCGTAGGAGTGCTGCCGTCAAACAACAAAATTATGGGAATCTTGTACTTTGGAGGGAATGGGACTTCCTTCCATTCAACCGGATAAGGTTATTTGATCCCCAATCTCTGTAAATTATTCTTCTCTTTAAAAGCCTCGAATTGAGTGCGCAAGAGTTTGACAGCTTCATTAGCATCCTCTGATAATGAAGAAGGAGCAGGCTGAATTATAGTGTTAGGGGGATGAACAGCGTGGTAAGTACTACCCCCAGCTCCTGACTGACTGGGTATGGGTTGAATTTGTACAGGGGGTATTTGAGGAGATACTACTCCCAAACTTGTATTGACAGGCACTGACGATGCTATAATCTCAGGATTGGCAGCAGGTGCGGTCAGTGGTACTGTATGTTGGGCCACGATGATAGAGTGCATACTTGTGACCATTTCAGCCATGGTCTTCAGCTTGTCCTCCAGTGCAGCTATTCGTTGTTCTTGATTTGCCGAACTGGAAGCATCTGGGTCCTTAGTAACAACATAAGCTGACACTTCTCTGGGCACAGTAGAAGACACCGTCTGTTCAGAACTTTCGCTATATACATTATAATCAGAGAAGGAATCATCTCCTGAATAAGAAATAGGGAGATGACTAGAAGTATCTCGACTCCAGGATCGGGTGTATCGAAATACTCCTTCAGATGATTCTTGGAGTAAATCTAAATACCGCTGGCTGGGCCTGCGAGGCTTGCCATGTTTGGAGCACTTTCTACCCCCAGTGTCTCGAGAAGCCATAGTGACGGAAGCATACGACATTTTGTCTTCGTCTTCTGACATTGATTCAGAAGTTGCAAAATTCAGACGATCGAAGACAGATCGTTATGTTGTCTGGCAACAGCACTTGATGACAACCTTGTGATTACAATGGCGTTCAATTGGTTGACTTGGAGGTGTTGAGATATTGTCCCGCTTTTGCTTGAGGTGCTCTCGGAGGTCAGGAACAATGACGGAACAAGAAGAAGTTTGAGGGACGTATTCTTTGATAATATTCGGAACATGGTTCCGGCTCTTTAGATGTTTTGTCCCGTGAGTATACAGGGAAGTACTCACTTCGTTAGCATAGGTATCAGGATTTTTCGTCCTGGAAATTTGCCTCTGATGCAAGTTCGTCTTCGGCATTGGTTGCTTGCGTTTTGCCGAAGTTGATGTAGACCGAGGTCTATTGAGATAAACCCGTAGATTAGCAAACTCACCCTAGGGGTTTCTGTATGAGACACCAGTAATTTTCTCTGCTTTGAGCGGGACATCCGAAGAGTTGGAAGATCTTGGAAATGTGCAACTGGAGTAGGCAAGATGCCTCTTTGATCAATGTTCTTTCCTTTAGTAGGGAAAGTTTTTGTACTGTTTAGTGCCGAGGCACATTCAGATGGATCTTCTGCGGTAAAAACCGGAGAAAACTGAGAAAAGACCAATGGACTTTTTCTTTTATTTTGTGAAGAAGGGTTGGCTAAATAGCGTTTCCCTCTGTTGTTTTCCGAGTTCTGGACTGCGGAAGATCGAGAAAAGACCAAAGGGCCTTTTCCTTTGTTTTGAGGAAGAGAAAGAACAGTCAACAGACTACCCCCAGTAGATTGCGCAGGAGTAACAAGGTACTTGGGAAGAGGAACAGAGTCTTTCCCTTTGCTGTGAGAAGAAGGAGGATTAGCCAAAAGGCTATCCCTTTTAGACTGCGCTGGAACAGCTTGTGCTTGGGTTGAGATTATAGTGGGCGCTTTGACCGATTGCGCCTGAGAGGATTTGACAGATGGCCTTTTGGCCACAGAAACTCCAGGAGTGGCAGCTTATGCAGCAGAAGTTTTGGTTACAGAATGCTTAGATTGCATTTTGGTTGAAGGGGAAGTTGATTGCGCGGGAGCAAGAGTTGATGTAAGTTGCGCCAGGGGAAGAGGAGTCTTGCTCTTTGCCAGATCAGCATAGGAAGTGGCTTGCGCTGTGGCAAGAGGAGCAAGGTGCTGCGCATGGGCAGTAGAAGCTTTGGCTTGCGCTTTGGCAGCGCTGGTGATGTTTTACGCAAGGACAGAAGAGGCTATTGGTTCCTTGGCAACAGAGACAGCAGGCTGCGCAGATGATTGGGCAGAGGATTGCGCAGAGGACTTCGGAGTCCACACTGAACAGACTCTGCTCTTGGCAGAGGCCACAGTACGACGAGCAGCCCCAGAATTGATCATCGCTTCGTAGGCAGTCTGGTTGACCTTTAAAACCAGCGTCTTCTGCGTCTTTCCGATAGACGCAACGTCACATTGAGTTGTCACTTTCTCGTCGGAGGAGAAAGTCGTCCCCAGCAGAGTCGCCATTTTGTTTGCAAAAACAAAAGTCTTTATTTCACAAACTTTGTAACAAAATTACAATTAAATTCTGGAAAAGTACAACTATAGGAATCCGATCTGAAGACGATCGCTTTATCCCTTGGACGATGTAAACTTTGAAGATGATAGCCTCTGAAGAATGCAGCAGCACTTGGACAAGAACTTCTGATCTCTGATGATAATAATGATCTGATCCCCATAATGAAGAACTTGAAACTCTATTTATAGAGTTCTAGAAATAACTAATTTATAGTTATTCACAGACTACGCAGACTGTGAACTGCGCTAGCGGTTACTCGATCGTGGGCTAATTGTATTAGACTCGTGGCATTGTTTGATTGAAATGCGCATGGTCGTGTACAAGCAGTTGCCACGTGGCGAGCAATTGATGGCATGTAAGCCACGTAATAAATGTTAGGTATCTTGATAGATTGTGCCACTTGAAAAGCGCTAGCATCAGACTGCGCTGAGACTCAGGCTTGGTCAAACTGCGCTGAAGTTGAGCTGTCATATTGCGCTGGCTGTACAGCTGTCCTCGAGCGCTGTGCTGCACAAGAAATGAAAGGACTTCTCGTTTATCGGGCTGTCAGTTGTCAGAAGATCGGATTTTTGTCAAGTAATGATGGCATTGCCACGTCAGCATAGCGTGATCGGGTGGTAGCGTAGTTCAGCTTGCGCGTTTGAATTGTAGCGTAATCTGCCTTTTGTGCAGTCCATTTGAAGAGTGCGCAATTTAATTTCCTCTGCTTATTTGATAAATACAACTTGATTTTTAGGACCTACAATGTTGTCGCCAAAATACACTACAAGAAACTAGGGTATCTTACAACGGTTGAAAACAGTTGCAAAAATAATATAACCAGTTGCAAAATAAATCCGCAACAGTTATTGCAACCATTGTAAATTTGAGTGTTGCAGATTCCTCTTACAATAGTTATGGAAGATTTTTACAACGTTTCTATAAATAGTTGTAAATAATTTATTACGCAACGGATCTCATGTTAATGCGTAACAGTTACAATGCGTTGTCAATAATATATTTGGCAACGATTAACAAACCATTGTAAATATTGAGTAATGCACGATGGTTGATAACTGTTGCCTAAAATGTTTAATGCAACAGTTAAAAGTTGTTGCGAATAATAGGCAACGGTCAATGTCAAATACTTTTTTTATCGCTATTGGGACTCGAACTCCTGACCTCCTAGATCACATCCCTCCTCTCTACCACTAGGCTAGAGGCTCATTTGCATGTAAATACTTATATATATAATATATGTAGTTATATCATTTTCATCAATTGAAGATTTTGGATCGATGTTAAATATTAATTATCTCATATTTTTGTTAGCGAACAAGGAACCAATTAATACGAGTAATTTTAATACTTAAATCCCAATTGTGTATAAACGAAATTCAATTGGACATTAAATTTGTAACGGTTATAAACAAACTGTTGCGAGATCAATATTTTTGTAATAGTTATTTATTCTTTTGACAATGATTTATCATAAACATTGTTATTTAACAAAAAAATTGCAAATAATAGCATAAATTGTTGGACAATCATTGCAAATAATAAGTCCACTCACAACAGGTTGCAAAAATTGTTGTGCAACTATTGCTAACAATGAGCCTTTTTATAAGGTTTTATGTAATCATTGCAAAATATTAATAAATTTGTAACAAATACTTAAAACTCTTGCATAACTATTGCCCATTCAACTCACTTTGACAACACTTTCATAAAACTGTTGCTTGACCATTGTAAAAAAGAAAAACGTTTAGCAAGCGTTTACGAACTGTTGTAAAAAGTGTATTAGGCAATGGTTAATCTCTAACCATTGCAAATATATTTAAATTAGAAACGATTATTCAACTGTTACGTAACTGTTGCAAATTATATTTTCAGCAACATCCATATAAGCGTTGCACTAAAACCGTTGCAAAATAGGGATATTTTTTTGTAGTGATAACAACATAATTGCGACGTATGAAAGGAGGTTAGTGATGTGGAATGATGGCATGCATAACAAAGTATGCCATGTCAGCATATTAGCGCCACTATGCGACATATAGCGATATACTCCTACTATCTTTATGAATCTTGCAACCCTCATCGTATAGCTCTAGAAAATATTTTTCATCATCTTCTAATAAGATTGAGATTCTATTGACTTGTGAACGACTACCTTGACATGGGGTCAACAAATAGTCATTCACTTAATAAATAATGTAACGATCATATAACAACTTTCATATCCTTTAACCTCTAAGAACTCTTTTAGGTCAACAAGTCATAATATTCTTAGTTAAGTCTAATCCATTGTTTCTCTTATAGGTACAAGTTAGTCGCATAGTCTTTGATGTAGGCCAACATGACGATATGATTTGCTTAATTACCACCATGAATATCAAATGTTTTGTATGATTTTGAAAACAAAGTAAACTGTAGGGACATAGGCCAAAACCCAATAATGTTAAGATATTTCAAAAATATAAATAAGTGAAAGACCAACGATAACTATCCCAAACAATGACTACCATTAAAACTTCATATCAAATAATACAAATTCTGTTATTATTTAAAAGATCGGTCTAACATATAGATGACAAAATCATATTAATATTAATCGATCTTTGATCTAGTTGCATCAAAATCATATTTTACATTCGCTATTACCTAACAAGATACTACGGTTCAAGGACAACAACATCATAGACCCTATTACAAGTAAATGGAGTATGGGTATGCAGCATAATTCAAAAAAATTATTTTGATACGTACACTAGAATATATGGTTATGTGAACAATTCACACACACACACACACACACACACACACACACACACACACACACACACACACACACACATATATATATATATATATATATATATTATCTTTTTTTTTTAAAGAAAGGTAAAGTTTTATTCACTGATCAAATACAAATACATATGACAACCCCTCAATTTGAGGTCATCGAAGATACATCAAACTCAATGTTGTTTAATATCCCCGTATTAGAGGTCTAGACGTCCTCGAAAATACGTCTGTTCCGTTCCCTCTATTTGTGCCAAATCCAGGATGCCAGTGGAATCCGAGCCTCCTTACCACTCCGCACCTTTGTCCTTGTCAGCTTTAATCTGGGTAATAATACCCTCAATATCCCGGGTGTCTGTTCTCCATCCCAGCCTATTACATTATGGTTGCCATATATCCCAGGCAGTACTGCACTTAAAAAATAGGTGGCTAATAGACTCATTTACTGAAGAGCAGAGAATGCAACTTGGCGAATCAATGTGTACAACAAAGCGGATGAGCCTATCCCTCGTCAGCAGACGGTCGAACTGGACCGGTACATGCATAGTTGTATTTTACTCCAATCCCTTGGTCTAGATGAATTTGGCATGCCCCATCTCCGGATATTTTGGCCGCAATAATTTAAAATAGTTCCGCGGTCGAGGTCCAGATGATCCATCTTCTGTAGCCGCATGTCGTCCTCCTCTCCCAGTTGCCCGATTAGTCGAGCTGCCCGTCGTACATATGTTGCCACCGTACGTCGACTGTTGGTCTCCTCCTAAGCGATCTAGCTGACTGCCTCTCGTACCTGCTTGCTGACCGCCTCCCGTGCCTGAGGGGTGGCCGCCAGGCCGCTGGCCGCCCCACCTACGTCGGCCTGGTGGCCGCCTCCGCATCTTCCAGTTTACCGACTGACTGAGCCACCTGCCACCCGTTTGCATCCTCCGCCCACGGATGAGTGACCGCCCCCCAGGCCGACTTGTTGACCCCCTCCCATGCAACCTTGCTGGCCGTCTCCCGCACCTTCCTGGTGGTCGCAGCCCGCAGCAGCCTGCTGACCGCCCCCTGCATCATCCTGCTGGCCACCTCCACCTCCCCTGCGTTGCCAAACCCAGTGGTCGTAGCAGGCTTCTCGGTCAATGATGTACCGACGGATTAGAGCTGTACCCCACCGTTTGATTGTATCCTTTCGGCTGCCACTCGCCATCCTTGATAATAAAATGAACCCCCATACTTTTTCGAGCTTCATTTATCTATTGTTCCCCCGTATGCTTCCACAGGCTTTGACTCTCGATCCAAGGTGTCATGACCCGTACCCGTTTTTTTTCTAAACGGATATAAAACGTGTCCAAGCCAGCCTTCGCCGCAGTGTCGGCGGTAGTACGCTGTCACGGCCATGAAAATCAAAATCACAAATATTGCTCATTCACATAATTAATTTAATTTACAAGATCACAAGTTTTACATTTGCAGGAAAATATAAACTTGTACAAATATTGAATGACTATAACTTGACCATATAACTAGTCTCTAGGCTTTGTCTGCAAGTACACCCGAACTCCCCATGCTAAGTGAATCCACGGCTAACCTGAAAAATATTGGTTTCCAGTCAGGAATGGAACGAGCACAATTCACTGAATGCAATTTCAAATAAAGAAAATGACTATAAAACAGAGGTGAGACATCAATTACATGTTTTTGAAAATAAACAGGAAATACGGAAAACCAATAGCAAATAAATAGACACAAAATACTTTCCCCAACTGTTAGAAGTACCTTTGATATGTGATCAGTCTGGGACACTACACCGCACGGTCTACGATGTCTACTTGCAGAAAATAAACACGGTCTACAATGTCTACTTGCATAAAATAAACACGGTCTACAATGTCTACTTGCAGAAAATAAGCACGGTCTACAATGTCTACATGCAGAAAATAAACACGGTCTACAATGTCTACTTGCAGAAAATAAGCACGGTCTACAATGTCTACTTGCAGAAAATAAGCACGTTCTACAATGTCTACTTGCAGAAAATAAATACGGTCTTGTCTACTGCATGAAAATAAACACGGTCTACGGTCGGATCACACATCCTTGGTACTTCTCATTCCCGACTCAACAATTTATAATAGAGTATAAAAATCACATAACCAATGACTAATCAATGAAATATAGTAAAGATCAATATCGAAATGCAAACAATAAACTGAACTCGCCTGTGGTCCTCTGCTGGTGAAACCGACAGTCTGAACTACTCAATGTGCTATAATAGACAATACCCGTACAACAGTCTCCGGATGCTAAAATAGATAATATCAATGATCTCAGAATAGTCAAATTAGCTAGAATTACCTGTCCTTAAATCCAATTCTGGACACAGGGGCAAAATGGTAATTTTGGGTCAAAACGGTGTCCGTCGTTGGACCCGCTTTGCATCAAAAAGTGTGCCAGAGTCAACGGTCTCTAAAGTCGTCAAACTATATGTCTACGGATCCAGTTTTTTGATACAAACCCAACCGTATGTCCAGAGTTGGATTTCGGCGGGCCGTGGACAAAATCGCCCGTTGAGTCGGACCGTGGGACCCGCAAAATGGCGTCCGATTCAACTGTCTCAGAATTGGACCAAACTTGGCATACATGACCAAAAAAATGATATGGTCCTGCTGGCACAAGTTTCATCTCGATCTGACGAGCATGCACAAAGTAATTGAAAAACTTGCACATAGGTCGATACGGTGAATTTCGACGGATACGCATCAAATTCGTCGCGCACACACGACCAATTTGAATTCCGTCAAAGCCCACACGACCACGAAGCCGTTACGCACCTTTTGATGGTTTCGGTTCGTGATCACGTCGCCCGGAATGGCGGGACGCACGTCGTGTGGATGGTTTTTCTAAAAATAATTCTGTTTTAAAAACATGTTTTTTTTTATTTTTAACAATGGATAATTCTCTGTACAAAGCAAAACTTTACAAACCTCCTACTGGAATTTTCTAGCCCTATATGTTGTGGTTAACTTCTGTTCAGGAAGTTTGTGGATTCGAAGAATAGGTTGGCGGAAAACTCGACGCCAAGTTGGGTGTTTGAATCAAATACTAGGTTCAACTTAACATGATTTTTCGTGATCTTCGACTTGATTTCCTGAACAATCCAGTCGAGTATCTTCGAATCTATTTGAAGGGTCTCTTAGGTGGTTATATAGGCTACGCATACGAATTTACGGGATCGAATATCATGGAGTACAGATGACGAACTCTCACCTTGAAGTGGACGTCGCCACTGCCGAACTGCTGTTGCTGTCGACTGTTGGTCCATCGCGCACGCATTCGGCCGGCTTTGTCGCACCGGCGGCGGCCTCGCGGCTGCGCTGGGACCGCCCTCGAGGTCGGGGTGGCGCCGGAGCTTCGCTAGGGTTTCGTGAATTTCGATCTCAATCTCTCGATGCACATATGTAATATATACGCGACGAACTGCACAGGGGGTCGCCTGTGTTTAGTTACGGGTTCGGGTATTATGGGGGGGCTGGCTTACTGTTAGCTGCTCTGTTTTTTTTTTCTTTTTCTTTTTCGTTTTCTTTTTCTTTTCTTTTCTTTTTCCATTTCCATTTCTTTTTTCTATTTAACACTTAATACATATATATATATACACGTACGCACGTATATATATGTACACACATATATATGCCTACACATATATGCCTATATATATATATTTATTTATTTATACCTATATACACACATATGCATATATATATATTTATATATGTATATACACATACATTTATCTATTTATTTGCTTACTTATTCATACACGTACAATATATATATATACATATATACGTATTCACATATACATTTATATATATATATATATATATATATATATATATATATATATATATATATATATATATATATATATATATATATATATATATATACATACATAAAAAAAAATATGTATATATATATATATACATATATTTATATATAAATATATATACACACATACACTATTATATATTTATATATACGCACACATTTATTTAATATATATTTATTCATACACTCATATATTTATATACACTTGTATATATACATGTACATATATACACATATATTTTTTTATATAAATACACATACACACATATATTTATCTGAAACTGCATCAATATAATAATATAAAATATTTAGCCAATAGAATATCGATTTAGTGATAATAAAATTTATTAATCACCACAAATAATAAAATAATAAACTAATTAATTATTTATAAAATCTAGTAATCACCATTATAAATAAAATAAAATAATAAATAAAATATTTCAAAATAGTCGGGAAGGGGAGCTACACAAGGTTCATACCATAATTCGGTGCACCTCCTGTAATGCCCCGTCCCGCTCAGCTCAATCGGAAGAATCGAAATGCCAGGGGTGTTCGAACTTAGCCATGCAATGGCTTGCTCGAGGACCCGCTCGGTCGAGGCGACTCCTCGCTCAGGTGGGTGGCTTTAGTGAACTTACCTCAGCTTGGCCTGCACACTAATAAAATAAAAGTTTTTAACTGTACAAATAGGCTTGATAATAAAAGAGACGAATCCACATATCTAAGAGAATAATCTCAACTTGGGTTAGACTGAGTTAGAACATGGAAAGGTCCCACGTCGGCTTAGAAGTATCGTACGTCATGCTTACAAAACGACACTCGGTCCTTAGTCCCGTGGCTTGGGAGAAGAAAAGTTGATCTAAGTTGCCACAAAGCTATGAACTTATCCTAAGTCATAGGCGTCGCATGTATAGATGCTTGATAAAGCAAGCACGATCGCATCGTCCATGGCTTGTTATAGCCTTTACTCGTCCCACGGGTTAAGTTGCATCGTAAGGCTTGTGGCGTAAGTCTAGGCACCCAAAGAACTTGGTTGTTCAAGTCGAATACGTGTACGACACGTTCCCACGGTGCAAGTCTTGACATAGCCTTTACTCGTCAAGTTGTTGCACGACTAAGTTAGGCAAAGTTATGCTGGACTATCGAAGTCATAGCAAGCACTGTTCTATATTTTTTGCGATTGTCAAGTCACATAGTCCCACGATCTCAAGGCTCATCATATAAAGTATGACTTGAGCGATAGTGTTGCATAGAACACAAGTCAGTCTAAGGCACTAGCTACAGTCGGTTCAAGGATAATTAAGTATGCCACAGTCTATGGGACACAAGTGAATATGTTTGTTTAGGTCTATCTGGAAGGCTATACAATAGCCGTTTCCTGTGTTTTAAAGAATGTAAAGTACACGCGACCGTTGGTCGTCGAGACCGGTCCCGTGGCTTGGGAGTCTCGCATAAAGAATAGAAAGTATGGACTTGGATAAAGAAGTTTAAGGAAGAGAAAGCAAGCTGTATCATTTGTAGGTCTTGTATTTACGTCGAGTCTAGAAGTCATCGTAGGTGCGTGGTCATGGACAACTTGTCGACAAGGTGTAGTCTTCCTTGACATGATCGCTGGGGCCACGGGATCATGTCATTCCTGGAGGAAGCGAGTTGGATAAAGTAGGATGCTGGATGAAACGCATAGGAGATTCGAAGCTTCCATGGGCTAGCTACCCATTGGATGATCACCGTATATCCTCAGCCAAGCTAATCCAAGATAGCTTGAAATTGCTAGTGACCTTTCATATAGATGAGTCGGTGTGCTAAACGGCAAATCGCATACACGGTATCGGTCGAATCAAAGATAAGAGATGGTTAGCTCTTCAAAAACAGCAGCGGGAAGCCAAGCAAGCGTAAAAAAAGGAACTTATTTGAGAGAAGGGTCTTAGGAAGAAGAGGGTGGACAAAGAGAAAAGCGACGCACTATTTATTGCCAGTAATTTATCAGCCTTTAGCTGTTAAGGTGCGAAAGTAGAAGACGATAACTGAAGACTGACTTTCAACATCAAAACTAGGAATAGTCTCGAGAGCCCCCGCGTAGCCCCTTTGTAAACCCAACGGGCGAAAAGGTAAGTGGCAATACAACGTTCTTTAGTTAAGCAACCGAAGAGGCATAACTGGACCTTTGTTATCAGTCCAGCTATACGCCCAGAGCTTTCCAAGTCCTTGCGCTTGAGCCTTCAAAGATAAAGGCACTGAGCACCGTTCCAAAATATTTAAAAGAGAACAAGAATTACTGAAAGTTTCTTTCATAGTCATCTTTTCTTGAATATTTTGTAAAATGAGCAGTAAGTAGCAGAATCTCGCCCTATTCGGGAAGATATGAATCATTGGTTTGCATTTCCTCACTGACGCATTTTGAATTTTCTTCTTCCAATGCCCTCTTCAATTTCTTAGGCACGAAAGATCTCACTTCGCTCGCCTTCTATAAAAAGATAGATCCTCGAGGATACGCCATTTGGATGTCCATTGTATCCTTGCACGTGTCTTCAACTATGTCAATGGAGCCTAAGATTTTGTTATAGCAAAGACACGTGCTTCGGCACGAGATGGGCGTCGAGTATTAAGTCGTTGGCATAGAGTTGCATAAGTCAGACTTGAGTCATTTCGAGTGAAGTCGAGAAGGGCTGCAATGCAAGTTTGGTTAAGTCATGCTAAGTTGCGAGGCATGGTCTCGATGTTGAAGCACGAAGCAAGTCGATGACACGAATCATGTTGTTGTGTTCTAAAGTATGGGCCATAAGGCAAGCACGAGTCGGCACGTTGATGTTGTAAGTACGAGAATGGATTAGATGCAAGGATAAGGAAGTTATCGGTACGATAGCACGATGATGGTCTAGAGACACAAATAGGTCTGGCATCTCTATCCTAAAATCGATCCTAAGACAAGAATAGAAAGACAATTATAAAGGGATTATGTTGCATAAAGTAAATGAACGTATTGGTTTTGTATTGGTGGGCGAGGAGCTCACTCCACCAGTACAGTTGAGTATTGATACCCATATAGTTTTCATGTGCAGGAATAGATAGAAGCTCGTTGGCGCGGAGCTCGCTTGGATGCATCGAGACATGGAGTTTCTTGGCATTTCGAGTAGCCGCATGGAGTCTGGACTTATACGGGACATAATATATAGACATCGCCTATCTGAAGCATCCACTGGCTCCTCAAAATTGTATTAAGAGATGAGAGAGAACTGAGTGACTTGTAATCAGAGAAAAAAGTAAGCTTGAGTGATTATAATTTTGGCTACGTGCCTTTGTAATCCAAGTATAAATAAAGACTCTGATTTTGTTTCAATACTTGTGTTGCCTTATATATTTAATGTTTCTGCTTGGAACTTCTTTGCGGCGACCCCGTCGCAAACTATTGTAATCGGCCGTTATGAAACTACCTTGCACGAGCGTAATCTTGTCTCGTACGACATCACAGCTTAGTAATGACGATCAATCCTACGGGACCGGGGCGTGACATAATAGTATCAGAGCACGGCTTTACGTCCTTGATCTTTCGATTGAATTCTTTAACTTAGATTATGTTCCGTAAACTCTAATGTTCCGCGATCGATATCATTGGTGCGCTCTCTCTCAAATGTCCCATGGGATGTCTATACAATAAGTCTAAATATTTTTGCAAAATTACACAAAGAAAATTGGTTAAACAAAGTTAACTTTAAATAAGTACGATTGGCTAAGTCGGGCTGGGCATATACACCAATAATTGTGTTGACCTTAGCAAAGTCGAGTACGGGATTCAATTCATTTCGGACGACAATGAGTTGAACTTGATTGAATATGTGGGATTGCTATCGATAGGAGTGTCATTGAACGATGATATCGTCAATGCGATACAAATGAATCGTGCTTGAAATTTGAGGAATGGTTCGAACAGACATTCGAAGTATTCGATTTTGATTCGAAAATTATTTTGAGGATTTGTCGAATAACTTCATCCCTGAGTGGTGTATGGGATAGTTTCGGGATGTTGATCGATTGAGGATGCGGGGTGCCAATGAGTCTATCAGCAAGCGACGAGTATGCAAAGCCTTAGAAAGAGTATTTCAGAATAATTGTTATTCTAGATGGCTTGCACGAGATAATACAAACAAAAGAGTAAACGCACATCGATAGGATTACGTCGTGTATAAAATACAAAATGATCGAGAAAGTAAATTGAATCGAGGAAGAACTAAGGTGTAATGAATGAATGACTCGATAGAGAAAATCGATATACATCGTATACGAAAAGTTAGCACGATTGGAAGATAGTGTGCATGAATGAGTTTGAATTTGAAGTTACAAAAATGACTCTAAGGATTTGGCTTAAATCGCTCGATGACTTTACAATCTAAAAAAATGTTGCTCGATGACTTAAGATGGACGACACTACCAAAATAAGTCATATCAGCGACGTATTTAGTGACTCCAAGATAGAATGTCGCTAATTTTTAGGGGTTTAGCGACGTTTTACTGAGACGTCATTTTTAGTCGCCAACAGCGACTAATAACGACGTCTAGCGACTACAGTTTATTATATGGGAACCTGCGTCGCAAGTTCGTCGGTACACGTCGCTGATGTAGCGACGCAATTTAAGCGGCGTCGCCGTTTATTAAATGTCAGCGACGCCATTTTCGGACGTCGCTAATTGTTTGATATAGGCTGCGATGGTTTCCTTTTCGATCTTCACAAATTTCTCTTCCAATTTTTCGTGCGCTCCTCCTCCGCGGCACTCCTCCGGCGATTTTCCTCCTCCGGCCTCCTCCTCCGCGGCGCTCCTCCGGCGATCTTTCTCCTCCGGCCTCCTCCTCCTCAGGTAGCTCCTCCATCTCTCTTTCTCTCTCTCTCTCACACACACACACTCTCCCCTGTCCTCGCTTCCCAGTTTCTCCTCGTCTTCTACTCTCTTTCGCTTCTAGTTCGTGTCTACGAGAGCGCGAACTCGCCGCACGAGCAGCAGTGTGACACCTATTGTCCCACTATGTGGACACGAGTAGCAGTGTGACACGAGCAGCAGTGTGACACGTCGTGTCCCACTGTGTGGACACGAGACTCATAGTGTGACACCTATATACTGATACTGGGAGTTTTTTGGGCATATCAACTGTCAATTTGATGTTTTGCTTGGATTCAAATTCCAATTTAGGGTTCGAGCCCTATTTACTGATACTGGGAGTTTTTTTGGGCATTTTCAGGGTTTTGAAATGATGAATAAATTGACTAATAATTATTATCGACTTGTTGAATTTTAAATCAGAGATCCTTTAAGTACCTGTTTCAAGTCCAACTTGTCCATAGTGATCAGTACAAGCTCACTACCAAGTATAGTTGAGAAGCATATATCAGAATCGGTACAAGCTCTTATCAAAAATAGGTCAAATACAAATACGATGATATACTTACTAAATAAAATAATTAAGCATGAAAATGGTGGTACCGAGAGGGTGCCAGTGTTGATATAGGTGCAATGACAATGATGAAATACCGTAAGGACGTGCGACGTCCCACCCACGATCCCACAACATCAGAGGTCTGATGGTTTGTATTAATCAACGGTACTATATATACTGCCCCTCTTTAACAGTATACTATATATACTGTTAACACATAACCCCCTGGACACCAATACTGTAAGCTTGAGCTTGGCTTGATTAGAATTAATCGAGCTCGAGCTCGAGCTCGAGCTTGATAAGTTTTTCATTTTGGAGTTTGAGCTTGGTATCAGGAAATATGAGTTTGGTATCGAAAAATATGAGTTTGGAAAAATATGGATCCATGATTTGGTGCAGCAGCAGCTGCTTCTTATAATCAAAACTGATGTGGTTAGCCATTGGCCTTGATTTTTAGTTCAGGTTCTATAAGGAATTTGCATTAATCAAAACTGATGTGATCAGGACATTGGGGGTCTGATTTTGAGCTGTGTAAGGAGGAGTGTGTTTGGGTTTTGATTTACATTAGGGTCTGATTTAGGCTTAAATGATCATATCGGTTTGTTGAGTATTGGCTTTCTATATATTTGGATTGTTGTTCATTTATTGTTCATTCGTGGATTCTCTATGTAACGCTCCAGTCCCAAAATACGTGGGACCAAGTATACGAATACATGCCAGCAGCACTTCACCAATGGGCCAAGCTATACAACAAGCCCATTAGCGAAATACTTAAGCTGTAAATCATGATAACACTAAGAAATATAACACAGTCCACAGGTATATACATCTAATCATATCTACAGAGTCCACAAAGAGATCAAGAATAAATAAGAAAATGTCTCAAATATCCAGCAATAAAAGTAATGAAGTCTGTACGGGGTAAATCATCCCAAAATTATAGAAATAGAAAGAAAGTACAAATCAACTACAAGTCTAATGAAAAGAAAAAGAAATAATGTAGCAAGACTAAAAATGATTATAACATGATCACGAAAAATCCTCTGGCTCTATCTCGTCCCCTGTGCCGGTACGCCTCCGGTCTCAGCTCCCGAACCGTAAACCTCTGGGTAGTCTTCAGCTTCGTCTAACCTTGAAAAATAGCCAGGTCCTCAGAGGACTAGCAAGGTGCATAATATACATGCCAAGGTACAGAAATAAAAATGTGAACTAAGGCAATCTACTGTATCCGTCTATGTGCTATGCAAGTTAGATACTTTTCTAGAATACCAGATCCCTTCCACTAAGGCTCACTAGCACCTCAGCAGGATATTGTCCCCAGTACCTGTGTCGTGGCACCAAAGACAATCAATTCTCGACAGTGATAATCCTTTACTCCGCTACAGAGATAAATGTCACTAAACAACGGGCCACACGACAATAGGTCTGATATTGTAGTCAAGTTCTCCCCAATCTCCATGTCTAGAATCTAGCAATGTCAAGTCTGTACATTCATCTCAAAAGTAAAAGCAATCCTGATAAAGAAATCTGGAATGCTAACACGAGGTCAATACCACGAATAGTCATGTAAACCTCGCATCATGAATGTGTCGGTATCCTGTGGTTAATTGTGTCAATGGACACATCAGTATGTACGTAATGCCTAATGTCAATACTCGATGTCACTATCATGACATCGGTACCCGTCTATAAACGGACACAAAGTATCAACGTCCTACGTCATGCAATGCTAATAAAAAATAACAAGACAGAAAAGAAAGATCTGTAACGATGGCAAGGCACGCTTGCCTGTAACTGCTGTCTGCGGGTAAGCCTGTCCAACTCCGGTGTCCTTGTCGATCCTCCCAAGCTCACCTATAATAATACACTATATTTAATATTTTATATCAACACACCATATATAAATTTAATCAGTATCTACGCCTCCTAGTTACCATAACGTTGTTACGATACTGCATCTATTATATAAGTACATATAGGTAACAACGTCTCGTAAATACTTTACAATTATAACAAAATAATATATCTAAATTCTGAAATTTATCTATAAATATTTATATATTTCTATAATGCAATTTTCAATAGGAAAACCCTTTCACAAAAGGTCTTATGTTAATGCCAAATATGACTTTCTCAAATCGACCCATTAATTTACTTCCGAAACAATGATAAAATAAAAATAATAAATTCTATAAAAATCCCAAAAATTAGTTAAAATAGTATTTATAATGTTAAACTTTGCACAACATAAATTTTATTATGGATTCATGGAGTTTTGACACTTTTGGACATAAAGAAAACATAATTTTTCGGAGTTCGGTGACAAGACAAATGTCATGAATTTTTAAAAATAGCAAACGGATGCGAAACCTAACTTTCAGATATACGTCGGAAAGGTATCGACGTCTAGATTCTGAATAAAAATATTAAAAGATTAAAAACTGATCTTAGATAGACGAAAAGTGGCCTGCAATAGAATTCATCAGTTCTGGATACCCTGTCATAGAATCAATGCCACGGGAAAACCGCTTGGAACTAGGAGATACAGCGATCAGAGGTTGGAGTAGACATATAAAGGTAACTCTCAGATTTGGTTTGAGGAGAAAAAGATGAGAAAAAGTGGATGAAACATCATCTACAAGTCGACTAACCTGCTGTGATGTTTCAGACTTCGATTCGACGGAGTTTCGACCAAAGTAGCACGTCGTGCACCTCTCTAACGGCCGTAAGGTTGCTCCTATTGTTGCTAGGGTAGAAGAGGATATTGAGAGGGACATACAAGTGGTGGTGGTTGGCACAAAAATCGAGGAGAAATTTATATTTTGTGAAGAAAGGGGGGTCGGCTAGGGTTTCGGGTTTGGAGTGGTGGCCGCTAGGTTTGGGGGAATTTTTGGAGTAATGGGTGGTTATGAGAGAGGAGGATGGTTAGGGTTTGATATATATATATATATATATATATATATATATATATATATATATATATATATATATATATATAATGCATGGGCTTTGGTTTGATCTAATTTGGATAGGATTTGGTTCTCCAAATCATACTTTTATTAATAGGTTTCCTATTTTGGTTAGATGTTTGACCAAGCCAAATATATAAAGGAATATTACATATGGCTGTAATTAAACCTCTAAAATTCTCTTAAATATATGTATACTTTGTTTTGGTACTCCTAGTTAGGTTCTAACTAGTAGGGTTGACTAGGTTAGAGTTCGAATAGTATTACTAGTCAAATTGGACCCGAAAATCAATTTAATGAGTCTCATGTGCCATTTGCAAATAAGTAGCACATGAAAACTCGATTGGATGGTACACCCTAGGCATGTGCATTGTAGACTCAAAATGGATCAAAATCATATATTGGGTCATACGGTTTCGATCTATGTCAAGTCCAAAAATTAAATTGGAAGTTGGCTTAAAATTACGCTAATGGCTCAAATTGGCCTAAATTGGCCCGAAAATGTGCGAAGTCAAAGGAATGTTGAAAAGCAAAATTGGATGGGACAAGATATATCAAACTGAAGGTGGACGAGTCTAGAATTCAAATATGGAACTGGATTTGAGAAAACAATATTTGTTGTGCTTTAAAAATCAAAGAAACGGTAAACTACTAGCATAGTCATTATTAACTTTAATATTTGAAATATCCATATAAAATAATTAAAAATAAAATCCAAAAATTAGGGGGTTTACAGTCTACCCACCTTAGAAAATTTCGTCCTCGAAATTAAAATTAACATAATTATATAGAAAATCTTATCATATGAATAATTAGGCTAAGACTTACCGGTATCTACGAATAAGTGGGGATAACGCTCACGCATAGAATCTTCACGCTCCCAAGTTGATTTTCCTGAAGAATGGTGCCTCCATGCAAGATGAACCAGTCTAATCGTCTGCCCTCTGAGCATCTTCTCACTGGTATCCAAGATACCTATCGGCTACTCCTCGTATGATAAACTGGATCCCACCGTGATATCAGAGTGATCGACCACATGTCTGGGATCAGTCACATACCTCCTCAGCTGTGAGACATGGAATACATCATGCACTTCCTCTAGTGATGGGGGTAATACAAGATGATATGCCACCTCTCCTACACGCTCAATGATATCGAACGGTCCAATATGCCTTGGACTCAACTTCCTCCTACTCCCGAATCTAGTAGTGCCCCGAGTCGGTGAAATCCTCAAAAATACATGCTCTCCCTCATTGAATTCCAGTAGTCGATGATGCATATCGGTCCAATGCTCTGCCGGTCTTGAGCTGCCTGAAGATGATTCTGAATTCGTATTACTTTTTCGACTGTCTGCATCACAAGCTCTAGTTCAAGTATCTGTCGCTCTTACCTCTATCATCCCGCAAAGTCTTCAAAATCTTGCATCTGTAGGTTACGCTGCCTTGATTCTATACACAAGTGATGACTATACTTCAAGATTGGCAAGTACTCATTGTTGTCCCAGCATAATGACTTTTATTCCAAGCTCATGAAGATCCTCTAATAACTGTGGCTGAGCTGCCAAGAAATATGCAGTAGGCTTCCTACTTAAAGCGCCCGCTACTAAGTTCGCCTTGCCAGGATGGTACTATAAATCTATGTCATAGTCTGTCATGATCTCCAACCACCGCCTTTGTCTCATATTCAACTTCTTTTGCGTGAAGCCATACTTCAAGCTCTTATGATCCATAAATATCTTCACACGCTCTCCGTACAAATAATGACTCCACATCTTCAATACAAAGATCACAACTGCTAACTCCAAATCATAAGTAGGGTAATTCTTCTCATGTGCCCTTAGTTGCCTCGATGCTTAGGCTATGACCTTCCGTGTTGCATCAAAATACATCCAAGTCCACTACCCGACGCATCACTGTATACAAGGAATCCTTCCGATCCAGAAGGAAGCGTCAAAATAGGTGTTGAGGTCAACCTCTTCTTCAACTCTTCAAAAGCCTTCTGACAATCTTCTGTCCACTGGAACTCCTGATCCTTATGGTTCAACTGTGTCATCGGCTCTGCAATCCATGAGAAATTCTCTACGAACCTGTTGTAATACCCTGCAAGTCCAAGAAAACTCCAAACTTCTGCAACCGATGTTGGTGTCGGCCAAGACTCTACGGTAGCTATCTTTTCCTGATCAACTAAAAGTCCTTCTTCCGAGATAATGTATCCAGGAAAAAGAACTCTATCAAGGCCAAATTAATACTTACTAAGCTTAGCATACAATCTCTCCTTCCTTAATACTCCCAACACAACTCTAAGATGCTTCTCGAAAATAAGCTAGAAAAAAAGGATTAAAGTGTTTTACTGCAGAAGAATTCTAATACCACTAGTTGTACCATTCTATCATAGGTATAGTATTATAACCTATTCAATGATACTCGTCAGATCACTCCTAGTAATTCCTCCTAATGGGCTCTACGCATCCGATATCCAGACATTCATACTCGACTCATAATCTTACTAGGATCCATCTATAAGAAACTTACCCGTTTCTAGCTATCCAACATCACAATCACACCAATATCTAGCTTAATTATATTCTATAATATAACTATAAGGTTTAACTATTTTAGTCATTTAATAAGTAGAAGGTAATGAGAACCTAAAGCTGGGTCAAAAAAACCTATATACCAATTTCAAACAACGAATGGGTCAAGCAAAGCAGGAAGGTTTGTCGAATTATTTCCAAGAACAATGTGAAGCCAAACAAGATGCATAGGACATAGTCTAGGTAAGACTCGAAAACTCCGTAATTATGTCACATAAAGTTACTGCCATGCCAGTGTGCATCTAGCTGCAAATAACTTTCTTATTCCATAATACGACGGATGGCTGTAGTGAACATCTACCATGCCAAGTAATACAGATTCTTGAGCTTTATTTTGGCTAAATCCATGAAATACTTTCGAATTAACTTTTTACGAAAATACAAAAAAAATGTCAACATGCATAGGATATGATTCAAATAGAATTTGAGAAATATATGTAGCCATGATGCCGTTATCTGAAGTCTTGCCTCGCCAGTATTTTTCTGGCTGCAAAAACTTTGATTCCGTAATATAAGGATAAATATAATTTCTAAAACTTTTCCTTAGACCAATCCATAATACACTTTCCAACATCTTAGCACGAAAAGAACTGGAAGAATTACTCAAGAAGTCAACATGGAAGGGTTTAGTCAACTGAGTAGGAAAGAACATAAAAGCAATCATGTTGAAAAAGAAGATAACATGGAAACATTCATACTGAAGAGTCGGAAAGAAGTCTATAATCTTGTTTGTGGATGTATCCTCAAGTCCTATTCCTCAAGCTATTGTGGGCTAATAGTATAGATATTACCATGACATCGCACAATTCGTAAATACTCCACCTGCACTTATGACTTCTAATGACTGTGCTCCTGCTTTCCTAATGTGATAGTAAGGAAAGTTACATCCACTATGAAGATTCATCTTACTAGCACGAATATATAAGGATTACAGTAGAACATATCTAACTGGATGCAAATCAAAAAGTCAAGTACGAGTTTGAAACGAAGTCAAGAAAGGTATCAAGCATGTGGATGTGATCATATAAGTCTTTCCTATTCTATTTGCAGGCTCACATCGGTACAGTTATATAACCGAAGTGATTAACATAGACCTGCATGGGCCACCACAAAAATATGTAATGCCCCAGTCCCAAAATACGTGGGACCAGGTATACGAATACATGCCAGCAGAACTTCACCAATGGGCCAAGCTATACAACAAGCCCATTAGCAAAATATTTAAGCTGTAAATCATGATAACACCAAGAAATATAACACAGTCCACAGGTATATACATCTAATCACATCCATAGAGTCCACAAAGAGATCAAGAATAAATAAGAAAATGTCTCAAATATCCAGCAATAAAAGTAATGAAGTCTGTGCGGGGTAAATCATCCCAAAATTATAGAAATAGAAAGAAAGTACAAATCAACTACAAGTCTGATAAAAAGAAAAAGAAATAATATAGCAAGACTAAAAATGATTATAACATGATCACAAAAAATCCTCTGGCACTATCTTGTCCTCCTGTGTCGGTACGCCTCCGGTCTCAGCTCCCGAACCGTAAACCTCTGGGTAGTCTTCAGCTTCGTCTAAGCCTGAAAAATAGCCAGGTCCTCAAAGGACTAGCAAGGTGCATAATATACATGCCAAGGTACAGAAATAAAAATATGAACTAAGGCAATCTACCGTATCCGTCTATGTGCTATGCAAGTGAGATACTTTTCTAGAATACCAGACCCCTTCCACTAAGGCTCACTAGCACCGCAGCAGGATATTGTCCCCAGTACGCGTGTCATGGCACCAAGGACAATCAATTCTCGATAGTGATAATCCTTTACTCTGCTACAGAGACAAAGGTCATAAACAATGGGCCACACGACAATAGGTCCGATATTATAGTCAAGTTTTCCCCAATCCCTATGTCTAGAATCTAGCAATGTCAAGTCTGTACGTTCATCTCGAAAGTAAAAGCAATCCTGATAAAAAAAATCTAGAATGCTAATACGAGGTCAATACCACGAATTGTCATGTAAACCTCGCATCATGAATGTGTCGGTATCCTGTGGCCAATCGTGTCAATGGACATATCAGTATGTACGTAATGCCTAATATCAATACTCGATGTCACTATCATGACATCGGTACCCGTCTATAAACGGACACTAAGTATCAACGTCCTACGTCATGCAATGCTAATAAAAAAATAACAAGACAGAAAAGAAAGATCTGTAACGATGGCAAGGCACGCTTGCCTGTAACTGCTGTCTGTGGGTAAGCCTGTCCACCTCCGGTGTCCTTGTCGATCCTTCCAAGCTGTAATGCCCATATTTCGGAATATGTATTTAATTTAGGCTTATATGTATTTTGGACCTGTATTTTATTTTTTCAGATTATGGCCTGTAATTGTGTTTGGGCTTAACTTGCGGATTTTGGTTTTCTCGTAAAACGGGTTTTGGATCTGACTTGGTTTTATTTTGTGGAGAAGGAATTGGTTTGGTTTGGTTTAGTATGCATTGGAACACCCTAGTTAATCTCCACCCTCATTCCACCACAACCCACCCTCATTAAAATCTCACCTAACTTTCTCTCTCCTCATAACTTCTATTAATTTCTTCATCTTCTTCCTTCCTCCACACAACACCAACACCATAGGCAAGTGCAATTTGCCACCACATGAGAACCCAATTTTATTTTTCTATTATCTAGATTAGGCCATGGAGAACAACATTAGAACTTGGCATTTTGTGATTTGGAGCTTCCATTTTTCTAGATCTAGGTTTTAACCATTTTTGGATTTTCTTGGTTTTGATCTATTAAACTTAGATTTTTCCTTGTTTTGAGGCTTCCATGTGGAAGAGAATTCACTTTTATAAAAGTTAGAACTTTAAAAATCCAAATTTCGTTTTGATTTGGCCAAGTTATGAAGATTTGAAGTTTAGGGTTCTTGGAGTCTTCCTCTCGGTCTGATGGAGAAGATGACTCTCGGCCTGCGCTCTTTAGCGCAGTCCATTCACTTGCGCAGCTCCTTGGCCAGCGCTTTGCGCTAGGCTAACTTGCGCTGGCGCTTCTTAGCTCCAGCGCCTTCCTTCGCTGGCGCACTTGACTGCTACGCCGCTCGCTCCAGCGCAACCCTCCGTCAGCGCAATCCGCTCCTAGCGCAACCCGACCCAGCGCAGTCCATCCCTTGCGCAGTTCATCCCCTGCGCAGTCCATCCCCCGCGTAGTTCATCCCTTCCGCAGTCCATCCCCCGCGCAGTTTATCCCTTGCGCAGTCCATCCCCCGTGTAGTTCATCCCCTGCGCAGTCCATTCACTTGCGCAATCCATTCCCCCTGCGCAATCTGATCCCCTGCGCAACCTACTTGCCCATGATGGTTTGGTTTTATTTTTTGAACTTGACTTCTCTTTTGTGGATTAGAGTTTTAAGATCTTGTTTCACACCATACGACTGTCCCAACCCAACACGAACTGGCACGGTTTTCGGTGTTTTGCTTATGACTAATACGGTTTTCGTGATTTCTGTGAAGTATGATTTTAGTACTTTCTGATCTCCTTGATAGTGACCCGATGGGGTGCACCCTTGACTTTTAACCGGTAATTCATGATTAACCTTGTTACTGGATAACTTGATAGTGACCCGATGGGGTGCACCCTTGACTTTTAACCGATAATTTATGATTAACCTTGTTACTGGATAACTTGATAGTGGCCCGTGGCGGCGTACTCCTGACTTATAACTTGTAACCTGACTTGTAACTTGACTCGTATAAACAACTCTGACTCCGTGGGTGTTCATTCTTGCTGCTTGTGCAATCCACTGGTCTTGTCTTGCATCATGTCTAGGACGTGACTCCCTGGTTACCACGGTCAGGGACTCATACTAAATTGGATTAGGCTAAAGATTAGATCAAACTAGAACATGGAGAATTTCTAGTCATAAGCAATCTCGTTATCTGGGCGCTTTAATGGACTTGTAGCTTGTCGACAAGTAGAGCACATTTCCAACACACTGTCATGTGTTGCACCTCTAATCACCTAAGGGTATATCGTCTTCTGTGCGATGTACCCAACCATACTCTCAACCCGCGGAAGGATAACTAGATAGTCTGCAGGGCTTGGGACTGGGAAATTCTCACTGCATCTTGTTAGTAATTAGGCTTGTGATAACCCTAGTTAGTTAAAATAGTAAGCCGCAGTAATTGCTTGGCCGTTTGTGAATGGATGTTGTCTAGCCCTGTCTAAGTCTTGTCTAGTCCCAGTACCTGGTTCCTCCTGAACATGTTTGCTTTACTTGTCTTAACAATAAATGAATAGAGGCAAGTGCTATTCAGGCGAATGGTTACAACCCCGGTCCTTGTTTGGTTTACGGGTTGTAACCTGGCTCCCGGAATGGTTCCACGTTTCTAGTCGTTTATCGTCCTGTTGTAATATTTATTACTTGTACTTTTCTTCTATTTCTTATGCTCTGATATGCTGGATTTTGTTCTTATTTCGTGGCCTCCTTTGTGGCACTTGCTCTTTCTGGGGTTTGACCCAGCTGGTTTTGTGTGGCCAGATTTTGGAGCAGCACCCGAGAATCTACCGAACTTCCAGCCCAATAGTGACGACTAGAAGGAACCCGGGCTACGAGTGGGTTTTTTATTTTGTTTCATCCACTACATTGTAAATTATTCTTTTGAGGCGTTTAGCCGACGAGCACATGTTAGCTCGATGCATATTTACTTACTGTTTGCCTACGGGCTGTAAACATGATTAACAAATCCTAGGGTTGATCATGTATGACTGAACTCTTGCTAGTCTTGACATTTTATACGACTAGCTTCATGATCATCCAATATATAATATTTGGGACGCCTTTTATTATATATTTGGTGGTCTAACATCTTGTAATCATATTATTTGTTTGAGATTGAGACAATATGCTTGACCTTAAGAGACCGTTGGCTTGTAGTAAACCCTCATATCTAGACAGCCGTGACCATATAGCGAGGTGGAATTCATTTCAATATAAGTAGCTGGCTATGTACGCCCCCGCTTTCTAGTATTCTGGTTCTGGGGCGTCACATAGTTTAAGTGGTGGCCCATGCAGGTCGAACGCAATTCAAGATATGTGAGGGTTTACCGGATAGATGTCTCAATCAGTACTCGTCTTTGATCTCCATTTATATCCTCTGAATCTCTGGATTTTGCCCTGATCATGTGCTTGTATCGTTGATCTATCCTGGTCCTTCCTTATTATTTTCCCTGTGTCGTCTTGCTCAGCGGCACTGTACCTGACCCCGCCGATCAACAAGGTGGAGCACTTCCCGTGGACCAGCAACCCGGAAATCAAGCCCAGCACTCCGGAGTAGCCTCCAGAGTTGTGCCTACTGGAGGAGAGCCCCCAGTTCAGCCCGTTCGACCTGCCGAGCCTAACGATGGCACCTTGGTAGGTCTCATCAGGACCTTGATAGCTTCCCAGGATCGTCGAGGAGACGCCTTGCACCAGGTAGTGGCAGATGCTTTGACCAGAGACGGTCATCCAGGGAACAGCGTGGCCAACAACTTTAAGCGCTTGGACCCTCCATTCTTCGACGACAGTGAAGATGTGATTGCTGCGGACGCTTGGCTTCAGGATACTGAGGTCATTCTAGAAGTAGCCAGGACACCTGAGAATGAGAAGGTGGCGGTGGTACGCCTGCAGTTGTTAGACTTGGCTCGTAGTTGGTGGGCAGCGCAAGCCATGGGATTAGTGGCACCCATTGCTTGGGCAGTATTTAGAGAAAGATTCCAGACGAAGTATTTCGATGCTGTGGCTCGGTACGACCTACAGACGAGATTTACCAACTTGAAGCAAGGAGGCAGAACGGTTGACGGTTATGCATCTGAGTTTTCTAGACTCAGTAGGTTTGCCCCCACCTTGGTGGCAACCGAGTTTGATAGGGCCCAGCGGTTCCAGCAGGGACTGCATTTGGAGATCTTGTTGGCAGTTGAGCAGTTCAAGCACCAGACATTCGATGCAGTATTGAGAGCAGCTAGAAGGTATGAGTACACCTCCCAGAGGATCGTGGATAGGACCGGAGGTAGGAAGCGGTCCCATAATCAGATGCACCAATCATCAGCTCTAGCCCCGGCAGAAAGAGGTTTGACCATTGGAACTCCGAGGCGGGCGGCCTCAGTGACGTCGGTTCAGCATTCAACCCCGACGTACCCGCAACAGCAGAAGCAGAAGCAGACTTCCGCGATGGGATGTTCTCATTGCGGAAAGCCAGGGCACGTAGTGGCAGATTGTCGTAGGGCGCGGGGATTGTGCCTGGCTTATGGAGCGGCAGATCACAAGATAGGAGCCTACCCGAATAGGGGTAGTTCGTCCTCTTCTAACCTAACCAGTCCATCGGTTAGAGGACCAGCACCTATGCAGCAGCAGCAGTACCCGAGGCCATTGTTGCCTCAGGCCCAGGCATTTCATCAGCAGAACCAGCAGCAGTATACCCAGGCTCAAGTGCAGAGTAGGCAGAGAGGTTTCCAGCAGAGGGGACCCGCAGCCAGAGGACAAGGTCAGGCCATGATGATGGCTATGGAAGAAAAAGTTGCACCAGGTGAGGTAGTGGCAGGTACTAGTCTCGTCAACTCCTCTCCAGCATTGGTATTATTTGATTCTGGTGCCTCGCATTCATTCATGTCTGTATGATTCGCGACACGGATAGGATTGGAGCCCGAGTCATTATCAGTGAGGCTCAATATACTTACTGGTAATGATCTTGTGGGAGTAGATCGAGTGTTTTCCTCGTGTCGGATCATAGTTAGCGGTAGAGAGTTCCCTGCTAGATTCATAAAATATCCTATGGCAGACTATGATGTAGTCTTAGGCATGGATTGGTTGAGGAACCAGTATGCTAGGACAGACTGCCATGTTGGCAGGGTTGTCTTTAGTATTCCAGGCGAGCCAGAGTTCTCATTTTCCAGAGGCACAGTAGAACCATCTTCTCCAGTATTGCGGATGGCCGTAGCAGTGGTACAGTTACCCAGGATAGTTGAAGAGTTCCCAGATGTCTTCCTAGAGGAACTTCCAGGAATGTCGCCAGAATGGGAGATCGAGTTCACTATAGACTTGATCCTCGGGACAGCACCAGTATCAGAGCGAGTCTACAGAATGGCGCCTTCAGAGTTGGAGATTTTGTACAAGATGATTGAAGAACTCAGGGCCAAGGGATTCACTCGTGCAAGTGGATCGCCTTGGGGAGCCCTGATGCTTCTTGTGAAAAAGAAGGATGGTACGTCCAGGTTATGTGTAGATTATCGTACCTTGAACTCAGTGACAATCAAGAACAGATACCCTCTCCCAAGGATAGATGACTTGTTCGATCAACTCAAGGGGGCTTCAGTGTTCTCGAAGATAGACTTGCGGTCAGGATACCACCAGATCAGAGTCAGAGAGCAGGACATCCCGAAGACAACGTTTAGATCGAGGTATGGGCATTGGGAGTTCCTTGTTATGCCCTTTGGAGCGACCAATGCGCAGGCTATATTTATGGACCTCATGAATCGCATTTTCATGCCTTACTTGGATCTGTTCGTGATCGTGTTCCTAGATGATATCCTGGTCTACAGCAAGAGCGAAGCAGAGCATGAGCAGCATCTCAGAATCGTCCTTCAGACGCTTAGGGAGCATCAGTTATACGCCAAGTTCAGTAAATACGAGTTCTGGCTCGATCGCATTTCGTACTTGGGTCACATCATTACTCGAGGAGGAGTAGAAGTGGATCCCCAGAAGATTGTGGCTATCGAGTCATGGCCAGTACCTAGTTCAGTGGCAGAGGTTCGCTGCTTCCTTGGATTGGCCGACTACTACCGGCGATTCGTTTCAGATTTTGCAAGAATTTCGGTGCCGATGACCCAGTTGACCCGCAAGGATGTGCAGTTTGCTTGGACGGCAGAGTGTCAGGAATTATTTGAGAAGTTAAAGCGAGGTTTGATAACGGCTCCCATTCTCACCCTTCCAGATGGGACCGAAGGATTCACAGTTTATTGCGACGCTTCAGGCAGAGGATTGGGGTGTGTCTTGATGCAGCATGGGAAGGTAATATCTTACGCCTCACGTCAACTTCGTGATCATGAGAAGAATTATCCAACCCACGACTTGGAACTAGCAGCAGTAGTGTTTGCACTTAAGCTTTGGCGGTACTACTTGTACGGAGACAGAGTGGAGGTATTTACTGATCACAAGAGCCAGAAGTATGTTTTTACCCAGAAGGACCTTAATATGCTGCAGAGAAGATGGCTCGAGCTACTGGTGGACTACGATGTGGACTCGTAGTATCACCCAGGAAAGGCCAACGTTGTGGCAGATGCGTTGAGCAGGAGAGCCGGAGTTTATTTCCTAACGGCACAACCAAAATTATTGGCAGATCTTCAGAAGATGGGAATTGAAGTGGTTCTTCCTACCAATGTGGCATTGATGGCCAGTCTACAGGTTCAATCCAGCATAGTGGAGAGGATCCAGATGGCACAATCTACAGATTCCAAGATTCAGCGACTCAGAGCAGAGTGTGAGGCAGGGAGAAGGCCAGAGTTATGTATCCATGGAGATGGTACACTTCGGCACGGCACTCGTCTTTGTGTACCTAGTGGAGATATCAGACAAGAGGTCATGGCAGAAGCTCACAGTTCACAGTATTCTATTCATCCCGGTGGCACAAAGATGTACCATGATATTCGTCAGCACTTCTGGTGGAATGGCATGAAGAGGGAGATAGCCCGGTTTGTCTTTCGGTGTTTGGTTTACAAGCAGGTTAAAGCTGAACATCAGAGGCCCGCTGAACTTCTTCAGTCCTTGCCGATTCCAGAATGGAAGTGGGAGCATGTGACCATAGATTTTGTGACTGGATTGCCTAGATCTCCAGTTGGTCGAGATACTATTTGGGTTATAGTTGACAGGCTTACGAAGGTGGCTTATTTTCTTCCATTCAGAGTTGGGCAGTCTATGGCTCAGCTAGCAGAGATGTACCTCAGGCAGATTGTCAGGCTTCACGGAGTGCCCGTCAGTATCACCTCGGACCGTGATTCAAGTTTCACATCACACTTTTGGCGCAGCCTGCAAGAGAGTTTGGGAACTCACCTTCAGTTTAGCTCAGCTTATCACCCGCAGATGGATGGTCAGTCAGAACGCACAATCCAGACTCTTGAAGATATGTTGAGATCTTGTACCCTTGACTTCGGTGGTTCGTGGGAAGATCACCTGCACCTGGTAGAGTTCTCGTACAATAATAGTTTCTAGGCCAGTATTCAGATGGCTCCGTTCGAGGCACTGTGTGGTAGGAAGTGCAGATTCCCGCTAGCATGGGATGATGTTGGAGAGAGGCAGACGCTTGGCCCAGAAATGATTGTCCAGACAGTTGAAGTGGTCAGAAGAATCAGAGATCGTCTTCGAGTGGCCCAAGATCGCCAGCGACATTGGGCCGATGCCCATCGACGTCCCTTAGAGTTTGCTATCGGCGACCATGTATTCCTTAGGATCTCGCCTAACCACGGCGTCATTCGCTTTGTCGTGCGGAGAAATCTTAGTCCTAGGTATATAGGGCCGTTCGATATCCTGGAGCGAGTAGGAGATGTATCCTATCGTCTTGCTCTTCCGCCGTCGCTAAGTGAGGTGCATGATGTATTCCATGCATCCCAATTACGACGGTATATCCCGGACCCGAGCCATATCCTAGACCATTCGGAATTGGTTGTTGGTACTAATATTTCGTATGAGGAGAGGCCCGTGTCTATATTGGACCGGAGGGAGAAGATACTCAAGAACAAAACTATTAGCTTAGTCCGTGTTGCTTGGGGTCATCACTCTCTAGGTGAGTCAACATGGGAGCGTGAGGATGACATCCGATCGCGATATCCTGACTTGTTTGACTCGTAAGGTATAATGTCTTCCTTATGCCTTATGCTTTCCATCCCTTGCTTGTATATATGATTGTTTGCTTAGTCTAGCTTATTTGTGAATAGTATAGCTGGCTCTTACATCTCTAAGCATCTTGATTTAAATTCCGAGGACGAAATTCTTTTAAGGTGGGTAGAGTTGTAATGCCCATATTTTGGAATACGTATTTAATTTAGGCTTATATGTATTTTGGACCTGTATTTTATTTTCTCAGATTATGGCCTGTAATTGTGTTTTGGCTTAACTTGCAGATTTTGGTTTTCTCGTAAAATGGGTTTTGGACCAGGCTTGGTTTTATTTTGTGGAGAATGAATTGGTTTGGTTTGGTTTAGTATGCATTGGAACACCCTAGTTAATCTCCACCCTCATTCCACCACAACCCACCCTCATTAAAATCCCACCTAACTTTCTCTCTCCTCATAACTTCTATTAATTTCTTCATCTTCTTCCTTCCTCCACACAACACCAACACCATAGGCAAGTGCACCTTGCCACCATATGAGAATCCAATTTTATTTGTCCATTAGCTAGATTAGGCCATGGAGAACAACATTAGAACTTGGCATTTTGTGATTTGGAGCTTCCATTTTTCTAGATCTAGGTTTTAACCATTTTCAGATTTTCTTGGTTTTGATCTATTAAACTTAGATTTTTTCTTGTTTTGAGGCTTCCATGTGGAAGAGAATTCAATTTTATACAAGTTAGAACTTTGAAAATCTAAATTTCGTTTTGATTTGGCCAAGTTATGAAGATTTGAAGTTTAGGGTTCTTGGAGTCTTCCTTTCGGTCTGATAGAGAAGATGACTCTCGGCCTGCGCTCTTTAGCGCAGTCCATTCACTTACGTAGCTCCTCGGCCAGCACTTTGCGCTGGGCTGACTTGCGCTGGCGCTTCTTAGCTCCAGCGCCTTCCTCCGCTGGCGCACTTGACTGCTGCGCCGCTCGCTCCAGCGCAACCCGCCGTCAGCGCAATCCGCTCCTAGCGCAATCCGACCCAGCGCAATCCGCTCCTAGCGCAACCCGACCCAGCGCAGTCCATCTCTTGTGCAGTTCATCCCCTGCGCAGTCCATCCCCCGCGCAGTTCATACCTTGCGCCGTCCATCCCCCGCGCAGTTCATCCCTTGCGCAGTCCATCCCCCGCGCAGTTCATCCCCTGCGCTGTCCATTCACTTGCGTAATCCATTCCTCCTGCGCAATCTGATCCCCTGTGCAACCTACTTGCCTAAGATGGTTTGGGTTTATTTTTTGAACTTGGCTTCTCTTTTGTGGATTAGAGTTTTGAGATCTTGTTTCACACCACACGACTGTCCCAACCCATCACGAACTGGTATGGTTTTCGGTGTTTTGCTTATGACTAATACGGTTTTCGTGATTTCTGTGAAGTATGATTTTAGTACTTTCTGATCTCCTTGATAGTGATCCGATGGTGTGCATCCTTGACTTTTAACCGGTAATTCATGATTAACCTTGTTACTGGATAACTTGATAGTGACCCGATGGGGTGCACCCTTGACTTTTAACCAATAATTCATGATTAACCTTGTTACTGGATAACTTGATAGTGGCCCGTGGCGGCGCACTCCTGACTTGTAACTTGTAACCTGACTTGTAACTTGACTCGTATAAACAACTCTGACTCCGTGGGTGTTCATTCTTGCTGCTGTGCAATCCACTGGTCTTGTCTTGCATCATGTCTAGGACGTGACTCCCTGGTTACCACGGTCAGGGACTCATACTAAATTGGATTAGGCTAAAGATTAGATCAAAATAGAACATGGAGATTTTCCAGTCACAAGCAATCTCGTTATCTGGACGCTTTAATGGACTTGTTGCTTGCCGACGAGTAGAGCACATTTCCAGCACACTGTCATGTGTTGCACCTCTAAGTCACCTAAGGGTATATCGTCTCCTGGGCGATGTACCCAACCATACTCTCAACCCGCGGAAGGATAACCAAATAGTCTGCAGGGCTTGGGACTGGAAAATTCTCACTGCATCTTGTTAGTAATTAGGCTTGTGATAACCCTAGTTAGTTAAAGTAGTAAGCCGTAGTAATTGCTTGGCCGTTTGTGAATGGATGTTGTCTAGCCCTGTCTAAGTCTTGTCTAGTCCCAGTACCTGGTTCCTCCTGAACATGTTTGCTTTACTTATCTTAACAATAAATGAATAGAGACAAGTGCTATTCAGACGAAGGGTTACAACCCCGGTCCTTGTTTGGTTTACGGGTTGTAACCTGGCTCCCGGAATGGTTCCACGTCCCTAATCGTTTATCGTCCTGTTGTACTCTTTATTACTTGTACTTTTCTTCTATTTCTTATGCTCTGATATGCTGGCTTTTGTTCTTATTTCGTGGCCTCCTTTGTGGCACTTGCTCTTTCTGGGGTTTGACCCAGCTGGTTTTGTGTGGCCAGATTTCGGAGCAGCATCCGAGGATCTACCAAACTTCCAGCCCAATGGTGGCGACTAGAAGGAACCCGGGCTACGAGTGGGTTTTCCATTTTGTTTCACCCACTACATTGTAAATTATTCTTTTGAGGCGTTTAGCCGACGAGCACCTATTAGCTCGATGCATATTTACTTACTGTCTGCCTACGGGCTATAAACATGATTAACAAATCCTAGGGTTGATCATGTATGACTGAACCCTTGCTAATCTTGACATTTTGTACGACTAGCTTCATGATCATCCAATATGTAATATTTGGGACGCCTTTTATTGTATATTTGGTGGTCTAACATCTTGTAATCATATTATTTGTTTGAGATTGAGACAATAGGCTTAACCTTAAGAGACCGTTGGCTTGTACTAAACCCTCATATCTAGACAGCCGTGACCGTATAGCGAGGTAGAATTCATTTCAATATACATAGCTGGCTATGTACGCCCCCGCTCTCCAGTATTCTGGTTCTGGGGTGTCACACAAGCTCACCTATAATAATACACTATATTTAATATTTTATATCAACACACCATATATAAATTATATGAGTATATACGCCTCCTAGTTGCCATAACGTTGTTACGACACTGCATCTATTATATAAGTACATATAGGTAACAACGTCTCATAAATATTTTACAATTATAACAAAATAATATATTTAAATTCTGAAATTTATCTATAAATATTTATATATTGTTATAATGCTATTTTCAATAGGAAAACCCTTTCATAAAAGGTCTTATGTCAATACCACATATGACTTTCTCAAATCGACCCATTAATTTACTTCCGAAACAATAATAAAATAAAAATAATAAATTCTATAAAAATCCCAGAAATTATTTAAAATAGTATTTATAATGTTAGACCTTACACAACATAAAATTTAGTATGGATTCATGGAGTTTTGACACTTTTGGACACAAGGAAAACAGAATTTTTCGGAGTTCGGTGACACGACAAATGTCATAAAATTTTAAAAATAGCAAACGGATGCGAAACCTAACTTTCAGATATGCGTCGAAAAGGTATCGACGTCTAGATTCTGAATAAAAATATTAAAAGGTTAAAAACTAAACTTAGATAGGCAAAAAGTGTCCCGCAATAGAATTCATCAGTTCTGGATACCCTGTCGTAGAATCAATGCCACGGGCAAACCGCTTGGAACTAGGAGATCCGGAGATCAAAGTTTGGAGTAGACATATAAAGGTAACTCTCAGATTTGGTTTGAGGAGAAAAAGATGAGAAAAAGTGGATAAAACATCATCTACAAGTCGACTAACCTGCTGTGACGTTTCAGACTTCGATTCGATGGAGTTTCGACCAAAGTAGCGCGTCGTGCACCTCTCTAACGGCCGCAAGGTTGCTCCTATAGTTTCTAGGGTAGAAAAGGATATTGAGAGGGACATCCAAGTGGTGGTGGTTGGCACAAAAATTGAGGAGAAATTTATATTTTGTGAAGAAAGGGGGGTCGGCTAGGATTTCGGGTTTGGAGTGGTGGCCGCTAGGTTTGGGGGGATTTTTGGAGTAGTTGGTGGTTATGAGAGAGGAGGATGACTATTATTAATAGGTTTCCTATTTTGGTTAGATGTTTGACCAAGCCAAATATATAAGAGAATATTGCATATGGTTGCAATTAAATCTCTAAAATTCTCTTAAATATATGTATACTTGGTTTTGGTACTCCTAGTTAGGTTCTAACTAGTAGGGTTGACTAGGTTAGAGTTCGAATAGTATTACTAGTCAAATTGGACCCGAAAATCAATTTAATGAGTCTCATGTGCCATTTGCAAATAAGTAGCACATGAAAACTTGATTGGATGGTACACCCTAGGCAAGTGCATTGTAGACTCAAAATGGATCAAAATCATATATTGGGTCATACAGTTTCGATCTATGTCAAGTCCAAAAATTAAATTGGAAGTTGGCTTAAAATTACGCCAGTGGCTCAAATTGGCCTAAGTTGGTCCGAAAATGTGCGAAGTCAAAGGAATGTTGAAAAGCAAAATTGGATGGGACATGATATATCAAACTGAAGGTGGACGAGTCTAGAATTCAAATATGGAACTGGATTTAAGAAAACATTATTTGTTGTGCTTCAAAAATCAAAGCTACGGTAAACTACTAGCATAGTCATTATTAACTTTAATATTTGAAATATCCATATAAAATAATTAAAAATAAAATCCAAAAATCAGGGGGCTTACACTCTACATTCGTGAATTCTCTATATTATTATAAGCTGGGTTTGGAAGTAACTGTCCCATTAATCTGATTTTGAATTACATGTACCAGCCAGACACTGTCCCTGCAGCCATTCGACTGGCGGGCAAAAATCTATATACGACATTTGCTATAAGGAATTTGTATTAATCTACGGTACGACATCGTGATCAGGACATAGTCCCTGCAGCTATTCGACTGGCGAGGCAGAAACTATGTATCCGTAGATAAAGTTAACTGTCCTCTGACCTCCATCACTCGGCAATGATGATACGACAACCTAACACTACATCTTTTAGTAGTAGATAATGTCTTAGTATTACATTTTGTGGGTTCATCTTATTGATTCTGTTACATCCTTCAGATACTAGATTCGATAAGAACATATACTACACCATATGTACAGAACGTAGATGATTCACACTAATGTATGCTAGACTGAATTTTGGGTTGCGTTCTGAGCCATTCGTCCCCACACTTGGCAATTAATTATGTGAAATATATCATTGAAAAATATAAAATTTTGGGTTGTTTTCTGAGCCATTCTTCACTTTCAGCAGTAATTATCTTAAAATGGATATGAATTACTATCTGCGAAACCGTTTGTGGATGTACAATCGTCATCATGATGAATTACTATCTGTGTCAATCTTTGCAGAATTATCTTAAAATGGATATGAATTACTATCTGCGGAACAGTTTGTGGATGTACAATCGTCATCCTGATGACATGTGCAGTGTGCGGGATGAATTTATACAGGGTGTGCAACAGTTCCTGCAGTTTGCCAAGGCGTTCCCTCAGTACATGGACCATACAAAAATTAAGTGTCCATGTGTGAGATGTCGCAACTTGAAATATCATTCAGAAGTGGATATGACATATTATTTGTATTTGAGGGGTTTCATGCCAAATTATTATCAGTGGACCGCACACGGAGAACTTGTGCCTTTAGCCTCCGAGCCGGAGCCTTATGTGGAGCCTTATGTAGATGTCCACGAGCATGCTGATTATGACCAAGGGTGGACTAACATGGTTTTTGATGCTGCGGGACCTAGTTTCGATCCGAACAATCAATATGCAGCTGAGGAGGCACCGAATGTCGATGCTGCAAAGTTCATGGAGTTGCTGGAGAATGCAAGGACTCCTTTATATCCTGGTTGTGATGAACATTCACCGTTGGAGGTGATTACAAGATTATTGAGCATAAAATCAGATTTTAACATGTCTCAAGAATGCTACAACCGAATCCTGGAGTTAGTTAAAGATATATTACCGGAGGGTGGCAAGTTACCTAAAGACTTCTACCGATCCAAGAGAATGGTGAGATCGCTCTAGATGGGGTATAAAAAAAATTGATGCATGTCGCAACGGATGCATGTTGTACTATAAGGACGACAAGGATGAAGACGTCTGCAGATTTTATGGTGCCGATCGCTTCAAGGCAACTAGTACAACAAGGACTTCTGGTGCATGCAAGCCAACAGATTCGATGCACTATTTGCCTTTGACGCCGCGGTTGCAGAGGTTGTTTATGTTAAAGGAGACAGTTGATAATATGAGTTGGCACAAGTGGGAACAAATAGATGGAGTACTGGATCATCCATCCGACGGGGAAGCATGGAAGTACTTTGATCGAGTGTATTCCAATTTTGCTTCGGAGCCGCGTAATGTCAGATTGGGGCTTTTCTCCGACGGTTTTACCCCATTTGGACTTTTGGGCTCACAATATTCTTGTTGGCCTGTGATTGTTACTCTGTACAACTAGCCGTCTTGGATGTGTATGAAGACTCTTTACATGTTCCTAACTGTTATTATTCCAGGTTCGAAGAACCCGAAGAGGAACATCGATGTGTACTTACAGCCCTTGGTAGATGAGCTGAATTAGTTGTGGGAAGTAGGTGCAACCACATATGATATTTCCAGAAAGCAGAACTTTCAGATGAGGGCCGCACTATTATGGACCATCAATGATTTCTCGGCCTATGGAATGTTATCTGGTTGGAGCACCCATGGTCGTCTCGCATGTCCGTATTGCATGGATCGCACTAAGGCTTTCCGTTTGAAATACGGAGGAAAACCGTGCTTCTTTGATGTTCATCGACAGTTCCTGCCAAAGGATCATCCGTACCGGAGGAACATGAATGCTTTTCGTGCTGGCATGGTAGAGAAGTCCAGTCCACCACCACGGTAGTCCGGGGACTTGATATGGGAGGAAGTTAAAGAATTGTCAAGTGCTATTGAAGAGCCCACAACGGGGTACAAGTGTGATGGATTTGGCCGCGTTCACAACTGGACGAAGATGAGTATATTCTGGGACCTACCATATTGGAGTGACCATCTGCTCAGACATAACCTGGATGTCATACATATCGAGAAGAATATATTTGACAATATAATAAATATTGTGATGGACGTAAAGGGGAAGACGAACGACAATCCCAAGGCTAGGTTGGACTTAGAAGAAATATGCAGACGTCCAGAGTTGCATTTGATAAAGGAAGGCAGTGGGAAGATAAGTAGCCCAGGGCCATTTTTTCACTGGACAAGGAGGACAAAGGTAAACTTTGTAGGTGGATCCAGGGCCTAAAATTTCCAGACGGGTACGTATCGAATTTGAGAATATGTGTTGACCCGAAGGAGAACAAACTACAGGGTATGAAGAGCTACGACTGTCACATTTTTATGGAGAGGTTAATCTCGATTGCATTTCGGGAATTCTTACCTTAGGTCATTTGGGATCCACTGACAGAGCTTAGCATATTCTTCAGATATCTTTGTTCTATTAAGTTGCTCGTCGATCGGCTTGAAAAGCAGGAGAAGGACATTGTAGTAACATTGTGTAAGCTTGAGAGTGTGTTCCCTCCTAGATTCTTCGACTCTATGGAGCATTTGCCAATTCATCTTTCATATGAGGCACGTGTTGGTGGGCCCGTCGGTTATCGGTGGATGTACCCGTTCGAGTGCCATCTAAACCATCTGAAGAGGAAGGTGAAAAATAAGGCACGGATCGAGGGTTCTATTTGTAAAGCCTATGTCCTTGAGAAGTTTACAAACTTTTGTTCAATGTATTTCAAGCCTCATACTACTAGAAATAGAACAAGAGCTCCGAGGAACGACGATGGAGATATAGAATATAATGATGCATTATTGAAAGTCTTCAATGCTCTTAGAAAGCCTTCTGGAAAACTGAAAAAGAGATATTTGAATGATGAGGAACTAAAGGCTGCCCAGTTATATATATTACTCAACTGCGAGGAGGATGAAGTGGAAAAGCTAGAGTGGTAAGTAAAAATCTTCAACGTTCAAGTCATCTATTTGTTGATTACATTATTATAATTTAACGAGTATATCCCGATATTTATTGGTTTTCAGCAAATTTAATGATGAGGTGAGGTCAAGTAGACCATACATTGAAGATGAAGAAGTAGAAGAAGAAATGAGACTTTATTTCCCGTCTTGGTTGACTGCATATGTACGTAAGAAGTTAGTTAGAATCTTCCTCCATTCATAACTGCACAAGAAATAACTTAACATTGAACTTAATTTTGTATCTTCTCGTGTTTAGGTCGATCGTCCGGACGTCATCCTTGAGAATAAATCTATTAGAACTCTTGCCAAAGGACCAATTTATGCCGTCAAAATATGGCCAAGTTATTGCGTGAATGGGTTTAAGTTCAAGTCAACAAATGCTCCCATCAGAGATAGCTTTCTGGATCCTGATTCCACAAAAAATAGTTGCTTGTGTACCAAATCTACAAACTACAAAGATGTCACTCCAGGCAATGATTTCTATGGCATCTTACGGGAGATCGTGGAATTGATGTACAACTATGGCATAAAGCCTGCCAAGATCGTGTTGTTCAAAGTTGATTGGTTCGATCCCATACAAGATCAAGGATGAAAAATTGACAAGCATGGTCTTGTGGATATTAACTACCGTCGTCGATACCAAGGATACGAATCATTTATCCTAGCAAGTCAAGCTCAACTCGTATATTTTAAAACATATCCTAGACGGGGAACAACGAGGTACGACTGGTGGGCAGTATGCAAGACTAAAGCCAGAAATACTTATGATGTCGACGAAGTGGCTTATCAGGAGGACGAGCTGCCTTTTGTACCAAATATAGTTGATGTCGACTCAGCAGAAGTTTTCCATTCAATATCTACTTGTGTAGAAGAGGTACAAGTATTCGAAGGGGAAGACGAAGGAGATGCTAGTGACGATGAGGAAGAAGAGGAAGAGAATGAGGAGGAGGAGGAGGAGGAGGCAAACGAAGAAGATGAATTTTCAGAGGATGATTGAGAAACTGTGATTTTAATGTATTCATGTTTCTGTAATCTTAAATTATGAACTATGATCATTTCTATTAGTATTCAGATTTTTGAAAACTTAAATTATGAACTCCAATGTATGCAGATATTTCTAAACTGTCATTGTATTTATTTATATTTTTAATCATATGTTATTATCAGCATGGCAGGATGACGCGGAGGCACCTCAGGACGACGCGGAGATAGGTCAGGACGAGTCGTGTCCTTAGGTGGGCAGAGAGCTCCATTACCAGAGGATGGCTCCGGACCAACGTCTGACCCGAGCACTCCATTGTACCATACGGTCGCAGGTTCGGGTGGCAGTACACCTACGACGAACAGTTCCAGGCTTGCTGATCATACTCCTTCCCATAGCCTTCCTACCGCTGACAGCAGCATGGCGGGTGGGGAGCAGGTAGAGGAGGTAGTCCCTACTCCCGCACGGGCGGATCCATACCAGAGCGACCCTCCATGCGCACTTCAGGACGAGATGAGGATGGAGATTTGGGCCGACGGTCCTACGAAGTAAGTTAAATAAATATATATATATATATATATATATATATATATATATATATATATATATATATATATATTCATTAATACGTCGGTTATCGTTGTATACAGATATCGTCCCTCGTCGGTACAGAGAGCGTTGGGCTACTTTCTAAGGTCCAACTATGGGGGTCCGTGGATCAACTACTCGGATGCCTCGGAAAAGAGGAAGGCATTCTGGTTTGCCCACTTCAAGGTAATTAAAGATAGTTAATTTAGTATAATTAATATAATTTTAAGCATTTTTTAGAACTTATTACTTTAATTTGTAATTCTTGTAGAGGACTTATTTTTATCCACCACACCGGGCCGAGCAGATTGAGAGACAGTTTCCTGCCGTCGTCGCCAAGTTGATCCGTGATGCAATTGACGATCAGAAATCTCGTCAGCGCTTCGGAAAGCCGATTGCTGGTTGGATCACGCCTGACCAGTGGACCACGATGAGGGCTCGATTTGAGGAGCCCCGGTACAGAGAGCGGTCGGAGAAGGCGAAGGCGGCTAGGACGAGGGCCGAAAAGTGGTGTGGTGGATCGATTCCTATGACGGAGCATTTTCGTCATCTGGTATGTAATTTATTACAATATATAAGAATTTATTGATAGTAGGAGTATATAATTTTCTATTTTACTAAAGAATAAAATATAACAAACACGCAGGTACAGAGGGGTGAGGACGCAAACATGGTGACCGTCTTCCTGGCCACCCATCGGAAGGACGGGAAGCTCATCGACGACCGGGCTACTCAGAGCTATGTAAGTACTAATTTAGATTTCGTTAATTTTTAACACAACTTGAAGAATATACAGATAACCATATAGTTAATAATAATTAAATGCTTTAGACGTTTATTAGGCTAATTTAGGTAAGTACTGATTTATAGAGATGCACAATGATTTCTAGGACGAGTTTGTTAGGCTACGTGAGCGTGCGAGTGCTAGTGCACCGGCAGAGGGAGGGGTTGGTACATCGCAGCCCTCTCCGCCTCAGTCGGAGGACGAGCTCTGGAAGACCGCCGTTGGTGGTCTTCATAGAGGTAAGTACTACGGTACGGGGTCCTACGGTACATTTGTTACGACACAGGCATCCAGGGCTCCCTCTGCCAGTGCGCATTCACAGCCGTCACAGGTCGAGTCATCCCGAGTCGAGGATACCATTGCCCGCCAGATTGCTGAGCTGTGCGACGATATGCTGAGGAGGATTTCTGAGTAGCCAGGGTCTCAGGCGCAAGGGAACGCTGCGTCCGTCACCGCACGCTTTGACGAGCTCGAGCGCAATGTGAGGGACGTACAGGGGACGCATGAGTCCATTCACGACACCGTTACTAGGATAGCGGCTTGCATGGAGCAATGCAGTGCCAGACTGCTAGCCCTAGAGGAGACGTGGACGCACCCATCTCCAGCGGTTACACTGCCTCCTTCTACAGCGATTGCATTGCCTCCTCCTTCATCGTCATCGGTGGTTCTTACACCGGAGCATTATGCTTACCTTCTTTTCAGGAGCGGTGATGCTCCTCCTGATCAGCTGTAGTCGACATATATATATATATTGTTGTGTGATGGCCCATTGTTGGGTCTTTTATGTGTTTATACATACATTATTCTTATGTGGAGCATTATGTTTGATATTGTTGTTACAATTTTTTATATATCTGTGTTGATTGATGAGATTGTGTTTCAAACGTGTTCGTGATTGTGTATCTGTGTTGTTTGATACTTTGTGTTCATGATACACACCATCGATTTTTGATACTTTGTGTTCATGATACACACCGTCGCTGTTTGATACGCATTTGTGTTCGTGATTGTGTATCTGTGTTGTTTGATACTTTGTATTTCTGCTGCAAATGCTGTAGGTGCTGCTGCAAATGCTATATTTTTTTAATTTTTTTTCCAAATTTAGCAACGTTCAGCGACGTTTCGCGATGTCCAGCGACGAAAGTTAACGTCGCTAAGTAAGTATCGGAACGTCGCTAACTGTGATAAACACCATCGCTGATCGTCACTAAACGTCGCTACATACGACGTTGCTACATGTCGCTATGTGTCGGTAATATAGCGATGTAAAAACTTCGCAAAATGTCGCCATTTGGCTCTCAAGCCAAGTCAGCATCGATGTATGTAAAGTCGCTAAAAGTCGCTAGGTGACGTCGGTAACTGCAGTCGTTTTACGTCGCTGGTAGTCGCTGAATTAGCGACGCGGATGAGTCATTAAGTGACGTCGCAATAGCGACGTATTGCGACGTCGTGTTGTTTAGTGACTAGGTTAATCGCGACTACGTCCAAACGTCGCTAAATACGTCGCTAATTGAAATTAGCGACGTATTTTCACTAGTTAGCGACGTCCTGCGGCGTCGCTGATTTGACAGATTTTAGTAGTGCGGATGAACATACACGATTTTGGATTGAACGAATTGATAATGTAAATAATTCAGGAGATAATGATCGAACTTGATCTTGAATGTCGAGAAGATTATCCAGTTCCTACGATAAGATCAATTGTGCGACTCAAAATTCGTTGCAAATGAAGATCGTCAAGTTACGTATATCATCGATGGTATTAAGACATATCAAAGATCGATATACGATAACTCGGGGGTACTCTGATTCGAGGAATGACGATCATGTAAAATGTTATTGTTTCGAGGGATGTTATGCTTATAAATTTGATTGAAATGAATGCTTGGATGAAAATGATCTTATCTTGATTTCTTCGACGATAACTACAACGTCGACGTTCTTGTCTTGTGCGAGTGTAACTTCGACCTCGCACATGCATCACGTCAGACTTGGAGCATCGTTCCGTATGAGCGCTGACATGGTGATTCATGTTCAGCGGGAATGATCGAACTCGGAAGATCAGGGCGTGGCAATTTGGATTGCTTCGACTTATGGTTTGATACGAAGAAAAAATTCGAGGGTGGTTCGGATTTGTGATTGACTATTAAGTAAACTTGAGGATTGAGTAGTTCTAATCTACGTATCGAGAATGAATTAGTCTAGACTCAAGACAAGAGTTATGCCCCGATGAAAATGATTATCCTGCGGGAGCGTTGGCATAATAATTTCATGTCTACCGTGGATAATCGAACTTGTGTGAGATTGGGGCGTAACACATTGTTATGCTAGACGACCTTGTGATCGAATATGTGAATTGTGATAAGCGACTTAGGGAATATGGAATAAGAATTTTGGTTTAGTGACAAATCATGTCGTAGCGTGCTTGACTTGGAAAGAATGGATATGTAGATTATATCGAACGTGTTCAAAGAGATAGACTATACAAATTGCTTGTTGAACAAATGATATTGATATATCGAGGATAGTATGGCTTTGCTGAATGACTCAAACCCTTGGACTAAGTGTTGCGAGTGCAAATAGGAGAAATCTATGCTCGAAGTTAGAAATCGGAGTGATGCGAGCTTGGGTAGAAAATTTCGTATTATCAATTTTGGTTTGACCTTAGGATTGTCATCAGTGTTGATATTATTATTGGAAAACTATGATTCCAATACTGACGGATGACTTTAGCCTAGAGAGATGGCCTAGCGATTAGGCAAGAGGTCCTTGTCTCGAGAGTTAGTATCGGTACAATTGATCTTGATGATTGATAGGATTGGTATTGATGGATAGAATGATTCAAGAATATGGAAATCCCACTCACGAGGCTCGGCGAAAATGCATATATTTCAGGGATGCCTGAATATGTGCACGATCTGACTCGAGTGAAAATGGTGAATTCTTTATCACGAGGCCTGGTTGAAATGTATGTATTTTGGGAACGCCAAAAATATGAGCACGATCCAACTAAGCGATATATTGAATTCAAGTGAGACTAAAGGAATAGAAGGGTGTCGATAATTTCAAAATCGTAGGTTTCAAAGAAAAGATTGATGGTAGTGCGATCTTTGGTTTGAAATAAAATAGAATATTGATTGAGGCATTGATACAAGTCAGGTTTCAGAGAATTGTTAAGGCGAAGCATGTGCGAGAATCAAGTCATAAGTCGATAAGTGTACTCAGTTAGTTTCAAGGACAAAACTTTTTCTGGATGGTGTATAATGTAATGTCCCGTCCCGCTCAGCTCAATCGGAAGAATTGAAATGCCAACGACGTTCGGACTTAGCTATGTAACGGCTTGCTCGAAGACCCGCTCGGTCGAGGCGACTCCTCGCTCAAGTGGGTGGCTTCGGTGAACTTGCCTCAGCTTGGCCTTCACACTAATAAAACAAAAGTTTTCAACTGCACAAGTAGGATTGATAATAAAAGAGACGAATCCACATAGCTAAGGAAATAATCCCAACTTGGGTCAGACTGAGTTAGAACATTAAAAGATATCACGGGCGGCTTAGAAATATCATACATCATGCTTTCAAAATGACACTCGATCCTTCGTCCCGTGGCTTGGAAGAAGGAAAGTTAGTCTAAGTTGCCACAAAGCTATGAACTTAGCCTAAGTCATAGGCGTCGCACGTATAGATGCTTGATAAAACAAGCAAGGTCCCATCGTTCAAGACTTATCATAGCCTTTACCCGTTCCACGGGTTAAGTTGTATCGTACGACTTATGGCATAAGTCTAGGAACCCAAAGAACTTGGTTGTTCAAGTCGAACGCGTGCACGACACGTTCCCACGGTGCAAGGCTTGACATAGCCTTTGCTCGTCAAGTTGTTGCACGACTAAGTTAGGAAAAGTTATGCTGGACTATCGAAGTCATAGCAAGCACTGTCCTATGTTTTCTACGGTTGTCAAGTCACATAGTCCTACGATCTCAAGGCTCATCATATAAAGTATGACTTGAACGATAGTGTCACATAGAACACAAATCAGTCTTAGACACGAGGTACGGTCGGTTCAAGAATAAGTATGCCACGGTCTATGGGACACAAGTGAATACATTTGTTCAGGTCTATCACTACAAAAATAAGCCAAATTAGCGACGTCCAGATACGTCACTAATTAAGGTATATACGTCGCTAAAGTTATTTAGCGACGTATTTAGCGACGGAAAATGAAGGTCGCAAAAAACCTAGTCGCAGATGACACATTCGTCGCCCTACGTCGCTGTTTGTGACGTCATCACAATGTCGTTGTGTCATCGCAAAACTAGCAACAGAGGGCGACGAAATTTGACGTCGTAAAATTAGCGATGTAGTACGACGTATTAGCGACGTCCAGATATATTTATGTGATGACATGGCATGCCTGCCACGTCAGTATCTTAGCGACGTACAGCGACGTATTAGCGACATATTAGCGACGTCAGTATTCTACAGACAAGTGATGGATTGTGACGGTTAGCGACGCAATGCCGCTATTTAGCGACGTACCTATACGTCGCTATCCGTCGCTATACGTCGCAGAATAATAAAAAAATATTTTAAAAAATATAATGTGTATTTTTTTATGTTGTGTGTCTGTGTTTACAATATGTGTGAAGTACAGTGTTCGAACCATCGACAGTTTCGCTTACTGTTCTATGTTTTATCTTGGATAAAAAGAGCAACAGTTCAGGGTGCACAGATTTATATGATAAAAGTGTCACTAAAGTGTCACAGATTTATATGATAAAAATGTCACTAAAGTTTCACTAAAGTGTCACAGATTTATATGATAAAAGTGTCACTAAAGTGTCAAATATGATGATAAAACAAACGTAAAGATTTAATCCTCTTCTGAAAATTCATCTAGTTCGTTTAGCTCATCATCTTCTTCTTCTTCTTCTTCTTCTTCTTCTTCTTCCTCCTCTACATCTTCACTTTCATCTGCATCTTCCTCTTCATATAATTCTACTTCTTCTACACAATTAGATGTGTAATGAGGAAATTCCGTCGTGTCCACTTCTATAATATTTGTTACAAGAGGTAGTTCATCCTCTTGATAAGCTATATCGTCAACCTCAAAGGTATTTCTAGCTTTGGTCTTACATACTGCCCACCAGTCCAACCTTGTTGTTTCCCGTTTAGGATAACTTGTGAAGTACACGAGCTGAGCCTGACTTGATAGGACAAATGCTTCATAGGATTGATATCGACGCCGATAGTTTATATCCACAAGACCGTGCTTGTCTACTTTCCAACCTTAATCTTCAATCGAATCGAACCAATCACACATGAATAACACAATCTTAGCAGGCTCTATTCCATAACTATATATCAGCTCCACGATCTCCCGTAGCACGCCATAGAAATCGTTGCCCACATCAACATCTTTGTAGTTTATATCCACAAGACCGTGCTTGTCTACTTTCACACATGAACACTTAATTTTGGTGCCGTCTATGTACTGAGAGAACGCCTTAGCAAACTGCAGGAACTGCTCTACTCCCGCTATGTATTCATCCCGTACACCACACATATCATCAGGACGACGATTGTACATCCATGAACGATTCCGCAAGTAGTAATTCATATCCATTTGGAAATAATTCTGCAAAGATGGACACACATGTTCAGCACAGTAACTAGTCAAACTGGGTGAAGTTGAGTTGACTAAGTCAATATCTTGGACAAACTAGTCAAACTGGGTGAAGTTGACTAAGTCTAGGCAATTATCCTTCACTAGACATGGAAGAAACACCGATATTTGCAGTGTCCGAACTTCCTACTGTATATTACAGTAGAGAGACATGGTAACCGTGTGTAGGGGTACAACTCGGGCGGGGCATGGCTCTGCCTACCTGAGCTCACTGCCTACAGGGTAGTGTACATGAGTAGTGTACATGACCTATTAGCCTATGCTCCAAGTCAATTCCTCTACTCGACTTGATATCATATCCTCTTCATATCAGATATTTGATACCAAGATAGGAAAGGTTGACAGATACTTGATTCTAAAATTCCCCTCCTTTACCTATCAACTGATACCAACTGATATCAGTTTCCATTGGTCGAATACCCATGTACTTCCACACCATTCTACTCATCAAGTTAACCATTTCTAACCCTATGCATAGTCAGTCACCTGTTTTAGAAACCTATACATAGTTAAAGACCCATTTCTAACCCTATGCACAGTCAGTCAGTCACATGTTTTAGAAACCTATGCACAGTCAGTCACCAGTCAGTCACCTATTTTAGAAACCTATACATAGTTAGAAACCTATACATAGTTAAAAAACCCTATGCAAACAAAAAGACTACGGTCCGCATCAATCTCCTCTCTTTTTGGGTTAGGATCTTAAGTGGCCTAGTCATGCTGCATATTATTTGGTCACGATTGGTTCGCAAAATCAAAGTAAAAGTCATTCATATTTTGGAATTTGAATATCAAACGAGACTTTTATGGAAATAGCAATCATAACAAAATATTTATGCTTTGTTTTGAGATTGATGTAACATTTTTTTCTTTCTTTTTAAACTCTCTCCCGGGCCTCGTTTGGTTCGCGTAATGGAAAAGGAAGAAAATCGATTCCTCGACATTTTATTTCTTTTAAAAAAATACAATTTTTATTATTTTTTTTTATATTTAAAAATGTCAATGAATTTGAAAAGAAAAGTGTGCTTCAATTTGGAAAAGTGATTCCTTACTTGAATGGTTGTAATTACTTTCCTCCCTAATTTTATTCATTGAAAATTATTTTTCTTTACTCCTCAATTCTTTTGACACCCAAACATAGAAAAGTAATTATTTTTCTTTCCCAATCCGATAATTCGACAAACCAAACGAGAAAAGTAAACCTAACTCAATATTGTTGTTGATTTTTCCTACAAGTCTACACTCAACTTGCTGTCAAACATCGCCGGTGGACGTGTGTGTGTCCATGTGTGTCTGTGTGTGTGTGTGTGTCCGTGTGTCTGTGTGTGTGTGTGTGTGTGTGTCCGTGTGCGTGTGTGTGTCCGTGGGAGGAGGAGGAGGAGGAGGAGGGAGAGGAGGTAGGTTAGGGTTTATACCTGAGGAAGAGGAGGAGTAGCTCGGATTGGGGGAGGAGGAGCTCGAGGAGGAGGAGCTCGACGGGAGGGGTGGGGGGGAGGGGGGGGTAGGGGTCGCCGGAGGTGGAGGGAGTCGCCGGGGGGGAGGGTGTCGCCGGAGAGGGGGGATTTGAGATCGAAATTTCTAATTTTCGAGTGAGGAAGAAAAGGAAGCAGCGTGCCCTAAGTAAAAAAAGTTAGCGACGTCAATAGTAGACGTCGCTAAACGTCACAAATATTTTAATATATGGCAAAATATTTTAATATATGGCGATATATTTTAATAATATGTCGCTGAACGTCGCTATTCAGCGACGTAATATACCAAATGTCGTTGGACGTCGCTATTCAGCGACGTTTTACGATGTCTGTAGATAGGAGTCGCTATATTACATATCTAGCGACGTAATTTTATTCCTTCGCTAAAATGCGTCGCTAATATAGCATATTTTAGTAGTGTATCTGGAAGGCTATGCAATAGCCGTTCCCTGTGTTTCAATGAATGTAAAGTACACGCGACCGTTGGTCGCCGAGACTGGTCCTGTGGCTTGGGAGTCTCGCATGAAGAATGAAAAGTATAGACTTGGATAAAGAAGTTTAAGGAAGAGAAAGCAAGCTGTATCATTTGTAGGCCTTGTATTTATGTCGAGTCTAGAAGTCGTCATAGGTGTGTGGTCATGGACAACTTGTCGACAAGGTGTAGTCTTTCTTGACATGATCGTCGGGGCCACGGGATCATGTTGTTCCCGGGGGAAGCAAGTCGGCTAAAGTAGGATGCTGGATGTATCACATACGAGATTCGAGGCTTCCATGGGCTATCTTCCCATTGGATGATCGCCGTCTATCCTCAGCCAAGTCCAAGATAGCTTGACATTACTAGTGACCTTTCATATAGATTAGTTGGTGTGCTAAACGGCAATCCGCATTCACGATGTCGGTCGAATCAAAGATAGCATAAGCACGGTACGAATTGAGTTAAGTAGGTGTGCACGGTTGCAACACCATCATGGATCCTAAGATTTGGCTATAGCAAAGATATGTGCTTCGGCACGACATGCGACGTCAAGTATTAAGTCGTTGGCATAGAGTTGCATAAGTCGGACTTGAGTCATTTTGAGTGAAGTCGAGAAGGGCCGTAGGACAAGTTTGGTTAAGTCATGCTAAGTTGTGAGGCACGGCCTCGATGTTGAAGCACGAACCAAGTCGATGATACAAATCATGTTGTTGCGTCCTAAAGTATGGGCCATAAGGCAAGCACGAGTCGGCATGTTGATGTTGCAAGCACAAGAATGGATTAGAGGCAAGGATAAGGAAGTTATCGGTGCGGCAGCACAATGATTGTCTAGAGACACAAATAGGTCAGGCGTCTCTATCCTAAAATCGATCCTAAGGCAAGAATATAAAGACAATCATAAAGGGATTTTATTGTACAAAGTAAATGAATGTGTTGGTTTTGTATGGGTAGGCGATGAGCTCACTCCACCAGTAGAGTTGAGCACTGATACCCACACAGTTTTTATGTGCAGACACATATAGAAGCTCGTTGGCGCAGAGCTCGCTTGGATGCGTCAAGGCATAGAGTTCTTTGGCGTTTCAAGACGTACGGTTGCATGGAGTCCAGACTTATACGAAACATAATGTATGGACATCGCCTATCTGAGCATCCGCTGGCTCCTCAAAATTGTATTGAGAGAGAGAGAGAGAGATGAGTGACTTGTAATCAAAGAGAAAAGTGAGCTTGAGTGATTGTAATCTTGGCTACGCGCCTTTGTAATTCAAGTATCAATAAAGACTGTGATTTTGTTTCAATGCTTGTATTGTCTTGTATATTCTATGTTTCTGCTTGGGACTACTTTGCGACGATTTTGTCGCAAGCTGTTGTAATTGGCCGTTATGAAACTGACTTGCACGAGCGCAATCTAGCCTCGTGTGACATCACGCCTTAGCGAGGACGATCGGTTCTACGGGACCGGGGCGTGACACCTCCCGTCTCTGAACACACGTTGGATAGCAGGCACTATCAGTGCACAATTTTGCATTAACTTCTTAAATGTCATAGATGCATTATTATTATACGTGTGTGCCCAGAAGTTTTCTCCTTTAAGGTATCTGTTAGCAGTCCAATTGGCCCACAGGGAGCCTCCTTGGATGAATTTTCAAGTCAGCTTCATACCTGTCGCCTCCCGGATGGTTTGAAGACGTTGGAATCCTACACCATCCTACTGTTGCGAGCGACATAACTGCTCCTATCCTATCGCATGTAACCCCCTCCATATGAAGTCCGCACAGATGCACTCCATTTTTCGAATAGTTTCCAATAGGAGTTTAACAGCCTGCAACCAAAACTTAGCCAGAGACGTGATCACCGATCTTACCAGCTCTATCCGTCGGCCGAAGACAATCCCCGTGCCTGCCAGCCATCCACCCGTTGTTGGATATATTCAACCAATGAATTGTAATTTAGAACTTGGGTATAATTAATAGATAGAGGTATACCCAAATACTTTACCGGTAGATCTCCTTTCTACATTCTGAGCACGGCAGAGCGCTCCTCTTTGAGGGTATACTAAAAACTAAAGAAAATTTGACTTTTATCTTTATTAAGCTATAACCCAAAGAGACGGTCGAATTCTGCCATAATTCCCGTGACCGGATGCAGACCTGACATAGAAGGTTAGAGGAAAACAAGAAGGACATCGACATAAATGAGATGTGAGATGTGACGATGGATCCTGCGATATATGGGGACGATACTCCTCTGCCACTTCGCTACCTCCATCTGACACGTGAAATACTCCATCACCAAAGTAAAGAGATATGGTGAAAGTGGATCGCCTTGTCGGATACCTCTGTTGCTTTTAATGAATCCATACAGGATACCACGGAGGTGGACAGAAAAGGTGGGTGTGATGATGCAATCCCGAACGCGGTCCACCCATCTCTGATCGAATCCTATAGCGTCCATCAGTTCGCAAACAAACTTCCGATTCACCATATCATACGCTTTTCAGAGGTCTAACTTAATGCAGGCCTTCATGCTTCCTTTCTTGTTGAACTATCGCACCAACTCATGTGCCAACAGGCTGTTCTCAGCAATTGATCGACCTTTTATAAAAGCTGTCTGGTTCCTTGACACCAGCCCTTGCATAATCCCTTCCATCCGACGAACCATCAAGTTTGTAATTATTTTGTATAAATAGTTGTAACACACAATAAGTAGAAAGTAAGCCAACGATGTCGCACCTTTTTTCTTCGGCACCAGCGACTTACAACTATTGAGATCTATGCAACCTAATTACAACGCTAAAATCGATCATTGAACGCTTCGACAATCTATTATAAAGAACTAAAAAATATTTTCTAAGCATAACGACTAACATAAAACATGCATGTAATATGTAGCAACCACACACAAAGTAGAGTATATAAAGGAGAAGTTTTATATACGGTGATCCATACGAGCGAGTACATGGCCAAGCCTTCTTCCAAGCGACTAAAAGTATGTTAACAAATCAACAAACTCGTTCTGAATATCTCATTTCCCAAATAAATGCTCATGCGAAAGGACTTCTCCTCTCCAAATCCGATAATATGTACCAAGAGGTGTTGGTTTCTCTTACCTATCTGGCACCTAAAGGGGTCGATTGCTCTTGTTGATCCATACAACAACACCTAGGAGAGTGACTTCTCTAGCCAATTGAATAACAATACCAGGGGGGAGGGGTATTAGTAAGGAGAGGGAAAGAGAGATCTATAGTGTTTTGAATTTGTTGTCATTCTCCCTTGTAGCTATGTTTTTACTAGGGATCGGGTTGCTTGGGCATAAGTTGGATCTCCTAATTTAAATATGAAATTTATCACAACTAATATAATTAATTTATATATAGATTAAAATGCTAATCTAGGAACTTTTTAAAATAATACTTAATTATCTAAATCTTTCTATATTTCATAATATCATTAAAATAAATCTAGAATATTTTGATAATTATCAATCTAGAACCTTCTAGGAGATTTTACCTCGTTCCAACACTAATTGGTTAGCATGCCAAAGCATACAATTACTTCGGACTTGGTTCTTATGAATGTAGATTATAATCTAATTAAGACTCATCAGATCTGTAACCAACTTTGATTAGTCTAGCTTAATCAACTCATCCCAATGTGTATGATCCATTAGGCTCACGATCATAATGTCAACGAGCTCGGTCCGTATAGAACAAATGCAATCACCCTTTCATAGATCAAGATTGACACCTAGCAGTGTGTCAAAACTCCTATATGATATGATAAATGGTTGATCCTTTTAATGACCCTTCTACATCAGTTATTGTACAACTCAGTCTCTTTGTCATTTACGTCCCGACATAATGATAGATATGGATATAAATGTCAGGTCCAACTAATTAAGTCATATCATGTATTCGATCGAACATTCAACGTTCATTGATGAACAACTAGAATCCACCAATATTCTAATATTTATCTTACTTGTGCAAGGATTTGTTAGAACGTGGCATCATCGGATCATTTAGGATTTTGTATACTCTAATTTATATGCTTGAAGTGACAAATTCCCTATTAACTCCATACTAAATATCTCTATAATTTGTGTGGATGCACCAAATCAACACATGTATATGATCCATAGCTAGAACCATATTAGAGTAACGTGAGCAACCACTACTTGTGCGAATAGGATTCCCCCATTAACATGTTGCATATTACTTAATTGGGGATTCTTAGTACTAGTGATTTTCAACATACTCGATCTTCCAACAAGTACCTACTCTTCTAGTACTAAATATGTAATGCCTGTAGTTCGTATTACATATCTTGGAATACGTGTACGTATTTTCTCTTGTATTGCATATCTCTTGGCTTGGCTCGGTTTATTTTGGGTTGGTTCGGCTAGGCTTGGGTTGCCTAGGTTCATCATGAACCAAGGGGAGAACCCCTACCTAGCACCCCCATCATCCTTTATTAACCCATTCCTTCATTCTCTCTTTTCATTATTCTTCTTCTTCTTCTCCATATTTACTCTTCTACCTACCAGGGAAGAGAGCTAGGCAAGTACAACTTGCTTCATGATGGATCTCAAGTTTTATTGCTCCATTCTCTTCTTTACTTGATTCTAAGCCTCTTTAGAACTTGGCATCTTTAGATTTGATGGATGGATTCTTGTAGATCTAAGTTTGTAACTTTTCGGTTTTCTTGGTTTTGATCTCTAAAACTTGGTTATTTTCGAAAACTAATAGTTCTATGTTGTAGAGAATTCAATTTCATGCAGTTTTGGCTTTTGTTTCGCTTGATTTCGACTTCGGATGAGGAAGTTATGGCCATAGCAAGTTTTTAGGACTTTCATGGCTGAACTTGCTGTTTGGGGACGATGAACCCCATGCGCCGGAAACCCCATACGCCCGGGAGGCCATGCGCCGGGAGGCCATGTGCCGTGAAGTCCCGGCAACGCATCCCTTAACTCCGAGCGTGTCATGCGCGTAGGTTCCCTACGCGCATGTACTGAAGACGCAACGTGAGTTTTTTATGCGCCGATGGTGCAGGAATCCCATGCGCCGATGGTGCAGGAATCCCATGCGCCGATGGTGCAGGAATCCCATGCACCGATGGTACAAGAATCCCATGCGCCGATGGTGCAGGAATCCCATGCGCCGATGGTGCAGGAATCCCATGCGCCGATTGTGCAGGAATCTCATTCGCCGATTGTACAGGAATCCCATACGCCGATTGTGCAGGAATCCCATGCGCCGGAATTGCTCTATTTCACTGTTTTGCCTGTTTAAGTTGTTTTGTAGCTAGAATCTTGAAAAACTCAAAACATGAAAGTTGTAGATCTTTTCCTTGGCTTCAAGAATATGTCACTAGTTATTTTATGCAAGTTTCTCTCATTCATGATAATGTAAGATTATAACCCGATAGTTGCCCGCCGTGGCGCACTCTTAACCAGTAAACTGACATGATATATCATGACATGCTGTTATGATAGCTAGTCTGACATGACAAGTATGAAAGACCTGGATACCGTGGGCGATTGTGTTTGTATAAATAAACTGGTACTGCCTTGCACCATATCTAGGATAGGGATCCCTGAGTACCACGGTCAGGGATACCTACTGTAATTGAGTAAAGCTAATAAACTAGAATAATTCAGTAGTCATGAAGAGATTTCCCAGCTACAGGCAATCCCGTTATCTGGGCGCAATAACGAACTTGTAGCCTACCGACGAGTAGGGCACATTTCCAGCATACAGTCAAGTGGTGCACCCTTCATAAACGGTCATTCGACCCGGATAACCTGGATGGTCTGCAGGGCTTGTGGCTGTTGGGATAATCTCGTTGCATCTGGCTAGTAACTAGGCCTGTGATAACCCTAGTTAGTTAATGTATCAAGCCGTACTCCTTGCTTGACCGTGATTGATTGAAGTTTATTCCAGCTTAGTCTTATCCTGATCCTGTGCAAGATTGTGACAGGACATGATTATTGATGCTTGCCTTAACAATAACGATCGGGGGTCCAGTTCTGTTCAGACGAAGGGTTACAACCTCGGTCCTTGTTTAGTTTAAGGGTTGTAACCTGGCTCCCGGAGCAGTTCTGTGTCCTCTCTTCGTTTATTGTCTTATTGCACCCCATGCCATGCTCGCTATATTTTACCTTACTACTACAAGCATGATTAATTATTTATACCGGCCTTAACAATAAAGATCGGGGGTCCAGTTCTGTTCAGGCGAAGGGTTACAACCCGGGTCCTTGTTTGATTTAAGGGTTGTAACCTTGCTCCCGGAGCAGTTCTGTGTCCTCTTTTCGTTTATTGTCTTTACTGTACCAATAGTATTTGAGACGGATTTCTATTCCGGTGAAGGGTTACAATCCCGGTCCTTATTTGGTTTAAGTGTTGTGACCTGGCTACTTGAATGGTTTCCTCGTACTCAGTTTACTGTTGTTATCTCTATTATTATCAGTTCTTTATTTATTATCTTTAATATTCTATTGCGATATGCTGGTTTTAGTTCCTAAGTGAAGCCTCCTTTGTGGCACTTGCTCTTTCTGGGGTCTGACCCAGCTGGTTTTGTATGGCCAGATATCGGAGCAGCTCCAGAGGATCTACCTGTCTTCCAGCCAGATGGTGACCACCAGAAGTAACCCTGGCAACGAGTGGATTTCTTTTTGTTCCCCCACTTTATTGTAAAATTATTCTTTTGAGGCGTTCAGCCGGCGAGCACGTGTTAGCTCGTATTGCATCTTTATTTACTGTCTGCCTACGGGCTGTAACATGATTAACAAATCCTAGGGTTGATCATGTATGACTAAACTCTTGTTAGTCCTCATATTTTGTACGACTAGCTTCATGATCATCCAAATATGTAATGTATGGGACGCCTTACTATTGTATATTTGGTGCTCTGACATCTTGTTACTATTATTGCTTGCTTGAGATTGAGACAATAGGCTTGTTCATGACCAAAGGAGACTGTTGGCTTGTAGTTAAACCCTCATGTATCTAGACAGCCGTGACCGTATAGCGAGGTGGATTGCACTTCAATATACGTAGCTGGCTATGTACGCCCCCGCTCTCCAGTATTCTGGTTCTGGGGCGTTACATGATTTTAATGGTGGCCCATGCAGGTCTTGTAAATCAAGGTATGTGAGGGTTTGTCGAATAGATGTCTCAATCAGTACTCGTCCTTGATCTCTGCTCGTATCTTCTGAATCCCTGTAATCTTGACATGATTCCATGCTTGTATCGCTGATCTGTCCTGGTCCTTCCTTATTGTTCCTTATGTCCTCTTCTTCAGCGGCATTGTTCCTGGACCTACCGATCAGCAAGGCGGAGCACCTCCTGTGGACCAGCAGCAACCTGGAGATCAAGCCCAACATTCAGGAGTAGCTTCCAGAGTCATGCCTTCTGAAGGAGAGCCGCCAGTTCAGCCCATCCAGCCTGCAGAGCCTGACGATGGCACTTTGGTGGGTCTCATCAGGTCCCTATTAGCTTTCCAGGATCGTCGCGGAGATGCCTTACACCAGGCGGTGGCAGATGCTTTGACCAGAGGCGGTCATCAGGGTAATAGCGCGGCCAACAGCTTCAAGCGCTTGAACCCTCCCTTCTTCGACGGCAGTGAAGATGCGTTCGCTGTAGATGCATGGCTTCAGGATACGGAGGTGATTCTAGAAGCAGCCAGGAATCCAGAGAACGAGAAGGTGGTCGTGGTGCGCCTGCAGCTATTGAATCTTGCCCGCAGCTGGTGGGCGGCGCAGGCCGTTGGATTAGTGGCCCCTATTGCTTGGACAGTATTTAGAGAAAGATTCCAGACTAAGTATTTCGATGCTGTAGCTCGATACGATCTACAGACGAGTTTCACCAATCTGAAGCAGATGGACAGGACGGTCGACGGATATGCGGCCGAGTTTTCGAGACTTAGTCGGTTGCTCCCACCTTGGTAGCGACCGAGTTTGATAGAGCCCAGCGGTTCCAACAGGGGCTTCATCTGGAGATTCTATTGGCAGTGGAGCAGTTTAAGCATCAGACTTTTGATACAGTGTTCAGAGCAGCCCGGAGGCAAGAGTATACCTCCCAGAGGATCGTGGATAGGACCGAAGGTTGGAAGCGATCCCACAGCCAGATGAATCAGTCTTCAGCACCAGCCCCGGCGGCCAGGGCTTTGACCATTGGAGCTCCGAGGCGGGCGGCCTCAGTGACGTCGGTTCAGCATTCAACCCCGACGCACCCTCAGCAACAGAAGCAGAAGCAGTCTTCCGCAGTGGGATGTTCACACTGCGGGAAGCCAGGGCATGTGGTATCAGAGTATCGCAGAGCACAGGGTTTGTGCTTGGTTTGTGGTGCCCCAGACCACAGGGTTGGGAATTGCCCGAACAGGGGGAGTTCATCAGCCTTCTCTAGTCCTTCAGTTAGAGGACCAGCACCAGTCCAGCAGCAGCAGCTGCAGTACCCGTTCCCGAGGCCATTGTCGATGCAGGCCCAGGCATTCCAGCAGCAAAGACCGCAGCAGTACGCCCAAGCCCAAGCCCTGATCCAGAGCAGGCAGAAGAATTTTCAACAGAGGGGACCCGCACCCAGAGGACATGGTCAAGTGCTGGCTTTGACCATGGGAGAAGAAGGAATAGCACCAGGTGAGGTAGTGGCAGGTACTATTCTCGTCAACACCTTTCCAGCTTCAGTATTATTTGATTCTGGTGCCTTGCATTCATTTATGTCTGCACGATTCGCGACACGGGTAGGACTGGAGCCCGAGTCATTATCAGTAAGGCTCAATATACTTACTGGTAACGGACTTGTGAGAGTAGATAGAGTATTTTCCTCGTGTCGGATCGTAGTTAGCGGTAGAGAATTCCCCGCTAGATTGATAGAGTTCCCGATGGCCGATTATGATGTGGTCTTAGGGATGGATTGGTTGAGGGACCAATGTGCTAGGATAGGCTGCCACATTGGCAGGGTTATTTTTAGCATTCCAGGCGAGCCGGAGTTTTCCTTCTCTCGAGGCGAAGTTGAACCTTCTCCTCCAGTGTTGCGGATGGCAGTAGCAGTAGTGCAGTTACCTCGGATAGTTGAGGAGTTTCCAGATGTTTTCCCCGAAGAGCTTCCAGGGATGCCGCCAGAACGGGAGATCGAGTTCACCATCGACTTGATTCCCGGAACAGCCCCAGTGTTAGAGAGAGTCTACAGGATGGCTCCATCAGAGCTGGAGATATTGTACAAGATGATTGAAGAACTCAGAACCAAGGGATTCATTCGTGCTAGTGGATCACCTTGGGGAGCCCCGATGCTTCTTGTGAAAAAAAAGGATGGTACATCCAGATTATGTGTAGATTATCGTACCTTGAACTCAATGACAATCAAGAACAGATACCCTCTCCCGAGGATAGATGACTTGTTTGATCAACTCAAGGGGGCAGCAGTGTTCTCGAAGATTGACTTGCGGTCAGGATACCATCAGATCAGAGTCAGAGAGCAGGACATCCCGAAGACAGCTTTCAGATCTAGGTATGGGCATTGGGAGTTTCTTGTTATGCCATTTGGAGCAACCAATGCGCCGGCTGTATTCATGGACCTCATGAATCGCATCTTCATGCCTTATTTGGATCAGTTTGTGATTGTGTTCCTAGATGACATCCTGGTCTACAGCAAAAGTGAAGCAGAGCATGAGCAGCATCTCAGAGTTGTTCTCCAGATTCTCAGGAAGCACCAGTTGTATGCCAAGTTCAGTAAATACGAGTTCTGGCTCGATCGTATTTCATACCTGGGTCATATCATCACCCGGGGAGGAGTGGAGGTAGATCTCCAGAAGATTGTGGCTATTGAGTCGTGGCCAGTGCCCAGTACAGTCGCAGAAGTTCGCAGTTTTCTTGGATTGGCCGGCTAGTATCGGCGATTTGTTTCAGACTTTGCTCGAATTTCAGCGCCATTGACCCAGTTGACCCGCAAGAATATGCAGTTTGCTTGGACAGCAGAATGTCAGGATTTTTTTGAGAAGTTGAAGCGAGGCTTGATGACGGCTCCTATTCTCACGCTTTCAGATGGAACCGGAGGATTCTCAGTATATTGCGATGCTTCAGGCAGAGGTCTAGGATGTGTTCTGATGCAGCATGGGAAGGTAATAGCTTATGCATCACGACAACTTCGTGATCATGAGAGGAATTACCTAACCCATGACTTGGAATTGGCAGCAGTAGTGTTTGCACTTAAGTTGTGGAGGCACTACTTGTACGGAGATAGGGTAGATATTTTTACCGACCACAAGAGCCTGAAGTATGTGTTCACCCAGAAGGATCTCAACATGCGTCAGAGGAGGTGGCTGGAGCTACTTGTGGATTATGAAGTCAACCTGCAGTATCACCCGGGGAAGGCCAACGTTGTTGCAGATGCATTGAGCAGGAGAGCCAGAGTTTATTTCCTAACAGCGCAACCAGAGCTGTTAGCCGATCTTCAGAAGATGGGTATAGAAGTTGTTCTCCCTTCCAGTGTGGCATTGATGGCCAGCATGTAAGTTCAGTCCACTATAGTCGAGAGGATCCGGATGGCGCAGTCGGCAGATTCTAAGCTTCAACGACTCAGAGCAGAATGTGAGGCAGGACGAAGACCAGAGTTATGTATCCATGAAGACGGTACACTTCGACATGGGAAGCGTCTTTGTGTACCCAGTGGAGATATCAGACAGGAGATCATGACAGAGGCTCACAGTTCGCAGTATTCCATTCATCCCGGCGGTACGAAGATGTACCGTGATACCCGTCAGCACTTTTGGTGGAATGGCATAAAGAGGGAGATAGCCCGGTTTGTCTCTCGATGTTTGGTTTGTCAACAAGTTAAAGCCGAACATCAGAGGCCAGCTGGACTTCTTCAGCCCTTGCCAATTCTAGAATGGAGGTGGGTTGCACTTCAATATACGTAGCTAGCTATGTACGCCCCCGCTCTCCAGTATTCTGGTTCTGGGGCGTTACATGGTTTTAGTGGTGGCCCATGCAGGTTTCGAACCTGCACCATCGGCGCATAGAAAACTCACGTTGCGTCTTCAGTACATGCGCGTAGGGAACCTACGCGCATGACACGCTCGGAGTTAAGGGATGCGTTGCCGGGACTTCACGGCGCATGGCCTCCCGGCGCATGGCCTCCCGGGCGCATAGGGTTCCCGGCGCATGGGGTTCATCGTCCCCAAACAGCAAGTTCAGCCATGAAAGTCCTAAAAACTTGCTATGGCCATAACTTCCTCATCCGAAGTCGAAATCAAGCGAAACAAAAGCCAAAACTACATGAAATTGAATTCTCTATAACATAGAACTATTAGTTTTCGAAAATAACCAAGTTTAGAGATCAAAATCAAGAAAACCAAAAAGTTACAAACTTAGATCTACAAGATCCATCCATCAAATCCAAAGATGCCAAGTTCTAAAGAGGCTTAGAATTAAGTAAAGAAGAGAATGGAACAATAAAACTTGAGATCCATCATGAAGCAAGTTGCACTTGCCTAGCTCTCTTCCCTGGTAGGTGGAAGAGTAAATGTGGAGAAGAAGAAGAATAATAATGAAGAGAGAGAATGAAAGAATGGATTAATAAAAGATGATGGGGGTGGTAGGTAGGGGTTCTCCCCTTGGTTCATGATGAACCAAGACAATCCAAGCCTAGCCGAACCAACCCAAAATAAACCGAGCCAAGCCAAGAGATATGCAATACAAGAGGAAATACATACACATATTCTAAGATACGTAATACGAACTACAGACATTACAACTTTACCCTCCTTAAAAGAATTCTGTCCTCGGAATTTAATCAAGAGGCTAGAATTGCAAGGACAAGCTATAATAATCTTAAGCTATAACAAGCAGTCTATCATGCAGTCATTTGTTCAAGCAAGGAATTGAAAGCATAAGGCATAAGGAAGATATTATACCTTACGAGTTAAACAGGTCGGGATATCGCGATCGGATATCATCCTCACGCTTCCACGTTGACTCACCCAAAGAGTGATGACCCCAAGCAACTCGGACTAAACTAATAGTCTTGTTCTTGAGTATCTTCTCTCTCCGGTCCAATATAGACACGGGCCTCTCCTCATACGAAAGGTTGGTACCAACAACCAATTCCGAATGATCCAGGATATGGCTTGGGTCCGGGATATACCATCGTAGTTGAGATACATGGAACACGTCATGCACCTCCCTTAGCGACGGCGGAAGAGCGAGACGATAGGACACATCACCTACTCGCTCCAGAATATCGAACGGCCCTATATACCTAGGACTAAGCTTTCCCTGTACGCCGAAATGAATGACGCCACGGTTAGGCAAAATTCTCAGGAATACATGGTCGCCGACCGAGAATTCAAGGGGTCGTCTATGAGAATCGACCCAATGACGCTGGCGATCTTGGGCAACTCGAAGACGATCTCTGACTCTTCTGACCACTTCAACGGTCTGAGCAATCATTTCCGGGCCAAGCATCTGTCTCTCTCCGACATCGTTCCATGCTAGCGGGGATCGGCACTTCCTACCATACAGTGCCTCGAACGGTGCCATCTGGATACTAGCTTGGAAATAATTGTTGTAAGAGAACTCCACCAGGTGCAGGTGATCTTCCCACGAACTACCGAAGTCGACTGTACAAGATCTCAACATATCTTCGAGAGTCTGGATCGTGCGTTCTGACTGGCCATCAGTCTGCGGATGATAAGCGAAGCTGAACTGGAGGCGAGTTCCCAAACTCTCTTGTAAGCTACGCCAAAAGTGTGACGTAAATCTTGAATCTCTTTTCGAGGTGATACTGACTGGTATACCGTGAAGCCTGACGATCTGCCTGAGATACATCTCTGCTAGCTGAGCCGTCGGCTGACCGACTCTGAACGGGAGAAAATGAGCCACCTTCGTGAGCCTGTCTATAATAACCTAAATAGCATCTCTGCCAGCCGGGGATCTAGGTAATCCAGTCACGAAATTCATGGTTATATGCTTCCACTTCGCGTTATCAGCACCGATGGTGCAGGAATCCTATGCGCCGATGGTGCAGGAATCCCATGCGCCGATGGTGAATGAATCCCATGCGCCGATGGTGCAGGAATCTCATGCGCCGACGGTGCAGGAATCCCATGCGCCGATGGTGCAGGAATCCCACGCGCCGATGGTGCAGGAATTCCATGCGCCGATGGTGCAGGAATCCCATGCGCCGATTGTGCCGGAATCTTATACGCCGATGGTGCAGGAATCCCATGCGCCGATGGTGCAGGAATCCCATGCGCCGATTGTGCAGAAATCCCATGCGCCGATTGTGCAGGAATCTCATGCGTCGATGGTGCAGGAATCCCATGCGCCGATGGTGCAGGAATCCCATGCGCCGATTGTGCAGGAATCCTATGCGTCGATTGTGCAGGAATCCCATGCGCCGATTGTGCAGGAATTTCATGCGCCGGAATTGCTCTATTTCACTGTTTTTGCCTGTTTAAGTTATTTTGTAGCTTGAATCTTGAAAAACTCAAAACATGAAAGTTATAGATCTTTTTCTTGGCTTCAAGAATATGTCACTAGTTATTTTATACAAGTTTCTCTCATTCATGATAATATAAGATTATAACCCGATAGTGGCCCGCCGTGGCACACTCTTAACTAGTAAACTGACATGATATATCATGACATGCTGTTATGACAGCTAGTCTGACATGACAAGTATGAAAGACCTGGACACCGTAGGCGATTATGTTTGTACAAATAAACTGGTACTGCCTTGCATCATGTCTAGGATAGGGATCCCTGAGTACCACGGTCAGGGATACCTACTGCAATTGACTAAGGCTAATAAACTAGAATAATTCAGTAGTCATGAAGAGATTTCCCAGCTACAGGCAATCCCGTTATCTGGGCATAATAACGGACTTGTAGCCTACCGACGAGTATGGCACATTTCTAGCACACAGTCAAGTGGTGCACCCTTCATAAACGGTTATTCGACCCGGATAACCTGGATGGTCTGCAGGACTTGTGACTGTTGGAATAATATCGTTGCATCTTGCTAGTAACTAGGCCTGTGATGATCCTAGTTAGTTAAAGTATCAAGCCGTACTCCTTGCTTGGCCGTGATTGATTGAAGTTTATTCCAGCTTAGTCTTATCCTGATCCTGTGCAAGATTGTGACAGGACATGATTATTGATGCTTGCCTTAACAATAACGATCGGGGGTCCAGTTCTGTTCAGGCGAAGGGTTACAACCTCGGTCCTTGTTTGGTTTAAGGGTTGTAACCTGGCTCCCGGAGCAGTTCTGTGTCCTCTCTTCGTTTATTGTCTTATTGTACCCCATGCCATGCTCGCTATGTTTTACCTTACTACTACAAGCATGATTAATTATTTATACCGGCCTTAACAATAAAGATCGGGGGTCCAGTTCTGTTCAGGCGAAGGGTTACAACCCTGGTCCTTATTTGGTTTAAGGGTTGTAACCTGGCTCCCAGAGCAGTTCTGTGTCCTCTCTTCGTTTATTGTCTTCACTGTACCAATAGTATTTGAGACGGGTTTCTATTCCGGTGAAGGGTTACAATCCCGGTCCTTGTTTGGTTTAAGGGTTGTGACCTGGCTACTTGAATGGTTTTCTCGTACTCAGTTTACTGTTGTTATCACTATTATTATCAGTTCTTTATTTATCATCTTTAATATTCTATTGCGATATGCTGGTTTTAGTTCCTAAGTGAAGCCTCCTTTGTGGCACTTGCTCTTTCTGGGGTCTGACCCAGCTGGTTTTGTATAGCCAGATATCGGAGCAGCTCCAGAGGATCTACCTGTCTTCCAGCTAGATGGTGACCACCAGGCGTAACCCTGGCAACGAGTGGGTTTCTTTTTGTTCTCCCACTTTATTGTAAAATTATTCTTTTGAGGCGTTCAGTCGGCGAGCACGTGTTAGCTCGTATTGCATCTTTATTTACTGTCTGCCTACGGGCTGTAACATGATTAACAAATCCTAGGGTTGATCATATATGACTAAACTCTTGCTAGTCCTCACATTTTGTATGACTAGCTTCATGATCATCCGAATATGTAATGTATGGGACGCCTTACTATTGTATATTTGGTGCTCTGACATCTTGTTACTATTATTGCTTGCTTGAGATTGAGACAATAGGCTTGTTCATGACCATAGGAGACAGTTGGCTTGTAGTTAAACCCTCATGTATCTAGACAACCATGACCGCATAGCGAGGTGGGTTGCACTTCAATATACGTAGCTGGCTATGTACGCCCCCGCTCTCTATTATTCTGGTTCTGGGGCGTTACAAAATATCTACATGTCTGTGACTTATGAGAACAGTCAACCTTAGTCTAGAAGGTGATAGTCTTTCCATATACATCAATATTCTCCTTTGTAGACCTATATTAGTAACTTTATTTTAAACATATCATTTAGAGATAGAATCTCATACTTGTGAGCCAATCGCACTTCTCAACTTGTTAGCCTATGTCACAAAACTTCATCACAATCTAATTATAGCTAAGACATGTTTATAGAAATGAGTATTATAATACCTTTATAAATAAGTATTTTCCAATAACTAATATGTTTGTAACATGCAATAAACACAATATATCAACCCGAAACACATTTCAGTTGGCTATTAGGGCATATCACTATCAAAGCTTGCTAGAATATTTTATGAACAAATCGGCATGCCAATAATATATTGACACTATACGACCGCTAGCTATGTGTTGTCATGATACCATATTGAATCTTTTAAGTCCCATATCGATGCTTCAACTCCTCCAAGGCGTCTCCAACTATTGGACGTCATCGCACTTCATAGTTGAACTTGAGATATATACAATAGGGTTAGGGTTATGTAGAATTGGAGAGGGAGAGAGAGAGAGAGAGAGAGGGATTCATGGGGGTTATTTTTTTATTTTTTCATTAGCTACGCATGGTGATATATGTAGCGACACATTAACGACGTACCAGTGACGTTCATCGATATAACTTAAACTCCAATAATAACATGGCAGTTGAGTATGTAGTGACATATTAACGATAATTTTACTGACGTCTACTTTAATAAGGAATGCTGACCAGGCACATACATGTTTTGCAATGTCATCGATGTGCACGTAAGTTGCTGAGTTACTCCCGGAACATCATTGGTAAGTCGCTATGGTTCGTGAACACTGCTCACATTTATCCAAGTTCACAACCCCTGCACACAGTAAGATTGGGCATGCATATGCAGGCAAGTTAAGTACGTGCACTACTAAAATAACCCATTTTAGCGACGTCAGAAAACGTCGCTAAATAAGGAAAATACGTCGCTAAAACCAATTTGTGACGTATTTAGCGACGAAAATTGGACGTCGCTTATAGGCAAATCGCAGAAGTCACTTTCGTCGCCGAATGTCGCTATTCGTGACGCGAAATTCATTGTCGCTAGACGTCGCAAAATTAGCGACATATAGCGACGTATCACTACGTCGCCAACATTGCGACGTAAAGCGACCACTTGCGACGCTGTAAACTTTATATATGATGACATGGCATGGCAGCCACGTGGGCAACTTAGCGACGTATAGCGACGTCAAGGAACCGTCACAATACGTCGAGAACGTCGCTATACGTCGCAGCTATTATAAAAAATTTAAAAAAATATAATTTATATTTTTGTTATGCTGTGTGTCTGTGTTTACAGTGTGTGTGAAGTGCAGTGTTCGAACCATCGACAGTTTCGCTTACTGTTCTATGTTTTATCTTGGATAGAAAGAGCAACAGTTCAGGGTGCACTTCTCAGAGCTTCCTCTTCACGTCATTCACCTTCTCGGGAACCTGTACGACGTCCCGAGAAAGTGAAGGACGTGAAAATGAAGCTCTCAGAAGTGCACCCTGAACTGTTGCTATTTCTATCCAAGATAACACATACAACAGTAATCGAATCTGTCGATGGTTCCGACCACTGTATTTCACATTCACTGTAAACACAGACACACATCATAACAAAAATACACAATATTTTTTTTAAAATTTCGGCAGCACCTCCTTTGTATATCAGATCATCGCTTATAACCCAGCGTAGGTATATTTGTCATCCCCGTCGCAGATATCACAATAAAAATAGGAGGCAGTGCAAAGTAAATATCACAGACACACATCCTCACAAACATCCAATAGAGTCAAATAAAAATGGAAGATGATAAAAAGTCTCCCACCAAGTGTATAAACAACAGTGTACCAATAAACAATTTGCCCATAGGGCCAATACATACAAGTCATAAAAAAACCAATAAAATCACTGCGGACCACTGTCGCACAACTGGGGCAACTGGGATAGAATGTAGTCATACTGCTCCTGTATACTGCGTTCGACCGTATCAGAAATCTGCTGCTGCAACTCACGACGCAGCTCCTCGATCTGACGACGAACATCCTCAGCTCGTGACGACGCCTGCGTAGCCGGAGACTGCGCACTGACAGAGGGGGCCCGGGATGACTCCGAAGCCAAATACGCACCGTAGGATCCCGTACATATGCCTGCGTCGCCCTCTCGTCAATGAACTCCCCAGCCCTCCGATGGGTGACCAGGACATAGTCCCTGCAGCCATTCGACTAGCGAGGCAGAAACTATATATGTAGCCGTAGATAAAGTTGACTGTCCTTCGACCCTCATCCCTCGACAATGATGATACGACAACCTATCAGAATCCTCGACTCTCTTTCGCTTCTTGGATATTGACCCAGCTTCCAATCTCTCATTTCCCTCCGGGTCCACTCTACTCCCAATCTCTTCCTCTTTTATACACGGATCTACAGAATCAATACCATCCAAGGAAGGCAAAACTTAATCAAGGCATAACGGGCTGCTCAGCGTGCCCAGCTTCTTCAACTTCTCGCTGGCTGCAGAGTCCAAATGGGAACGGGTCCTCTTTGCCGAAAGACGCTGATTCAGTTTTGCCTTCTCCTCTCCTCCACCATGGCTATGGACCCATCTGCTCCTCCCTACTTCCATTTTTCTTATTTGACTCTCTCAGCCACATATGATATCCAGCTCAAGTGTAGAGTCGGAAGAGAAGAAGTGGACAGGAATAGGAGGGGGAAGCAGCACAGCCGACGGCATGACCCGGAGGAAGTACAGAGGTTTTCTTCAACATACGTAGGAGAACTATAAGGATATATCTTTTCACAACATATCACCTTGTCAAAGACCCTTAATGTGCCAACCATGTTACCGCGGTGTCGGAATACTAACATGTCATAATTTTATAAGTCGTGTATTTTGACATAATCCTCCAACCGGATTTCAGTTCTATGTAATAATGCAAGATTACGACATAGGAGGAAAGAGTTGGGAGGATTATGTCAAAACACACGGCTTAGAAAATTATGACATGTTAGTCTTTCGATACCGCAGTAACATGGTTGTCACATTAAGGGTCTTTGACAAGATGACATATTGTGAAAAGATATATCCTTATAGTTCTCCTACGTATGTTAAAGAAACCTCTGTATTTCCTCCGGGTCATGCCGCCGGCTGTGCTGCTTCCCCCTCCTATTCCTGTCCACTTCTTCTTCTCCGATTCTACACTTGAGCTGGATATCATATGTGGCTGAGATAGTCAAATAAGAAGAATGGAAGTAGGGAGGAGCAGATGGGTCCATAGCCATGGTGGAGGAGAGGAGAAGGCAAAACTGAATCAGCGTCTTCCGGCAAAGAGGACCCGTTCCCATTTGGACTCTGCAGCCAGCGAGAAGTTGAAGAAGCTGGGCACGCTGAGCAGTCCGTTATGCCTTGATTCAGTTTTGCCTTCCTTGGATGGTATTGATTCTGTAGATCCGTGTATAAAAGAGGAAGAGATTGGGAGTAGAGTGGACCCGGAGGAAAATGAGAGATTGGAAGCTGGGTTAATATCCAAGAAGTGAAAGAGAGTCGAAGATTCTGATAGGTTGTCGTATCATCATTGCCGAGGGATGAGGGTCGGAGGACAGTCAACTTTATCTAAGACTACATAGTTTCTGCCTCGCCAGTCGAATGGCTGCAGGGACTATGTCCTGATCCTCGAGTCATGGGTGCCATCTGCTAAGTATATGTAACAGAATGTAAAAGAATGTAACAGAATGTATATGTTCTTATCGTATCTAATATCTGAAGAATGTAACAGAATCAAGATGAACTCACATAATGTAATACTAAGACATCATCTACTACAAAATACATAATCCAAAATACAAAATACAAAATACAAAATACAGAAACCAAAATACAAAATACATAAACCAAAATACAAAATACTGAAACCAGAATACAAAATACTGAAACCAAAATACAAAATACAGAAACCAAAATACAAAATACTGAAACCAAAATACAAAATACAGAAACCAAAATACAGAAACCAAAATACAAAATACAGAAAACAAAATACAAAATATAGAATCCAAAATAGGACCCTCTGTGAGAACGGATGGCTCAGAACACAACCCAACCGGAGAGGATACTCTAAGAGATCCATCTGAGAGGGACGTATACTCTGAGAGATCACCTTTACAAGAATTATATCAGTAGTGGGATCGAGTGTTGGAGAAGATATTATCAAAGTATACGTCCTACTCAGATGGGTCTCTCACCGTTACTATTTTTTCCTGACAGCATGGTGGATGTGCTTCGTCCACAGATTCTTGCTCCGAGCCAAAACTTTGTCCCGGAGCTCAAGTGGACATCCTTGGTGTAGAGCTCGAGTGAGAGGTTCCTGACAGCATGGTGGTCTCTTTTGTTAAAGTATCCGTGCTCGTCCCACAAATATGGGATGAGCACGGATACTTTAACAAAGGAGGCCACCATGCTGTCAGGAACCTCTCACTCGAGCTCTACACCAAAGATGTCCACTTGAGCTCCGGGACAAAGTTTTGGCCCGGAGCAAGAATCTGTGGACGGAGCACATCCACCATGCTGTCAGGAAAAAATAGTAATGGTGAGAGACCCATCTGAGTAGGACGTATACTCTGATAATATCTTCTCCAGCACTCAATCCCACTACTGATATCATTCTTGTAAAAGTGATCTCTCAGAGTATACGTCCCTCTCAGATGGATCTCTCAGAGTATCCTCTCCGGTTGGTTGTCGTATCATCATTGCCGAGGGATGAGGGTCGGAGGACAGTCGATTTTATCTACGGATACGTAGTTTCTGCCTCGCCAGTCGAATGGCTGCAGGGACTATGTTACCGCGGTGTCGTAGTCCAATATAATCCAGAGATTGACACAGTTCTAATTCATATATGTAGTCCAATACAAATAGTCTAATACAAAAACAACCCAATACAAATAGTCTAATACACATAAGTACTAATAGCTAATGAGAACCACGCTGCTTACGCAAACGCTCAGTGATACGTTCACGCAACCATCTCGAAAAAGCAAGATTTTTGGCGCGAGGAGAGATGTCGTCCCTTGCAAGGACTGCATGAAGAGAACTCTCGGTCTCACTAGCTACCGGTGCTGGATGAATAGAACTTCCGGTCTCACTAGCAACCAGTGCCACTTCCTCCTCAACTGTAGGAGGAGCCACCTCAGCATTCATTATTTTCTTCAAACGACGTGCCGCTCCTCGGGTCATGGGTGCCATCTGGTAAGTATATGTAACAGAATGTAAAAGAATGTAACAGCTCAAAATACAGTTGGTACTAACCTCAATAGAACAAACACTCTCACAGCTCAAAATACTAACACATGCTCACGCCTTACTCTTGTGACACTCCCTTTCAAACATAAACACACACCTATATGTTCCCTTACACATGTTGCCATGTTACCTTTAAAAATAGGAAACCCTAGTTGTCTATAATAAGACACAATTCACCAAAGGAATCAGTGAGCTAACATGAAGCCTATTCTAATTAAGCCATCCTGCAGTAAACACAAACTAGAACATGTGGGGATCATTATAACTCATCAAAAGGAATCAGTTCAATTCAGTTCAAGGAAGAACAGCAAACCAAATTCCTGAGTTTTCATCAAACCAATTTAAATCGAACCCCATGTCCAATATCCTATTCTCAAATCACAAGCCTAATCAGAAATGAAAAAAAAGAAATTAACAGGTACTAACACATGTGTTACAACCAATGATAACTGAACAACAATTAGAAATCAAAAAAATTTGGAATTGAAGTTCAGGGGACAATCAAAACTGATTCATGAGTATCAGTCAACCCATTGAAACCAACTCGAGTCCAAATTCCATTCCCATATCATAAAACTTAATTTAATAAGTAAAGATCAATCTATCATAGGCTAATACACATGTAGGAGTAATATTGGTACTTAAAACATTAGTTAGAATCAGATTAACAGGATTGACATAGGAAAAACTTGAAACGTATCATGTATCAGTCATGTAAAGTCAACCCACATATGTTCGAATCCCATATCACAGCAACGACCCATTCTCAATGTAAATATCAACTAACATAGATTAACAACATGTCTAGGAATCAAATCTAGCATTTAAATCACAATTTAAACCATTTAAACTAGGAATAAATCTGTGTCTGTGTGTGTGCATGTGTGTGTGCCCGTGTCCATGTGTGTATGTGTGTCTGTGTCTGTGTCTGTGTGTGTGTGTGTGTGTCAGTGTCCGTGTGTGTCCGTGTGTGTATGTGTGTGTGTCTGTGTCTGTGTCTGTGTCTGTATGTGTGTGTGTGTCCGTGTCCGTGTGTGTCCGTGTGTGTGTGTGTCCGTGTCCGTGTGTGTCCGTGTGTGTGTGTGTGTCCGTAGGAGAGGAGGAGGAAGGAGAGGAGTTAGGTTAGGGTTTACCAGAGGAAGAGGAGGAGGAGGTCGGATTGGGGGAGGAGGAGCTCGAGGAGGAGGATCTCGAGGAGGAGGAGCTCGCCGGAGGGGGAGGGAGTCGCCGGGGGGGAGGGGGTCGCCGGGGGGGGAGGGCAATGACAGAGGGGGAGGGAGTCGCCGGGGGGGGATAAGGTGGGGGGGAAATTAAATTTTTTCGGGGTTTTCGAGTGAGAGTGAGGGGGAAAGAAGGCAGCGGCGTGCCCTTAGTAAAATAACTTAGCGACGTAACTTGTTGACGTCGCTAAACGTCGCAAACATGGCGACATATACTTATAATATGTCGCTGAACGTCGCTATTCAGCGACGTAGTATACTCCTGTCGCAGAACGTTGCTAGCCAGCGACGTTTTGCGACGTGTTTTTAAAGAAGTCGCTACTGGCGACGTAATTTCTTGCCGTCGCTACATTACGTCGCTATTTGATGATATTTTAGTAGTGGTGTGTGCACCCAATGCAACACGGATATATGTGCATGCCCGTGGCTAGGAACCTGCTCAAGCGTGTGTCTGCCCATTTGAAGATGTATATGAGTTATGGTAGGTCGATAAAGAATCTCATTAGACCTTAATCAATATACAATCGACTTAATCTCAATTTAGGTATCAATATTTGTTTCAACAAAAAAAGAGCTTATAGCTAAAAAAAATTTCCCCTTAGCAATACAATATGACATGGCTAGTATGTTGCAAATATCGGATTCTACACAACGTCAGTGTCACTGATACAACACTATAACGACTCCACCATCTTGCGTCGCTAATATTTACGAGCTGGATCTAATTCAAAAGTAGTTAAATTTCACAAATTGAATATTGCGCAAAATAAAATACCCACAAACTAAAAAAATTACAATTATCCTTAAAGTAAATGGAATATATCTATGAGAGACAAATAACTACTTTACATTTATTCGAAAATAACACACAAAAAATCAATATGTAAATATAATTCAAAAAATTTACTGTAGCAAAATAAACTTTATATTAGTTTTCCACAACGAAAGAGGTTGTAGAAATTTAAATACAACGAAAGATTCCACCATCTAGGATGGCAGAAAAATATATATTGTGATTTCCGCCAACTCTGTTGGCGGAAAGTTGAGTTTTTGGTTGTTTTTTTCGAGAATGGTTTGTTTGTTTTAGTTGGCTTGGTTTGGTTTAGTGGTTTTGATTTCAGTTGGCTGGTCTGTTTTGGTTTGTTTAAAATATATTTGTTTGGCTTGGTTTGATTTGTTTTATAATGGTTATATTTTTTCAACCGATCCATATTGGTTGGGAACTCATTATATTTTTACAACGACAATACTTTTACAACAACTATTTACTTTTTTAACGACTAATTGTATCAAATATTATATATATATATATATATATATATATATATATATATATATATATATATATATATATATATATATATATATTTATATAAGACATTCAGTGAACCGAACCGAATCAGCTAAATTCTAACTCACTTGGCGGAAAAAACAAATATAATTTTTTTTAAAGTTCTCGATGAACCAAACTGCGTTGAACTGCGTCGAACCGCACCCTGAATCGGGCATTGCTAAATTTTCGCCAACTATACTGGTAGAATTTTTTATTTTTTTTGCTTTCCAAATTCTGCCATCTGCAATGGCGAGAAGTTTCTTTCCAACAATTTTTTTAAATTCTTTTGTTTAGTATAATTTATGCAAAATTTATTTTACTACAGTAATTTTTTCGAACTGGAAATTGCTGAGAAACCCAATTTCGGGGTTACTTTTTATGAAAAATCCACCCGCAGGATGGGTTTTATGAAATGCCCAGAATTATATATTTCCACGTTAACTATTCCAAGATTCCCTTTAGATGCTCTGTATTTACAAAATTAATACCATAACAACCCCTCCGCATAAACTCAGATTTGGATTGCGATTCTCGTCGTCTTCTTCTTCTTCTTCTTCTTCTTCTTCTTCTTCTTCACGAGAGATCTGAATTCCATTGCTCTCATCTTCAGCAGAGATCGCAAAGATCGTTCGTAGTTCACCGTGATTTTTTTTAGTCGAATTCCGATCATCGCTCATCATCTTCTTCTTCTTCTTTTCCGACAATTAGGTCAATTATGGAGAGAAGATCTTCTTCTTCTTTTTCATAAGAGTTAGCATCGTTTTGAAATAAGAACGAAAACTCTTGAATCTTTATTCATGTCAAATTTCTTTCCACAAAATAAAAAAATAGAAAATTAGGTTTCTGTCAACTGTTCTCCGTCGATATAACACGAAGAATAGTCATTCTCCTGCATTTTAACAAGAAAAATGTCATTCTCCGTGTAAATTAATACGGAGAATGCCATTCTCCGTTTTACTAACACGAACAATGGCATTCTCCTGTGTTTTAACATTTGAATGGTCATTCTCCGTGTAAATTAAGACGGAGAATGCCATTCTTCGTGTTACTAACACAGAGAATGGTCATTCTCCGTGTAAATTAAGACGGAGCGTGTTAGTCCGTGTTACTAACACGGAGAATGGACACCCTCATGCGAAATTAACATTCTTCGTGTTCTAACACGGAGAATGGCCATTTTTCTGTCTTTTATGGTCAATTGAAACTTTGGAGGGCCATAACTTTTGACTGGGAGGTCGAAACGAGGTCCGGTTTGTCGTAAAATGAGCGTATCTTTGAGGAGCCTGAGATTAACAGCTTCTTCATTAGTCGGCCTTCCGAAATTTTAGAATCGCAAAAAATGATGTTTGGACCCCCGTTTTAGCACTTTTGCCGTTTGTCTCGGCCTTTCCGAAATTTTTCGACGAATTTGTGAAGATTTTTGAGGAGAAAACATAGATTCGAAAGTGAGCAGCGTATGGAAGAAGATGATGTATCGAAACATTTTTTTTAAGAGTAGTTTCGTGGGTATTTTCAATAAATTAGAAGGATGGACAAAAAGGTCATTCAGAACCCTTTTTATATATTTTTTGCTAATTCTGGACACGCGATAAAATGTTATTGCACAGTAAGTTTTTCATAAAACCTTTTCGTTTTTTTGGACATTTTATAAATTTTTCCTTTTTCGAATATAATTTTACGAACGAAACATCACCTCGAGAAATAATAAACATCTCCAAACAATAATAAACAAATAAAAAAAGTGCAATTGTAAAAACTCCCACATCATATCAGATTCCCAAATTGACGGGCGCTCGTACGGTTTCCCTCTCTTTGTTAAAGTGACGCACGCGCCTCCGCGACGTGAAATTTAACAGAACCAATCAAATCCCGCCACGTACACAAACCACGCTGAGTTCGAAAAGCCGTCTAGATTCATCGAACCTAGACCCCTGTCCCTTCTAGTGGCCATTATTTAAGCTCAACCGAGAGAAGAGGAAGAAAGTACACACTATAATTTCGTCAAAGTAGCAAGGGCTTATTTGCAAAAAAAATTATGGCGTCGGCCATTGCCATTTCCGGCAACGCCCTCTCCTCCCGTTCCCTCCCCCTCAAAGAATTCCGAGGTACAATTTCTCATCCAGACTCCTCTGTTTTTGCATTATTTGCATCAAAACCCCATTTCTTAAATTTTTTTCTCTTGATTTTGTTTAGCGGCGCAAATTGGGCCGGTGGTGCAAGTATCGACCGGAAGACGCTCCAGGAGATGGGCGGTGCGGGCTGTCGAGCCCACCAGGATGGCCCCGGCGGCGGCGACGGCAGAGCCGCCGGTGGCGGAGGCGGATTATGAAAAGCTGGCGGCGGAGCTCGAGAGGGCTTCGCCGCTCGAGATCATGGACCGGGCGCTGGATATGTTCGGCGACGGCATCGCCATCGCTTTCAGGTGAATCAATATTCTCTCTTCATCTCGTAAGCCGCTTTTTTTTTTTGGTAAGCTTTTGTCGTAAGCTAGTCATTTCGATGATTATGTATCAAAATAACTTCACAAGTTGTTGTTTGTAAAACATATTTTGGTCTCATATAATATATGTTCAATATTAGGGTTCGAGTCTCCAAAATGTACGAGTTTGAGTCTTAAAATTACTGTTTACGTAGGCAAATGAACGGTAATTTTAAGGTCGAAATATTAACGTCAAATAATTTTGGAAAACCCAAACCCTAAAGAGCTTCTATTACTAAATATCCCTTTTATTTAAATTACAAGACATTTTAGGAGGTTGAAGTAATAGACTTTCATAAAATTGAGTCAATTTGAGTTTTAGTTAAAAATTGACTTTTGTTTTGTTTGAGTCCATTTGAGTTTTAGTAACTTCCCTTTGAGGAGTTAAAAGTCGACTTCTGTTTTGATTTATTTTGAAAACTTGACTAATTAACGTTTAGACCCTGAATTTTATACTAACTTAGAGTTGTTTTAGCCATGACACTTTCCAATTGGATAGTTTAAACCCTAGAATTTTAAATTTTATTTTGCATGTGTTGGTTGTTGTCCATGTATTCATGTTGAGGGTACCAAAAATAAAAATTCAGGATTTAATTTTGGTTTCATCTTTCCCATTATACCCTCTTATAATTTTTATTTTACTCTATTTTCTAGCATGGGTTGGTTGTTGCCCTTGTATTAATGTTCAGGGTATATTGGAAAAATAAGGAAATCCAAAATAAAAATTCGGGATCCAAGTTTTCCAATTGGACATGTCATGTCAAGTCTTAGACAGTATAAACTTCAGAGTGAACGCTAATTAGTCTTTATTTTTATTTTCGAATCTTGGAATAGTAGTTTGGGGATGTGTTTTTATTTGTATGTATTTGTAACAAATTTACTAAATTTATTGAATTTACTGTTAATTGTTACCATATAGATGTCTGCGTCACGTACAAGTCCATGGTTAGAAGATTTCATTTTTGGAAATCTTGGCAGATTAGTAGTGGGCTGTATCGACAGAGATTCTTGGGATACCTGTTGCCACTAAAATATTTTAATAGCTAATTGTCAATTAGACATAATACTTGTAAAATATTTACATAGTTATTAACCAATTAGGTTCAAGGGAAATAGTTGGTTCTTTGAGAAGTGAGATCATTGTGCACTTTTATACAACCAAATGGTGGATGAACTTGAATAACCTAAGCTAAACCCAGGATAATTTCAGTTCTATCCGATTAATGAAAAGTCGACATCTTTGAGACATTGACATCACGAGAAGTACACTATTTTGTTAAGGGTCTGTTTCGTAACGGTATTTTCACCGGTTCTAGGGTGTTTTTGAATACCGGTTCTAGGGTGTTTTTGAACCGACAGTATTTTTTTGAGGCATTGGTTTTGGTCGGCTCAAAACCCCCCGGTGTAATGTAATTTTGGTTGACTTTATAAACACTCAAAATCGGTGGGTTTTGAGGGATTTTATTATTTTATTCCATTTATATCCTCCCCAAAATTATATAATTATAACTACTAATACCCTTCCATATTTTATTTTATTCGTGTAAAAAACTTTCAGAACCGCTCGTTAGTGAATTACCAAACATTGATTGGACTGATTAAAGAGCTGCTACTTAAAAACCACCCAAAACCGGATCCCTCATAATACCTCATAACCGGTACTCGAAAAATATCTCATAACCGCTACCCCTATAATTGCCAAGCATACCCTAAGTGAAATGCTCACTCCACTATTTTGTTAAAACATAAATAAAAATCCAGTATTGTGTTAAATTAAAATAAAAGTCCGCTATAGACCTAATTTGAAAAATCTCGGAATTTATGTACATATTATGCAAAAGGCAGGAGCTTACTAATGACTTATTTGTTAATTACTAAACCATGGTTGGACGAATTATGACTTAATTTATTTATAAACTAGTCTAATAATAGACCGTTCATCGAGTTTAAATGAGTAGATCTCTTTGTATCTTGGCTTGGCTTCTTTGACAATCCACCTCAAATTTTGTTTTTTTTTAATTTTTAGATATAAGTGTGTAGGAAAAAAAGGTGGCTCAGAATAAAAAAAATCGAAGGAGACTTTGGACTTCAATATCTAGGTCAAAACAATTAACAGATTGATTGGGTGATGTTCTCTTGATGTATTCTAATCCAGATTGACTGTTAGTAGAGTATCAGGAAACACATAACCCCCTTGAAATTCCAAAACCATTTCTGTGCAGATTCTGAATTTCTATAGTGCAGCTTGTGTTTCATATATGGTGTTTCTTTCCAACTCTTTTTTTTCCAGATGAGTTGTATGAAATTTTTATACTAATTTTTTTGGGCTCTCATGACCCGTGGGCCCATATTTATTTTTATACTAATTTTTTTGGGCCCTCAATACCCGTGGGCCCATGGTAAATACTGATAATTTTATACTAATTTTTTAAGTCAAATCAATTAACAAATTTATTGGGTGATGTTCTCTTGATGTCTTCTAATCCAGATTGACTGTTAGTAGACACAACCCCCTTGAAATTCCAAAACCATTTCTGCGCAGATTCTGAATTTCTATAGTGCAGTTTGTGTTTCATTTATGGTGTTTCTTTCCAACTCTTTTTTTCCAGATGAGTTGTATGAAATTAACAAGTAAATTTCCGTTTCTTGCTTCGTGCAGTGGAGCGGAGGATGTTGCACTAATAGAGTATGCCAAGTTAACCGGTCGGCCTTTCAGGGTCTTCAGTCTTGACACAGGAAGGCTAAACCCTGAGACATACAAATTCTTTGATACTGTGGAGAAGCGCTATGACATTCACATTGAGTACATGTTCCCGGAAGCAGATGAAGTCCAGGCTCTCGTGAGGAGCAAGGGCCTCTTCTCCTTCTACGAGGATGGGCACCAAGAATGCTGCCGGGTCCGTAAGGTCAGGCCACTGAGGAAGGCCCTCAGAGGCCTCAAGGCTTGGATCACAGGTCAACGGAAGGATCAGTCCCCCGGCACCAGAGCCCACATCCCAATAGTCCAAGTCGATCCTTCTTTTGAAGGGGTTGGTGGTGGTCCTGGAAGCTTGATAAAGTGGAACCCTGTTGCTAATGTTGATGGCAAGGACGTCTGGAACTTTCTTAGGACCATGGATGTCCCAGTGAACTCTCTCCACTCGCAGGGCTATGTGTCGATCGGTTGTGAACCTTGCACTAGGCCGATCTTGCCAGGCCAGCACGAGAGAGAAGGAAGGTGGTGGTGGGAGGATGCGAAGGCCAAGGAGTGCGGGCTTCACAAGGGCAACATTTCACAGGAAGCACAGAAGGCAGGCGTTAACGGAAATGGAACCACTTCCATCAATTCGGTGAATGGAACGCACGACATCTTCGAGTCTCAGGCTATTGTCAACCTCACCAGGCCCGGGATTGAGAACTTGCTAAAGCTGGAGAACAGGAAAGAGGCCTGGCTGGTTGTCCTCTATGCGCCTTGGTGCCGTTTTTGTCAAGCGATGGAGGGTTCCTACATCGAGTTGGCCAAGAAACTCTCGGGTTCTGGAATTAAGGTAGGGAAATTCCAGGCTGATGGTGATCGGAAGCCATTTGCGCAGCAAGAGTTACAACTTGGAAGCTTCCCTACGATACTCTTCTTCCCCAAGCATGCCTCTAGGCCGATCAAGTACCCTTCGGAGAAGAGGGACATGGATTCTCTGCTAGAATTCATAAGTTTCCTCCAATGATGGACCAAATGGCCTATTGGGATCTGGTGGGATGTTGTACTGTGTTCTCGAGAGACGAGTTCCCCTATCTACTTCATTTCTCTCCTTTGGAAGGAGAGAGCAACTTTGCGGTGCCTGTGGTTTTAGCTTGTATCCATGTCATGGTAAGCAGCTGAGGATGTTTATGCAAATCATCCTCACGAGTAATTTTCTACTTTTTTGTTTCTTAGTTTTGTAGTTGTGTATCTCTATATATCTTCATAGTTTTCTAGTGTTAGTAAGAACAATTGTTCTGTGCCCCCATTTTTCGCTATCGTCTCTTTCTACATAATTTCATGTCATGGCAGAGATGATATAATTGTTTGCAGTCCAATAATACTGCTCAATGTGTACATTGTTCAGGATCCAACCTGAAATCAATGCAAGTGAAATCTCTGTTGTCAATAGGTTTTGTGCTTGCATTCTGGGCAGTTTCCCCAAATAAAATCGAAGTATGTCTTGATCATGTCCACAGACATTTTGCGTTGGGGAGGCTCGTGGCACTCGGACATCCTTTATTGACCTACGGCACGAATAATGCGTATATATAAGTTTCTAGGGTATGACTATTAGGTGGTATGCTTCCTCTTCTTCAGTCAGCACCACAAAGTAACAGGCTGAAACCTCCCTTATATTATATTGTCTGTAGTCTTAAAAAATGCTGAACAGTATCTGTACAGAGTTGGTCCCTTGTTGATCCACTCTTACACCATATAACGCGGTTCCTTTTTGGTACTTAGGAACACTAACCCTCGAGAGTATCTATTGCTTACTGATACTGATCATTTTCATGCCAGTTTGAGTATGTACTGAGACAAAGCAGTAACTCTTGCAAATCCTTCCAGAATCACTGTTCTATGTATCATATTCACCTACTTTGCATTGTAGGACAATAAAGAGAATGTATCACATAGACAAGAGGATAATAAGTAAATGTATGAATTAATAATAAAATAAATTATTTACGTATGGCGCTCCATTGGATCATACTGTCTGTCTTTGCCTATTAGGCCTCTTTGCTGGATTAGGGGGGTTTGCAAAATCTAGACGACGCACATATATTTTGTTGTCTAGGAACATCAGGTCAGAATATAGATTTTCTCCGGTAGGAGCAACAGTGGACATAGCAGCAGGTGTAGATGCAGAGGGAATACCAGAAGATGGAGTCGCTTCGCCTACTAATGAAGGAGTAGACTGTGGGAACAAACCATCATTGGTCATAATGATGTCGTTCTCACTAACTCCTCTACAATCTGTATTTGGAGTCTTTGGGGGAGGTCGGGATGTGCCTTATCGAAAATGGGACCGTCGACCTTGGGAAGACATCGATAGATCTGTAGGATAATAAATAATGGTCTGATGATACTAATTTTAGTGGTGTCTTGATAAATAATATTGTCCTAAAATAGATTTAATATTCTAATCTAAAGCATATATCTTACGTATATATTAATCTACATATATATTTATCTTCATCTTTCGAATCATCTTCATCTTCTCCTTCATCTTGTGAATCATCTTCTATTTCCTCATTTTTACTTTCACCTTCATCTTTATCTTCCATTTTTTCTTCCTTGTTCGATACCTCCATATCATCCTTCCTCTTATACATGAAGTAAATCATATATTTCATCAACTCTAGCTATCATCTTCTATCACTACCAAAATATGTCCATTTACCGACGGCCACATCCGTCGCCAATCAGTATTAGCGACCGATCACTGACAGATCTTGGTCAAAATAATCCGTCGACAATCAGCTCGTCGCAAATAATGATCCATCGCTAAGTAGTCGAAGAGCGACGGAATAGCGACGACTTTTCGTCTTCACAATACGATGCATTAGCGACGACTTTCCGACGGACTTTCGTCCATTTCAAGTATTAAATACTTAATTGTGTAGACGCTAGCGACGGATAGTCCGTCGGTAAACCGTCGTAATAGTGTATCAGAGGGTATCGTTTCGTCGCTAGACCGTCGATCGCCGTCGCTAACAAAGGACGGATTAGCGACGGAATACTAACGGATTATCCGTCGACCATGTTCTGGAAATGCTTGACATTTCCAGAACCTTGGCGACGGATAAATCGTCGCTACTCCGTCGCTACGCCGTCGAAAGAGCGACTGATTAGTGGCTGATTATCCGTCGCCATGGTTCTGGAAATGTCAAGCATTTTCAGAACCTTGTCAACGGATTGTCTGTCGCTACGCCGTCGAGAGAGCGACTGATTAGTGGCTGATTATCCGTCGCCTTGGCGACGGATTGTCCGTCGCTATTCCGTCGAATTATATACCACCAGAACCATGCCGACGGATATTCCGTCGACCACCCGTCGCTACCTGAAAACAGAGGCGACGGATTGTCCGTCGCTATTCCGTCGAATTATATACCACCAGAACCATGCCGACGGATATTTCGTCGACCACCCGTCGCTACATGGAAACAGTTTCAAATCTCCAGTTAGCGACGAAAATTTTGTCGAAAATTAGTCGAAAACTGGAAATATCCGTCGCTAAACGGTCACTACTCCGTCGTTAACTGAGATTTTTTTGAAAAAAATTGTAGCACTTTCCATGTTCACAAAAATATGCATAAACCAAACCAGTATATAATGCACACCAATTATCTAACAATCACATAGACCAAATATATAATGCACACCAATTATCCAAGAATCACATAGACCAAATATGCACATACGAATTTAATGCACACCAAATATCCAAGAATCACATAGACCAAAAAAAATTAATATAAAATAGACATCAATTATCCTGAAGAGTAACCTAATATTCGTCGTTATAATCCGATCATAGCACAAATAATCCAAAATTCCCACAAATATTCCAAATTTTCTTAATTACAATATTTTAAGGAGGAGGAGGAGTTCGATTGTCTGGTGGTTGTAATCCCTGCTGCGACCGACGAATATACTCCTCCACTAGGTACGGCGGCAAGTCGTCGTAGACACTGCTCGGAAGTCGGCGTAGCTGCTCTGGCAACATGAGATCCAGGAGTGCCGTCACAGTCGGAGGCGGTGCCAGAGGGGCATCAGGGTTGAACGAAAGATGACCCACGGAAGAAGGACCGACACCAGCAGTCGACGGATCGGCACCAGTTGAAGACGGACCGACACTAGCAGCAGACGGACCGGCAACAGCAGACGGAGGCGGAAAGTACGTGGCAAATTACTCCCGCAAGGACGACACCGCCTCGTGCAGCTGCGTAAGCTGCGACCTAACATCATCGTCTGCCGGGGCCGCGGGAGGAGGCGGTGTCAGTGGAAATCTCTGCGTCGCCATGTGCAACGGCCCTAGGGAACCGACTCCGTACAGGAGCCCTTTCTTAAAGCCGCCGACGGTATCTACGAACAAGTCGTTGCGAGCGACCAAAGAAGAGGACGTCCGGGCGGGCGTCGTTTCACCGACATCCTCGGTGTCAGTTAACTGAGCCAGACTAAGGGCCTCACGATACGCAGCCTATCAAATGAATGTGTTTATATTATAAGATTTACCTAAGTTATAATCTAAATCCTATGTTTCACTAAGTTAAGTATGAATCCTAAGTTTACCTAAGTTATAGTCCGAATACTTTTAATTCTAACGTAAATCTCATAAACATAAGTACTTACATCAGTCTCCTTGGCCCACTCGTCGACGGAGCTCCCGTCCTTCCGTCTTTTGTGCGTATGCTGGAACACGTCGTACATGGTGACCGATTCTGGCGCCCTTCCCTCCTTCACTGCCCGTTGGGCCTGCATACAAAATTTCTGTAGAACTTAATTAACTCCGTATATTAATAATAGCTAATTCGATAGTGAAATAAATTTACGGTATCTTACCAGATCTGCAAGCGTCGCTGCGTGGGGCCTTGATCCCCCCGTATGAAGCCCTGCGGCCTGTCGGTTCGCCTTCGCCTTCTCCGATTTCTCCTTGTACGCAGGAGTATCCATCATACCTAAGAGATCCTCATAATACTCCTGTCGGATCCAATTCGGCCTCGTATGCCCCATTTTCAGGTCATGAATCATATCCCGTATCTTTTTCGAGGCAGCGCTTCTGTAGGTCCTGCGGATCGCGTTCTCGCGATGGGGGGGCCACCAGTACGTCGTCTAACATAGAAATTCAATTATCACGTAATTTAAAAAATGATTGATTAAAGAGTAACTAATAATTAACCAGAAGATATAGATATATACCCTCAACTCGTCGAGCCAGGCGTACTTCAAGTTTGGGGGCACCGACGAAAAGTTGAGGTAGGGACCATGGAAGTTAGCCCTGATAATTTCTCCAAGAGCCCTGGCAACATTAAACGGAAAAAACCTACAAAGAAGAAACGACTGGATTATTAACTTGAATAAATGAAAGAAATTTAATAAATTATCTTAAATTTACTTACGAGGTCCCCGCGGGCCATAGCTCTCGTCGGAACTCGCCTCACGGCTCTCTGGTGTCGTCGGAGGATCCGCGGGTCCGCGCATGTACTCCCCAGTAACCGAATGGAACCGAGTATGGGGGTACTCCGGGGCCCACTGTGCAGTAACTGGGGGATCCACTGGTGGATCCGCTACTGGTGGGTCCGATAACGGAACGGATCCGCTAGCAGATCCGGACTCATGCCTCGATGAAGTGGTCGATCGACGGCGGGATGCATCTGTGCCCGGGGTACTCTCCGGATCGGGGTCGCTGGATGGGGTCACATCCCGGGAAGATTTAATGCGACCAGGACCACTAGCACCACTATGACCACGACCACCACTACCACGACCACCACCTCCACGACCACCACCAGCACCACGACCACGGCCAGCCATCATGACCTGTAAATAGAACACATAAACATAATTAACAATATAAAGGTGTAAATGAATATAAAATTCTAAACTAAAATATACATACCACCAGTAGGGAGACGAGTGCCGCCGCGACGAAAAAGACTAGGAGTCTCATTTGCAATACGTAAATAATCGAATGAAAAAAAACATGAATTCACGTAATTGCTTTTATGAGGTCAAACTTAATTCATGTAATTGAAAGTGTTTTTAATATACAACAATATTTAACCTAATCATCGTCTTCGTTCTCATCCTCGGCCTCGTCTTCATCATCATCCTCCTCCTCATCCTCATCCTCATCCTCATCCTTATCTTTATCGTCAATTTCATCTGTATCATCATCCCCATCAAATTCGTCTTCTTCTTCTTCTTCTTCTTCTTCTTCTTCTTCTTCGTCTTCTTCTTCTTCTTCTTCTTCTGCCTCAATATTTGGGACAAGACGTCTCTTTCTCCCCTGGTTGACAGCTAAGTCTTGTGTATCAACCTCTTCCTCCTTTCTATTTTCCTTAACAATATCTTCAATATCCATTGTATCCGAGTGTTGTCCCAATATTGGAACTTTTCGATCTGGTCCTCTTGGTATGCTGGGTCTCCAACGTTGAATGTATTTCTAGATTTAATCTTGCATACTGTCCACCAGTCAAATCGATCTCTACGACGCCTTGGGTAGCTTGTATAGTAGACTTGAACAGCCTGATTTGCTATCGCAAATGTATCGGACCCTCTATACCTCATGCGATGATTTATATCGACAAATCCAAATTGTTTATCGATTCTCCACCCGATATTTGGTGTCGTATCGAACCACTCACATTTGAACATCACAATATACATATCATATGGGCCAGTATATTGTAAATCTACAATATCCCGAAGCACTCCATAATAGTCAAAGTCTGGCTCGTCGTCATAGATGGTACCTCTTATGCAAACACCGGAATCCTTGGTACTGATGCCGTCATTGATAAATTCGACATTTATAGCATTCTGAGTTGACTTAAACCTGAAGCCATTAACGACATAGCCTGGCCAAGTCTTTATTTGCTTCTTCGGTCCCAATGCCAGATAACGAACACTCTCATGAGTGAGTGTTCTTTCAGGCAATAAAACCTGTAAATAAATATTTATAACTTAAATGTTTTAGATTATATATTTATAATCTCAATTATAATCTCAGTTACTTACGTATTTGTGAAACAATGACGGAAATATACAATCAACCTCTCTTTGAAGTCCCTCATCGGTAATATCGGGTGTCCTTATTTTGACTTCATCTCTAAATATACTATTAGAAAAAATAAGAATATATAAGTGTAGTCACTTACTTCATCAAATTAGAGATTATAACGAGTGCAAGTGTACTGCTTACTTCTCCAAATCTCTCACTTCTTGTATGTCACAGTTTAACAAGATATATCGGTGAGCGGCATCATACTCGTCGTCTGTCAACCACCGTCTTTTACTACCCCCAACAGGCTTGCCCCTTACATTGAATATACCTCCATCCTCAACGTCCTCGTCATTCCTTTGAGGTCTATTTCGATTTGTCTTAACATGAGTATCGAAATAAATAGAGCAGAAGTTTGACACCTCTTCGATAAGATAGGCTTCGTATATCGAAGCTTCTATATGAGCCTTATTGCCAACTTTCTTCTTTAGATGGTGTAGGTATCTAGAGAGTCAAATTATCTTGAGAATTAAGAATAAAATTTAAAATCTACTGAAATTCAACTTAATTATATCGATTTTTATGTACCTTTCAAATGGGTACATCCATCGATAATGAACAGATGCACCGACAGGGACTTCGTATGCTAGATGAATCGGTAGATGCTCCATGCTGTCGAAGAAGCCAGAAGAAAATATTTTCCCCAACTTGCAAATTGTTAAGATAATCTTCTCCTCAAGTTCAACCATGTGTTGCACAGTCAACTTAGTTGAACAAATATCCCTAAAGAATATATATAGTTCGGCCAACGGAACCCATACAGCAGAAGGCAACAACTCTTTCAAAGCAATGGGCAGTAATCTTTCCATAAACACGTGGCAGTCATGACTCTTCATTCCCGTTAGCTTGCGTTCATTGAGATTAACGCATCTAGACAAATTCGACACATAGCCGTCGGGAAATCTTAAAGTAGATACCCACTTGCAGATTATTAATCTATCTTCCTTGCTCAATGTGTATTATACTATCGGCTTACTTAATTGTCCAGCAGCTCCCCTTTTATATCAAGTTCAGATAAGGACGCTTGCATATCTCGGCAATGTCTTGTCTTGATTTTGGATTGTCCTTCGTCTTTCCTTTAATATCCATGACGGTATTAAAGACATTATCGAACACATTCTTTTCGATATGTATAACATCAAGATTATGCCTTATAAGATTATCTTTCCAATAAGGCAAGTCCCAAAAGATACTCCGTTTGGTCCAGTTATTGCTTTGTTCGAATCCATCGACACGATTGTTCGATGGATCTTCCATTACAGTGGACAAGTCCTTTACATCTTCCCAAATATCGTATCCCGACAATCTGGCAGGCGGATGAAAAAATTCTTATTTTTTAGCTCTGAGTGCGTCCTTGTTCTTTCTCCAAGGATGACTCGCGGGCAGAAATTGACGATGACAATCAAAGAAAGAAGTTTTTCCTCCATGCTTAAGGCGGAACGCCTTACTATTTCCTATGCATATCGGACAAGACATGGTACCGTGAGTACTCCATCCCGACAGCATACCGTATGCGGGAAAATCATTGATTGTCCATATCAGTGAAGCTCTCATCTGAAAGTTCTGTTTCTTGGAAATATCATAGGTCACGACACCGATCTCCCACAGCTGTTTCAGCTCATCCACCAACGGCTGTAAATATATATCGATATTCTTCGTCGGATTTTTGGGACCCGGTATGATAGCTGTCAAGAACATATAAGGAGTCTTCATACACATCCATGGTGGCAGATTGTAAGGGGTCAGAATGACCGGCTAGCAGGAGTATTGAGATCCTGACTGCCCGAAAGGGGCGAAGCCATCCGAACATAGCCCCAGACGTATATTTCTAGGCTCTGCAGCAAAATTTGGATGACGCAAATCGAAATATTTCTATGCCTCTCCATCCGAAGGATGTGACAATTCTCCATCATCCTTTGTGCGTTCTTCATTGTGCCACGTCATGTGTTCTGCTGTATTCTGAGACATATACATCCTCTGCAAGCGCTTCGTGATCGACAAGTAATGCATATACTTGTAAGGACGTCGTTTTCTAGTTGACTTTCATTATTCCCTGACTGGCTTGTAACGATCCGCATTACAAAAGCTGCAACTTTCTATATCCTCGTTCTCCTTGTAGTACAACATGCAGCCGTTGCGACAAAAATCTATCTTCTCGTACCCCAGTCCCAGTTGTCGGACCATCATCTTCGACTTGTAGAAGTTTTTTAGAAGATCTTTTGATTCTTTCGGTAACACCTCCTTGATTAGTTGTATAATCCAATCATAGCAAGTTTGTGGCAAGTTAAAATCGGACTTTATGTTCAACAACTCCATCGTCACTGACAGTACGAAATGTGGCTCACAACCAGGATATAAAGAAGTTTCAGGATCATGAAATATATCATAGAACTCCTTCGCCTCGGGATTAGGATCCTCCGGATCAAAATTAGGCCCTGCCGCGTCGTACACCATATCTCGTACAAGGTTCTGCAGGTCTCCATAATCAACAGAGCATTCGTCGTCTTCGACGACAAAATCCGTTGCAACATTATCATCAAAAGCATAAGTAGCAGCATTCGCAACCTGTCTTTTCGTATATTGTTCACCTTGCGATGACCACATGCCGTAATCACGTACGAAACCCTTACGGGTCAAATGATCTTTTACACTCACCACTTCTTTGTAACGTCTATTACGACATGGACACTTGATTTTGTTACCGTCCATATACTGAGCTTTGCTCATGGCATACTTAAGAAACACTTCCACGCCTGCCTGAAAATCGTCACTCACACCTATTCTGCTCTTGTGTTGTCGTTTGTACATCTATGTACGATCAACGAAATAATGATCCATCACAGTTTGGATGTAAAAATTTGTATCGTAAGACAAACTAAACAGAATTAGTATATAATCATGTAACTGGTGGATCCGCTAGTATGTAGGCCGGATGTACTTAGTATCGACCGCATCAGACTTGTATCGGTCTATAGGTTTGGTATAGGCCGTATCAAATTGGTATTGAGCTTAGCGAATTGGTATCGTCCTATCCAATATGTATCGGCCGTATAGATAGGATTCGTACCGGCCGGTACGAATCCTAGCTATACGGCCGATACATATCGGATAAGACGATACCAATTCGCTAAGGTCAATATCATCCGATACGACCTATACCAAACCGATATACCGATACTAATCTGCTACGATCGATACTAAGTACATACGGATACCGATAGTTCGATATCGATACCGATAGTTTGATACCGATACCGATAGTGCGATACCGATACCGATAGTCCGATACCGATAGTGCGATACCGATACCGATACCGATAGTCCGATAGTTCGATACCGATACCGATAGTTCGATACCGATACCAATAGTCCGATAGTCCGATACTACCGATATAGCCGATACCAATACTCATAGGAAAAGTCCAATACCGATTCCGATACCGATACTTTGAACCTTGATATATATATATATATATATATATATATATATATATATATATATATATATATAAAGCAATAAACTTTCTCATCCTATTTCTTAAACTAGGATTTGTCATATTGCATTTTCTTTAAAGTATAGGCCGATACCGATCCGATACGGCCGATACCGATACGGTTTGGCATGTTCCGATCCGATACCGACCGATACCAAATATTGACCGATGCCGACATTGGGGGTCTTTGTTAGTTAGATATTACATATGTTAGAGTTATTTAGAAAATATATGTTGGTATCCTACTACTAGTTAGTATATTGGGATAAGGATAATAGAAGTATAAGATAGTCGGTTAGATGGTTAGTAATACGTTAGTGTCTAGAATGAGGTTAGTAGATATAAGTTAGATAGCTTATATGTTAGATGGTAGTGTATTACAGTGTGTATTTTGATATGATAGCTTAGAGTTTAGATAGATATATATTGGATATGTATAGTATCTTAGTTTTAGAGATTAAGTTAGATATTCATATATTAGAGTTAAGATACTTGGTAACTTGAGATACCAAGTAGTATATTAGAATATGTTGGTTAGTTAGAGATGTGAGTTAGCTAGTAGATGTTAGAATTAGTGTACAGATAGATGTTAGAATTTATATTGATAGTTAGATAGATGGTTAGAAGTTAGATATTAGAGTGGTATTTTTGTATCTTAGGATTCTAATGTTGGTAGCTTAGGATATTGGTTTTACCTTCACCATTATTTATTTTTCTAATACCAAAAAATTCGATACTCCGATCCGAAATTGCCGATACTACCGATATCGCCGATATCCTATTTCTTAAAATAGGGTTTGTCATATCGCCGATACTACTCATTGTATTTGTACCCCGTGCTGCCCCGCACGTGCCACCCCTGTCGCCCCCCGCTGCCCCGGAGCGCGCTGCCTCCCGCCGCCCCCCGCAGCCCCACGCGCTCCAGCACCCCTCCCACCCCCCGCCGTACCTCCCACCCCCCGTCGCCCCCCGCTGCCCCGGAGCGCGCTGCCCCCCGCCGCCCGCCGCAGCCCCGCGCATGCCCGCCGCACCCCTGCGCTTCCCCGCGCGCGCCACCCCCGCAGTCTCTGCCGCCCCCGCAGCCCATGACACCCCCGGCAGCCCACGACACCCACGACCATCGAGAGAGAGAGAGACAGATATTACCTTTGGGAGAGAGAGATGAGAGGTCGTCGATCACCGTCGCGGGAGAGAGAGATGACAGAGAGGTCGCCGATCGCCGCGGGAGAGAGATAGAGAGAAGAGAGAGAATGAAATTTGGGGAGAATGAAAAGTTCCTCCCGTCGTTTCAATTTAAGTCTGGGCCCTTTATTTAGCGACGGCCTAGGGACGGATTTTATCCGTCGCTAGGCCGTCGCTCTTTTTGATACTTGCCGACGGAACATCCGTCGCTATGTCGTCGAAGAATTGTCCCACCATTTCTCACAACAATTTTCGCCAAATAATCGACTGCATGGCGACGGCTAATTATCCGTCGCTATATCTCTGATGCCCTAACGACGGATGAGCAACCTTTTCTCCCCCTTAAAATAAAATAAAATTTGTATCGGCTTATCGTCGGTACGCCGTCGGTTATTTGCCGCAAATCCGTCGCTAACGCCGACGAAAATTTTCCGTCGCTAATGTGCCGTCGCTAATTTACTGTATTTTGGTAGTGTATAGTAATAGTCATGTTCTAGATCGTCATTGTAGACTGAGTCCCTCATACAAACTTGAGAATTTCTTAGGTGGTGTGTCGAACCAATCACATTTAAACATTAAAACATTATAAACATTTAAACATTATAATTTTTAGATCGTCATTTCTTAGGTGGTGTGTCGAACCAATCACATTTAAACATTATAATTTTTATTTCAAAAGAATCCAAAAATGGGTATTCCAACTTTATAACATCTCTTATTATACCGTAATAGTCATGTTCTAGATCGTCATTGTAGACTGAGTCCCTCATACAAACTTGAGAATTCTCTTTTATAATTAGCCTCCTCATCAATATATCACAATGATTAAATTGAGTTTTTGATTATGTTTAATGATCAAGTTTAATATTATAAAATCACTAATGATCATTCAATCACTATAGTGTTTATACTTAAACTTGGCATAGTAATCTAAGCTTAAGCAAGAACATAGTTTTGGTGACTTAAGGTTCAAATAGCACACATTTATATAAATTGATATTTGTTCATTTTATTGACCTTAATAGTAATCTAGCTTGTTCCTTTATGATATATCTTCAAGCTATATAATTTTGGTTTTCACTAGTTGAGTTTATCCTCTTTTTGTTCTTTCTTGATCTTGTTTATGAAACCATGCTCAAAAAGATTATATTTACTCATGTTATATATATATATATATATATATATATATATTTTGAGAGAACCCCTCTTTTTATTGATCAAGGCTCAAAATACGGAAGCCTAGCTCGTTTACAAGGAAAAGTATACCACAAAAGGAAAGACGGGGGAAAAGGACGGTCGCAGCCGCCTCCAGACACGTATACGAGGAAAGAGTATGCCACAAAAGAAAGGGCAGGGGGGAAGGACGGAAGCTTCCGCCGACACTAAGGGAAAATCGGGTGCCCGAATGCCGGCGATGTGTGGGAGCAGAGAGAACTTCGTTTACGACATTGCCTGTAAATTTTCCGGATTAGCTGATCGGCAGAGTATTGGAGTCCCTCGTATCTCGCTTTGTTGCGATTTTTTCAGATTGTCCAGGTGGCGGCCGCTGCAACGATCAGGTGGCCGTAGGAGAGGGCCACCTGATATAGGCCACCTGATATATATATATATATATATATATATATATATATATATATATATATATATATATAACATGAGTAAATATATATATATATATATATATATATATATATATATATATATATATATATATATATATATATATATATATATATATATATATATATATAACATGTTATATATATATATATATATATATATATATATATATATATATATATATATATATATATATATATATATATATATATATATATATATATATATATTTACTCATGTTATATATATATATATATATATATATATATATATATATATATATATATATATATATATAAATATATATATATATATATATATATTTACTCATGTTAAAATATATATATATATATATATATATATATATATATATATATATATATATATATATATATATATATATATATATAAAATATGATATTTTAGCTTTACAAAATATAATTTGTGGATATCTTTTATTAAATTTAAACACACACACACACACACACACACACACACACACACACACACACACACACACACACACACACACACGCACGCACGTAACAAATCCTTGATTAAAAATTGTCTTTCATGATTGATTTGTTGTGGCATTCATTAAAATATAACTTCACCCATATTAGTCATTAGTAAGCATCTCTTATAGTTCCTCTCACTCTTGAGTTATGATTTTATAGCAAAAAAAATTTCTATCCTATTTTGCTTTAATTAGTAATCATTTAAATGAGATTGACTCTGTTCTATAATTTCTTGTTGTATCTTTGTATAAAATCACTAGTTCTTAATTTTGTTTCACATGTGAGATTTATCCTTGACTTTGTTTTGGAGTATATGGAATAGGATTTGTTGGATCATATACGAGTTATTTGCCTTTTCTTGATAATGATCCTAATTATCGAGTAGTTCAAGATACTGTAATTGTATGTTCTTCGAGACAATTACTTGACCTATGACTACTCATGGGTTATAACATGGGCATTTGCTATCGGAAGTAATATTGATTTTCTTCTAAATTTTAGCAATAATAGTTGTTAGAATTTGATGGGTACATATGTGGTAATAAAATACATATGTGGTAATACATATTGCTTTATGTAAAGTAATCAATTGGTTAATTCACGCTTAATTAGATAATCATGTACACATATTTGTTTTTTGAGCTATACTGTAACTTTCATCATGTTTGTTTTAATTAATTTATTCTTAAATTTTATGATGACATTTTCACAAAAGGTAACACACACACACGCGCGCACACACCCACACGTGTGTGTATATATATATATATATAAGAGAGAGAGAGATATATTTAATTATCTTGTTTATTATGAGATACTTTTACATAGATTAATGTATGTCATATTTTGATTTATACATGCTTAATTGGATATTTATTTTAATTATCCATTTTTAAGTGCTTATAAATTGATTCATTCCTTTTGTCTAAAGGTATTCTTTGTATTTGTGATGATTTTAGAGTTTTACATGCACTGAGGGGGAGAAAGATCTATATCTTCAATATCCTATAGGGCATGTAGATATCTTTTTGTGCATATAATTGTAGGAACCCTAGGGGGGTGAATAGGATCAAGCTAACTAATCAAGCACTTAGCACAAGCTAATTGACAATTTAAAAATATAAGTGCAAGAGAAGAAGCAATAACAGACACACGATATTTTCTTGTATCCTCCCAAGGGGAACTCCAGTCCCGGAACTCTCTCTGGCTTTAATCCACTATTTGAGTAAATAGTTACACACGAGTTTGGATCCGAAGAACTCGCCAACTTCTTACACGAGAGCTTAATTTAGTCCGAAGGCCTCTCCGACTTAAACCAAGAGTTTGGATACGAAAACTCTCCAACTTCAACCGAGAGTTTGGATACAAAGACTCTCCAACTTCAACCGAGCGTTTGGATCCGAAGAATCTCCAACTTCAACCTTTCATAATAGGTTTTGATCTCGTTATACAATAAGATGAAGATCTTACTTTTCAACTCAATAACTCTAACACAATTTGTGGATGGCAAATGAAAGCTTTGTAGAGTTGTTTGTGGATAGGCTTTGGTGGTTTAGAAATTTTTAGACTCAAAGCATCAACCTTGAATGAAGGGGTTCAAGGCTATTTATAACCAAAGCATTGAAAAGAGCTCAAAGGTAACTTTTCAGTCAATAATCGGTATACCATTGGTATACTGCGATATACCGTCGGTATTCCGATCTGGAATACAACGGCTAGAAATATAGCCGTTGGGATCATTAAATGCTCGAAATTTCGACCGTTGGAATTTCAACGTTACTGAATCGGTATACCATCGGTATAGATCGGTATTCCGTCGGTATGCCGATTTTGTAGACAAAAACTTTCTGTGAACAATCGTATACCGTCGGTATGCCGATTTCCATCCGAAAATGATCATGGGCTAATTTCTACCCTACCTTTCGATTTTGCCATCCATTTTTTGTGTTTACAATTATTCTGTCACTCCCCAATCCTGGAATACGTATTTTAATACGTAAACCGATAAATTATATTTACTTTGTATTCATACTATATTTATTATACAGTATTTCTTCATGCATTTCCTAAAAATATTCGACAAAATATTATTTCCTAATTTATTTTCTGCATTTGGGCCTACAGTTTTGGCTCATTTGGGTAACCTATTCTTGGTTCACCAATGGTTCATCATGAACCCTTTGGTTCATCATGAACCCATGGGTCCAAGATCTCTATATATATAACTCATCTCATTCTCTCCCCTCTCATTTTACTTCCTCTCATTTATTTTCTCCACCAACCAAGGCAAGTACCAACTTGCTCAAGAGATAGATCCATAATTTTGTCAATGATTTCTTACAAAACTATTTGCCAAAACATGTTCTTCTCCTCAATCTATACTAGTTTAGAACTTGGAAATTTCCATTTTGAAGCTTTAATTTTTGTAGATCTAAGTTTTAATCATTTTCGGATTTTGCATGGTTTGATCTACTTTAGTTGGATTTTATGGGTTTTTGATGCTTCCATGTGGAAGAGCATTCAGTTTCTCCCAAGTTGGAGCTTTGGAAATCTGGATTTGGAGTTCGGATGGCCAAGTTATGATGCTTTGAAGCTTGGGTTCAGCCATGGTGTTCTTGCTGTTTGGAGAAGACAGTGAGCAGTGTGCTCCGGTTTGAGCACGCTTCCTGTTGGAAGTGTGTCTCTCCTCGAGTCTGCGTGACTTTTCACGCAGCTCTCTCCTTGAGTCTGCGTGACTTTTCACGCAGCTCTCCCTTTGAGCTTGCGTGACTTTTCACGCAGCTCTCCCCTTGAGCTTGCGTGACTTTTCACGCAGCTCTCCCCTTGAGCCTGCGTGACTTTTCACGTAGCTCTCCCCTTGAGCCTGCATGACTTTTCACGCAGCTCTCTCCTTGAGCCTGCGTGACTTTTCACGTAGCTCTCTCCTTGAGCCTGCGTGACTTTTCACGTACGCTGCCTTGAGTGAGCCTGCGTGACTTTTCACGCCCGCTGCCTTGAGCGAGCCTGCATGACTTTTCACGCACGCTGCCTTGAGTGAGCCTGCGTGACTTTTCACGCACGCAGCTCCCCTTGAGCGTGCGTGCTTTTGTGCGTACGCTTTTGATATTTTATCAGATGTTATATGCCCATTTTATATCCTTACGCCTTTTGTCCCGAGCATGATATGAGCACTAATGTGACCCCGGAGAACAAAGTGTTCCTACCTGATACATGTACCTGAATGTCCCAGTTCTTGTTCATGCTCGACAAATGACTCGTAACTGCACGTGGCATATTTGCAATGATGCATTACACTAAGGAGGGTAGCACATGTTGACATACTGATTGACATGGATCCTCTTTGGGGTACTCGTACTAAAGTACGACTTTAGGGGAATAATCATGCAGGCCACAGCATGTGAGTCCAAGATTTCACCTAGGGTTAAATTAGGCAACTAAACATACTAGATGCATGGGGAGGGCAAAATCTCGAGATCGTGTTACACCAGCCGCCTTCAGATATTGTCTCGACGCGCCGGCTGGTCTCCACGGATATTGTGTCATCTGCAACGAGTGGATGACTGTATCCGATTAATTCCTGCTATATATTATATGTTTTAGCAAGGTAGCCTTACGAGGGACCTGTTCTCAATCATACCTGTCTACGCGAACCCCTGGGTTGGCTAGCCTTGCTGGAAAGATACGATCTGAGGATTTTCTAATAACATGACGCGAGGGTAACCATGTCCCACTAGAAACTCGTAGACTTGATTGGCCGTGAAAATGACTTGCTTGTATCCTATTACCTTCCGTGAATAATTGAGGAAAGCAGACTGTCATGGTACGTGATCCAACCCATGTTCTTGTTTGATTGTTGGGTTGGTTATCGTACTATGACCGGCTGTGGACTGAAGTTATGAACGGAAGACTTATCATGGTTGTGAAGTGTTACTTCTGTGAATGACTGAGGAACATGGTCTATCATGGTACATGATCCAACCCATGTTCTTGTTTGATTGTTGGGTTGGTTATTGTGCTGCGATAGGCTATCGACCGAAGTCACGATCAGGAGATTTTATTGTTTATACCTTTTAACTTATGTGAAAGTTATAGAGTACGATACGTCTCGACTCCATGCGGCACCTTTTGTCCTTTTTGGTTGTAAGGGTGCCATATGGGTTCGAGGATGTTGTGCTACCCTATAAGAGTAGCATAAGTATTACTATTATCAATCATTCTATTTAACTGGGTTTTTAATCTTAACTCTTGTGCCCCTTTGGCGGTACTTGCTATTCGGGGCTGACTCCGCTGGTTTTGTTTGGCCAGATCTCGTAGCAGAGTCGGAGGACACGATCTTTCTCCCTGATATCCATGGTGCATACTAGGAGCATCGCGGTTCGGAGACTCGAGTGGGTTTCTTCTCCACCACTCCTGCTTATACTTTTACGGCGTTTAGCCACCGGCACCTGTTAGCCGGATTACTCGATATTTTGTGTCAGTACATAATTGTAATTAAACAGACTGCAGCTGTGTATAATTTTGTACTTCTGACTCTCTGAGATAGCTAAAATATAAAGCTAGTCTCTCATGACCATTTTGATGAAGCGTCGGGGACGCCTTACTGTTTTATCTTTAATGTTCATGTAATTGCTGATGTGACTCGATTGATTGAGACATAGAACTCTGTGGGACCATAGAAGACTTGATTATAGCATGTACCCCCTAGTCTCTCGACAGCCACGATCGTCGTATGACGTTACGTACCTTATATGGAGTAGCTGGCCTAGTCCGTCTCCGTATTTCGGTACTGGGGCGTGACAAGGTTTTAGTGGTGGCCCATGCAGGTCTGATTTTCAGACTTGTGGGGTATTGCGAATTATTAGGAGTCTCAATCAAAACTTGTTCCCCTTGAAATTCTGATTCAAATTCTCTGTCATTGCCTTGATCTCTAACCTGACTTGAATCCTCGAAATCTTCCTCGTTCGGACTTGATAATCTTATATCTTTCACTATAGGGGTGCTTCATTCTCAGTAGCGGGTGAGGCCCATGAGGAAGAGCAGCAAGAGCATGGCTCGACTGGGCGCCAGCAGGGGAGAGAACCTTCCCCAGGGCAGACACGAGCAGAAATGGAACCAGAGGCAGTGCAGCTGCCGGTTATTGAAACTCCTGCAGCACCAGCAGCGACGACAGTACCAGACTCCGTAGCACTCCTGGAGATCATCCGGGGGTTTTTTGTCACTAACCAACAGCAACAGACTCGGCAGCAGGAGCAGAACGTGTTGCTGAACCAAGGGATTCAGTTAGCTCTTGAGAGGAGTGTCGGGGCTGACTCGGGAGCATCAGGAAGGTTTCGTCGCTTGAACTCGAGGTATTTTGATGGCACGGAGGATGCCATCACTGCGGATGCCTGGATTCAAGACATCGAAGCCATTCTTGTGGCAGCCAAGGTTCCAGATGAAGAGAAGGTTGATCAGGTCAAACTGGTACTTCAGGATCTTGCCCGCGACTGGTGGGCATCAGAAAAAGTTGGTGCAAGATGCCCTGTTCGATGGACCACCTTCAGTGACAGATTCAAGGCCAAGTATTTTGGCGTAGTAGCTCGATATGAACTCCAGCGGAAGTTTATCAGTCTCAAGCAAGCAGGCAAGACCGTAGATGGGTATGCAGCAGAGTTCTGCAGATTGTGCCGTTTTGCACCAGCAATGGTGGCAACGGAGCCAGAGAAAGCTATGAGGTTCCAGTAGGGACTTTATTTGGAACTATTATAGCTTGTGGAAGGACACGACTACCAGACGTTTGACACTATTTTGACGGCCGCTCAGAGGCACGAGCTTACCCAGCAGAGGTTGGCATCGAGGACAGGAGGTCAGAAGAGATCTCATTCCCAGGTTGGAGGAGGGGCAATGCAGCGAACATCGACACCAGCACCCGGTGTACGTATTCATGATACAGGAGCGCCGCGGAGGACGGCCGTGTCAACTAATACAGTGCCAATTCGACATCAGCAGCCGAGGAACCAACAACAGCGTCAGGGAGCACCCCAGGGCTGTATATTCTGTGGGAAGGCAGGGCACACGAGGGAGGTGTGCCGGTCAGCGAATGGTTTATGCTTGAGATGTGGTAGTTCAGACCACCGTATCTCCACTTGTCTTGTGATGCAGAGGCCAGGAGGGCCAGCTCAGCAGTTTCCAGCATTGCCAGCTCCGGTGGCAACCCCGAATGGAGGGCCAGTATTAGCAGTAAGGCCCCTAGCCCAGCGTCTACCAACGCAGGCTCAGATGTTCCGCCAGGCACAGAAAGCCGAAGGCCCTCAGAGGCAGCAACAGCATGGTCGAGGAAGGCCGTAACAAGGAGCTCCGCGGGGCCAGGGACAGGCTCTCACATTATCCTTGGGAGAGGCTCTAGCGTCTAGTGACGTGGTGGCAGGTAAAATTCTCGTCACCTTATTTCCCGCTATAGCATTATTTGATTCAGGCGCTACTCATTCATTCATCTCTGCACAATATGCTACACGGATTGGATTAGAGTTTGAGACATTGCCGGAGAGGATGGATATACTCACCAGCAATAGGCTCGTAGAAGTTAGCAGAGTGCGCTTTTCATGTCCGGTGGAGGTGTGTGGGCATTTACTGCCCACATCATTGATTGAATTCCCTATGGGGAATTTTGATGTCGTTCTTGGCATGGACTGATTGAGAGACAGTCATGCAACAATTGATTGCAGAGGAGGTAGGGTCATATTCAGCGTTCCTGGGATGGAGCAGTTCATCTTTACTCGAACCTTGAAGAATCAGGCCGGAGGCGTCATCTCAGCAGCAGTGTCAGAGCCAGGACAGATTCCGAGAGTGGTCGAAGATTTTCTCGACGTCTTCCCTGATGAGCTCCCAGGGATACCCCCAATCAGAGAGGTAGAATTTAGCATTGAGTTGAACCCTGGAATGAGGCCTATTGCAGACAGAGTTTACAGAATGTCGCCGTCAGAACAGGATAAGTTGTATCAACATGAAGAAGAGTTGAAGTCTAAGGAATTCATCCGAGACAGTAAATCGCCCTGGGCCGCGCCAGTGATTCTAGTTCCCAAGAAGGATGGATCGACGAGGATGTGCATCGACTACCGCAAGCTGAATGCAGTAACAGTGAAGAATAAGTACCCACTACCAAGGATTGATGACCTGTTTGACCAGTTGAGCAAGGCCAGCATCTTTTCCAAGATCGATCTTCGGTCAGGATACTATCAAGTAAGAGTCCGGGAGCAAGACATACCGAAGACAGCATTCAGATCTAGATATGGGCATTATGAGTTTTTAGTAATGCCCTTTGGACTAACCAACGCCCCCGCAGTATTCATGGATTTAATGAACCGCATCTTTCTGCCGTATTTGGATAAATTTGTGGTGGTGTTCATAGATGACATTCTTGTCTATTCCAGCAGTGAAGAGGAGCATGAGAAACATCTTAGGACTGTCTTACAGACATTGAGGGAGCATCAACTTTATGCGAAGCTCGGCAAGTGTGAATTATGGTTAGATCACATTTCGTTCCTGGGGCATGTAATTTCTGGGGCAGGAGTGTCAGTGGATCCGAAGAAGATTGAGGCCGTAGAGCATTGGCCAGTCCCGAGAACGGTTGCAGAAGTGCGATGTTTCTTAGGATTAGCTGGTTACTACAGAAGGTTCGTGGCGGACTTTGCCAAGATCTCTGCGCCCTTAACGTGTTTGACGCACAAGGACGTAGAGTTTGTTTGGTCAGCTAGCTGTCAGGCATCATTTGAAGAATTGAAGAAGAGATTGATCTCAGCCCCGATCTTGACGCTTCCAGTAGGAGCGGAAGGCTTTACATTATACTGTGACGCATCTGGGAAGGGTCTTGGATGTGTATTGATGCAGCACGGAAAGGTGATAGCATATGCGTCTCGACAGCTTCGAGACCGTGAGAAGAATTACCCGACTCACGATTTGGAGTTAGCAGCTGTGGTGTTTTCACTCAAGTTGTGGAGGCATTATTTATATGGAGATCGGGTAGAGATCTATACTGATCATAAGAGTTTGAAATACGTATTCACGCAGCGAGATTTGAACATGAGGTAAAGAAGATGGTTAGAACTACTGAAGGATTTGACTTAGATCTTTAGTATCATCCAGGCAAGGCGAATATAGTTGCAGATGCACTGAGTAGGAGAGACAGTGCCTTTATCTTGACCTCGCAAAAGCATATTTTAGAAGACCTTCAGAGTATGGGAATCGAAGTAGTTTTGCCAAGGGATATAGGAAGAATAACCAGTATGCAGATTCAGTCAACCTTAGTAGAGAGGATAAGGGCAGCACAAGCAGGAGATCCACAGATTCAGAAGTTGCGGTCGGAGTGTGAATCAGGCCGTAGGAAGGATTTAGTGATTCATGAAGATGGTACGCTCAGGTTTGGAAACAGACTCTGTGTACCGAGTAAAAACCTTCGGCAAGAAGTTATGTCCGAAGCTCATAGTTCTATTTACTCCATTCATCCTGGAGGGACGAAGATGTATCGAGATATCAGGCAGTACTTTTGGTGGAATGGCATGAAAAGAGAGATAGCGAGATTTGTATCCAAGTGTCTGGTATGTCAGCAGGTGAAAGCCGAGCAGCAGAGACCAGCAGGGTTGCTACAGCCGCTTCCTATCCCAGAATGGAAATGGGAGCACATCACGATAGATTTTGTGACCGGTTTACCTAGATCCTCGACTGGTAAGAATACAGTCTGGGTAATAGTAGATCGACTCACGAAGGTCGCTCATTTCCTTCCCTTCCGAGTTGGACAGACTACTGAGCAGTTAGCAGAAATGTACATGAAGCAGATAGTAAAGCAGCACGGTGTTCCAGTTAGTATAGTATCAGATCGGGATACGCGGTTTACTTTCCATTTTGGGCGGAGCTTACACCAAAGTTTGGGAACCAAGTTAAGATTCAGTACTGCTTATCATCCATAAATTGACGGGCAATCAGAAAGAACCATTCAGACGCTAGAAAATATGCTACGGGCGTGCACCTTGGATTTTGGCGGATCTTGGGAGGATCACCTTCATCTAGTGGAGTTCTCCTATAACAACAGCTATCAGGCTAGCATTCAGATGGCCCCGTTCGAAGTATTGTACGGAAGGAAGTACAGGTCCCCTTTGGCATGGGACGACGTCGGAGAACGGAAGTTATTGGGACCAGAGATGATCACGCAGACTGTGGAGATAGTTAAGTTGGTCAGAGAGCGCCTTCGAGTTGCACAGGACCGACATCGTCATTGGGCAGATCAGTATCGTAGGCCTCTAGAGTTCAGAGTTGGCGACCAAGTATTTCTGCAGATTTCGCCTACTCGGGGTATCATCAGATTTGGAACCTGAGAAAAGCTTAGTCCAAGATACGTTGGTCTTTTTAAGATTCTCACTCGGGTAGGCGATGTGGCTTATCGACTTGCCCTTTCGCCTTCATTAACTGGCATATATGATGTGTTTTATGTGTCCCAATTACGTAGGTATGTCCCAGATCCGAGTCATGTCCTCGATCATTCTGAGTTAGTCGTTGGTACCGACCTAACTTACGAGGAACAACCCGTATCTATTTTAGACCGGCAAGAGAAGGTACTCAAGAATCGGACGATAAGCCTTGTCCGTATTTCTTGGAACCATCACTTTTCGGGAGAGTCAACCTGGGAGCGCGAGGACGAGATCAGATCTCGGTATCCGTATTTGTTTAACTAATAAGGTATATTATTGCACCTTATTGACACGATTCCATGCTTATCTGTACATGCTTGTTTTGTACTTTGTGATGTATGATAATAACTGCTATGATAGTTAACTTGTATATGATTGTGCCTTGCTTGCCCTGATTTCACTATCCTGTCTAGGCTGGAATTCCGAGGACGGAATTTTTTCTAAGGAGGGTAGAGATGTCACTCCCCAATCCTAGAATACGTATTTTAATACGTAAACCGATAAATTATATTTACCTTGTATTTATACTATATTTATTATACAGTATTTCTTCATGCATTTCCCAAAAATATTCGACAAAATATTATTTTCTAATTTATTTTCTGCATTTGGGCCTACAGTTTTGGCTCATTTGGGTAACCTATTCTTGGTTCACCAATGGTTCATCATGAACCCTTTGGTTCATCATGAACCCATGGGTCCAAGATCTCTATATATATAACTCATCTCATTCTCTCTCCTCTCATTTTACTTCCTCTCATTTATTTCCTCCACCAACCAAGGCAAGTACCAACTTGCTCAAGAGATGGATCCATAATTTTGTCAATAATTTCTTACAAAACTATTTGCCAAAACATGTTCTTCTCCTCAATCTATACTAGTTTAGAACTTAAAAATTTCTATTTTGAAGCTTTGATTTTTGTAGATCTAAGTTTTAATCATTTTCGGATTTTGCATGGTTTGATCTACTTTAGTTGGATTTTATGGGTTTTTGATGCTTCCATGTGGGAGAGCATTCAGTTTCTCCCAAGTTGGAGCTTTGGAAATCTGGATTTGGAGTTCGGATGGCCAAGTTATGATGCTTTGAAGCTTGGGTTCAGCCATGGTGTTCTTGCTGTTTGGAGAAGACAGTGAGCAGTGTGCTCCGGTTTGAGCACGCTTCCTGTTGGAAGCGTGTCTCTCCTTGAGTCTGCGTGACTTTTCACGCAGCTCTCTCCTTGAGTCTGTGTGACTTTTCACGCAGCTCTCCCCTTGAGCTTGCGTGACTTTTCACGCAGCTCTCTCCTTGAGCTTGCGTGACTTTTTATGCAGCTCACCCCTTGAGCCTGTGTGACTTTTCACGCAGCTCTCCCCTTGAGCCTGCGTGACTTTTCACGCAGCTCTCCCCTTGAGCCTGCGTGACTTTTCACGCAGCTCTCTCCTTGAGCCTGCGTGACTTTTCACGCACGCTGCCTTGAGTGAGCCTGCGTGACCTTTCACGCCCGCTGCCTTGAGCGAGCCTGCGTGACTTTTCACGCACGCTGCCTTGAGTGAGCCTGCATGACTTTTCACGCACGCAGCTCCCCTTGAGCGTGCGTGCTTTTGTGACCCCGGAGAACAAAGTGTTCCTACCCGATACCTGTACCTGAATGTCCCAGTTCTTGTTCATGCTCGACAAATGACTCGTAACTCCACGTGGCGTATTTACAATGATGCATTATACTAAGGAGGGTAGCACATGTTGACATACTGTTTGACATGGATCCTCTTTGGGGTACTCGTACTAAAGTACGTCTTTAGGGGAATAATCATGCAGGCCAAAGCATGTGAGTCCAAGATTTCACCTAGGGTTAAATTAGGCAACTAAACATACTAGATGCATGGGAAGGGCAAAATCCCGAGATCGTGTTACACCAGCCGCCTTGAGATATTGTCTTGACGTGCCGGCTGGTCTCCACGGATATTGTGTCATCTGCAACGAGTGGATGATTGTATCCGATTAATTCCTGCTATATATTATATATTTTAGCAAGGTAGCCTTACGAGGGACCTGTGCTCAATCATACCTGTCTACGCGAACCCCTGGGTTGGCTAGCCTTGCTGGAAAGATACGATCTGAGGATTTTCTAATAACATGACGCGATGGTAGCCTCGTCCCACTAGAAACTCGTAGACTTGATTGGCCGTGAAAACGACTTGCTTGTATCCTATTACCTTCCATGAATAACTGAGGAAAGCAGACTGTCATGGTACGTGATCCAACCCATGTTCTTGTTTGATTGTTGGGTTGGTTATCGTACTATGACCGGCTGTGGACCGAAGTTATGAACGGAAGACTTATTATGGTTGTGAAGTGTTACTTCTGTGAATGACTGAGGAACATGGTCTATCATGGTACATGATCCAACCCATGTTCTTGTTTGATTGTTGGGTTGGTTATTGTGCTGCGATAGGCTATCGACCGAAGTCACGATCAGGAGATTTTATTGTTTATACCTTTTAACTTATGTGAAAGTTATAGAGTACGACACATCTCGACTCCATGCGGCACCTTTTGTCCTTGTTTGGTTGTAAGGGTGCCATATGGGTTCGAGGATGTTGTGCTACCCTATAAGAGTAGCATAAGTATTACTATTATCAATCATTCTATTTAACTGGGTTTTTAATCTTAACTCTTGTGCCCCTTTGGCGGTACTTGCTATTCGGGGCTGACCCCGCTGGTTTTGTTTGGCCAGATCTCGTAGCAGAGCCGGAGGACACGATCTTCCTCCCTGATATCCATGGTGCATACTAGGAGCATGGCGGTTCGGAGACTCGAGTGGGTTTCTTCTCCACCACTTCTGTTTATACTTTTGCGGCGTTTAGCCACCGGCACCTGTTAGCCGGATTACTCGATATTTTGTGTCAGTACATAATTGTAATTAAACAGACTGCAGCTGTATATAATTTTGTACTTCTGACTCTCTGAGATAGCTAAATTATAAAGCTAGTCTCTCATGACCATTTTGATGAAGCGTCGGGGACGCCTTACTATTTTATCTTTAATATTCATTTAATTGCTGATGTGACTCGATTGATTGAGACATAGAACTCTATGGGACCATAGGAGACTTGATTGTAGCATGTACCCCCTAGTCTCTCGACAGCCACGATTGCCGTATGACATTACGTACCTCATATGGAGTAGCTGGCCTAGTCCGTCTCCGTATTTCGGTACTGGGGCGTGACATATTCCTAAAACTCATTACAGACTTCCGAAATACTGTAGCAGGTGCAGGCTTCTTCATAGTCTTGAAATGATGATGGCATGGCTTCTTTTCTTGATAGATGTTGGCTTTTTCCCTTGGCGGCAGCTGTCCAAAGATATCCAGTTTGTGAAAACTGAATACCTTTCGGGAGCTTCGCGCCCGAACCCCCGACGAGGGACGCTGCCCCCTCGACCCCCCCTCCGTCCACTGACCGGACAGCGGAACCCCCGAGTGCGTGGCTCCGGAGATGTCGTCGGGTGGTTCAAAAAAATCTTGTGGGATCCGTCGTCTTTGGCCCACCATGATTTCTTCATTGCATATGTCCACATTGATCTTGCTTATTACTTTTCTGCATGTACATGTTAGACGAACAAAGCAATATACATAGTAGCAAGTATGATAAGTTTAATGCACATTAGGACAATACTGAGTTTAAGTATAAGTGCTAAGGTGATAGCATAAATGTTAGTGATATCATAATGATTAAACTTAATTGAATAACCACAATCAAAGACATAGTTTTGATTTTGACAACCCGACTAAATTTAAGATAGATAAGCTCATATCACTAATATGTAAACCAATAGACACATATCACCAAAGGTATAAGTATAAGTAGAAATGCTATAGCGATAGTATGAAGATTAATAAAAATGAAATGCTAAACTTAACATATTAACCATATTAAAAAACATGATACAATCATTGGGCCAACAATAATTTCTTTTGAACTAGCTATGCATATTTCAAGGGAGACCAAATTAATTGCTTTAGTTGTTAATATATTCTAATATGTGGTATATCTAATTTATCATTGACCTATATTTCTTTAATTGAATATCTTGTTAATTGTGTTCATGATACCAGTATTGTAAGAACCGGATCGGACGGGCGGTTAGACAGGGTCCAACCGGTTTATGACAAAAAAATGGTCCGGTCTGACTAAAACCAGATCGTTTATAAAGAACCATCAGTCTTTTTCAAAAACCGGGGTTCAACCGCTGAACCGACCAAACCGGTTCACGATTGAACCGACAAATTTTGGTTTTTTAGAAAAAAAAAGTCAAAATAAATTATCATGTGAAATTTCGACCATTTGATTCTTGGTTTGGTTTTGATAGACCTTATAGTTATAAGATAAACCAAACTAGCAGACTAAGAACCAAACCAAACAAAACCAAACCAAACCAAGAAGTAAATATGGATATCTTACCTATATGAACCAAACCAAGTCTATTTGAACCCCCGGTTGTAATCCGGTCTGATCTATACCAAAAAAATTGGTTCAATCATCGGTCCGATTTTTAAAACATTGCATGATACTTTTATGTATGTGGAGAGTTTATGAGAGAGCATGAGCTTTTATTTGTTTTATTTAGTCTCTCTTTCTATGTGTCTCTCTCCCTCTCATACATGGGTTTAAACCTAAACATATATCTAAAATCCTATAAACATATCTATAACAAATTAAAATTAAAATATATTCAACATTCAAATCATATTTAAACTAACTATGTGGTATTATCTAAACATATATCCAAAGTTCTGAAAATATATCTACAACAAATTTTAATTAGAATATATTTAAACTATTTTAGCATAATTTAAATTACTATCTAATTAAAATTCTTGGATGAGAGATGTATTTGCAAAAGTGTATATACCAGCTGGATAACACTTTTCTTATCACGTGAAAGGCATGTGATGCAAAAAAAAAGTCTTTTCATTTATTTAAGTTTCCTAACGGCTTTAAATGTTAGGAAATAAATCATATATGTTACTAATATTAAAATTTATTTTTGGCTTTTTACACCAACGGTTTTTTGAGTTCCTAACGGATTTTTCACCTTTGGTAATTTGTAATGGTTAAAAAAGGTTAGTAATTGAAGAAAGAATGTGTTAGGAAATCATTATTTTGTTATATTGTTTTTTTTTGATAGAATTATTTTGTTATATTGTTAACTTTTTTTTATCCTTCTTATAAATATAAATGTTATGAATCAAACATTATAATACTATTCCATGGCAGCTGGTGGACACAACCAAACGTAATTTAGCTTGGAATGATGCAATATTTCAAATAATTTTGTTATGTTTGTTGGTGCTTTATTTACATGGAGAGAGCTTGCTCTCAACATGCCTTGTAAAATTTTAGTCCCATATTGGAAAAGCACCATGAGTTATCTCAACATATATACTTGGGTGTGTTGTTGAGAGATGCACATGGGGTGGTGACCCTAAGGAGGGAACCATGTGGGTGATTTTACTAGGAGGTAAGAATAAGGCTCCAAGGATTAAGCATTAATGCTTTTGTCATTCTCTTGGATTAATTCCACTTGGAGCTAAGCCCCAAAGGGGCTTAGCGACTCGGACTCGGACTCGGACTCAAGCTCGGGCTCATGGGCTCATGAGGCATAATGTGGCGTTTTGTTGGCGCACTTAGCACGTCAGCAGTCATGCGGTCTTTATGCGGCTCATATGCGGCCATGCGGTCTTATGCGGCATGCGGCTCATATGCGGCCTCATGCGGCTCATGCGGTTTATGCGGCCATGCGGTCCATACGGTTCATGCGGCCATACGGCTCATGCGGTCCATGCGGCTCATGCGGCCATGCGGTTCATGCGGTTCATGCGGCCATGCGGCTCATGCGGTCCATGCGGCTCATGCGGTCCATGCGGCACAAGCGGTCCATGCGGCCAGGCTGCTGCTGCTGCTGCCGCATGGAGGGCTACGCTGACTGTGCAGATTTCAAATCGGTTATGGAAAGGGTGAATCAATGCGATTAATTCAGATCCTATCTTTGTGGGATTTGAATTAATTTCGTTACTATCTTTGTGGGATTTGAATTAATTCAGTTCCTATCTTTGTGGGATTAGAATTAATTCGTTGCTATCTTTTTGTGATTTGATTCAATCTTTCCATAACTGAAGAGGCGGCTAGGGTTTCCACCCTCTCTCTATATATACTCTCTTCTGGCCTCCTTTGTGGGGATGACGAAAATTACAAGTTAGAAAAGGAGAAAGAGAGAGAGAGTTGCTGCCGCCATTGCAAGTCCATCCGAGGAGTCAGAACAGAGGTGACATCGAGCGTTCCACAAGTTCTTCAAACTTGCTGGTTCCTGGAAGCAGATCGTGTGGGGCGAATCTTGCTTTGAGCAACGGTGTTTTGATACCCCAGCATTGTTCTTCTTCTCATCTCTCTCTAGTTTTATTGTAACTCGTTCTGTCCCAATTGCAACACGTTTGCAAGGAAGAACGAGAGATCTTCTCTTCTCTTTTTCCCTCCTTCAGATTGTAATTTGGCTATTTGATTTTTTATACCATCGTAGATCTTGAGTTTGCTCTCTGCAAAGTTTTTGTGGGACATCTCAGATCTCGATTGCATCTGTTTTTCCATCTTTGATCAAGCCCCGGGACTAACAATCTCAAAGCAAGATCTATATAGATGGAAAACATTAATGCTTCGCTCCTCCAATCGGACTTCTGCAAGTTGGAAAAGTTTGATGGAGAGCACTATCAAGTCTGGAAGAGAAAGGTGTACCTAACTCTTCAACTGAAAGACGTTGATCATGTTCTATTGGAGGAAGAACCCTCTGTTCCAGACACTGGATCTACTGCCGCCATCAACGCGACTACCAAACTCCAGGCCAAATGGAGAAGGGAAAATAGCATCTGCAGGCTTCTCATCCTGAATGCTATGGAGGATTCCCTGGCAGAATCCTACTCGAAGAAGGAACTTGCCAGAGACATATGGGAGTCTGTGGAAAATCTGTATGAAGAAGACAAGAATTGGAGCAAAATGTTTGTGGTTGAAAAATATCACAAATTGCTCTTTGAGGACGAAAAGTCCATGTTACCACAGGTGAAAGAATTTCTGAAGCTGCGTCAGAAACTGGAAGACGAAGAGATGCCCCTTCCCGACAAGTTTGTCGTCGGAGGGATCGTCTCAAAACTTCCTGCTGGATGGAGTACCTTCTATGCAAGGATGCACAGAAAGAAGCTAGACATTAGCTTGGGAGATCTACTTCAAGAGATCCATGTTGAGGACGAGATGCGTTCTCAACAGAAGATGGATACTCTGTCCAAACAGTTGGCTAAAGCCAATCTGGTGCAGACGAGGGATCCCAAGGGGAAGCAGGCGACTTCTCATCCCAAGAAGAAGGACTTCACTAATCTGAAAGTGAAGGGTCCTTCATTCAAGCAACAGAAGACTAAGTCCCACGTGACTTGTTACAATTGTGGCAAGAAAGGCCACTACAAGAGTGAATGCAGATCTAAGCCTAAACAATCAGAGAAAGGTGAGCCTAATAAGGTTTCATTGGTTTTTAACATTGTTGCTATGATCGGACAGGTCACAACTGTGGGGGTTGACTCTGACTGGTGGATAGACACTGGTGCGACTTGCCATGTCTGTTCTGACAAGGAATGGTTCGTCACGTACCAGCCGACATCTGAGAAAGTTGTCATGGCGAACCAGGCCCAAGCTGAAGTACTGGGGATTGGGACTGTGGAGCTGAAACTCACTTCTGAAAACACTCTGACGCTTCAAGGAGTGAAGCATGTTCCTGCGATTGCCAAGAACCTAATCTCTGGGAGCCTGCTCTGCAACGCAGGCTTGAGGATGGACATCAACGCTGGTCAGATGGTTATGTCCAAGAAAGGAACATACTTCGGGAAGGCTTATCAAACCGAAGGAATGTTTAAAATTCAGCTTGTCAACCAGTTTGATGACATTAATGCAGTTGCATTTTCTGATTATTCTCTTGAGTTGTGGCATAATAGACTAGGACATGTTCATAGTAAAAGAATCAACAAAATGTCTAGTCTAGGACTTATCTCCAAATGTGGGGGTAAGGTGGAGAAGTGTGAAGTGTGTGCTCAGACGAAGATCACAAGGAAACCCTTTCATCGGTTCAATCGAAGCACAGATCTTCTGGAGTTGGTGCACTCCGATATCTGTGACTTCAAACATTTCTCCACGAAGGCCGGGATGAAGTATTTCATAACCTTCATCGACGACTTCTCAAAATACGCATTCGTCTACTTGCTCAAGTCCAAAGACGAAGCTTTCGAGAAGTTCAGAGAGTTCAGGGCCGAGGCTGAACGGCAGACTGGACAACAACTCAAGAGGCTGAGAAGTGATCGAGGTGGGGAGTACAGGTCTCATGAATTCGTATCGTTCTGCAAAGAACATGGAATCATATGCGAGACTACTGCTCCATATTCTCCTCAATCCAACGGAGTAGCAGAGAGGAAGAACCGGACATTAACAGAAATGATGAATTCCATGCTGCTCACTGCAGGTCTTCCAAAATGCTACTGGGGAGAAGCTGCATTAACGGCCACTTTTATTCTGAATAGAGTGCCATATGCAACTTCGGACGTAACTCCTCATGAACTCTGGTTCAAAGTCAGACCCAACTTGAATGTCATTCGAGTGTGGGGGTGTCTGGCGTATGTGAAGCTTCCAGATCTAAAGATTCAGAAGCTGGGGACAAGGACTACGAAGGCTATCTTCTTGGGGTATGCCAAGAAGAGTGATGCTCGGAGATTTCTTGATATTGAATCAAATCATATTATCGAATCTCGCGATGCTGAATACTTTGAAGACAAGTTCGCAAAAGACAAAAACATTATTCTTTCGGACATTCCGAAAAATGATGTAGGTACTAATGAGACTGAAATCTCATACGAGCCAGTAGTCCAAGAAGAAGTTGTTGTTGATGAAACAACTCTTGCACCAGAACTCGCCGAGCCGTCAGCTAAGCGAGCGAGGAGACCAAAAGATTTCGGAGATGACTTTGTCACCTATTATGTGGAAGCAGATCCGCTTACCTATGATGAGGCGATGAAGACCAGAGATGCTATCTTCTGGAAGGAGGCAGTGAATGACGAGTTTGACTCTATCACCTCCAATAACACATGGGTGTTGGTAGATCTAACTGAAGGAGAAAAGCCTATTGGATGTAAATGGATCTTCAAGAAGAAGATGAAGGCAGATGGAACTATTGACAAGTTCAAGGCCAGGCTGGTCGCCAAGGGATTTTCTCAGAAACAGGGGATAGACTACTTCGACACGTACGCTCCAGTAGCTCGGATGACCACCATCAGGATGTTAATCGCTCTAGCAGCTATACATAAGTTGGTGATACATCAGATGGATGTAAAGACAGCGTTCCTGAATGGGGAGCTGATCGAAGAGATTTACATGCAACAGCCAGATGGATTTGTCGTCAAAGGTCTTGAAGACAAAGTCTGCAAGTTGGTGAAATCATTATATGGTTTGAAGTAAGCTCCCAAGATGTGGCATGAGAAGTTTGACAAAGTTATTAGGTCAAACGGCTACAGAGTCAGCGAGACGGACAAATGTGTTTACACAAAGTTCGCTGATGGAAGAGGAGTCATCGTTTGTCTGTACGTGGACGACATGCTAATCCTAGGTACGGATATAGGCTGTGTCACAGAGACAAAGAAGTTCCTCTCAACCAAGTTCAGTATGAAGGACTTGGGGGATGCAGATGTCATCTTGGGCATAAAGATCATCCGGACAGACACTGGAGTAGCGCTGTCACAATCTCACTATATTGAGAAGATGCTCATACGCTATGGGTATAAGGATCTTCCAGGGATCGATACGCCATACAGGTGTGATCAGAAGCTGAAGCCAAATTCAAGGGAAAGCGTCAGGCAGCTGGAGTATTCTAGCGTTATCGGAAGTTTGATGTACGCAACCACTGCCACAAGGCCTGATATAGCTTTTGCCGTAGGAATGCTGAGTCGGTTCACAAGCAACCCAGGGGTTGAGCACTGGAAAGCTGTGAAGCGGGTGATGAGATATCTCAAGAAAACTCAGACATATGCACTGCACTACAACGGGTATCCGACAGTAGTGGAAGGCTTCAGTGATGCTAGCTGGTGTTCAGAGGTGGAAAGCGAGAGATCCACAGGTGGATATGTCTTTTCCTTGGGTGGAGCTGCTATATCGTGGAAGTCGAAGAAGCAGACTATACTCTCTCGTTCCTCCATGGAATCTGAATTCTATGTACTTGAAACTGCAGCAGATGAAGCAGAATGGCTTCGGGAGCTCATGTATGATCTTCCAGTGGTTGGGGCTCAGATACCGACGATACCGATATACTGTGACAACCAGGCGACTGCGACGGTGGCATCAAATGACCTCTTCAACGGGAAGAAGAGGACTGTGCGGTTGAAGCACAGGGCAGTACACGATCTTATCAAAAGAGGTGTAATTGCAGTGGTTGATGTTCGGAGTCAGGAGAACCTGGCAGATCCGTTCACAAAGGGCCTCAAGCGCCAGTTGGTCGAGGACACAGCTTGTAAAATGGGCTTGAAGGCATTCTGATAGTGTGTCTTTGTAATCCTACCATAAAGTTTTATGCTATTAGTTCAAAGAGAAATCTACTAGGCATCTAACTTTTGGATCAAAGGAGGATCACTGACTGGGAAACTATCAGGTAACAGTGGGTACTTGTTCTCTGGAACATGGAAGGGATACGGACCCATAACCACTGTTGTCTACTATATATTTTTCTGCGGAAAAACAGATCCTGTGGAAGGTTGGCTTAAACGCCTTAATGAGTTCTCAGGCAGAGTGAATGCCTGGTGTGCTTTACAGGAAGCACGGTAGAGCAGCACTACAAGGAGTGAATCTCCATGCTACAGTGGGGTGACTCCACCATGAGGTTCCCAGGTAGGGGTAATGCCTCGGCTTTGCAAGCTAAGTCACAGCGGCGTAGCACCGCAAATAGGCAGGTAGCCTAATGCTGTATGACGTAATTAAAGAGTTGTAGACAGCACTACAAAGGGGAGGATGGCCCCATGTTACAGTGGCACGACACCACGATGAGGTACCCAGGGGGGTAAAGCCTCGGCATTGCAAGCCATGTCGTTGCGGCGTAACACCGCAAGGAAGCCTTAGGCTTCATGCTGGGTAGTTTGGCACTACAAAGAGGCTTGTGACCTCATGCTACAGTAGTATGACACTACGATGAGGTTCCCAGGTAGGGGTAATGCCTCAACTTCAGGCCATGTCATAGCGGCGTAGCACCGCAAGGAAGCGCAAGGCTTCATGCCATATCTCTTTAATAAAGAACTCACCTATAGTGTATGGAAAGAGATATCAGGCCGTCTCTTGAGGGTAAACTTGTAGACGCCCAAAATTATACACTGAAACCAGGCTGGCATAGGGCCTTTAATGTGCAGCCAGAAGCACACGTAACTACACTTTGTGAGTGGAAAGAATTACAATTGTGGTGCAGAATTCAAGGCTTAGTCCATTCTTGTATCACATTGTTATTTAACCCATGCGGAAAGATTCAAGTCGTCAGCGACATCTATCCTAATGCAAAATGGACAGTTACTGTGGGGAACGCTCAACCCTGGACACATATATATGTTGTGATATGTGGGGGATTGTTGGTGCTTTATTTACATGGAGAGAGCTTGCTCTCAACATGCCTTGTAAAATTTTAGTCCCACATTGGAAAAGCACCATGAGTTATCTCAACATATATACTTGGGTGTGTTGTTGAGAGATGCACATGGGGTGGTGACCCTAAGGAGGGAACCATGTGGGTGATTTTACTAGGAGGTAAGAATAAGGCTCCAAGGATTAAGCATTAATGCTTTTGTCATTCTCTTGGATTAATTCCACTTGGAGCTAAGCCCCAAAGGGGCTTAGCGACTCGGACTCGGACTCGGACTCGGACTCGGGCTCGGGCTCATGGGCTCATGAGGCGTAATGTGGCGTTTTGTTGGCGCACTTTGCACTTAGCACGTCAGCAGTCATGCGGTCTTTATGCGGCTCATATGCGGCCATGCGGTCTTATGCGGCATGCAGCTCATATGCGGCTCATGCGGCTCATGCGGCCATGCGGTCCATGCGGCTCATGCGGTCCATGCGGCTCATACGGCCATGCGGTTCATGCGGTTCATGCGGCCATGCGGCTCATGCGGTCCATGCGGTCCATGCGGCTTATGCGGTCTATACGGCTCATGCGGCTCATGCGGTCCATGCGGCTCATGCGGCACATGCGGCTCATGCGGCACATGCGGTCCATACGGCCCAAGCGGTCCATGCGGCCAGGCTGCTGCTGCTGCTGCTGCCTTATGGAGGGCTACGCTGACTGTGCAGATTTTAAATCGGTTATGGAAAGGGTGAATCAATGCGATTAATTCAGATCCTATCTTTGTGGGATTTGAATTAATTTCGTTACTATCTTTGTGGGATTTGAATTAATTCAGTTCCTATCTTTGTGGGATTAGAATTAATTCGTCGCTATCTTTTTGTGATTTGATTCAATCTTTCCATAACTGAAGAGGCGGCTAGGGTTTCCACCCTCTCTCTATATATACTCTCTTCTGGCCTCCTTTGTGGGGATGACGAAAATTACAAGTTAGAAAAGGAGAAAGAGAGAGAGAGTTGCTGCCGCCATTGCAAGTCCATCCGAGGAGTCAGAACAGAGGTGACATCGAGCGTTCCACAAGTTCTTCAAACTTGCTGGTTCCTGGAAGCAGATCGTGTGGGGCGAATCTTGCTTTGAGCAACGGTGTTTTGACACCCCAGCATTGTTCTTCTTCTCATCTCTCTCTAGTTTTATTGTAACTCGTTCTGTCCCAATTGCAACACGTTTGCAAGGAAGAACGAGAGATCTTCTCTTCTCTTTTTTCCTCCTTCAGATTGTAATTTGGCTATTTGATTTTTTATACCATCGTAGATCTTGAGTTTGCTCTCTGCAAAGTTTTTGTGGGACATCTCAGATCTCGATTGCATCTGTTTTTCCATCTTTGATCAAGCCCCGGGACTAACAATGTTCTATGTAAAGTGCTAACTTAAACATTGCGGATGAAGATTGTTTGGGTTCTTGAATTTATAGTTAGTTGAAGTTAAAACTCATAAGAATTGCACCAGACAAAAAAAGAAAACTAAAACCTAGATAACTTAATTAATTTTTCACTATCATGACTCCATATAACATCAATTATTTTTCCAATTGGATTTTACATGAACTTTAATTATTTTTTGAATTGTATTTTATTGTGTGATAAAAGTGCACATGAAAGTTAATTATTTTTCGAATTGGAATTTACATGAACGGTTTCAATACTTAGGCGTAACGTGAGCAAGATTGACCAAGGTCTCTATTGACATGTTTTTTTTTTTCACTTTTCAGACTATGGTGGGATAGGGGTGAGCATTTGTTGATTTTATTGGGAATTGGACATACCCTCCTGCGCTCTGATACCGATTGTAGTGCCCCGACCCGCAAGATGCCTTATGATGGATGGTTCGTTCGATGAAGCCTTGTTGGACTTGGGAATATGCGAAGGATCGCTTGGAAGGCTATACGATCGTAGCGAAAATCGTCTTATGAATGTGAGTAGTATTGAACCTTTCGAAGATCCTTTAGCTTCACGCTTAAAATAAAGAATAGTATGTTGTGTTCATTCGTTGAGTTGTTGAATAATACCTTGCATAAAAGTCGGAAAGATAATGAAAGATAATTAATCACATGACCCGAAACTGTTGCGTATCATTTCATGATTTGTGAGCTTACGTGTTGTTGCTATAAAATATATGACAGGTGAAGGAAAAGTCCCAAATACTTGGGCGGTGAGTATATCGAGCCTTAGCTCGACGAATAGATGATAACACAGGTAATAAGACCCAAGAACTGGGCAGTGGGTATGCTTGAATTATGCCCGAATGAACGTATGCTAAATAGATGCTAAGTCCCAGGAAATGGACGGTGAGTACATTGAGTTTGGTTGAAAAGATGTATGGTATCAACGATGCGGAGAAGAGATTGAGTAACAACATTCTATTATCCTGTGCCGATGTATAATGTTGGTTACACTAAGACCCTGGATTGGGCCGATGATAATGTGAGCGTTGGCTCAAGGCAAGATGGCAAGAAGGCAATACGAATGAGAATGATGGGTTATTACTTAGTTTTTCTTATCACGCATTATATGTTTTCATCTTAGATAAGTTGCATATAATTGCATGGTCACGGACAATTTGTCGACAAGGTGGTTCCTCGAACGATATTCTAAGGCCTTGAAAACCGATTAGTCCTAGGGGAACTTCGTGCTGAAGTAGTAGCGCAGTGCTGAAGTAGTAGCACGGTATACGAGACCTTCAGTAGGTCTAGCTACCCGTACTGCAAGGGGCGTTGTTATACCTGTAAGATGGTCCAAGATGGTGTGTAGTCAGTGACCTTCATATAGATAGATCCAGTGCTAATGATCTCTTATGCAGGCAGAGTAAGTTATTACTCAATTACAAGAAAGGATGTCGGCTGTTGGTAAGAATCACCTGAACGATGACAATTATATTGAATTATGATATTGTTCTGACAATATCTTGTGCAGGCTGAGTAAGTATTCGAAATATACAGGGATGACTATACGATCGTGGGTAAGAATCACCAAAGGGTAATAATTGTATGCTTTAATTATGTTGGCTATAAGAATTGCATGCTTTACTCCTTGTCGGCTATAACATGTAATTGATCCTAAGGCAACGAGAAAGACCACTGTTAATAATATTCTATAACAAGATTACTTAGTGTTGTTTTCTTAGGTGAGTTGGGCCAGTACCGCTTGCCAGTATATTGATGATGTACTGACCCACGTTGTGGGCAATATTACAGGTGCTTGCGTATGGGAGAATCATTTGATCGGTGCTTGGCATCGATAATTCAGATGGGTGTGTAGAAGCTCTTCTTTCAAGACAATGTCTTTTGCTATACGGGATATAATGTATGGAACAGTGTAACTCAGTTGTACCAGTGAGATTGTAGCCAAATCGGTAAGTTTATTGTAAAGAACTCGGCATATTTAGTTGTAGCCTAAAGGGCAAGTGTATATATTCAGTTGGCTATTCAAAGTATTGTAATCAGTTGTAAACTTTGTATTCTGCTGCAAGTCTTGTAATCCATTACAATTATCAATAAAGAGATATGTTTCTTCATAAGCTTGTGTGACTTCAATTTATCTGCTTGGTTTTGCAGCGCTATCGTTGTTTTCTGAGAAATACCAGAAACTGTAATGGTTTTGCCTTGTACAAGTACAATCTAGACTTGTACGGCATCACGCCCAGTGGCTAGCTTTCGATCCTCCTGGATCGAGGTGTGACATAATGGTATCAGAGTACGGCTTTACGTCCTTGGATTCTTATTCGATTTATTTCAAATCAATGTTGCTACTAAGATGATTCAAAGTCGCTTCTGCGATGATTCAAAGACTGCTTCCACGATTACTCAAAGTTGCTTCCGTGGTGAATCAAAGTTGCTTCCGCGAATGCTCAAAGTTACGTCCATGATGAATCAAAGTTGCCTCTACGATGACTCAAAGTGCTTCCACGATTATTCAGTATTGTTTCAAAATTATTCTAAGTTGTTTCCTTGATTGAAAGTCCGTTGATCCTTCCAGCCACTCACTGGTGTTCTATACAATAAGTCTAAATATGTGGGCTGTGATATGTGTGCTTTGTTGAATTTTTAAAAGATACAAAAACAAATAACAATGATGCGATGCTTTAATAAGTTTGTGATGTATACTAGATGTCTTATGTGTGGGATTCATTGAAGTCGATTGTTATGCAGCAATCGACTGTGGGTGATGGCATGATATGTTGGAACAGAATGTGCATGGATTTTAGTGAACGAGAATCGACAGAATCTTAAGTCGGCATTTGTGGTCAGCATAACCACTACAGGATGGATAGTCCATATTGGACGTTGGTTTGGTGCGAAGAGGAATATTATGTTGAGTATGGCTTGAGTTCTGAGTGGTATATGACTTTACCCTCTTAGCAATATATAAGATGACCCTTGACGTGTTCATAATTTAGTGATTGCTTAACTGTAAGGTATTGGGTAGTATCGAATCGTAGCTGAGATTACGATTGATACATGATGGCTAGACGTGTCCCTTTATGATTAAGTTCGGATAAACCGTTGCGAGATTTTGGTGTGTTCGACTGAACCATCGCTAGACTTTGATGGTTAGCATTATGTTGGGTAATAAAAGATTGAGAATATGAAATGAATACCTTGGTTAGGAAAGGAACGAATTTCATATTCAAGCGTTACTTGAATTAGTTGGGTAAAATGATTGTAGGCGCAGTGACGATGGTGGGGTGTTGCTATCGAAAGATTTTGGAAGAACAATGTGGACCGAATATAGAATGATGTTGGAATTGAGTAAATGAAATTGCATGTTAGATATCGAAAAACTGATGGTGATGTTAGACGCTTATCGGGATATTGCGAATGATTTAGAAGATGCAGAGAGTTGCATCAACGATCGAAAATTTAGAGAATAGATTTGATAAAAATAGATGGGCCATGCACGTTGTGCAGTTGTGATTGAGAGAATTAGACGTGTCCCGAATTAACAAGTTATGACCCTTGATTTTTGAGGCATAGAGAATGAGTACTTGTCCCTTGATGCATGAAAGAGTAGATGTTCCTTACAGAATTTTGATGGCTGGTATACAATTAAGAATCGAGATGCAGCGATACGTAATAGACCCTGTCAGTAGATGATGATGTCGCATGAATAACGAGTTTGGGTAGAATATAGAATTGTTGGATTATGACTTAGCTAATGAGTTATGTTGTATCCACTAGATGACCCAAATACGAATGCTGGATGATTGATGCCATAGTGATTGGATTGGTGCACAGATAATAAATCTTTGTTTGGAATCACAAGGAGATGGTGCAAAATGTATATTGATGGTTCACGTGAATTGCTAAAAGATGACCGTGTTGGTGCTGGCAAAAATTAATAAAGGAGGCCTTCGAAAGAAATACGATTATGTAGTTGCCTTATTTTTGTTGGTTAAAAGAGTACAGACCGTATCGATGATCTAAAAATATGGAAAAATAAATATATCACAAAGTGACCGTAGAAAAGATGCTAACACTACAACAAAAAACCCTTTTAATGACGGCTAAAACACGTCATTAATGACGAACCATGACGCTTTTTTTTTCCACAGCAACCGTTATGAAAACGGGTGTTATAAATGTTTTCTAAAAGCGTCATAAAATAACCGTCATGAATAGTTTCTATAAAAGCGTTATGAATAGTTAATATATAGTGCACAATTCAGAATAAATTTAAAACGTCATGAATAGATAATATGTATAGGCTCAATGCAGCACATTTATAACACTTTATACTATTCAAATTAGCATATCCAAATCAGTCCATATAATTGTCAGGCCTAAAAATCAAATTAACATTATATATCACTATCTTTATTATATTTCTCAAAATAGAGTACATATCAACATCTTCATTACATTCTCAAAATAGAATATCCAAATACATATATATATATATATATATATATATATATATATATATATATATATATATATATATATATATATATATATATATAAAAATATAAAAAAAAAAAAAATATATATATATAAAAATATATATATATATATATATATATATATATATATATATATATATATATATATATATATATATATATATATATTTACAACTACAAAATTGTCCACATCAAAACTTGGCCACATAACCAATAATTATGAAAGATCAACGACAGCCAGAACACCAGTGAAATAATCCTGAGAAAAAGAGAAGACAACCAAATCAGTCCATATAATTGTCAGGCCTAAAAATCAAATCTAATCATGAAATATCAAGAGAAAGGAGTAAAAATCCCTACATAACTCAAACATAGCATGCTCTAAAAGGCTTTGTAAAAAGCTTGAACCAAAACAAGCAAACTATACTGAGACGTCCCTCAAACCAAAATATTCCAACACAACTTTGATTGTAAGAGCTTCAAATGACTAATTACTGGTATTGATTTCGATTAAATTAAAAGAAAACAACCAGTGCAAGTACAAATTGAGATTCTTGCTGTTACATTAGATAAAAAAACTAAATCAACAAAAACTTTCTGATATGAAGGCATTCAAGAAAGCTGCATAAGTAAATTTATGACCTACAGAAAAAGGCTTCACCTATCTACAAGAATAGAAGAAAGCTTGTTCCTCTTATATTCATAGTTATTTCTATGCAAAGGATGAAAGAGTATCTATATTAAACAAAGTAAAGGTAGGCCCCTAACTCCAAGCTCATCCTTAGGAGTTAGGATTGAATGACCAACTGAAATTCCAAAACAATAAATATTTGTTCTCAAAAAACAATAATCTAGATTAGAACTTTGGACCAAGAATAATTTGAGAATAATCATACACTTGATTCAATTATCGGGTGGCCAACTAATCAGAAACTCACGTGGCCACGTAACTACAAATAATCAGCCAAGCGAGCCAATTAATCACTAACCAGTAAACAGCCATGGATCAAGCATACATATGAAAACCACCTAATATAAGTATAACATCGATAAAGATTACATACAAATGGAGAAAATTGCAGGAAAATTACAGAGAGTAAAAAATGGGGAAAATTGCAGGAAAGGATTAAATTAGAAACCGTAAAGTTATATAATGAAGTCTTCACTAACTATACTTTAAAGCTTTACAAAGTGACACTAGAATTAGCTAATAAGAATCATTACAGACCTACTCCAAGAGGTCTCATATAAGCATGTTGAGTGTATATTTGAGATTTGTCTGCTATCCTGCATAAGAGGTCACTTTAAGATGCAAACTTAATATACTCGTATACGAACTACATGCAAAATAAAGTAAATTGTCGATAGAATTTGAGATCTTAGATGAACTACATGCAAAATAAAGTAAATTGCAGGAAAACAAATGAAGCTAATGTAAGAACCGAAACCATCAATGATAAAGTTCAAGTGAAATAATTTTGGTACCCGTGTGCCACGTAAAGTAATTTGTCTATGAATAAATACACATTGTAACAGCTGCAGGTGTAGAAGTCCATCTAAAACAGCATAGATAACAGAAAAGAATGAATCTGAGGTTTTAGAATGTACATATCTTGTATTACTATTATATCCTATATTAATCAATTAAGTCCAATGTCTTCTCACATTATAGGTTCTTCCCCAAAAAAAAGAGACTGGAGAATGATCACAACCACAAAACTTACCAAGCCTGGGGACGGTATGGCCCTTGGGGTGGCGGATCACAACAGGATCCACAAATTCTTCGAGCAAGGCTTCTCCATGCGTCCTTAGGAAGTCCGTTTCACCTGCAAAAACCAAATACGAGAAGAGATTTTGGTAAATGTTATCCAATATAATAAAATTATGCAAATTGGGTATGTGATGGAGGTTTACTAAACAACAGACTGTGCCATCAATACAATGCTCTCTCACATTCCAAATTCATTTGATGCCCTCGTGAATAATCACTAAGTCACATATAGCTAATAAGAATCATTACTAATCAAAGTGCCAAAATGAAAAATAATATTTTGAGGGAAAACTTCAGTTAGAAATTTTATCTACCATTTGGCTAATACATCAACAGGCATCTCATATCCCCATTTGAAACGACACTCAGCTGCTTCGTTCCTTGCTTGGTGTACTAAGGATCGTGCATCAGCTGGAAAATCATAATGAAACATTAGCAAGTTTGGAAAATTATTCGACAAAAGTAGATTATACATCTATAATCTATGGATTGGCACCGACTAAATTAAACCCACGACATGCAAAAAAAAAAGTACAGATGAACTAGCAAAAAAAAAGTTTCGGCAAGCTTTTATCCCTCGAACCCAAACAAGATTTCTTCATGCCACTGACCTGAAAACAGTTGCAAGTAAAAGCAAAACATGAACTAGCAAGATAAAGAAACAAAACCTCAAATGCACATAGCTTCAGTTTAGCAAATTGTAATCAAGAAGCAAAATATCAACGAACTAGAGTAGTAATAAGCAACATCAATTTTTCGTTCAATACCTTCCTGAGTAAAGAAGAAAAAGAGTCACATCGCAACAAGGATTTTTGAAGGCCATTGGGTATGTATATCTGAGTTTGATACAGAATACTGATATGATATCTAATCATTAGGCTTCACCTAGAAAACTTGACACAGGAGAAGCAAGTCTAAGTTTTTATATGGCTATTGGGAACGACATAGCCAAATAACTTCTCAAAGAAACAATTTTTACCAACACGCCTAAAGAAAATATGGAATATACAAATATGGAATATGTAAAGGTGTGCATGGTCCAAGTGAATACTGCTCAAGGAAATTATATTTCCATAATGATTTCCATCTTTAGCATAAACAGCCTCATGATTCCCAGGAATGTAGAACTCCCTCCGCCATCACATTACCAACACTTATTTCCATAAATAAATATAAGCTCTGCTCCAAAACAAAATTTACAATGGGAAAGCCTAAATATTAATTTAAAAAGCAGAAGCAAGTCAACTTTTATATGGCTATTGGGGATACATAGTTATATAGCCAAATAACTTCTCAAGAGACAATTTACCAAAGCCTAGAACAAAATAAAATAAGTAAAGGTCCATATTTTACAGACATAGTACAGAGAAATTAGATTTAGATCTATGGATTGGCACCGACTAAATTAAACCCACGACATGCAAAAAAAAAGTTCAGAATTTGCACACAAATCACAAGAAGCAAAAGCGAAGTTTGGATTTTTTTCGATACCGTGTTGCTCCACGCGCGAAGGTTGACGTGCTCGCGCAGGAACTCGAGCGTGAGCTTCGTCTTCGGGAGCGGGTACCCGGGCTGGATCGACCGCCCCGACCTCTAGCACCCTCTCCACCCTCATCTCCATGCTCTGCTTTGTCCCCTTGGGAGGCTTCTTGAGCTTCCCCTTCGCCAGCACGGAGGTCCCGGTGGGGGTCAGCTGCGAGAGCGGGTAGACCGCGACGTCGACGATCACCTGCAGGTTGGCGAGGCGCGAGCGGGTGTTTTTCTTTCTTAGAAGGAAGAAACAAAACTAAAATCGAAGGAGAGACGGGAGGAGGCAGACGAGGGGGGCCGTCGGGAGAACATGAGGAGAAGAGGGGGCGGTTGAGGGGGAGGGTCGGGTCGGATCCGGAGACGAGGGCGGCGGAGGGCCCGGATCCGGCGAGGGAGAGGCAGGAGGGGCAAGTGAGGCGGTTGACGGGAAGAGGAAGGAGAGGGAGAGCGCGGAGAAGAGGACGAGCAGAACCCTAACGCTCCTCCTTCGCGTTCTTGTCGATCGTGTGTGCAACAGCCTCGAGCTTGTCCTGGAGGGCGACGAGGAGCGTGAGGCCCTCCTCGAAGATTTTCGATCTAGGGTTAGGGTTTTGGAGTTGGGGGAGAGGAGGAAAAAGAAAGGAGGAGAAGGAAAAGACCAGAATGTTTTGGAGGAGAGGCGGGCTATAGCAAGAATTTTGCCAACAATTAAACTTAAAAAATATTACAAGTTTGCCACCGCTCTAAATTATTAATAACGCTTTATTTTATAAACGTTATAAAAATCCCAGAATTAGCCTAAACCGTCATAGAAAAAAAGTATTTCGAACTTTGATGACGCTTATTTATCAGCCGTCATGAAATCCACTTATCAAACGTCATTAATAGGTCTTTTTGTTGTAGTGTAAATAGTATACTATTGAGGTAACAATGTTGGATTATGACTCAGAATAGTTGACCCGATTGAATAGACAATTTGAGTACGATATGAGGATGCGAGTTGGATTGAGCAGATGCTATGTCTATGTAAGTAAAAATTGAAAGTTTGGATATTCGATTGAGGATTTTTATATGATAGCTTCGGTAGTGACCAATAAGAATTGTTGGATAGAATTGTCAGATAGATTTTGTCGGTTGTGGGTAAGTGTAAAATGAGACTTCATTGGATATGGCCCGAGTATAAGTACGAGTAGAAAGACTTGACCCTAGAATGTTGGTTGCTTACCTAGAATGTCGGTTGGTTAACTAAGTTTCAGATTGGTTGTCTATGTCATTTCAGTTGTCCGTGTTGGAAATAAGTTCATAAGATTGAGGTGGTGTCCCATGTCCCTTAAGTTGGTTGAATCATAGATTGTCACTGAGATAAGATAGAGTTATCCATGTGATAAGAATTTGTTGCCTCTAATATCAGAGATAGATATGTCCCTATAGCTATCCATCTCAGATGAGTTAGCTGAATGTCTGGTTTAGCTTAGATTAGCTGACCGTAGAGATTTGACTGAATGCTAAGTTGACTGTTGGAGACCCGTAGGATGTGTCACGACCCGCACCCACTATGAGGGTACGAGTACGTAGCAGCGCCCAGCCTACGCCGCAGTATCGGCGGTAGAACGCTGTCCTAGGTTACTTTCTAATCAACAACTCACATAATTATATAATGTACTTGTCAAATCTCAACTCCGAACGGAGGACAAGTATAGATATAATGAAATCTCAATCACAGTCTAAGCACAATAAGATAACACAGAAGTTTATATCTAAAGACTAACAACAACAATTATAAACTACTAAATAATAATATCTCAAACAAACTCAATACAAACTCGTATCTCAAGTTATTACAATTCAAGTTCTAAAACAGAAAAACTAAACCAAGTCTACTAGCTAGTCTCCCGATCACTCCTGAGTGTCGGGGCCATAGGTAGCTAAGCCATCTCCTGCTCCAAGGCAAGTAGGGAAAATGTCCTCAAGACAATCATCTGTAATATTTTCAACAGGTCCAGTCAGGACAGGAACGAGTATAATTCATCAAGAAATCCCAAGTAAATGACAGAGAACTATAAAGCAGTTACAGACAGTTGTATTGATGAATATGACAGTTTGTACGAGTAATAATGTAGAGAGCAGTTAAGGTACAAGAAAAGTAAGGTAACTAAACAAAAAGAGAAACATAGCAATGAAGACTGTAAAATAAGATCTAGCTGAACTAGAGTAACATAATGAGTTCAGATGGTACAATATAACTCGAGTGTAATCCCAATGTGAGTCTAATATAAGATGAGTCGAATGTGATCCCAGTACAGTATGAGTCGAATGTGATTCTAATCATTGTTCGAATAAGGTGAATCGAATAAGGTGATACGAATAAGGTGATACGAATAGTGATTCACATGATATTCTAACAATGATTCGAATAATTTTTCCAAGTGTGTTTTAAAATACTTAATTAGACATGTAAACGGCTAAGGGTAAATCCGGCACATCACACACCTGGCCGGGTGTGGAATGGCTATTGTTCGAATATCATTCACAGGGGGTGGTTCGAATAGTGGGAATGTTCACATGTCTAATCAAGTATTTCCCCGCCCATCTAATACAAATGAATCCAAAATTCGACACATCAATCGAATAAAGTTACAACCAGAATATGAAGATACGAATAGGTGGTTCGAATAGTGATTCGTATGGTGATTCGAATAATAGAGGTGAGACAAGTAAGTATGTGTGTCATATACATGGATTCAGAAATAACAATACGTGTTTGTAACAGAGAATCACATACAGCTAACTAGAACTGAAGTACAGTAATTGATAAATAAATGAGAGAACTATCAGAGAATGTACTCGCCTGCTACTCTAAAAAGAGTAGTGTAATATCAGATGCCTGCACCAGAGTCACAATGTCCTAAATATAGCAGTACAGGTTATAATATGTTTAAAAATAAGGCAAATAAAGTTTATGATGCAATCTACATGATTTCTAGACCAATCTAGGTCAAAGTCCACTCTAAGTCAACCTGGTCAACTATCTAGGTCAAACTAGGTCCAAGTCAACTCTCTATGGTCAACTACCTAGTTAACTAATGTCAACAAGTCAATATTGGTCAAACTTAGGCTAGTAAGGGTCAATTGGTTAAATTTGGTCAATTTCTAGGTCAATCTATAGGCTACACATAAGCCCATAGGCTAATGATTACTAAGCTACCAAATCACTTGACATATATATATATATATATATATATATATATATATATATATATATATATATATATATATATATATATATATATATATATATGTGTGTGTGTGTGTGTGTGTGTGTGTGTGTGTGTGTGTGTGTGTAAAGGCAACCAACCTATATATCAAACAATGTATTTATCCTCATATATATACAATCAGGCCTATACTCTAACATATATAAGCCTCAACCTATATCCATATCCATATGCACATTACCTTAGCCACCTAGGCAATATCCTATTACCTTACTTATCTAATAATATCCTTAAACTGACATCCTATGATACTTACTCTAACATATAACTAATCCTCAAGGTACTAAAAGCTAGACTACCCCACATCACATCCTATTTGAACTAACAAAACACTAGAACATGTGAAAATGGGAAAGGGTTCTACTGTCACTAAGTGGCAGCCTACATGCTGCTACAGGGGGGTTCCATTTCAGTCAGTGTGTGAGTGTATAATTGACTCAGTGTCATGTTCTCAGTTTTGTGGGTGTGTGTGGGTGTGACAATTCAGGGACTCTAATACATGAACCTGAATACCTACATGCATATTTACTTATACATTATATTACATATACTCATATATGTATACATCTATACAACTATAGAGAAGGGGAAAGGGTTGTCCAATGGGAAATATGGACTGAAACATTCAGTGAACATCAGAGGCTGAAACAATACCCTATAAACTTGACTGGACAGATGAAATTGGACTGAACCATAACAAGGGGACTGAAATTAACATGGAATGGACTGAAACTATTGGTATGGACTGAACTTATATGTGCAGGTGCATTCAATATGAAGAACAGAAATTCCATTCCTACTCCTATCCAAACTTCAAACTGAAAGACATTGCCAAGCCAAGGCCATGTCAAGGCAAACCAAGGCAAACAAGGCTGTCTGGCCAACCTTCCTCATAGAACCTGGGCTGAACTCAGTTCAGTCCCAAAATCAGTTTTCTTATATCAATCAACCCAACCTCATTCTCAGTTTTGTTTTAAAATCCTGAACTCCCATTAACTGACAGTTCTCAGTGTGGGTGTGTGCACATTTCATTGACAGTGTATAAACATAGGCAATTACCAGGTTTGAGTCCCAGACACAATCGAGAATCCTATTTCAACATAACCATAAATCCTAGTACAAACCAAATTTCAGATTTCAGGAACAAAACAATGTGTAATTGTGTGTAACAGGGGTGTATATGTGATACAACATGGTTGAGTGTCAAACTCAGGAAGATAGTGAACACATTACAGTTCCTAACATGTAAACCATCTAACACATGTATCATGGCTAAAACATTCCAATCATCCTTTAAGAGGAATGAAGCTCAGGATTATAACAGTAAAATATATCAATAATCAAAACCTAAACTAACCCAATGCATATCCTTCCCAGGTTGCCTATTCAAACATTAAATCAAAACTGGAAAAACAGTGTAACAGTTCAAATCAAACCCAATTCGAATCACAGGTACCTAAATCAATTGTACAGGGTGCCTATCAGGTAGGTGTCCATCCTAGGTGTATCCACATATCAAAAATCTCATGCAAACAGTGTCGAAATCTCAAAAATAGCAAGTATCAGTGAAACAGTGCACAAGTAGTGAACCAAGTGTCGTGCTGAGGTGTCGAGGGGTATAGGAACTCGTGTTTCCACCCACGAGCCTTGTGCTCGTGTCTACGGGTTCGCCCAACATAGGGGAACGTGCTCGTGTGTCTGCAACATGTCCACGACACGCGTGTCGCATGTATGAGACACGTATCACCCGTGTTTCCTGCGTGCGTGCGTGTCTGTGCAAAATCCGTGCGGGTGGGATATCTCCCAAACCCTTCGACCAATTGGCCTGAAATTTTATCTTTGATGTGTCAGTCATGTTTCCTAGGTATGTGCAAAATTTTGTGTCTCGACGTGCAGTGTCGTGTCCGCTACAGTGCCCGAGCAGCAGGGCACTGCACGGTGTCCTCGTGTACGCGTTCGTGTCCAATTTTGGATACGAAAAGCAACCTAATACGTGCTCGGTCATATACAAACATAATCTACATATTAAGAGCTATCCAAATATATAATTTATTTCAAAAAATATTAACATTCAATCCATTGAGGTATTTCAACAAACACCTACACAACACTACGACACGTGTCCGATACGGACACCAAACGAACACGAAATCCACCCAAATTTTGAGGACACCTAGGAGACTCCTAGATCTAGCCCTAAATGCAAAGAAAACCAAAATTTAAATCAATTTAAAGGGTTTTACTTATATGTGCAAAAAGCTTGGAAAAGCTTCAAATGGAGGATTCCTCCTCTTGATGGCAAAAGCTCCAAATTGACCCAAAGCTGGAATTAAACCCCAAAATCAGAAAATAGGAAAGTATTAGGTTCTAATTTAAGAAACTAGGATTAAAAAGGAATTAAAATAGATTTATGGGAATTTTTGGAAGAGGGATAAATACCTTTCTTTTCCAATATTGAAATGAATAAAGAAAGAGGCAAGTCCTAGAGAATAAGTGTTTATATAGGGTAGGGATCCCTATGGCTGGTCATAAAGGAAGGAATTAGGGTTAGGGTTCACTAAAATGGACCATGGGCTTAAGTCATGATCAAACAATCATTAAGCCATAAGTCATTTCACTTAAACCATAAGCCATGACTTAAATTCACTAAACCAAATTCCCTCATTCTATAATTAGTTTCTAATGACTAAAAGTAGGTTAACCTAAGTTAGACTAGGGTCACCATGGCTAGGGTTACCTTCTAAGCTAGTTCGCTAGGTCTCAACAAGTCAAGGTCAAACTATAATTCACCAATTCAATAAATCATCAAATAATTCAAATAAGTCAAAATGACCAAATTATCCTAGGCTAAAAATGATAATTAAATTATCCTAATGACATGGTTAGGCTCTAGGTCATGCAGTCTCTAGGGTTTCACTAGCAGCACGTCAAAATCATAAGTCATGACTCAAACCAGTTTTTAAATAGTTTAAAAATTATTAAAAATCACCAAAAATTATAATATGAAATAAATATCAATAATTAATAATTATAATTACAAAATTTCAAAATTACCCTCATCTGAAAAACTGGGTGTTACAATCCTACCCCCTTAGAAAAAATTTATCCTCGAAATTAAAATGATCGCACCCCTTCTAGGTCAAACCTAAACAATCAAGGTCAAGAGATAATCATGGAAACATAATCTTATGGGTCGTGATTTCATAGTCTCGAACAGGATAGCTACACTATCTAGCAATCACAAGCAATATCCTGGCAGGTACTAATGGAAATCACACATGAAAGTGGAAAAAAAGAACAGGAAGACGAACCTTCTAACCCATCACCTGCAGCGTCGGTCTCCTCGACTGCCATCGCAAAAGCTCCACCCCTCTGGGCATGGTGCTGCGCTACAGGTGGCCTAGCTCCCTCTCTCTGACCCGGTGCTCCGTCATATACGGGTGCAGTAGGGCAATCCCTGACCTGATGAGCAGCGGATCCACAGAACAGAAAAACCTTCCGCCTTCTATAACAAGTCTCCCAAATGTGCCCTGCCCTCTTGCAGTAAGCACAAGTCTGCACCGTACGGTCCTGCCCTCTTGGCTGATGATGTGCCTGCTGTACTCTTACTGGTGCCTGCATCTGCTAAATCTGTACATGAGGCCTCTTGGCCTGGCCTCCGCTGCTGCTGCCCCCAACTGGGTCTCGTCCCCTCTTGAGCCTGAGCTCAAGATCATCCTCAACCAATAAGGCTCTCGTCAAAATCTCCTCAAAAGTGGCATCCCTGTTGCCCTTGGTCAAGGACTTGACTTCCTTGACCAGACCCTTCCGGAACCTCTGGCCTTCGCCGTCTCGTTCAAGCCCTCTACGAATCTGCCGAGGCGGCCGAACTCCCCAGCGTACTCCTCTACTGACAGGCTCCCCTGAACTAAGCTCTCGAACTGCGACTCCAAGGCTTGAAGCGCTGAATCTGGAAAAAACTTTTTCTTGAAGAAGCCCTTGAACTCCTCACAGGACTGTCCAGCTAACCCGACCCTGGGGTCTGACTGATACCAGGTGCGAGCAAGATCTTGCATCCGGCTAGCTGATGCCTCTATCTGGAGATCTGCCGGTATCTGGGCCAGGCGAAAGATCTCCTCTATATGCTCGATCCACTTGTCAGCATATAAAATCCCCTCTGTCCCCAAGAACTCTCTGGGGCTCATCTTCTGGAACTGCTCTATCCCCGGTGTCCTCAGCTGCTGAACCACTGGTCGAGCTGCGACTGTCGTATGGGCCAACTCTAGGCCCCTGTCCTGTCGGGCCTGCTGCCGGTCCATAAACTGCTGGAAGTAAGCAAATATCTGTGTCGCATCCACATGTCCGGTAGGCGGCGGCTGCTGGAACTGCTTCTCTGGGATGACTGGGTCCTGCCTCCGAGCTGGTGGAGGCATACCCCCTGCTGCTGCTGCTAAAGTCCCAATATGAGTAGAGGTGGCAGGAGCTGTAGCCTCCTGACCCTACTGAACTAGCTGAGAGGTGGCAGTACCCTCTACAGCAACTGCTGCACCAGAGCGATGTGATCGTGTCTCCACCATCCTGAAGACAGATCGAACAAGGAAGTCAATACTGAGCAGGAATCGATATAATTAAAGGAGGACAGTTTATTTCAAAGAAGGCAAATCAGTACGATATGTAGATGGCATAATTTAAAGCAGAATTTTTCTAACTGTGATTGAGTACCTCTCCGTTTAAACCTATCTCTCAAATCCTATCGCAGGCTGTAGTGATACTCTAGTTCGAATACCACTACATAAACTCGACCTGCATGGGCCACCACTAAAAATATGTCACGACCCGCACCCACTGTGAGGGTACGAGTACGTAACAGCGCCCAGCCTACGCCGCAGTATCGGCAGTAGAACACTGTCCTAGGTTACTATCTAATCAACAACTCACGCAATTATATAATGTACTTGTCAAATCTCCAACTCCGAACGGAGGACAAGTATAGATATAATGAAATCTCAATTACAGTCTAAGTACGATAAGATAACACAGAAGTTTATATCTAAAGACTAACAACAACAATTATAAACTACTAAATAATAATATCTCAAACAAACTCAATACAAACTCGTATCTCAAGTTATGACAATTCAAGTTCTAAAACAGGAAAACTAAACCAAGTCTAGTAGCTAGTCTCCCGATCACTCCTGAGTGTCGGGGCCATAGGTAGCTAAGCCATCTCCTGCTCCAAGGCAAGTAGGGAAAATATCCTCAGGGCAATCATCTGTAATATTTTCAACAGGTCCAGTCAAGACAGAAACGAGTACAATTCATCAAGAAATCCCAAGTAAATGACAGAGAACTAAAAAGCAGTTATAGATAGTTGTATTGATGAATATGGCAGTTTGTACGAGTAATGATGTAGAGAGCAGTTAAGGTACAAGGAAAGTAAGGTAACTAAATAAAAAGAGAAACATAACAATGAAGACTGTAAAATAAGATCTAGCTGAACTAGAGTAACATAATGAGTTCAGATGGTACAATATATGTCGAGTGTAATCCGAATGTGAGTCTAATATAAGATGAGTCGAATGTGATCCCAGTACAGTATGAGTCGAATGTGATTCTAATCATTGTTCTAATAAGGTGAATCGAATAAGGTGATACGAATAAGGTGATACGAATAGTGATTCACATGATGTTCTAACAATGATTCGAATAATTTCTCCAAGTGTGTTTTAAAATACTTAGTTAGACATGTAAACGGCTAAGGGTAAATCCGGCACATCACACACCTGGCAGGGTGTGGAATGGCTATCGTTCGAATATCATTCACAGGGGGTGGTTCGAATAGTGGGAATGTTCACATGTCTAATCAAGTATTTTCCCGCCCATCTAATACAAATGAATCCAAAATCTGACACATCAATCGAATAAAAGTCCAACCAGAATATGAAGATACGAATAGGTGGTTCGAATATTGATTCGTATGGTGATTCGAATAATAGAGGTGAGACGAGTAAGTATGTGTGTCGTATACATGGATTCAGAAATAACAATACGTGTTTGTAACAGAGAATCACATACAGCTAACTAGAACTGAAGTACAGTAATTGACAAATAAATGAGAGGACTATCAGAGAATGTACTCGCCTGCTACTCTGAAAAGAGTAGTGTAATATCAGATGCCTGCACCAGAGTCACAATGTCCTAAATGTAGCAGTACAGGTTATAATATGTTTAAAAATAAGGCAAATAAAGTTTATGATGCAATCTACATGATTTCTAGGCCAATCTAGGTCAAAGTCCACTCTAAGTCAACCATGGTCAACTGTCTAGGTCAAACTAGGTCCAAGTCAACTCTCTATGGTCAACTACCTAGTTAACTAATGTCAACAAGTCAATATTGGTCAAACTTAGGCTAGTAAGGGTCAATTGGTTAAACTTGGTCAATTTCTAGGTCAATCTATAGGCTACACATAAGCCCATAGGCTAATGATTATTAAGCTACCAAATCACTTGACATATATACATATGGTATACATATATATATATATTTTTTGTATACATATATATATATATATATATATATATATATATATATATATATATGTGTGTGTGTGTGTGTGTGTGTGTGTGTGTGTGTGTGTGTGTGTGTAAAGGCAACCAACCTATATATCAAACAATGTATTTATATCAAACAATGTATTTATATCAAAAATATATATATATATATATATATGTGTGTGTGTGTGTGTGTGTGTGTAAAGGCAACCAACCTATATATCAAACAATGTTTTTATCCTCATATATACACTCAGCAGGCATATACTCTAACATATATAAGCCTCAACCTATATCCATATCCATATGCACATTTCCTTAGCCACCTAGGCAATATCCTATTACCTTACTTATCTAATAATATCCTTAAACTAACATCCTATGATACTTACTCTAACATATAACTAATCCTCAAGGTACTAAAAGCTAGACTACCCCACATCACATCCTATTTGAACTAACAAAACACTAGAACATGTGAAAAGGGGAAAGGGTTCTACTGTCACTAAGTGGCAGCCTACATGCTGCTATAGGGGGGTTCCATTTCAGTCAATGTGTGAGTGTATAAGTGACTCAGTATCATGTTCTCAGTTTTGTGGGTGTGACAATTCAGGGACTCTAATACATGAACCTGAATACCTACATGCATATTTACTTATACATTATATTACATATACTTATATATACATACATCTATACAACTATAGAGAAGGGGAAAGGGCTGTCCAATAGGGAATATGGACAGAAATATTCAGTGAACATCAGAGGCTGAAACAATACCCTATAAACTGGACTGGACAGATGAAATTGGACTGAACCATAACAAGGGGACTGAAATTAACATGGAATGGGCTGAAACTAATGGTATGGACTGAACTTATATGTGCAGGTGCATTCAACATGAAGAACAGAAATTCCATTCCTACTCCTATCCAAACTTCAAACTGAAAGACATTGCCAAGCCAAGGCCATGTCAAGGCAAACTAAGGCAAACAAGGCGGCCTGGCCAACCTTCCTCACAGAACCTGGGTTGAACTCAGTTCAGTCCCAATATCAGTTTCCTTGTATCAATCAACCGAACCTCATTCTCAGTTTTATTTTAAAATCCTGAACTCCCATTAACTGACAGTTCTCAGTGTGGGTGTGTGCACATTTCAGTGACAGTGTATAAATATAGGCAATTACCAGGTTTGAGTCCCAGACACAATCGAGAATCCTATTTCAACATAACCATAAATCCTAGTACAAACCAAATTTCAGATTTCAGGAACAAAATAATGTGTAATTGTGTGTAACAGGGGTGTGTATGTGATACAACATGGTTGAGTGTCAAACTCAGGAAGATAGTGAACACATTACAGTTCCTAACATGTAAACCATCTAACACATGTATCATGGCTAAAACATTCCAATCATCCTTTAAGAGGAATGAAGCTCAGGATTATAACAGTAAAATGTATCAGTAATCAAAACCTAAACTAACCCAATGCATATCCTTCCCAGGTTGCCTATTCAAACATTAACTCAAAACTGGGAAAACAGTTTAACAGTTCAAATCGAACCCAATTCGAATCACAGGTACCTAAATCAATTGTGCAGGGTGCCTATCAGGTAGGTGTCCATCCTAGGTATGTCCACGTGTCAAAAATCTCATGCAAACAATGTTGAAATTCAGAAATAGCAAGTATCAGTGAAATAGTGCACAAGTAGTGAACCAAGTGTCGTGCTGAGGTGTCGAGGGGTATAGGAACTCGTGTGTCCACCCACGAGCCTTGTGCTCGTGCCTACGGGTTCGCCCAACATAGGGGAACGTGCTCGTGTGTCTGCAACATGTCCACGACACGCGTGTCGCGTGTACGAGACACGTATCTTCCGTATTTCCTGCGTGCGTGCGTGCCTGTGCAAAATCCGTGCGGGTGGGATATCTCCCAAACCCTTCGACCAATTGGCCTGAAATTTTATCTGTGATGTGTCAGTCATGTTTCCTAGGTGTGTGCAAAATTTCGTGTCTCGACGTGCAGTGTCGTGTTCGCTACAGTGCCCGAGCAGCAGGGCACTGCACGGTGTCCTCGTGCACACGTTCGTGTCCAATTTTGGACACGAAAACCAACCCAATACGTGCTCAATCATGTACAAACATAATCTATATATTAAGAGCTATCCAAATATATAATTTGTTTCGAAAAATATTAACATTCAATCCATTGAGGCATTTCAACAAACACCTACACAACACTACGACACGTGTCCGATACGGACACCAAACGAACACGAAATCCACCCAAATTTCGAGGACACCTAGGGGACTCGTAGATCTAGCCCAAAATGCAAAGAAAACTAAAATTTAAATCAATTTAAAGGGTTTTACCTATATGTGTAAAAATCTTGGAAAAGCTTCAAATGGGGGATTCCTCCTCTTGGTGGCAAAAGCTCCAAATTGATCCAAAACTGGGATTAAACCCCAAAATCAAAAAATAGGAGAGTATTAGGTTCTAATGCAAGAAATTAGGATTAAAAAGGAATTAAAATGGATTTATGGGAATTTTTGGAAGAGGAACAAATACCTTTCTTTTCCAATGTTGAAATGAATAAAGAAAGAGGCAAGCCCTAGAGATTAAGTGTTTATATAGGGTGGGGATCCCTATGGCTGGTCATAAAGGAAGGAATTAGGGTTAGGGTTCACTAAAATGGCCCATGGGCTTAAGTCATGATCAAACAATCATTAAGCCATAAGTCATTTCACTTAAACCATAAGCCGTGACTTAAATTCACTAAACCAAATCCCCTCATTCTAAAATTAGTTTCTGATGACTAAAAGTTGGTTAACCTAAGTTAGACTAGGGTCACCATGGCTAGGGTTAGCTTCTAGGCTAGTTCACTAGGTCTCAACAAGTCAAGGTCAAACTAGAATTCACCAATTCAATAAATCATCAAATAATTCAAATAAGTCAAAATGACCAATTTACCCCTAGGCTAAAAATAATAATTAAATCATCCTAATGACATGGTTAGGCTCTAGGTCATGCAGTCTCTAGGGTTTCACTAGCAGCACGTCAAAATCATAAGTCATGACTCAAACCAGTTTTTAAATAGTTTAAAAATTATTAAAAATCACCAAAAATCATAATATGAAATAAATATCAATAATTAATAATTATAATTACAAAACTTCAAAATTACCCTCATCTAGAACACTGGGTGTTACAGGATGTCCCTTTGATGTTGTGTGGGTATAGTCGAAACGTGTGAGATATGTTGGAAAGTGAAGTTCAGAATGGAATGGAGATTGGGAAATTCGATATTATATTGTTACTAGAGTGGAATAACGGTACAATTTGAAGATGGATCATGATCTAGAAATTTATGATTTGTAAACAAAGTGTATGAATGCGAACGATAACGAGTACAAGCTTTGATCGATAAGAATCCGGGTATCAAAATGAAATATGGCTATCGGATTTATCAACTTTGGTGGCAAGAATGACAATGAACTTGAAAGGAATACTTTGGAAATATTTTGGATCGGCTGTGAGAAAAATTCTTAAAGTTAAAATTTGTAACATTTATTGTGTTATTGGTTGGTTGGATAATTGAATAAACAAGTTTGGAATATACGAGATGCTCAGAGCAATCACTGATGTTCGAAAAAGAAGTTACACCGTAGCTCGTTCCTTTTCTCTATCACTGAACTTGGCTGAAGTGCATGTAATTCTGGGATGCCTAAAAAAGAAGTTACACCGTAGCTCGTTCCTTTTCTCTATCACTGAACTTGGCTAAGGTGCATGTAATTCTAGGATGCCTAAAATATGTGTACGATTTTAGCTAAGTGGTACGCTGAGTTCAAATGAAGCCACGGGGAGTATTATTATGTGCTAAGAAATTGCACGAGTGTTGGAGGAAGAACAAAGATGGTAAACTATTTTCAATCAAATTAGAATACTATGATGAGATAGTACATTACTTGAAATCAACCGAGATATTGTGGAGAAATGTTAACTAGTGCAAGTTGATCGTTGAGAAATTTTATAAAAGTCGGTTGAAGTTTTGGGGATGAGTTTTGTTTTAAGTTTCGAGGACAAAACTTTTTCTGAGTGGTATATATTATAGTGTCCTGACCTGAAAGATACCTTATGATGGATGATTGGTTCGATGAAGCCTTGTTGGACTTGGGAATATGCGAAGGATCGCTTGGAAGGTTATGCGATCGTGGCGGAAATCATCTTATGAATGTGAGTAGTGTTGAACCCTTCGAAGATCCTTTAGTTTCACGCTTAAAATAAAGGATAGTATGTTGTGTTCACTCGTTGAGTTGTTGAATAATACCTTGCATGAAAGTCGAAAAGATAATGAACGATAATTAATCACATGACCCGAAACTATTGCGTATCATTTCATGTTTTGTGAGCTTGCATGTTGTTGCTATAAAATATATGACAGGTGAAGGAAAAGTCCCAAATACTTGGGCGATGAGTATATCGAGCCTTAGCTCGACGAATAGATAGTAACACAGGTACTAAGATTCGAGAACTAGACAGTGAGTATGCTTGAATTACGCCCGAACGAACGTATGCTAAATAGATGCTAAGTCCCAGGAATTGGACGGTGAGTGCATTGAGTTTGGTTGGAAAGATGTATGGTATCAAAGATGTAGGAAAAAGATTGAGTAACAATATTCTATTATCCTGTGCCGATGTAGAATATTGGTTACGCTAAGACCCTGGATTGGGCCGATGATAATGTGAGCGTTGGCTCAAGGCAAGATGGCAATACGAATGAGAATAATGGGTTATTACTTAGTTTTCCTTATAATGCATTATATGTTTTCTTCTTAGATAAGTTGCATATAATTGCATGGTCATGGACAAATTGTCAACAAGGTGGTTCCTCGAACGGCATTCCAAGGCCTTAGAAACCGATTCGTCCTGGGGGAAATCTCGTGCTGAAGTAGTAGCACAGTACTGAAGTAGTAGCACGGTATGCGGGACCTTCAGTGAGGCTAGCTACCCGTACTGCAAGGGGTGCCGTTATACTTGTAAGATGGTCCAAGATTGCGTGTAGTCAGCGACCTTCATATAGATAGGTCCAGTGCTAATAATGTCTTATGCAAGCATAGTAAATTATTACTCAATTACAGGAAAGGATGTCGGTTGTTGGTAAGAATCACCTGAACGGTGACAATTATATTGATTTATGATATTATTCTAACAATGTCTTGTGTAGGCTGAGTAAGTATTAGAAATATACAGGGATGGTTGTACGACCGTGGGTAAGAATCACCAAAGGGTGATAACTATATGCTTTAATTATGTTGGCTATGAGAATTGTATGCTTTACTCCTTGTCGGCTATAACATAAAATTGACCCTAAGGCAACAAGAAAGACCACTGTTAATATTGTTCTATATGATTACTTAGTGTTGTCTTCTTAGGTGAGTTGGGACAACAACACTCGCCAGTACATTGATGATGTACTGACCCATGTTGTGGACAATATTACAGGTGCTTGTGTATGGGGGAAATCATTTGATCAGTGCTTAGCATCGATGATTCAGATGGGTGTGCAGAAGCTCTTCTTTCAAGACGATATCTTCTGCTATACGGGACATAACGTATGTATCAGTGTAACTCAGTTGTACCAGTGAGATTGTAGCCAAATTGGCAAGTTCATTGTAAAGAAGTCGGCATATTCAGTTGTAGCCTAAAGGAAAAGTGTATATATTCAAAGTCTTGTAATCAGTTGTAAACTCTGTATTCTACTGCAAGTCTTGTAATCCATTGAAATTATCAATAAAGAGATAAGTTTCTTCATAATCTTGTGTGACTTCAATTTATCTGCTTGGTTTTGCTGCGCTGTCGTTATCTTTTGAGAAATACCAGAAACTGTAATAGATTTGTCTTATACAAGTGCAATCTAGATATGTACGGCATCACGTCCAGTGCCTAGTTTTTGATCCTCCGGAATCGGGGCGTGACATGTGAGACGTTGCCACAGCGAAAACTCATGCCAACCCACCTGAAATAACCAACCTTCGTCTGACGGACACAAAGCACAAATAAAGACAAGTGTATGACGGTAACACATGGACAAATCTTAATCTCTATCATTCAAATAAAATTATAAGATTGACAAAAACAATGTTGAACCATTTGCCCTAATAGGTTCAACCCCCTCACAATACTTAAGAAGAAGACAAAAAGATTATAATTGAAATTGTTCACTAACCCGTAGCAATCTCCCTAACCGAAGTTGAAAACTCCTCGATTAGATTTCTTCTTCCTTCTGCCTCGTATGTATGGCGAAGTCCTAAGAGCAAAGTGCAAACTTTCTCTTAGATTTTCTGTGGACGAGCACCTCGATTCTCAAATTTGTGCTATGCTTTGTGCCTCCACCCTCACCCCATATATATATGATGAGAAAATCATATTTTAGATCATAATATGAATTCCTAAAAATGAATAAAATATAAATCATTTTATACCTAAAATATTCCATCAATATTATATTTTAGATCATAAAACGATTTTCTAAATAGGAGCCCTAGAGTAAGAATTATATTATATCTAAATAGAACAACACCAAATCCAGACTGGACTATAATAATCTCCCCCTCCAATCTGATGAGAGGGTGTTAATCCCATGGCTCATCAACTGGAATCCATGCTTGTCGTCTCACGACAAAGTTCCTGCTCTCCCATGCTACTGATCTCCAATCCTATAAGCTATTTTGCATCTTCCTTCGTCTCCAGCTCCTTGACAGTCACGTCGATGCTAGCTACCATACACAACACCTCCTGCACCACTGGGATTCTACCGATATCAATAACACAATCAAGCCCGAAGTCCCTGACAATCAGCCTTACCGCAAGTCTCAGCTGTCTGTCCCTGACTTTTGTCTTCCACAGAACATGCTACTGTATCACTCTCATTTTTTGTTATACGTATTTTCAGTATACATGTACGAATTTCTGACATTTGTCAGGTGACTCATGCTTTGACTTGTCTCGATTATCCTTGTCTTCGTTTAATTTTGGCTTGGTTTAGTTTTGGTTTGATTCATCATGGTATGTTAACTTGGCTTGGCTTAGTTTGGTTTGGGTTGGTTTGAGATGAGAAGGATTGGTATATAAACCAACTTCTCTCCCTCCTCTCATTTATTTCTTCATTAACTATTCTCCTCCTTCTCCATTACTCCTCCCACCAACCCAAGGCAAGTACAACTTGCTCCATGGAGATCATTTTGGATCCTAATTTTTTTATTGTTCTATTCTCTTCCTTTGATGATTCTAAGCATCTTTAGAACTTAGGATTTTTGATTTTGATGGATATATTTTTGTAGATCTAAGTTTTAAATTTTTTTTATTTTGATCGACAAAAATTTGGTATTTTCAAAAACTTATGGTTCCATGTTGTGGAAAATTCAATTCTACCCAATTTTGGCTTTTGAACCACTTGATTTTGATTTATTTTGAGGAAGTTATGGCATTTCTTGCGTTCATTAGTTTTCCACACCTTCGGTGTTGTCGGGACAATGAACAATGTTGCGCGCCTGCACGATTCGTTTACCGGGCACCCGGATGCCGTGCATCCACGCGCTGTGCATGTCCTGCGACTCATACCTGTGCGATTTGTTTGTCGTGCGCCCATGCGTCGTGCAACCGTGCGCTGCGCAGTTCGTGCGCCGCGCACATGCGTGATTCGTTTGTCGCACGCTCGCGTGTCGTGGCTACTTTTGTTCGAGCACGCGTGGATGACTATTTTTGCCTATTTAAGATGTTTTGTAGCTAAAATCTTGTAAAACTGAAAATATTGAAGTTTTAGATCTTTGTCTTGCCTTCAAGAATCTTCCTGTCCCACCTTAACTGGAGTTCATATGCAATTCATAATTTAAATCACCCATGGATGTCCTTAGTCTTCTTTGCATATTTTTTCTGTACTTGGCCTAAATTACGACGACCTGACTTGATGAACTTGAACTTGAATATGACAACATGATCCCATCTTGATAATCTTGATAGTGGCCCGTCGAGGCATACTCTTGACATGACATATAAAATTTTGATTGATGTTACGAAAACTATTCTTGTCTTGCTAAGTATAACTATTGTCTTAACTCCATGGTTGATTTTTCTTAATTGTGACTGTACAAGCTAACTGTTTCGTCTTACATTATATCTAGGATATGGATTCTTGGTTACCACGGTTAGAGATTCATAATAAATCTGACTAGGTTATTGTCTAGATTAATCAAATATAACGTCCCAGTCCCAAAATACGTAGGACTAGAACGTAATCATGCCAGCTGTATACATACGAAGTATATGGACCCTCGTATATATACATAAGCTGTAAATGCAGTAACCAAGGTGCTAAATCTCATCCACAAGATAAATAATGATATAAAATCAACTTTTGAATTTGCCAAGTATATAATCGTTGGGCGGAGACAAAGTCCACTACCAACCAAATTAAATATGGAAAAATATACAATGAAAGAATTTAGCAAAGCGTGAGTAATGGCGAGTCCAAGAGCAATCACCACGAAGGAAGGAATGGCCTTAGCTAGAGCACCTGCAAGAAATCACGGAACACACACCTGGCGAGATAACCAGGTCCTCAGAGGGACGTAACAAGATACATCAACATGCCACATAACTGAATATATATACTATGTCGTAAATCACAAGTAAAGTAAATAGTCACACTCGTAACAAGTTCCAATACCTCATCATCGAAACAGTGGACTACCCCTACAACCAAACAAGGACAAGGGATAGTACACTATACCGTGATGCGATATTGTCCCAAGCTACTAATGGAACGGGATGATATGACATTGACGAGGGTGACCTAACCATCTAATGTGTTTATGCAGTAAGAACAAACCTTCCACGCATGAGCCCTGGCTGTAAATAGGATCGGTATAGTTCCCATATAGGGCACCAGGGGCCTACGTCCATAACGCTCGGGAAGCATCAGAGGGCACCATGTGCAAGGGGCTACGTCCATAACGCTCTGGATAACGTCAGAGGGCACCTGGAGCCTGCGTCTCCGACGGAGCGCACAGGTAATGAGGGAAGTGCATAGAAGCCCATACGTCAGGTGTTGTTCTTCCCACCCAATGTACCTGTCAAGTCGCATCCACGACCATGTACCTCTACTAACTGCTAAGTCTCCTAACACGCCTCTATTAGCGGTTAACCCTAACGCATGCGCATGGGGGATCAGCCCACACGCAAGAACCTCTACATGATACTCATCTCACTCATCCTCGTGGTACAACTGTGTCAAGGTATATGCAATACACCACAACGGTAGTCCCTTAACTCTAGGTCAACATGCAATCAAAGGATACTAACAAAGTAATTTATTAATCACTGAACAGGCAGTAAATCAGGAACTGTAAGAACCGGAAATAAAGAACAGTGATATATAAAATAAATGCAAACTAAATATAAACAGTTTAATGGCAAGGTATCTTGCCTGGTGTGTCGCCTGGTGGGGTACGATGATCCGTCAAATCTTGTGGTCCAATAGCCATGTTCATGGGGTAGCGGTCCAAAGTCACAAAAATATAGGACGAACGATCAGTGATGATAAATGAAGAAGAATTTGCGGGATAGCAAATGATTTGTAGAAAATATTTTTAATAATCGAATACTAGATTTTTATCATCAAAATATATACTTTAAAAGTAGAAATCGTTTTTCAACAAAATATGCTCATAGATAGGAACAATATTTTGCTATTTAAGACGATGTAGATAATTTTTGAAATACTCGAAATTATTTTGAAAACCCTTTTTACTAGTTAAAATAATTTTTGGAAAAAGTTTGAAGACAAAGATGGTTTTGGACTAGCATCAAATAATGAAATTATTAATAATAATATTGACAAAATATATTTCTAGAATTTCTAAAATAATACAATTATTAATACTGCAATTATACCACTAGTATTTTTAAATAATAATAATATAAATAAAATATTATTTCTAATAATAAATAACTGAAAATAATAATAACAATTATATTAACAATAATAATGATAATAATGATAATGATAATAATGATAAGATAATAGTAATAATAATAATAATGATAATAATAATAATAATAATAATAACATTTATAAAACCATCATAAAAACCCACATTTTCTTTAACCTTCCCCAATTTTTTTGTTACAGAGAGAGAGAGAGTGAAAGGAATCGGAAAAAAAGGGGGGTTTTACCAGAGGAAGCGGCGGGGCTCGGCTACGACGCGACGGAGGCCTGCCCGCCGCTGGCGGTGGGGGAAACCCCGCGGTGGCGCAGCCTGCGGTTGGAGCACGAGACGGCTCAGCGCTGGTGGCCGGGCGGCCACGGCGCTCGTGGCGGTGGATCACCGCCTGGGAGACGAGCGGGAGAGAGGCGGCGACCGGCGGAAGAGGGCACGACGGACGGAGATGGGAGGCGGATAGGCGGTCGCGCAGCCCCGCTGGTCGGCGACGGAGGAAGCCCTCGGCGCAGTGGCGCTCGAGACCGGAGCGGCTGGAGGAGTGAGGTGGAGAGACGCGGAGTCGGGCCAGCTCGCGGCGGGTGATTCGCCGAGGCGGAGGTGCGGCGCTGGATGTGGCCGGCCGCAGTGGGCTCGTCGGACACGGCGCTGATGGGGTGCCGAGGTGGAGACGCAAAGCGGAGAGGACGAGCTCCGGCGGGGAGGCGCGGCGCAGCGCAGGTCAGGGTTTGTTTCTCTAAATTTCTCTTTTTGGGATTTTGTAATTTCCGACGGTGGGGGCGGCGGATGGTGGCGACGACAGTGGCGGTGGTGGTGGTTTTCGTTGTGGCAGCGGTTGTCTGGTTGATGACTACGGTTGTGGTGACGGTGGTGAAGAGGGAAGGTGATGTCGTGATGTTGGAGGTGGTGGTAGGAGTCGGAGATGGTCGTTGATGGAGACGGTGATTGTCCAAAGAGGATAACGAGTGGTGAGATGAACGGTGGTGGCCGCGATGACAACATGGAGATGGTGGAGGAGTTGCGTGGAGGAGGCAGGGGTTGCGCCATTGGTGGCGGTGGTGTTTGTACTGCTGGTCGGAAGATGACGGAGGAGGAGATAGGGGTGACGGCAGCAATGGTGTAGTTGCCGTAGCCGGGAACGGCACGGCGAATAGGTTTAGGCAATTGATTTTGTTTGGTTGTATGTCCGGGACTGTCGGACACAGAAAATCATGTATTTGTACAAATAAAACATCTAGTGGATGGGGAAGGAATACACGGACACGATGCACGGGGTTGTGGAATAATTTCTGGAGGAGTACCTCTCCTTTTATAGGAGGTGGGAATTCCCAGTTGGATAGGGATTAGGATGTTTAAATTCCCCAATTAGATAATATCATAATTAAATTCAAATTATTTAAATTAGTTTAAAAACTATTTTAAACTTTAAGCTATTCATCAAAAAATCTTTTCTCACTTAATCAAAATATTTTGCTTGCTATTTAAACTAAGCAGCATTTTTAAAATATATTTTCAACATAATAAATAATGGCAATAAATAAATTTCAAAAATTACTTTATATTATTCAAAATATATCTTTATAAATTATAAACTAATTATAATTGGTTTTCGAAAAATTGAGTGGACACGAAATAATTTTCACGTCACTCGCCTACAATAATATATTTATTGAAACAAAATTACTACTTATATATATTTTTTTTATAAAAATAACATTTTGAAATAACGTGTGACAAAACTCAACGTGATGCAATAAACCAAATCTTAAATACTTATTTTTTTATACAAAAATTTCTTAAAATATTTAAATAATAAATAATAAAAATATACTATTTCACCATTTCGTACGTGACGTACAAATACGAATGACACGAACTCGTACGCGACGTAAGATTACAAAAAAAAAATTAGTAAAAATTTTGGGGGTTTACATCCTACCCAACTTAAAATAATTTCGTCCTCGAAATTAAGAATAGGTAGGGGGTGAGAAGGCACGAGGACAAGGCAACACAAATAATTGGGCGAGGCAATGTAACGAAAAAAATGTGCTTTAGAGAAACCGTGATTTTTATAACGACGAAATAACTCACGATTTTGGAATTGAACGAGGGTTGCTAGTTAAGGTAAAAATCATGATAGAATGATGGAAGTAGCTTAAGACGGGCATAGTCATATTGGTTAGTCAGTGGTTAACTGTCCCCAAGTATGTGCAATTATCATGGGCATAGAAGAATGGTTTGGTCTATCTATCCATCACAAGCCTTGTCTAGAATAGTTAAAAGACGAAAGCCAATAAGAGTCCAATGGAGATGTTTTCGTATGCCAATATGTGATTCAAAGGCGGTTGTATAATTCTAAGAGAATTGCCAAAGCAATCGCGGAGGAGACTCTAGGGGTAAGTTTACTATGTCTCCACCTACGTAGAATGATATACTAAAGGCGAACCAAAGTGCAATAGGTTGATCAGACCATCATGCACCGGTTCTGATTAGACAGTATGTTAGTGGGAGCGACCCAATAAAACATATGTCATGATCAAGCTTGATAAAGAATACGCTTGCAAAACTAAGCTATTTTAGCATCAAAAATAGTCAAAGTATAAGTAAGGAACCATGTTAAAGGAGAATTAAATAGTCCTAGATTTTAAAATCAAGTTTTGTTCAAGTCCTTGGTTGGCTAGACGGGTTAGGTCCTCTAGATTCTAGGATCTAAATAAGCTTGCTAATATAGGTCACTAGGTTAAGGGGTTGCTAGTTCATAAGGCTAGTTCATAAGGTATTCTACCCAACTTAAAGAATTTAACTAATGGTGTGATAGGTCCAGTAATCAAGATAAAATACAAGGTTAAGCATGTAAGGATTTAAGTAGAACAAAAATCATATATCGGGTTGAAAGAATCGAGTCGAGGTCGAGTCTCATCTCAAGTAAAAATATATTGGTTTCATGGTAGGGATTAGAGTTCAGTCTTTTTGACCCGAAAGTCGCAATATGAAATTAGAGTATAAGGAGACGTATTTTAGTGGCACGTGATATACCTACATGAAGGTGGGCTCGTGTAGGTCTTGCTTGTGAAATTTGTAGGAAGGAAACGTCTAGTATTGTGCTCCAAATACCCAAGTCACGGTAAAGGACAAAAAAAAATTTAAAATAAAAAGTGGGAGTTCATGAGATAATGATTAACGAACCAAATAAATGACCGAGCTAAAGCATGAAATAAAGATAACTTAGATTCTAACAAATCAAGGTAAAATAAATTTGGAGTACAGTTTCTAGAAGAAGAAAAAAAAATCTCATAGATAAGGGTATGGTCAAAGGAATGATTCCAGTCATTTATAAGTTCAAACAATTAGATGGTCACCATAATGATCTAGATTCGAGGGAAAGTTAAGTAAGTCAAAGATATGTTCATCGGTTTGGTCGATGACTAACTATACTTGTGTAAATGCAATATCATAATCATAGGTGGCATGGCAATCTAATGTGGAATACTTCTATCTCACTAGTGGACCTTGCTTGTTTCTTGGTCCTTCACCACTATATGATCTAATCCAAAATTTCAAGTTCCTCGAAATTTAATAAAATTTTCAAGATACTTCGCCAATATTTCAATTATCTTGACCGTCAACTAAATTTTTTTTTTCTCTCTAGTCAATCTAGAACAATCCTCGTAATTCGCAAATCGAATAAATTCATCCTCATTTTTTTTCCAAACCTTAAACTCATTTTTTAATGAGTTTATCAACCGTATTTCATATTACAAAATAGTACGTTTAAAATAACCCTCAATTTAATTCTATATCCTTCAAATGTGTATATCTAGCTTCCAATAAGTCTCTACTACTCTTCAAAAGTAATTCTCCCCCTTTTTTTCCAAAATTTAAATATCCATAATCAAGACTTAAAACTCAAAATCTAAATAACTTTATATATCATAGATCATATGAGCAAATTTTAAATATTTAAATTTTTCCTTCAAGTCGATTTCATATCTTCCAAAATATTTTAAACAAAAATTTTACCATTATCTCTTCAAGCTCAAAATTAAATATTTATAATTCGTAAATCGTAGAATCAATTTAAAATCTCAAACCGTAAATCGTAAAACCCTTCATATTCTCTAGTCGTTACTAAATCACAACTTATAAATTTAAACACCTTAATAAATTCGAGATAAACTTTAACATATTCAATCCAAACTTGAACTTAATCGTAATCATGTGTCACAATTTAAAGATGTTTTCCAAATAAATCATAAACTATTTTGCAATCATAAATTTGTTTTCGCGATCTAGCTGTCCTCTTGTGTATACCACCTTGTAATAGCAAAATAAAATTCCAACTATCCATTGAAAGCGAAAAATATGCTGCTACCCAACGTGAAATTAACTAATCCTTAAAATCATACTTTCTAGAAAATAAATTCCTTATAACTCAAATAAAATTCCAATGCATATTAACTGTCAATATAACCTTCTAGCCATGTGTTTGACCTATGAGCATATACTAGTGTAGTCATCTTACTAAACACGAAACTAAGAATTTACGGTAGAAGGAGTCAAGCAAGATGCAAATCAAGGAGGTCGAACGAGAGTTCGAAATTTGAAGTCAAGGAAGGAGGTCAAGTAGGTGGATGAGATTCTAAACTCTAATCCTATATTGCATGCCTGTTCGGTACAGTCATGTAACCGAAACGGCAAACTCGACCTGCATGGGCCACCACAAAAACATGTAACGCCCCAGTCCCAAAATACGTAGGACTAGAACGTAATCATGCCAGCTGTATACATACGAAGTATATGGACCCTCGTATATATATAAGATGTAAATGCAGTAACCAAGGTGCTAAATCTTATCCACAAGATAAATAATAATATAAAATCAACTTTTGAATTTGTCATGTATATAATCGTTGGGCGGAGACAAAGTCCACTACCAACCAAATTAAATATGGAAAATATACAATAAAAGAATTTAACAAAGCGTGAGTAATGGCGAGTCCAAGAGCAATCACCACGAAGGAAGGAATGGCCTTAGCTAGAGCACCTGCAAGAAATCACGGAACACACACCTGGCGAGATAACCAGGTCCTCAGAGGGACGTAACAAGATGCATCAACATGCCACATAACTGAATATATATACTATGTCGTAAATCACAAGTAAAGTAAATAGTCACACTCGTAACAAGTTCCAATACCTCATCATCGAAACAGTGGACTACCCCTACAACCAAACAAGGACAAGGGGTAGTACACTATACCGTGATGCGATATTGTCCCAAGCTACTAATGGAACGGGGTGATATGACATTGACGAGGGTGACCTAACCATCTAATGTGTTTATGCAGTAAGAACAAACCTTCCACGCATGAGCCCTGGCTGTAAATAGGATCGGCATAGTTCCCATATAGGGCACCAGGGGCCTACGTCCATAACGCTCGGGAAGCGTCAGAGGGCACCATGTGCAAGGGGCTACGTCCATAACGCTCTGGATAACCTCAGAGGGCACCTGGAGCCTGCGTCTCCGGCGGAGCGCACAGGTAATGAGGGAAGTGCATAGAAGCCCATACGTCAGGTGTTGTTCTTCCCACCCAATGTACCTGTCAAGTCGCATCCACGACCATGTATCTCTACTAACTGCTAAGTCTCCTAACACGCCTCTATTAGCGGTTAACCCTAACGCATGCGCATGGGGGATCAGCCCACACGCAAGAACCTCTACATGATACTCATCTCACTCATCCTCGTGGTACAACTGTGTCAAGGTATATGCAATACACCACAACGGTAGTCCCTTAACTCTAGGTCAACATGCAATCAAAGGATACTAACAAAGTAATTTATTAATCACTGAACAGGCAGTAAATCAGGAACTGTAAGAACCGGAAATAAAGAACATTGATATATAAAATAAATGCAGACTGAATATAAACAGTTTAATGGCAAGGTATCTTGCCTGGTGTGTCGCCTGGTGGGGTACGATGATCCGTCAAATCTTGTGGTCCAATAGCCATGTTCATGGGGTAGCGGTCCAAAGTCACAAAAATATAGGACGAACGATCAGTGATGATAAATGAAGAAGAATTTGCGGGATAGCAAATGATTTGTAGAAAATATTTTTAATAATCGAATACTAGATTTTTATCATCAAAATATATACTTTAAAAGTAGAAATCGTTTTTCAACAAAATATGCTCATAGATAGGAACAATATCTTGTTATTTAAGACGATGTAGATAATTTTTGAAATACTCGAAATTATTTTGAAAACCCTTTTTACTAGTTAAAATAATTTTTGGAAAAAGTTTGAAGACAAAGATGGTTTTGGACTAGCATCAAATAATAAAATTATTAATAATAATATTGACAAAATATATTTCTAGAATTTCTAAAATAATACAATTATTAATACTGCAATTATACCACTAGTATTTTTAAATAATAATAATATAAATAAAATATTATTTCTAATAATAAATAACTGAAAACAATAATAACAATTATATTAACAATAATAATGATAATAATGATAATGATAAAAATGATAAGATAATAATAATAATAATAATAATAATGATAGTAATAATAATAATAATAATAATAATAATAATAACATTTATAAAACCATCATAAAAACCCATATTTTCTTTAACCTTCCCCAATTTTTTTGTAACAGAGAGAGAGAGAGTGAAAGGAATCGGAAAAAAAGGGGGGTTTTACCAGAGGGAGCGGCGGGGCTCGGCCACGGCGCGGCGGAGGCCTGCCCGCCGCTGGCGGTGGGAGAAACCCCGCGGTGGCACAGCCTGCGGTTGGAGCACGAGGCGGCTCAGCGCTGGTGGCCGGGCGGCCACGACGCTCGTGGCGGTGGATCACCGCCAGGGAGACGAGCGGGAGAGAGGCGGCGACCGGCGGAAGAGGGCGCGGCGGACGGAGATGGGAGGCGGATAGGCGGTCGAGCAGCCCCGCTGGTCGACGACGGAGGAAGCCCTCGACGCGGTGGCGCTCGAGACCGGAGCGGCTGGAGAAGTGAGGTGGAGAGACGCGGAGTCGGGCCAGCTCGCGGCGGGTGATTCGTCGAGGCGGAGGAGCGGCGCTGGATGTGGCCGGCCGCAGTGGGCTCGTCGGACACGGCGCTGATGGGGTGCCGAGGTGGAGACGCAACGCGAAGAGGACGAGCTCCGGCGGGGAGGCACGGCGCAGCGCAGGTCAGGGTTTATTTCTCTAAATTTCTCTTTTGGGGATTTTGTAATTTTCGACGGTGGGGGCAGCGGATGGTGGCGACGACAGTGGCGGTGGTGGTGGTTTTCGTTGTGGCAGCGGTTGTCTGGTTGATGACTACGGTTGTGGTGACGGTGGTGAAGAGGGAAGGTGATGTCGTGATGTTGGAGGTGGTGGCAGGAGTCGGAGATGGTCGTTGATGGAGGCGGTGATTGTCCAAAGAGGATGACGAGTGGTGAGATGAACGGTGGTGGCCGCGATGACAACATGGAGATGGTAGAGGAGTTGCGTGGAGGAGGCAGGAGTTGCGCTATTGGTGGCGGTGGTGTTTGTACTGCTGGTCGGAAGATGACGGAGGAGGAGATAGGGGTGACGGCAGCAATGGTGTAGTTGCCGTAGCCGGGAACGGCACGGCGGATAGGTTTAGGCAATTAATTTTGTTTGGTTGTATGTCCGGGACTGTCGGACACAGAAAATCATGTATTTGTACAAATAAAACACCTAGTGGATGGGGAAGGAATACACGGACACGATGCACGGGGTTGTGGAATAATTTCTGGAGGAGTACCTCTCCTTTTATAGGAGGTGGGAATTCCCAGTTGGATAGGGATTGGGATGTTTAAATTCCCCAATTAGATAATATCATAATTAAATTCAAATTATTTAAATTAGTTTAAAAACCATTTTAAACTTTAAGCTATTCATCAAAAAATCTTTTCTCACTTAATCAAAATATTTTGCTTGCTATTTAAACTAAGCAGCATTTTTAAAATATATTTTTCAACATAATAAATAATGGCAATAAATAAATTTTGAAAATTACTTTATATTATTCAAAATATATCTTTATAAATTATAAACTAATTATAATTGGTTTTCGAAAAATTGAGTGGACACGAAATAATTTTCACGTCACTCGCCTACAATAATATATTTATTGAAACAAAATTACTACTTATATATATTTTTTTTATAAAAATAACATTTTGAAATAACGTGTGACAAAACTCAACGTGATGCAATAAACCAAATCTTAAATGCTTATTTTTTTATACAAAAATTTCTTAAAATATTTAAATAATAAATAATAAAAACATACTATTTCACCATTTCGTACGTGATGTACAAATACGAATGACACGAACTCGTACGCGACGTAAGATTACAAAAAAAAATTTAGTAAAAATTTTGGGGGTTTACAATCAAGTAGTTTATATAGAAAGATTTTCCAGTTGCAGGCGATCTCGTTATCCCGGCCACACATGTGGACATGTTGCCTGCCATCGAATATGGTACATTTCCAGCACACTGTCATTTGTTGCACTCCTTGTAAACTTAAACTACTCTTAAATCTTGATAAACTCTTGTAACCCTCGCCTGGATAACTTGGATAGCCTTCAGGACTTATGACTGTGAGAACATCTCCACTGCATCTTGTTAGTAACTAGGCCTGTGATTACCCTAGTTAGCTAATGATAGCAAGCCGTAGGACTTGATTGGCCGTGCCTGAATGATTGTCTCATGATTAACATGGGAATTATATTCCACCTCTTGTTTTTCTAATGCAAGCTAGTGTGTTCTTTTAACTCTGTCTTTCATGTTATTTAATTATGTTCTTTTATCAGTTCTTTTATTCATTTTTATGCTGGTTTTAGTTCATAAGTGGAGCCTCCTCTGTGGTACTTGCTCTTTCTGGGTTTTAACCCAGCTTGTTTTGTGTGGCCAGATTTAGGAGTAGCACTCGAGGATCTACATGCCTTCCAGCCAGATGGTGAATACTATAAGTAACCGTGGCAACGAGTGAGTTTTCTTATTTTGCTCTCCCACTCTATTGTAAATTATTCTTTTGAGACGTTTAGCCGTCGAGCAAGAGTTATCTCATGTTGAAACTTAATTTATGTCTGCCTAAGGGCTGTTACATGATTGGAAAATCCTAGGATTGATCATGTATGACTTAAATCTTTCTAGTCTTCGTATTTTGTATGACTAGCTTTATGATCATTTGAATATGTAATGTTTGGGATGCTTTAATTTATATGTCTGATGATCTGACATCTTGTAACATTTATTTGCTTGCTTGAGATTGAGAAACTAGGCTTATTTTTTACCATAAGAGACTGTAGGCTCGTAGATTTAACCCTCATGCATCTAGAGAGCCATGACCGTATTGTGAGGTTGGTTACACTTTAATGTATGTAGCTGGCTGTGTCTGTCCTCCACTATCCAGTATTCTGGTTCTAAGGTGTGACACGATTTAAGTAGTGGTCCATGTAGGTCTTGTAAATCAAGATGTGTGAGGGTTTTACTAAATAGATGTCTCAATCAGCATTCGCTCTTAATCTTTACTTGTGCTTTATAATCTTTCTGAATCTTGACCTGATAAGGTGCTTTATCCTTGATCTATCTTGGTCCTTCCTTATTGTTCCATATGTCATTTTTTTCAGTAACATTGTTCCTGGTCCTACCGATCAGCCGGACGGAGCACCTCCTGTTAACCAGTAGCAGCAATTGAACCAGCAGCAACCTGTGGACCAAGCCCAGCACTCAGAGGTAGCCTCCCGAGTCATGCCTTCCAGGGATCTAGAGCCACCAGTACAGCCAGCCAGCCTACAGATCTTGACAATAGAACCTTGATGCGACTCGTCCGGGATTTGTTTGCATCATAAGATCGTTGGGGTGATGCTCTACAGCGAACAGTACAAGAAGCTATGAACAGAGTTGGTTATCAGGGAAACAATGCGGCTAATAGCTTCAAGCATTTGAACTCTCCTTTCTTTGACGGCAGTGAAGATGCTATTGCTGCTGATGCTTGGCTTCAGGATATAGAGGTTATTCTGGAGGCAGCTCGAATTCCAGAGGAAGAGAAGATGGTCGTTGTGCGTATCACGACCCACTCCCGAATAATCAGACACGAGTCAGACACGCCCAGCCTTCGTCGTTAGACACGACGAAGTAAGCTGTACCAAGCTAGGAAAAACTAACAAGTCAATATAAATAAGTACAAATCACAGCATCTATAAACGATCGCAGAAAGATCACCATAATCCACAACTCCATATAACGTAAAGGTACCAGAGTCAACAAGAGCGAAAAACGCTATGAACACTAAAACCATATCTAGGAGTAAAGCTAAACAGTCTAAACCTGAAGCCTCTAGCTAAGTTATGTCTCCATCCTGCTCAGCTAAGATTCCGGGCTCTGGCCCATAATGTCATGCCCCGACCCGAAATCACCTGAATTATCGTCCTCGCAGGGGGCGTGATGTCGTACGAGCCTGGAGTTACGCTCGTGCAAGGCAAGATGACAAGTTCTCAAATGGTTATCTTTGATTTGATATTAACAACAAAAGAAAAACAGAGTATACGAAACAATTCTCTTTATTGATATTCAAAACTGAGATAACAAAGGCATTCGATATCCCAACTAAATTTGCCAGGTTGGCTAAAACACTCAGGTTCTTTCTTGTCCACAAAAGATTTCATTGTTCCATACATTATGCCTTCTATATCTCGGCCGCATCAATCCTGTTACAAGTTCGAGCGTCAATACGATCGCACGCTTCAATACGCTTCGGCATTCCAAGCCTCAACGCATTCAAGCGAAGCTCCACCGTGGGCAATCCATTCCCTGCACCCTGCATGAAAGCTGATGGGGCATCAGTTCGTTCGTACTTGCATGTACTGATGCAAAGACCTTTCTTCCAAACCGACATTTTAGTGTTTATGTTGAATCATGCAACTTAGCTTATGATCTTGTTATATTCTCTTTAGGGTCAATTATATGGCATATTCGAAAGCGGTAAAGCATGTTATCATGGCAAGTATGTTAATCGAATTGAATAGACAAGCAGATAAGCAATCTTGTGTTTGATTCGTGGCGCGACTCCTTACCCATTCGACGCACTCGCCATTGCACCGACGCAAGGTGAATACGCCTCATTCCTTCCCTCTCATATTATAATTGCATCTCTATGCAGGATCTATATGTGTGGGACATATACGTGCCTGCACTTTCAACCCATCGTTCCTTAACTATATGATGGTCGTCGGCGTATTTGCTGCAAAATGAACTAAAGGCGTTTCTTTTCTTTATCTTTTCTTTTCTCTCTTTTTTTTCTTTTTTTTCTTTCTTTTCTTTCCCGAATTTGGGTAGCCCGGCGTTTCACGGGTTGGGTTGCTAACCAAAACAACCAAAACGAACCGCGTGCCTACCATCATTTATCATTTTTTCCATCTATAATCGAGTGCTAATTGGACTTCACAGATGTGCACCTATCAAAGATTATATCCCTCCTAGGCCGAACGGTCCCGGTGCCCCAGTGCACTCGTTCGGAGGGGACATTCCATGCACAGAAGATATCATAATTTATCTCAATCCATTCGACCATGCAACGCCCTATTATCAAACAACCAAACATAGTCTTGAGCCGAGGCTCAGACTTTATCAAACAACCAAACATAGTCTTGAGTCCGAGACTCAGACATTTATCATCTCGTATTTCTTCCATTTACTTTCTATGTTCTTACATTAAATACTTTGTTTCAATATTCAATGGCATCATGCCTCAATTCAATGTTCGTCAACCGAACGACACAAAGGTCTTGCACACCTTTTGAGACATTATGTCATATTCGACAGTTCCGTCACATTCATGCCACTACTGTATTCTTTCACACGAAACCATCTTTTATGATCTTGTGCACGTAGGCACGTTTCGACACATTTATCATATTTTCTTCGCGTCGTGCACTTACTGCACGCATCGAAGCCGTATTTCCATGTTCTATGCCTTAGTGTTCAATGTTCGTGGCTTGCACGCTAGGACGCTCGCCTATTGTCTTTCAATGTTCAAGCCTTCTAACTCGTGTACGAAGGCACGGAGTGGTTTGTGCACTAAGGCACTCGCCGAATACAGTTATCCCATGTTCTTGCGGCTTACGCACCGAGGCGCTCACCCCTGCGATATCCAATGTTCCATAGCGACTCGTACATTTTATGCACGTTTTATTTCAATTGTTCTAACTAGTGTTCGACACATACTACGATTTATCTTTCGATCGGACCACGCCCGTGGCGTCGATAGGTTAACTTAGCATACAATAATATATTTTGACTTAGGAATGAAGGAGTAAAAAGAAGAGTCAATCCTCCCACTTGAGTTGATACGCCTTGTCGTTTCGCCAAGCCGATGCAGCTTGATTTCATAACTTCGTTGCACGGTCACTCTCCTGACTTAGCCATTTGAGCACTTCGTGCTTCATTAAATTATACATCCGATTTGGCTTACCGTGCCCAAGTCTCAGCCTGTTGCGAGGCAGAGATTTGGTTTTGCGGACCCCTTACTGAACAAGGCAGAATGCCGACCTCTAATATTTCAGCGTAAACGTATAGCCTGCACATGAAACCAACTAAAATCAATACTTGCATCGATTCAGACTTTGCACCTTGGTCGATTCGATTTCTTAGAATTTTTGAGCCGATTCAACGCACTTACCCTTCGGGGCAACGCGGCACTTCGCATCGATTCAACTTGATGCATACATTGGGACAAGGTAACTCTTCGCATTGACTTAGTTTGATGCATTGCTCGGGACAACGTAACTCTCGTATCGATTCGCATCGATACATTTTATTCGATCAACGTGACTCGTTGAGTCAACATCTCAGCGTAATGCGCCGTACGGAGCGGGGTATTACAGAATATACCACTCAAAACAAGGTTTGTCCTCGAACCAAAACCAACACTCTAATGAAGTGTTTTATAGATCGTTTCACGATCTCGTCCCACCAATGTTACTCAGTTTCACACTATATCGCAAGCTTTTCATTAACATTTCAAAGTCTTTCAGGCAGTTCAATTTGAATTTGTATACAACTCGATTTCGATCGGTACCTATATTCAAGGCATCCCGAAGATATATGTATTTCGACCAAGTCCAGTGGGGTTGCAAATTGGAACAAAGCTGATAGGTAAATTTTAATCCTATGCTTGCCATCTCGTACTTCCTATCGGACTTATCTTTAGCAACTGTTCTCAAAATTTTATTGCATACATATATTCGATACATACGTGATTTATTCAATAAAGTCACTGCACGGGACACGATTCAAAATCGCATTTCTCGTTTTTTATGTTTCATCGGGGCTATCAATTCTATGCTTCGCGTCAAGCCATCGCGCATCTAATCACAAAGAGTCTCCGCAACGCCTTGCGTTCGACGTCGCTACCCAATTTAATTCTGAAGTTTCACTTCGTATCTTATCTCGACATGATTCCCTTTTGTTGACTTCCAAAAGTATCAACATTCAGGACTACGTCTGCTAGGTGACTTACCTAGACACCGTGCTTAACTTCTTCCGACGCAACTCAAGTTGACTTTGCACAAAGGCCACAATCTATCCGACACAAGTTTAATTCCAGTCGACGATGCTCAAGGCAACGATCGCCTGGACACGAAGATCTTTACGATGCGTCTTACATTCGATTCGTACCGAGTAGGAATTCACTAGCCAAATTCCCAACTTATCCGTCTCGCAACATCGAATGTAAGTTTCGATTCCCGCAAGCTCAATTGCAAAGTGAATTCGAATCTAACGACATGACTCGTAAGTCATCCCCTTATCGTTCCCTCTCGTGTATAGCACGATTCTCGCAATCGCCTATCCGAATCACCAAGTTCGTTGGCAAATTTCTAGTTCGATCGTCGACCAACATAACCATTCAAGCATTCATCCAACGAATACTCAAAATCTAGCTACATCCTTCTCAATCAAAAGTTGTTCCAAAAATTCTCGATCGCCTAGACTTATCGTCAACATGCACCACATTTTCTTTCTCTATGCAATTCCATATGCGACATCGCATGGGTCATCTTATGGGTCTGCAACATTTAATTTGATATGGCGGTCAAGTCTTCTAGGGTCAGCTGCCCCGAAGCTACGCTCGATAACTGTGGATCATCACCGAAGGACAGTTTACTACGAACCATGCTATATCTTATTTCGGAGCCAAATCACATTCCGACGATTTCTATGCGACTATCCAATTTCGAAAAAAACCATTTCTATCGGCACAACTGATGCACAACTATCCTCCGAGTAAGGACATGTACTACCGTTGATGATTCTGCTATTTACGACGCATCTACTCGCATTGAGTTTGATTCTATCTTATTTGCGGTCGACACACGAGATGCCATACGCATCGAACAATCGTCGATGACTTATAGTCTCGCCTTGATCAATCACAAAGTTCATGATCAACCAGTTCGTTCATTCTCGTATTTTTATTTATAAAATTTTGATAGCACGAGGCACACTCTATTTTGTATTCTCACATTGTGCTTAACATTTTCTTACATATCGATCTCGATACGTCGTATCAATTTCGATAGCGTAAGGGTCAACTTTGAATCTGTTTCAACGTCAACTTAACTCGTATCGCATACATCCAAGTTTGCAACAAACTTTTCCATACGCATCAACTCATTTTTCGATTCGCCGCAGCCCGCTATACTTTGATCGCGTAACTGAGTTACCGATTATCCAACATCGAACCCTCAAGTCATACGATCTCGCCCTCTAAGTTTCACATGTTTTTCTCTCGTACTCAAATGAGTTTCGTTGTAACGTAACCGACTATCTCCTAGGCAATATTTACCCGCATCAACCAACTCTTTACCGAAGTCGTACATCGTGCGATCCGATTATGATTCGCCTCGCCTAACATTTCTATCGAGATCGCAAGCCATGCGATTCGATTTGTCTCGCCCAACATTTCTATCGAGATTGCAAGTCGTGCAACTCATTTGTAAGTTCGAGTTTTTCCTTTCCCATCGATATGATTTTTGCTTCAAGGCATAATCGTTTCGACTTATAATTTTCGTCCGTCGTATCATTCATTGATACGAGTTTCCCCTTATCGTCCCAACCGATTTTCGAAGAACACTTGCATCAACATACTGTCATATAAATTTCTAATCAAGTCTCGGTACTCTTTCGTCCGTTGCGGACAAACCTTCCGCAATTCTCACAACGCGTCTATGCAATTCATCGTACAAGTGGTATACCATATACCACTCGGAATCGAGTCATTCGTCGCATACGTGGTATGGCATATACCACTCGGAAATCAAGTCATTTCCCTCGCAACATTCAAAGTATGCACCAACAATCTCTTCCGACTCACAATTTCCGTAGTGATCGTGCTTGATCACAATCGTAATTTTGATTAATTCAAATCCGACACAACTCGGCCAATATTTTCATTTGCCAACACAAGTTCGGTATGCAACCAAACGGTTCATTCTATTGATTTATGATTTCAGTTCCTTCCGTTGCATCTCGTACAACGATTTATTTCCAATCTCCTTTGCACTCCGTGCAACGATTTACTTTGATATGCGTTGCACCACGTGCAATAATTTACTTTCGACACGCGTTGCACATCGTGCAACGATTTATTTTCTGACATTCATTGCACCTCGTGCAACAATCTATTTCCGACTTTCAAAGTCAATGCTCAAATCCGTTCAACACATTCAATATTGACTTATCGCTTTCATTGCAGCGCATTATTTAGTTTTCGTATTGGTGCAACCAATATTCACAACCGATAGCACTTCGTGCATCATTTTATTTCTCATTCAACATGTTACATTACAACAACATCTCAAATCACATTTCACAATTTGTTGTACTTGCAGCAACTAACACTTCACGGCTCGTTGTACTTAATTCAGTATACCCTTCGCGACTTTCCTAGCAAACATCATGTAATTTCCAAAACACATGCGGCAAAATTACACGATTTGTATTAGACTTATTGTATGGAACATCCAGTAAGGCATCGAGTAGAGTTAAGATTCGATTGGAAGTGGGCAACTTTTAGAATTGTAATGAAGTGAGCGTCTAGAGAAAATTAACCCTAGAGCTTTGATACCAATTTGTCACGCCCCGAACCGGAATCACCCGAATCATCGTCCTCATAGGGGGCGTGATGCTGCACGAGCCTGGAGTTGCACTCGTGCAAGGCAAGATGACAAGTTCTCAAATCGTTATCTTTCATTTGATATTAACAACGAAAGGAAAACATAGTATACGAAACAATTCTCTTTATTGATATTTGAAACTGAGATTACAAAGGCTTTCGATAGCCCAACTAAATTTGCCAGGTTGGATATAACACTCAGGTTCTCCCTTGTCCACATAGGATTTTATCGTTCCAAACATCATGCCTTCTATATGTCGGCCGCATCAATCTTGTTACAAGTCCGAACGTCAATGCGATCGTACGCTTCAATACGCTTCAACATTCCAAGCCTCAATGCGTTTAAGCGAAGCTCCGCCGCGAACAATCCATTCTCTGCACCCTGTATGAAAGCTGGTGGAGGATCAGTATGTTCATCCTCGCATGTACTGATGCAAAGACCTTCCTTCTAAATCGACATTTTCGTGTTTATGTTGAATCATGCAACTTAGCTTATGATCTTGCTATATTATCCTTAGAGTCAATTTCATGGCATATTCAAAAGCGGTAAAGCATGTTAATCGAATTGAATAGACAAACAGACAAGCAATCTCGTGTTTGATTCATGGCACGACTCCTTACCAAGTCGACGTACTCGCCCTTGTACCGACGCAAGGTGAATACGCCTCATTCCTTCCCTGTCATGTTATAAGTGCATCTCTAAGAAGGATCTATGTGTGTGGGACACATATGTGCCTGTACTTTCAACCCATCATTCGTTAACTATATGATGGTCGTTGGCGTATTCGCTCCAAAATGAACTAAAGGCGTTTCTTTTCTTTATCTTTTCTTTTCTCTCTTTCTTTTCTTTCTCTCTTTCTTTTCTTTCTTTTCTTTCTTTTCTTTCCCGAATTTGGGTAGCCCGGAGTTTCACTGGTTGGGTTGCTAACCCAAACAACCAAAACGAACCAAGTGCCTACCATCATTTGCGGCTTTTTCCATCTATAACCGAGTGCTAATCAGACTTCACAGATGTGTGCCTATCAAAGATTATATCCCTCCTTGGTCGAACGGTCCCGGTGCCATGGTGCAACCGTTCGGAGGGAACATTTCGTGCACAGAAGATATCGCATTTTATCTAAAGTCCATTCGACCATGCAACGCCCTATTATCAAACAATCAAACATAGTCTTGAGTCGAGGCTCAGACTTTATCAAACAACCAAATATAGTCTTGAGTCCGAGACTCAGATATTTATCATCTCGTATTTCTTCCATTTAATTTCTATGTTCTTACATTCAATACTTCGTTTTAATGTTCAATGCCATCATGCCTCAATTCAATGTTCGTCAACGGAATGACCCGAAGGTCCTGAACACCTTTTGAGGCATTATGTCATATCCGATAGTTCCGTCATATTCATGCCACAACTGTATTCTTTCCCAACGAAGCCATGACCGACTGGGGTGAGTACAAGACATGACATGTGCATAATATTTGAAATACAACTAGCCGATGTGACCGGCTGGGTTGAGTACAAGACATGAAAGTACAGGAATATAAATACAGGAAATAAAGTACAGGAATATAAACCATGAACCTGAAATACAAGACATGACATGTGCAAAATGTTTGAAATACAACTAGCCTATGTGACCGGCTGGGGTAAGTACAAGAATATGTAGAGGAGTACATGAATATCGGTACGACTTAGGACCCGCGTGCACGATGCGAGGCCTAAGCTATCTACATGAATTTTAGAACTGGGGTTTGGTCACAGCTAGTGTATTTTCCCTCCACGACACAAGTAAGTACAAGAACATGAAGTACAAGGGTACAAGATATCGTGTCACCTCGTTTCAATAAGAGAAGTACAAGATATGTAAATGCACAAAACCATATAAAGTACTTGCCTTGCTCTGGTGATCGAGAGTAGAGAAGTAATGCTCACTAAGTCCACCTGAAGCAATTTGGTTTTTAATTAAAATCTAGATGAGGGCAACTAACTATTATTTAAGTAATATCAAATACCACAACTAGTTAATTATTGACTAATTAGTTAAATATATCCTTAGTCATTTGATTATACCAGCTACCAATCTAATAAGATAGTAACTACTATTTAAAATATTTGCTTAACAAAAAGAAACATTTGAACTGTTATGATAAAGTTACTAAGGATAAATTATTATATTAATAGCACACTACCCATAACCAACCTACACTCTATTGCCAGACCAAAATCAAGATAGAAATCATGAAATCAATTGCTAACATGGCTAATTCAAGCCTGACCCATCTTACAAATTCAAAGATAACCCATTGGACCTAAATCCAGCAGCAAGAGGTAACCCTTTGAATTTCGATAAAGTTAGCCACCAACACACCCAAGTCCTGCTACTTAGTTCACCATACTCACATCAAACCAAGTCCAACAGTAAGCTTAGCAAACATACACACCATACCTATACTCAGCTGCAAAAAGAAATTCAACTGCTACTACTTCCCAGTTTCAAAGACACATCGAGAAGTTCAGCAAACCTAGAATGATTGCAAGCAACAGAAATTTGTCCCTCTCATACTTCGAACTGCAGAACCAACCACACACTATATTAAACCAAACCTGTACATAAACTTGCTCTCCCAACTCAACATTCAAAGAGACCAAGGGTATTCCTGCAATAGCTAACCTCACAACAAGAATTCATACACATTGTAGTTCGAACAGAATTGAAACTTCAGAGATCAAAACCCTATATAAGTGAATAATAATGCAATACAGTACAGATATGTAACTATACATACAACTGTTATAACTAACCAACCCTTGCTTGACCTCAGTTTGAATTCAATTAAAAACCTGCACTCTCCTAAGGTCCGATTCCATACACAAAACATTTGAAAGCTATGAGAGGATTACAATCAATGAAGGAATATACAAATTAAATGAAAGAATATGCAATCAATTGAAATCAAGGATGAAACAGGAAATAGCCACTCTAGTTTAAATCGAATATCCTCGTACGCGACTCGTCACTTGAAACACCCTACTAAAATAAAGGCGAGCTCAGCTATTAACTTCAACATTCCACAACATACATCACCACCTGCTGCTAAATCGACTCGGATACGCATACTTATCCAACACGATCCACATAGGACACGGCTACACTACTGCACCTACGAACTGTCCTATGCAACTCAACACAGTCTGGGCACGTACACCGGACACATCGACTCCACTCATACCGATCCTGACCAAATACACATGTACTCAAATATAGAAGTAAAGAATCAAGAATTAACAGAATGATAGCATATATACCTGGAAGAAATTCGCTGATTCAGGACACGTCTCTAAGTGTCAAACACGCGCTTTCTGAATCCAAAAGTTTAATTACTCCAACTCGATCTGGCCACAAAATTTTGAGTCGATCCGTCCAGATCTTCAATGAAACATCACCAAAAGATTTCCATTAATCACAATAACACTCCGATCCGAACCAGAGTTAAGATTGACACTCACCGAAAATGAATTGATCGACCGGAGACTCGTCAATTTCAGAAGGAGTTCGAAGGCCTCTTCGAGCAACCGTCGATGACAATCGATCGTCGATCCCAGTCAAGACTCAGCTCCTGGAGCGATGAGGGCACGAACACACGGCTAAGTTGAGTGATCGTCGGGGAAGAATCGTCCTATTGCCGGAGAAACTTGCTGACGACATGATCGCCTCTGGAATAGCTCAGTCGTCGGAGTTAGGCCCCATCGCCATCGACGTGGTTGTCGTCGTCTAGAAGAGAATGGTGAGACTCCGCCGAGGAAATCTCGCCGCCGAAGAGCAGAACACTGATCTGTCGATCATCCACCGCCAAGAGCTGGACACCGATCCGTCGAACATCGCCGAGAGCTAGATACCGATTCGTCGATCATCCACCGCAAAGAGCTTCGGACTCCGTCATCATCATCACCGAAGGAATTTAGGGTTAGGGTTTCTGAGCCGAATAATTTAGGGAAAGAGAAAGAATGGGACAGAGCTTGGTTCTTCAATAATGAGAGTGAGCCCATTCTCTCACTTACAGGCTTTATATTGAAAGGATATTTTGGTTTATTAACACTTAAATCCCTCCACTAACAGATATTTACAAGAGTTCCAAAAAAATTTGTTTAAAAAGTTTGTTAAATTTGTTAGATGTTGTTAGCCAAGTGGGGGACCATGTTAGTTAGTTACCAACCAACTAGTGGTTCATCAACCATGCCAATTAATTTGAATTTCCCAAATTAATTCATAAAAAAATATAATTAAAACAACTTATTCTTCCAAACTCAATTTAGGAGAAAATTTCTAAATTTCCATATATTGAAAAAGTGGGGTTACAAATCTCTCCCCCTTAAAATAATTTCGTCCTCGAAATTCAAATAGCAATAGCACGGCAGGATACCGAAATACCACGAAGTAAAAAATAATTAAAAAAATAATTGATTAGGCGCAAGTTCAAATACGTTCAATGACTAGGTACAAGGGTCATACGAATTTGAAATGACTCGGCATGACATGGCACAACTGATAAATATATAATACTAGTCAAGCACAAAATGGGACAGAATTTACTTAGGACCAAATACGATCATTATATACTAAGAGTTGAAATAACATGATTCAATAACGATCAAGATTTGATTAGGCACGAGGTGAATATATATATATATACGATCAAGATTTGATTAGGCACGAGGTGAATATATATATATATATATATATATATATATATATATATATATATATATATATATATATATATATATATATATATTACTCCGAAGAATAAAGTCATTAAAGTACGAATTTCAAAATCATGATCAAAATTGAAATTTTTAGCACGATTGAAAGGGAAAGGTATGGTCAGATAGGCATGATCAAACTTAGATGAAACACGATCAAAATATACGAACGATTTTAAAATCTAGTGAAACAGATTCAAGATCTGGCAATGTGTAAAATCAATGATTCAACAATAAAATGCAAGAAGAAAAATTGTAAGGGTTGAGGAAAAATATATGGAACTAATCAGGCGATATCAGTATCAAGTCAAAGTAAAGAGTACATGAATTTTCCATCCAAGGAAAATCAATATTCGTATGAAAGGGGATATAGTATCCATGGTGCCCGCGAACACGTACGTATTTGAAATCACTTTGCTTAGAATCCCTACCCTGCCAGTATATATCTGACTGCAGTGGACTTCCGGCTCCATGACTCAAATAACCATATATCACCAGATATTCTGTCAATCTTATCCATTTCCCAACAATCATTGATGAAACAACCCAAGAGATCAAGGTATGGAGGATATGAAAAAGTCTCGATAATACTCGAAAATCGACAAATACCTGAAATTATTTCAACTTAAAGTTCCCGCCTCGCTAGTGCGCTGCTGGCTGCAGTGAACCCTCAGTCTCCATAATCTAGATAATGGCTGCAGTGCGCAACTGCCACGCCCTAGTAGGTCATTGAGTAGTCTCTCGACCTTATCTATCAGAATTTCAAAAGAGTTTCAAGGAATTCAAAATGAGTTCTCATAGTCCAAGTCACAAAAAAGAAGAAGATGGTATTATCTGCCTTTTAGAATACAAGGATTTATTAGGTACTAAGAAGCAGCAACGGATCCAATCAAGGAGTAGTGAGTACTAAAAGGGCAACAAGGAGATTTTAAACCTCAACAGTAAACAAAGTTTCAAATGGTAACCGAAATCTCAAATGAAGTCTGGGATGGTAATAAGATTCCATATATGGGACGTTACCCCGAAGGGATAACAGAGTCTCGAAGGTTGAACAGAAGCAAAGTATCAGATAGGAGACAAAGTTTCAAAATAAGAAATAAAATCTCGTACCGGAAACAAGTTTCAATAAAATCTCGAATAGAAAACCTCACCGAAGAAACAAGGTATTGGATCGTAAATATGAAACAAGCGAATCTTAATAGTAAACAAAATCGTAAATAGAGAACGAGTCCCGAATAAAGTCAAGAATAGGAAATATAATCTCAAACAAGCATCAATAGAAGCGAAGGTTCAAACAAGGTTTCAGAATGATATTTCGAGTAGGAATAAATCTCGAATAGTATTCGATTAGCGAACAGAATATCAATAAACGAGTAGGAACAAGTATCCATGAAACAAGCAAAATCTTAGATATGAGACAAAGGTCGAAACAAGTAGTGGAAAAATAACTCTCGAATAGAAAATTGAAGCTATGAAAGGGGAATAGGCAAACAGTATCGAGTAGTGGATTTCAAACAAATATCGAATTGTGGATACGAAACATGTTTACTGAATAGGAAACAATATCTCGAAATAAGTTTCGAGTATCAACCAAGGTTTAAAAATAGAAAACAAGAAGTTTCAAGAAAGGATTTAGATGCTAAGAGAAATTTTAAGGGAAGACTGGATTGCGAATCATGATACATGGTTTTCTCCAACCATGCAAGAGAGTCTTCAGTCCGTCTTCAGTACTTCTTTAGGAGCTGGAATCACTTTAACTTCTTCAACTGTCCCGATGTAGACTGGTCCATACGGTAGTGTTCCATGTGATTGTTGAATCCGAAGAGGTGGGTCCCCTTGCTATAGTCCTGATGCTCTTCGTGCTTGTCCTTGGGCAGTGTGATCAATGGTGTCCGGACAATTCTTGACTTGATGGGCAGGCGATCCGTAGCACAAGCATAGCCTCCGACTTTTGCGGCACTCTTTATAGTGGCGTCCGGAGAGGTGGTAGAAATTATAAATAATCATCGGCTGGATCTGAATCTGAATCTCCCGCTGGGACTGAAGTACAGGGGCTCTGGCAGGAAAATTCGGCTGCTGGCATGCTGGCTGTTGAGATCATGATGCTTCTTGGCTATTATGATTCGTGACTTATTGGCAATCCTTCATTCGGTGGGCAGAAGATCCACAATATAGACAGAGTCCGAGCCTCTTGCGACACTTGTCAACCAAATGTCCAGCCCTCTTTTAAAACACACAATACAGGTAGGCCTGAATCTGCTTCTGATGATGCAGCTGAGGAGGTGACTGAAGAAACATCATCTGAGTGTTGCGACGCTTTGCGGGTCCAGGGTAGTTGTTGTCTTCGTCATAAGTCTTTATGCCTTTCCTGGGCTTTATCTTTCCGTCTCGTTCTATTGTCAGTGCTACATTCTGGATCAGAGGAGTCGGATCCTCAGAGACTTGGATGATCTTCAATGGCTGCTCCAGGTTCTCGATCTGCTTTTTGGTGAAGGATATGCGCTCGGTGTCGGAGAATTCAAAAGGACTGAGAGTCTGGAAGTCAGAAGTCCTTCCTAGCTTGGAAAGCACATCTATAAGTCTGGCTTGGAAAAGGATGGCCTATTCTCTCTGGGTATCAAGGAATTCCTGAAACATCTCCATCAACTGCGTACTACCAGTGGTGATAGTAGGAGCGACAGGAGGGGGTGAAAGCTCGGAACCCTCAAGGGTAGGTGGATTAACCGTTCTGGTGTTACGTGCTTGAACTATCGAAAAAACAGAAAGCTATTACAATATCCTAAACCTAAAAACAATAAGTGTTTATAGAATATCAATATACCTGATGTACCCTATTTCCTATGTTGTGATCAAGTTTCCCTAGTTTAATCAAGTCCTCCAATAGTACTCTAATTCCTATGTACTATTAGGAATGACTTGCATGGGCCACCACTAAAAACATGTCACGATCCGCTCCCGAATAATCGAACACGAGTCGGACACGCCCAGCCTTCGTCGTTAGATACGACGAAGTAAGCTGTACCAAGCTAGAGAAAACTAACAAGTCAATATGAATAAGTACAAATCACAGCATCTATAAACGATCCCAGAAAGATCACCATAATCCACAAGTCCATATAACATAAAGGTACCAGAGTCAACAAGAGTGAAATACGCTATAAACACTAAAACCACATAAAGGAGTAAAGCTAAACAGTCTAAACCTGAAGCCTCTAGCTAAGTTATGTCTCCATCCGGCTCAGCTAAGATCCCGGGCTCTGGCCCATAAGGTAGAACAATACCCTGCAAGTACACGTGCAACATATCCAGTTAGGAGCGGAGCAAAGTACAGTCCTAGGTAATGAACAAGAACATCATGATATGGATTAATGAGTACAGGAGAACATGAAATATAAAGTACATGAAAAGAACATGAAAGTACAGGAATATAAGTACAGGCATGTAAACCATGAACCTGAAGTACAAGACATGACATGTGCACAATATTTGAAATACAACTAGCCTATGTGACCAGCTGGGGTGAGTACAGGAATATGTACAGGAGTATATGAATATCGGTACGGCTTAGGACCCGCATGCACGATGCGAGCCTTAAGCTATCTACATGAGTTTTAGAACAGGGATTTGGTCACATAGCTAGTGTATTTCCCCTCTCCGACACAAGTAAGTACAAAAACATGAAGTACAAGATATCGTGTCACCTCGTGTCAGAAGTACAAGATATGTAAATGCACAAAACCATATAAAGTACTTGTCTTGCTCTGGTGATCGAGAGTAGAGAAGTAATGCTCACTAAGTCCACCTGAAGCAATTTGGTTTTTAATTAAAATCTAGATGAGGGCAACTAACTATTATTTAAGTAATATCAAATACCACAACTAGTTAATTATTGACTAGTTAGTTAAATATATCCTTAGTCATTTGATTATACCAGCTACCAATCTAATAAGATAGTAACTACTATTTAAAACATTTGCTTAACAAAAAGGAACATTTTGACTGTTATGATAAAGTTACTAATGATAAATTACTATATTAATAGCACACTACCCATAACCAACCTACACTCTATTGCCAGACCAAAATCAAGATAGAAATCACGAAATCAATTGCTAACATGGCTAATTCAAGCCTGACCCATCTTATAAATTCAAAGATAACCCATTAGACCTAAATCCAGTAGCAAGAGGTAACCCTTTGAATTTCATTAATGTTAGCCACCAACACACCCAAGACCAGCTACTTAGTTTGCCATACTCATATCAAACCAAGTCCAACAGTAAGCTTAGCAAACATATACACCATACCTATACTCAGCTGCAAAAAGAAATTCAACTGCTACTGCTTCCCAGTTTCAAAGACACATCGAGAAGTTCAGCAAACCCAGAATGATTGCAAGCAACAGAAATTTGTCCCTCTCATACTTCAAACTGCAGAACCAACCACATACTATATTAAACCAAACATGTACATAAACTTGCTCTTCCAACTCAATATTCAAAGAGACCAAGGGTTTTCCTGCAATAGCTAACCTCCCAACAAGAATTCATACACATTATAGTTCGAACAGGATTGAAACTTCAGAGATCAAAACCCTCTATAAGTGAATAATAATGCAATGCACTATAGATATGTAACTATACATACAACTGTTATAACTAACCAACCCTTGCTTGAACTCAGTTTGAATTCAATTGAAAACCTGCACTCTCCTAAGGTCCGATTCCATACACAAAACATTTGAAAGCTATGAGAGGATTACAATCAATGAAGGAATATACAAATTAACTGAAAGAATATGCAATCAATTGAAATCAAGGATGAAACAGGAAATAGCCACTCTAGTTTAAATCGAATATCCCCGTACGCGACATGTCACTTGAAACACCCTACTAAAATAAAGGCGAGCTCAGCTATTGACTTCAACATTCCACAACATACATCACCACCTTCTACTAAATCGACTCGGATATGCATACTTCTCCATCACGATCCACATAGGACAAGGCTACACTACTGCACCTGCGAACTGTCCTATGCAACTCAATACAGTCTGGGCACGTACACCGGACACATCGACTCCACTCCTACCGATCCTGACCAAATACACATGTACTCAAATATAGAAGTAAAGAATCAAGAATTAACAGAATGATAGCATATATACCTAGAAGAAATTCGCTGATTCAGGACACGTCTTCAAGTGTCGGACATGCAATTTCTGAATCCAAGAGTTTAATTACTCCAACTCGATCTGGCCACAAAATTTCGAGTCGATCCGTCCAGATCTTCAATAAAACATCACCAAAAGATTTCTATTAATCACAGTAACACTCCGATCTGAACCCAGAGTTAAGATTGACACTCACCGAAAATGAATTGATCGACCGGATACTTTTGAATAAATTTCCAAAATAATAATTTTGTATAAATTACCATCTTTTATAATTCCTAAGAGCAAAAATAATAATTTCCAAAATAATGATTTTCCAAATAAGTAGAATACCTTTGAATAAATTTCCTAAATAATAATTTTCTCATGCCATGTATTAAAATATTTACTATATGTAAATATTTTAATCTAAAACATAAACTCTATCACCCATAATCAATTTTACAAATCAAAGGAGAGTAATAATAGTAAAATCACATAAAAATATAATTAAATAAAACAAAAATTAGAATTTGAGGGATTTTACACCTCGTGTCGTGCATCTGTGCGTTGCGTGTTACGTGCATCACGTGCCTGCTCAATTCGTTTGCCACGCATCCGTGCGCCATGCATCCGCGCGCCACCCACCGTGGCCTGTTTTGTCCGCACGCGCGAATGACTGTTTTTGCATGTTTAAGATATTTTGTAGCTAAATATTTGTAAAACTCAAAACATGAAAGTTGTAAATCTTTATCTTGGCTTCAAGAATCTTTTTGTCCTACTTTAACTGGAGTTTATATGCGACTGGTAGTTTAAATCACCCATGGACGTCCTTGGTCTTCTTTGTATGTTTTTTTCTTCTGTACTTGGCCTAAATTGCGATAACTCATTTGATGAACTTGAACTTGAACTTGAATATGACAACATGATCCCATCTTGGTAATCTTGATAGTGGCCCGTCGAGGCGCACTCTTGACAAAGTACCCTTGACATGACAAGTAAACATGACATGACATGTGAAATCTCGATTGATGTTGCTACAGTTATTCCTGTCATGCTAAGTGTAACCCTTATCTTGACTCCGTGGTTGATTTTCCTTGATTGTGACTATACAAGCTAACTATCTCGTCTTGTATCATGTCTAAGACATAGATTCAGGTTACCATGATCAGGAATTTATAATAAATCTGACTAGGTTAATGACTAGATTGATCAAGTAGTTCATGTAGAGAGATTTTCCAGTTACAGACGATCCTGTTATCCCGGCCACACCTGTGGACTTGTAGCCTGCCATCGAGTAGGGCACATTTCTAGCACATTGTCATATGTTGCACTCTTTTTAAACTAAAAGTACTCTTAAATCTTGGTAAACTCTTGTAACCCTCTCCTGGATAACCTAGATAGTCTGCAGGGCTTGTGACTGCGAGAATATCTCAACTGCATCTTATTAGTAATTAGACTTGTGACAACCCTAGTTAGCTAATGTTATCAACCCGTAGGACTTGATTGGTCGTACCTGAATGATTGTCTCATGATTAACTTTGGAATTATATTCTACCTCTTGTTTTCCTAATGTAAGCTAGTGTGTTCATTTAATTCTGTCTTTCATATTATTTAACTATGTTCTTTTATCATTTTTTATTCATTTTTATGCTGGTTTTAGTTCGTAAGTGGAGCCTTGCTTGTGGTACTTGCTTTTTCTGGATTCTGATCCAGCTGGTTTTGTGTGGCCAGATTTTAGAGTAGCACCCGAGGATCTACCTGCCTTCCAGCCATATGGTAAAAACTAGAAGTAATCGTGGCAACGAGTGAGTTTTCTTATTTTGCTCTCTCACTCTCTTGTAAATTATTTTTTTGAGGCGTTTAGCCGTTGAGCAAGTGTCAGCTCGTGTTGAAACTTAATTTCTGTCTGCCTAAGGGCTGTTACATGATTAGAAAATCCTAGGGTTGATCATGTATGACTTAACCCTTGCTAGTCTTCGTATTTTGTATGACTAGATTCATGATCATCTAAATATGTAATGTTCGGGACACCTTACTTTGTATGTATGATGATCTGATATCTTATAACATTTATTTGCTTGCTTGAGATTGAGACACTAGGCTTGTTCTTGACCATAAAAGACTATAGGCTTGTAGATAAACCCTCATGCATCTAGACAGTCGTGACCGTATTGTACGGTCGGTTGTACTTCAATGTACGTATCTGGTTGTGTCTGTCCCCCGCTCTCCAGTATTCTGGTTCTGGGGTATGACATACTGTTCCGTCGAGCTTCTTCACCCTTGGCTGGCCCAACCAAACGGACAGTACGGTCCTCCTGATATTCAAACTCCTAAACCTGCCCATATTTGTGTCTGACACTAAAGCTCTCCCGTACACATGCATCTTCGAGCAGAATATCATACACTGTACACACTGTCGATGACCCACAGCTCCTCCTGAAATGTATGAATGGAGATACACCTGCCCCAGATTGGGTTTACTGCAAACCTAGATCTCCTTTCTGTTTTTGAACTATTAAAAACAATGTCCCTGCATGAAGCTTTGGCAAACCACTTATCGCCAAAATTGGATTCGTAGAGCAACCCCTACCTGGAGATCGACCAACTGTCATAGGACCGACAGACTGACCCTCAATCTTGGACTCACCTCCATTCGTCACATATCGTATCGACGAACCGAATCCTTTGTAACCCTCAAAATATCTCAAAGACCCTCCTCAGCATGTTTCTGACGATCCAACTCCTGTTGAACACCCCTCGAGCCTCAATTCGGTGTCTGTGGCATGCCTGTACAACTCAGCAGCTTGAGCTTGTAAATGCCACAACACAAATATTCTCGAGCCAGCTGTTGGAAACCATTCGCAAGCATCCAATCATTTTCTCCAAATAAACTACGACAGCCATCATCTGCCAACCTTCCGACCAAAATCAAGTTTTAGCATAAACTCGATACATGTCATACACCCTTGAGGACGAGTATCTCACCCATCTCCATCGTCAAGTGCATATCACCGATGCCTACAACTGCAGTACTCCCCTTATCGTCCATCTTTACACATCCAAACTTGTCGTTGCAGTATGACATAAAGATCCTCCTCTGCGGAGTGGCATGATATAACGCTTCTATGTCCATGACCCAGTCGCCGTCATGACACATGCCACAAGGTTCCTCTGTGTTGCTCGTTGCGATGATGATATCTCCTACTGCCGTGAGACACTCTTGATCATCCTTGCATGTAGCCTTCTCAGCTTTGAGCTTCATGCAGTTCCTTTTGATATAACCTCTTTTGCCACAGTAATAGCAGCCCTTCTTGTGCTCTACCATCGCAAGATTCTGAGAACTCTTCTGTGTCCTCGTCTGTGACTTGAGTATTTCCTTTCCGTGGGAAGCCACCAGAGAGGACTCCTGCGGCGATTCAACTTGCTTACACCGGATCTTCTCATTCAACAAGCTATTTTTTACTGCCTCCATCGTGATAACTCCATCCGGTGCAGATTGCTCATCGACACCACCAACGTCTCTCAACTTTTCGGTAGAGAGGGCCTGAAGCTCATCAAAAATTACCATCTTCATCGCAGATAGCTGATTGATGAAATCTGAACTTCGTTCAGATGTTGTGCCACCGAGGCACACTTCGTGTACTTCAAGTTAACGAGTTAACGAATAAGAAATGCCTTGTAGCCAGTTATCTTTCTTTCGTACCACGAATGCAGCTTCTTTCATAATGCTTTTGTCGAACACTCCATGGACATGTAGTGAAACACCAAGTCGTCCAGCCATTGGCGGATAAATCCAATGGCCTTCCAATCTAGTCATTTTCAATCTTCAACAGCTTTGTACGATGGCTTTGCACTGTCGTCCTCTGTCACTACCACATTTCTATTTTGAGGGTAAATTTGTTATTTTTGGGGTAATTTAAATTTATTAGAATTAATTAGAATTTATGGGAATTTTTAGGATTTATTTTGGAATTGTTTGGAGTAGTTTGATTTTTGTCTAGTATTGACTCATGTAGACCAACCTAGGAGCTAACCCTAGTTAGTTGGCCTTGGTTAGGATTTATGACTCTATTCTAACCTAGCCTAATCTATAGTTAAGTCATTAGAACCTATTTAGCTATAGAAATTAGAAAGCCATAAGCCATGACTTATGACTTAGAGTCTTTATTAATTAAATCTACCTTAGCCTTTGTAACTTGGCCCAAGGCCCAATGTTTTGGCAAAACCCTAATCCTAAGGATGTATGGCCGGCCACCTATTTGCCTAGGGATCCCCATGTCACGAACCGCACCCTAGAGTTAGGCACGAGGCGTGGGTACGTCCAGCCTACGCCATAGTGCCGGCGGTAGAATGTTGTCCTAGGTCACAACATCTATCAATATAAAGCTTAAACAGTTTATACTCCCCGAATGGGGGTGACATGATAAAAATAGACTCAATCACAACTAAGGAAGGAGAAGCATGATATGATATAAAACTCAAGAAAAACAGATGATAACATAGCTGATAGATAGATAAAAGAACTGCTGAAGTGAAAAGAAATCCCAAGTACATCAGAAAGTCTAAGATAATACAAATCCCAGATCCCAAGTATCAATAAGTACAATCATCCATGAAATACTGAAATGAAAGCATCCTAGTCTAAGGGTGAGTCATCCACAGCTAGTGGGACCTGCTGCTGGTCCAGGTCCAAGCACTCATCTAAAGTAGCACCGTAATAGGTAGGACAGCCAGCCTCGTCCTCATCCTCTGTAATATTTTAACAGGTCCAGTCAGGACGGAGCGAGTACAAAACATCTCAACAAGTCATAGCAGAAAAGGAAATATAATCATGCTAGAGAATAAAATACAGGATCTGAAGAAATAGCATAATGTAAAAGAGAGACTGTAAGTAAATATCTATGATATATAGAGAGAGACAGTGCTAGTGATTCAGAGTACTGCATAAACATGTGAATGGCTAAGGACTGATTCATGATTACACTACTGGAAATTGATTCATGATTACACTACTTGGATTTATTCACATGTTCACTTATACTCCCCCATCCCCAATCAATACACAAGGATCCATTCAAGTTACGTTAAGATTCATGATTATACTACGTTGCCCATAAAGGGTGATTCATGAATTGATTCGTGAAGGCTCGGTGATCATGAGGGTACATGAGTCACTAGCTGATTCCTGAAGATTCATGATAATAGAAGCATGAGATACGTGATGTAAGTGAAACACACATGACAAAAGTATCTGATGCTCCCGAGAGGGATAACATCTCATGAAGGGATCCATATAGTACCAATCCGTGTTCCAACGTGTCAGCATCAAGTAAGATAGTCTAAAGCAGGAAATATAATCCTAAACATGATATAAAGTGATCAGAGAATGTACTCGCCTGGTATCTGAGTGTCCAACTGAAAAGTACTGTCCGAGGAGTGGTGTCTGGCTCCTATTAGAACAGCACAAGTCACAACAAATCCAAAATGTTAAAATGAAACTCTACCATGCATTCTATATGAATCTAGGTCAAACTAGGCCAAAGTCAACTCTTGGTCAACTCTGGTCAACCCTAGAAGTCAAACTAGGTCAACTATGGTCAAACTAGGTCAAACAGTCATTCTAGGTCTAAACAAAGCTACACTAGTTAACACACACCATAGTAAGGCCATGCAAGCCTAAATCAAGCCAACACACATATTCATTATAATGTCAACAAGTCATTCTAACCTCACCATGAATAAATACTCAACTTGGCATTGTATTCATTATATGTATATAGGAAAACCTATTCATCAACATACATTATACCTATATGTGCAAACATGTGCATATGTATGCATTATACATACATATGGCTTAAATACCTATATATATATATATATATATATATATATATATATATATATATATATATATATATATATATATATATATACCTTACATATAGGTATACACATATTACTTATATTCTTGCATATGTATATAGAGAGGGCAATGTGATGTGTGTGTGTGTTGGGAAGAGTGTCAAGAGAATGTGAGAGTGCAATGTGTGTGTTAGAGTGTAGCAAAGTGTGCGTCTAAGGACTAAAATGCTAACAGGGAAAGAAATATATACTCAAATGCATTCCAACTCAAACAATCCCAGGTTTAACATCAATTAGTTAATACTCATGTAGTTCTCAGATTTTGAACTCACAACAAGCAAGGAAATCTCAGATTTTGACATGTGTAGGACATGTAAGCTGTGGTATTAAGAATTAACTAAACATTATATGCAAATCAGTGGAAACAAACAGTTCAGTTTATTGCTCTACTACTAACAGTGAAGAATGGAATCAACATGCCCCTAACTGGTTCTTAACATTCCAATACATGGCATGAAGTGTAGTAGATGGATCATCACATTAACATGTTATAAATTATACTAAAATTAAAAGAAAAAACAGTGGGCATTTCACTGATACCCAATCCCAGATTCAGCATCTCTACAGTGACTTACCAGTGAAGTTCTCAGATTTTTTAGGAGAAAAGAAACAGGAAATTAACCTAAAATCTACATTAATTCTCAGATTGTGGTTGTGAACCTGTGTGATAGGAAAAAGAATATGACAGTGAACTGTATGAACCATTTAAGGTAGTACTCATGATTCCCTTACATTGTAAATCAATGAAAGGTAAAACAAAACTCAGATTAACACCCAATCAGTAAAATACTAAAGAAGTTCTCAGGTTATGTGATTTGAAATTAACAGTGACATTGGGGAACATGCCCAGGTTTAACATCAACACAGTTCATTAAGAAGTTGCCATACATTTCAGGTTCAAAAACAGTGATATCCTCAGAACAGGGAATCACCATTTAGGCTATTCTCGAGAACAACATAATCATTCAATAGAGAGTCCTATGCAACTGAAAATTGAGGTTAAGCTCAGTATTCGAAACAATGGAGAATGGCATGTAACTAAGTTTCAGAATTTAGATTAAATCTCAGGTTGCAGATACCCAAACAACACTCGATTCCACAACAGTGAATAGATTATACTAATAGAGATGAGGGAAAAGATTAGGACCTATATTAGAAATCAACCCATCACTAATTACAGGGTTTAACACAAGAACTCAATGCTAGTAATTAATTAAATGTGTTTACTGCTAGAAATCAACCCATCACTAATTAGGACCTGATTGGTAATTATGTAGGGGTTCTACCCTAATTTTTGTATGAATTAATATTAATTATTAGTATTTATTTATATTTAATTACGAAGTTTCAATGCTAGTAATTAATTAAATGTGTTTACTGTTTTAATTTTTATGCAATATTTTGATCACGAATTAGATAAAACTTTGTACATGAAAAAGTTTGTATAATTAATATAGTATTTTAAAATAATTTTTCCAGAATTTTTAGAATTAAATTTATAATTATTTTATGTGAAAAACAGTGAATTAAAACTGTTTAATTAATTCCATTTGATGCATATTATTTAATTGGTAAATAATTAAGTAATATAATTTATATGGAAAATATAGATTTAATTATAAAGTAAATTATGGAAATTTTTCCAGTATTTTATTGGTTTTTAAAATATTTTATTTAGATTTTTCTTTGAAGTTTTGTATTAATCAAACTAATTATTAAATACCATTTTTAATTTATATTATTTAATTGGTTAGTAATTAAATAATATTGTTTGAATAGAAAATGTTTTTAATAGTATATTATTCTGTAGAAAAATAATTCCAATATTTATTTATTATTATTTATAATTATTTAGATTTAGTTGGGTAAATTCTAGATTTATTACATAAGTTGAATATATTATATAATTAATTGTTATTAATTATATAAATGTTGTAATTTTGTGAAGTGATAAGATTCTGTTAGAAATGTGTAAATAGGGTATTTAGGAATTTATTTTATGTATTTTAAATATATTTACGAATTTTTAAGACTTAAAAGTAATTTGAAAAATCATGTTTAGGTTTATGTAATAAATTGTGTAATAATTATTTATTGATTTAAATAATTATTAATTTTGTGTTACTACTGTGAATTTAGTTTTAATGATTAAATTTAAGGTTTTTGGTGATTTATTTGGATTTATTTAGAATTATTAAGTACTTATTGTTATTATCCAACTAGTTATTTAATAAATAGTTTAATGATAATAATTCATTTTCTGTAAAATATATATATAATATATATTTATTATTCTGATATTATTTATTTTATTATTAAAATAGACTAAAAATGATTTTTAAGGATTTTTACTATTTATGTTAGTAATATTAGGAATTGTGAATTCATGTGTGTATAAAAATGGTTGGTTAATTGATTATCATTAATTAATTAATTAATTATTAAATATTTGGTTGTATATAAATTTCAGAATATAAATGGTATGATAATAAGTATGGTTACCTACTTATTATTGTATAATTATTATTCATAATAATTTGATACTAGTTAGCTAGTAGTAATAGAATAATTTAATTTATAGATTACTTAGCAATTTAATGAATTGTTTAATTTGTTTAATTAGTAATTAATTAGAGATAAATTTTGTTTAGGATTATTTGCTTCTCGGGACTCGGACTCTACTTTGGACCCGGATACTCAGTTGCTGGACACAGGCAAGTACACCTTGCTTGACATTACTATACAGTATTTACATTTGACCAGTTATTACTATCGTGTGCACTCGTCTCCATTGATGACTACCTTGTATAGAGTTAGTATAAACTTGACACTGACTCAGACACGTATCACTTATGAGTGAGTTGAGTGCAGAGGTTCTGTGTTGACTGGCCATTAACATATGATCTTGAGTCTGTAGCAGTTTGGTTTAGTTATACTATATTTACTATGACGTCTTGCATATTGTTTGTACCGCGTATACGGTACGAGTACATTGGGTGGGGAAAGTCTACTAGTGGTGTATGAGAATTTCTGTTTCCAATGTACGCAGGATGCTCGTAGCCCCTCGTTTCTCAAATCGTAGAACGCTTGGTGGCAGTTTCTTCTGCTTCTCCCCCTCTCATGTGCCACTAGAGAAGTCTCGAGTGCATTTACACATAGATGGCTAAAACACCTTATTGCTTTCTTGTATTTCCTGTCCTTGTTTGGTTAGGAAAATACTGGGTGGCATTCTTATTAGTTACTTTTACATTACTGCTCAGTATATTCATGCATGTCATTTTTCCTGTGTATTTGTTACGTCCCTCTGAGGACCTGGTATCTTTTCTAGAGCTTGACGAGCACTTATTCCCGGCTGATTACAGAGTAGACGGACTTGTTGACGACGACTTTGAGGTAGAGCCGCAGCCTTGATCCTCTGGAGGCTAGCTACATCTTCAGACGTGGGTTCCATTTCCAGTATTCTGTTTATTTCTTTTTGCTACTTCATTTCATTCCAGATGTACTCATTTACTTTTAGTGGATTGTTCTCCTCTAGCCATAGTTGACATTTGGATTCTGTGGCACTGATGATTTTCCATTTAATTATTTATTACATTATTTCATGGATGAGACTAGTTTACCTGCCTGTGATGTTACTTATTAGTTATACTTCAGCGTACTATAATCGAATCATAGTCCATTAAATTGGGTTTAGCTATGCTAGATTGTACAGCTGGCATGCCACGTGTTCCCAATCCGATTATTTGGAACTGGGGCGTGACAGCCTGTGCCTATTGTGTGGTTCAGCAGACCACCAAATGAGGGAGTGCCGCATAGCACGAGCATGCCCGCAAGGAGGAGCTAGAGCTCCAGCAGGCCAGCAGAGGGGACCAGCCCTGCCGACGCAGCAGCAGAGGTTTGTCCAGCACCAGCAGCAGGCCAGGGGAGGCCAGCAGGGGCGAGCTTTCGCCATGGCAGCTGGAGATGCAGAGGTGACTGGAGAGCTGATTGTAGGTTCGATTCTTCTCGACTCCAGTCCAGCATTTGCCTTATTTGATTCTGGTGCATCTCATAGCTTCATATCAGTATCTTTTACGATTAGACACGGTATCATAGTTGAATCGTTGTCTAGGACTTACAAGATCACGACCGGTGGTGGTATTATCCTCATGAGTGATGTTTGTAAGGGTCGAAGAGTAGTTTTGGGAGGCTGTGAGTTAGAGGTGAGCCTGCTCGTAATGCCATTGCCGAACTACGATATAGTACTAGGCATGGATTGGTTGAGCAGGCACCATGCCAGTATTGATTGCAGAGGGGGTAGAGTTCTCTTCAGAGGGCCGAGGAAGCCAGAGTTCGAGTACTCCAGACGTCAGGCAGAGCAGAGCAGCGGAGTCTTCTGTGGAGTCTCGGTCGAGGAGCAGATGATTCCACACCCCTTGATAGCAGAGTGTTGGCCCATTGGTCATATGGTCAACTTGATTTTAATAATTGATCAAACTCTGTCTGGATATACAAAGCTAGTTAGGACATCTCGGTTTCTTGGACATAAGCAAGATTGGCTATCCACTCCGTTCAAGACTGAAGATCTGTTTGCCTACTCGAGTCTGTATTTCCTATGCAATGTAATTTTCATTTTATTTGAGTCTAGGAATATGTTGTACACCGAGTCGTACTGGCAAATAGGCTATCCCCAAAATAGTTCAAAATGTTTTTAAAATGACCTATCAAAATGTTTACAAAAAGGTTTTCAAAAAGGTTTTCAAAAATCACCAAAACCTATATTTAAAAACCCTAACCTAACCCTGACAGAACTCGGCCAGAGTTCGGCCAGAGTTCGGTTAGTGGCCGTTGTGACTTTGAATCTTTGGAACTTGGTCCTCCTGCAGTTGCAGATTTGACCGAGATTTGCTCATAGAGTTCTGTCCGAATTCTGCCCGAATTCTGACAGAAGTCTGCCTTTGGAACTCCTATAAATAGAGAAGGATTTCGATCATTTCAACTCACTCATTCACTTTCAATCTTTTCTCTATCTAAAGCTTTCAGTCTTCTAAAGAGTTTTCTAGAGCTTTTAATTTCAGATCCCAAGCCAGTTACAATCCTCTAGTCAATTTGCCAGTGCGGTACGGTCTAGAAGTTTCTGAGAGATTGTAATCAGAAGGCTTGATTGAAGAATACCTCTTCATATTTGAAGTTGGACGAGTTCTTCGTATCAAAGCTCGCGTTGTAGAAGTTGCAAGGACTTCGTAAGAAAACTTACAGTTTTTCCAATAGTGGATTCAACTGGTAGCAAGAGTTCTACCGACTGGATTAGTCCTCAACAGAGGGATACCAGTATACATCGCTGTCTTTGCGTTTGCTCTCTTAACTTTGCCTTTACATTATTTCAGTTGTGATTAATATTCTGTGATTGTGCTGCTAACATTTTTATTTAGCATTATTCCGCTGCCAACTCTATTCACCCCCCTCTAGAGTATTACGCTTTACTATTTCGTTCCTACAATTGGTATCAGAGCGGGTGTTACAGGTAAAGCAAAGGTAACAGTACAATTATTTATTTATTTTAATTAACTGTTATATAGATCACAGCACAACACATGGCAACTGTGAAATTCATAAGTGAAGGCCAGGCCACAAACAGATCCCCACTGTTTGATGGTACAAATTATACATATTGGAAAACATGAATGAGTTTCTTCTTGAAATCTCTTGATTTTGATTTATGGTCCATTGTTCTTGATGGCAATCAAAAGCCACCTCGTATAAATGTTGATGGAGTTTTAGTTAAAAAACCCCATAGCAGATATATAGAGGAAGAAAAGAAAAGGGCCAGTCTTGACGCACGTGCCATTAATACTCTCTTTTGTGCTTTAGACGGAACTGAATTTAACAGGGTGTCTATCTGCACAACGGCTAATGAAGTATGGAAGCTACTCGAAGTCACACATGAAGGCACGACTCAAGTCAAGGAATCTAAAGTCAGCAGACTTACTCAAGAGTACGAGGCGTTCAAAATGAAGCCCAACGAAACAGTTACACAAATGTTCGAGAGATTCTTGGATATTGTAAATTCTTTGTCCTCCCTAGGCAAAGATTACAGTAACCATGAAAAGATTTGTAAACTCCTGCGAGCTCTCACCAAGAACTGGATTCCAAAGGCTACTGCAATCATTGAAGGAAACGACCTCACAACTATGTCCCTCGAAGTACTCATGGGTAAGCTACTCACTCATGAACTGGAGCTACAAGATTTTAAAGAGCCTGCACCAAAGGAGAAGACTATCGTCCTCAAGGCTCAGCACAGAAAAGCTGCTGAAGATGACTCAGACAGCAGTGGATCTGACGCTGAAGATCAAGCTCTCCTAGCAAGGAAGTTCAAAAGATTCATGAGACATGAGAAGAGAGTCAAAGAGAACAACAGCAACAACTGGTACCAAGAAGATGCTGTCTGTTATGGCTGCAAGAAGAAGGGACACATGAAGAAGGATTGTCCCACAAACTCATCATCGAGCAAGAAGAACAACAGGTAAGAAAAAAGGAACCTGAAAAGATCAACATCTTGGAAATATGCCAACACCAGCATATGGCATGAGAGTGAAGCCAGCGACTCAGAAGACGAACACTCAGAGGACGCTGCAAATGTATGCTTCATGGCAACCGATCAGGTACCTACTGAACCTGTAGAAACTTATGATGACTTCACCTTTGAGCAATTAGGAGATGCCTTCAGTGACCTGATGACTGATTACAGGAAACTGCGTAGTAAGTATCAGACCTCTAAGAAGGTACTCAAAGAGTACAAAGGTGAAATAGGTAGACTTACCGACCTACTAGCTGAGGTTAGAAATAATGTTAGTGAGTCTGGTGAGCTTTCGTCAATAAAGCTCTTATTACACGAGACTACCAAGTCATCTGAAGAGAAAGACAAAATTATTGACCAACTCAAGGAAGAACTTTCTATAGAGAAGAAAAGTCTTCAATGTGCACAAATCAGAATGGAATCCCTTACTTCTGATTATACTAAGTTGTATGACACTTCCAAAAGATTGGAAATTAGGTTAGGAAAATAGCCTGAGCCTGCTGCTTCCTACCCTAACACGTGTCACTTACCGAGAAATCGGAACATTCCCAAGCCAAACACTGTCAGACCTAACCCTATCAAACCTTTACCCCAAAAGGTCAAGCCCAAACAAGATTATAGGTATGCTTTCTTCTATACTAGAAAACCCAAACCTACCAACCATGCACACCACTCAGCTTTCAATACTCGACATGCACAATGTCATTATTATGGCCTCATTGGTCATATATCATCTGCATGTAGAATGAGAAAGCTTGTAGATCTAAATGTTTATGCTTGGATACCTAAGGCTAACAATTCAGGACCCTACAAGAAATGGGTACCAAAGGTTTCATCTGCAAACTGTTTTGTAGGTGGAACACCCTTCACATGCTAGAAGCAAATGGATCCTCGACAGCAGTTGCTCACGACATATGACCGGTGACGCTACCCTATTTGCAACACTGTCGAAGAAAAAGAAGGAAGGCTATGTCTCCTTCGGTAATAATTTGAAAGGGTATATTATTGGTATCGGTGATGTTGGTAAGTCTCCCTATCATGTAATTAAGGATGTCTGTCTAGTTACCGAGTTGAAACATAACATACTCAGCATAAGTCATCTAGCTAATCATGGTTATGGCATCAACTTTGGCAAAGACAAATGTACTATAGTTGATAGCTCAACTGGTAGTACTATCTTTGAAGGTATCAGAGAAGACAATATATATGTTTTCTATTTGTTAGAAGAAACTAACATTTCAGGTAGATGCTTAATGGCCAAGAGTGATGAGAGTCATCTGTGGCATATGAGACTCGGTCACGCTAATATGGATACAATATCAAGATTATCCACAAAGAAGCTAGTACACGGTTTACCGGACATTACATTCAAGAAGGATTCGGTATGCAGTCAATGTGAAAGGAACAAAGCTACCAGATCCACTTTCAAGTCAGTAAACGCAGTATGTACTACTAAGACCTCTACAATTGCTTCATATGGACTTATTTGGTCCTAGCAGAGTTGCTAGCCTCGGAGGTAAACTTTATGCTTTCGTAATTGTAGATGATTTCTCTAGATACACGTGGGTATATTTTTTGACACGCAAGAATGATGCATTATCCGAATTTGTCGCCTTTTGCAAGAAAGTACAGAATAAAAAAGGTTACATGATCACTCGCATAAGAAGCGATCATGGTGGCAAATTCGAGAATGCTGATTTTGAGCAATTTTGTGACACACACGATTTTATTCATGAGTTCTCCTGCCCTAGGACTCCACAAAAAAGTAGAGTTGTGGAACGTAAGAACAGAACTCTAACCGAAATGGCCAGAGTGATGTTAAACCAGTTTAGTCTACCCAAATATTTCTGGGCTGAAGCTGTCAACACAGCTTACTTTGTTCTCAATAGAGTTCTAATTTGACCCAAATCGAAGAAGACTCCATTTGAGTTATGGTTTGATAGAATTCCTTCAGTTTCATACTTTAGAATTTTTGGTTGTAAATGTTTTATTCTTAACACAAAAGACAATTTGGGAAAATTTGATGAAAAGGCCGATGAAGGTATATTTTTAGGTTATGCGGCCAAGAGCAAAGGATACAGAGTCTTCAACAAACGTACCATGATTATCGAAGAGTTAATCAATGTCACCTTTGATGAATTAAATCAAATAACGATTGATGACAATGACGAAGATACATCTGTACCAAGCTCAACTCCAGCTGATTCTCAACCAAGCTCTGCACTAGCTGAACCTCCTAGAGAAGATCCAGGAACCAGCTACCTTCAGAATGAAGCAAAAAGGTTGAAATTTACAGCAAATCATCCAAAGGATTTGGTAATTGGTGATATTACCAAGGGAGTAAGTACTCGTACATCCTGTAGAGATATTGTTTCTAGTGTTGCATTTATTTCACAGCTAGTACCCAAAACTATTGATGAAGCTTGTAGTGATAGTTTTTGGATAGATACTATGCAAGAGGAATTAAACCAATTTGAATGGAATCAAGTTTGGGAACTTGTTTCCAGGCCTGTTGATCATCCGGTCATTGGCACCCGTTGGGTATTCTGAAACAAACTGAATGAGAATGGTTTAGTGACTCGTAATAAGGCTCGACTCGTAGCTCAAGGATACAATCAAGAAGAAGGTATCGACTACGATGAGACTTATGTCCCATTTACGAGATTAGAATCCATTCGCATGTTATGTGCATTTGCATATTTTCATAATTTAAAACTTTTTCAAATGGATGTAAATAGTGCTTTTTTAAATAGTTTTATAAAAGAAGAAGTTTTTGTAGCACAACCTCCAGGTTTCACGGATTTTAAAAACCCAGATCATGTTTTCAAGTTGAAGAAAGCTCTATACGGTTTAAAACAAGCCCCTCGTGCTTGGTATGATCGTCTAAGCTCTTTTCTACTTGACAACGATTTTTCAAAAGGGAAGGTTGACACTACACTGTTTATTAAATCTTTTAATGGCAAGTTGCTTTTAATTCAAATCTATGTTGATGATATTATATTTGGATCTACTGATGAATTTCTGTGTCAAGAATTTTCTAAGTGTATGCAGAATGAGTTTGAAATGAGCATGATGGGAGAGCTGAAATTCTTTCTCGGATTGTAAATCAAACAAACTGATAATGGGACATTCATAAATCAAGCCAAGTACACAAAAGACTTGCTAAAGAAGTTCGATCTGGACAATGTCAAACCTATTGGCACTCCAATGGCAACTTCAACAAAGCTTGATTCAGATGAACAAGGCAAGCCAGTCGACACACGTAAGTATCGAGGTATGATTGGTAGTTTACTTTATTTAACTGCTAGTCGTCCAGATATAATGTTTAGTGTTTGCCTGTGTGCACGTTTTCAAGCTAACCCAAAGGAATCACATCTGTCCGCAGTTAAGCGTATCTTTCGATACCTTAAAGGCACTTCTTCTATTGGCTTGTGGTATCCCAAAACTAAGTCCTTTGACCTTATTGGTTATTCGGATGCAGATTTTGCTGGATGCAAAGTTGATAGAAAAAGTACAAGTGGCACATGTTATTTCTTAGGCAAAGCTTTAGTCTCTTGGTTTAGTAAAAAGCAAAATTTTGTAGCCCTATCAACAACAGAGGCTGAGTACATCGCCGCAGGACGTTGTTGCGCTCAGATTTTGTGGATGAAACAAACCCTAGAAGACTATGATTTTTTTTACACACATATTTCCATTTTCTGTGATAACACGAGCACTATTAATTTGACTAAGAATCCAGTATGTCACTCTCGTACTAAACATATCGAGATTAGACATCATTTTCTTAGAGATCATCATCAAAATGGAGATATAAACCTTGTGTACATAGATACTGAAAATCAATTAACTGACATCTTCACTAAACCTCTAGCGGAAGATCGTTTCAATTATTTACGTCGAGAATTAGGAATTTTGGACGTCAATAATATTAATTGATTTTGTTTTATGATTATATCTCAATACGCAAAAACTGTGTTAGAGACAAGCCAATAAAGAGTCTGTCTGTCACCACAACTACGGTTGAAGCGAAGCGGTATTTAAGAGTTCCCCGGTTAACCTCCGCCAGCTGGGACAGTACTCCTACAGCTAATCTGAGACAGTCGTTGTGTAAAGATATTTAATTCATAAAATATTATTAATTATGTTATTTGAAGGCTAAAATTACTAATCTTTGAATTAAATATTTGAAATAAGCCAAGCTGGTCATCATGTTGACGAGGATAGTGATGAGGAGATGTGATTTGATTTTTTAGTGACATTCTATTGTATACTTGGAAATGCTCCAACATTCCAAGTTTTTATCAGTACTTTTGATATTTATCAGCACTTTGTAGTATGCTTTCAGTACTTTTTCATGGACATGCTTATGGTGTTTCGTTTATGATATTTTAGTTTCTTTCAGCACTTATTTTAAGCACTATCTCTTTATACTGCTTCTTTATTACAAACTGTCTGTGAAATAGCATGCCTGAGATTTCTTTTATGTTTTTAAAACAATAGCATGCCTGTGATAATATTCTTTAGAGACAATAGCATGCATGTGATGATAATTTGTAGAAACTTTACATGCCTGTGATGATGTATATCTACTCTTTATGTTTTATTTATTATGTTTTCTCACTATTTGTTCCTTATGCATTAATTGCGGGGGAGCCTTCTGCATTAAATGCGGGGGAGTCTTCTCTTGTGCAATTATTTTGCTAAGTGACAAAGGGCTAACATATTTTTTTTGAGTTAAATACAGGACATGAACAATTTCACGTTTTGATTCTTTTTGAACAAGCTTAATGTTATATCATTCATAGTTTGTCAATTATCAAAATGGAAGAGATTGTTGGCCCATTGGTCATATGGTCAACCTGATTTTAATAATTGATCAAAATCTGTCTGGATATACAAAGCTAGTTGGGACATCTCGGTTTCTTGGACATAAGCAAGATTGGCTATCCACTCCGTTCAAGACTGAAGATCTGTTTGCCTACTCGAGTCTGTATTTCCTATGCAATGTAATTTTCATTTTATTTGAGTTTAGGAATATGTTGTACACCGAGTCGTACTGGCAAATAGGCTATCCCCAAAATAGTTCAAAATGTTTTTAAAATGACCTATCAAAATGTTTACAAAAAGGTTTTCAAAAAGGTTTTCAAAAATCACCAAAACCTATATTTAAAAACCCTAACCTAACCCTGACAGAACTCGGCCAGAGTTCGGCCAGAGTTCGGTTAGTGGCCGTTGTGACTTTGAATCTTTGGAACTTGGTCCTCCTGCAGTTGCGAATTTGACCGAGATTTGCTCATAGAGTTCTGTCCGAATTCTGCCCGAATTCTGACAGAAGTCTGCCTTTGGAACTCCTATAAATAGAGAAGGATTTCGATCATTTCAACTCACTCATTCACTTTCAATCTTCTCTCTATCTAAAGCTTTCAGTCTTCCAAAGAGTTTTCTAGAGCTTTCAATTTCAGATCCCAAGCCAGTTACTATCCTCTAGTCAATTTGCCAGTGCGGTACGGTCTAGAAGTTTCTGAGAGATTGTAATCAGAAGGCTTGATTGAAGAATACCTCTTCACATTTGAAGTTGGACGAGTTCTTCGTATCAAAGCTCGCGTTGTAGAAGTTGCAAGGACTTCGTAAGAAAACTTGCGGTTTTTCCAATAGTGGATTCAACTGGTAGCAAGAGTTCTACCGACTGGATTAGTCCTCAACAGAGGGATACCAGTATACATCGTTGTCTTTGCGTTTGCTCTCTTAACTTTGCCTTTACATTATTTCAGTTGTGATTAATATTCTGTGATTGTGCTGCTAACATTTTTATTTAGCATTATTCCGCTGCCAACTCTATTCACCCCCCCTCTAGAGTATTACGTTTTACTATTTCGTTCCTACACAGAGTATATGGATGTTTTCCCAGAGGAGTTGCCGGGACTGCCACCAGACAGGGACATTGAGTTCTCGATAGACTTGGTTCCAGGAGTGGAACCCATCTCTTAGCATGTCTATCGGATGAACAACAGTGAGCTGGTGGAGCTGAAGAAGCAGGTGGATGCGCTACAGGACAAAGGCTTCATCCGCTCGAGTTCGTCGCCATGGGGTGCACTAGTATTGTTCGTGCCGAAGAAGGATGGGTCAGTACGCATGTGTATTGACTATAGGGCACTCAACAACCTCACGATCAAGAACAAATACCCACTGCCGCGGATCGAAGATATATTTGACCAGTTGAGCGGAGCTCGGGTATTTTCCAAGATTGATCTGAGGTCGGGATATCACCAGGTGAAGGTGAAGGGGGAGGATATTCCCAAGACCGCTTTCAGGACGTGGTACGGGCAGTTCGAGTTTTTGGTTATGCCGTTTGGGCTAACCAATGCACCCGCAGTGTTTATGAACCTGATGAACAAGGTGTTCCATCAGTATCTGGATCAGTTTGTGGTGGTGTTTATTGACGATATCTTGATATATTCCAAGACTGAGGAGGAACACGAGGAGCATTTGAGGATAGTGCTGGAGATTCTCAGGAAGGAGCAGCTTTACGAGAAGCTCTCCAAATGTAAGTTCTTCCTAGACCGGGTGGACTTCTTGGGGCATGTGGTGACTGGAGATGGTATCTCAGTTGACCCCAAGAAGATTGTAGCAGTTGAGGCATGGGCAGCGCCGACTTCAGTTGCAGAGATCAGGAGTTTCCTAGGGCTGGCAGGATACTATCGGAGATTCGTGCAGGATTTCTCCCGGGTTGCAGAGCCGTTGACACGGTTGACCCGGAAGGATGCTGAGTATGTTTGGTCAGAGGAGTGTCAGGCAGCTTTTGATGAGTTGAAGAAGCGGGTGACGACAGCTCCGATTTTGACGTTGTCTTCAGGATCAGGTGGATTCACTATTTATAGTGATGCTTCAGGGAAGGGGCTGGGTTGTGTGTTGCAGCAGCACGGGAAGGTGATTACCTATGCTTCCAGGCAGTTACGTCCCCATGAGAAGAACTACCCTATCCACGTCCTGGAGATGGCAGCAGTGATTTTTGCATTGAAGCTGTGGAAGCATTATCTGTATGGTGAAAGGGTAGAGATCTTCACAGATCACAAGAGCTTAAAGTATGTGTTCACTCAGAAGGAGTTGAACATGAGACAGCGCAGATGGTTGGAGTTGATGAAGGACTTCGATATTGTACTGCAGTATCATCCAGGGAAGGCCAACGTGGTTGCTGATGCCTTGAATAGATATCCGACAGCCATTTGTTTGACCATAGATCGGCATTTGCTTGCCGACTTGGAGAGCCTTGGGATTGAGGTGATCGTGCCGGGAGTGCAGATGCAGCTATGGGGACGCAGATTCAGTCAGACTTGGTGGACAGGATCAAGGCGGCCCAGTTCAAGGATGTGGCTTTGCAGAGTATCAGAGAGCAGATCAGTATAGGAGTGGGGGATCCTGAGTTTTCACTTGCAGAAGATGGTGCCCTGAGGCACGGTGCCAGGTTATGTGTGCCTAGCGGGGAGCTCAGAGAGCAGGTTATGCAGGAGGCCCACAGATCTCAGTACTCTATACACCCGGGTGCCAACAAGATGTACCGAGATCTGCGAGAGCATGTTTGGTGGTCAGGAATGAAGCGGGAGGTTTCCCACTTCGTAGCTAGGTGCTTGGTCTGTCAGCAGGTCAAGGCAGAGAGACAGAGGCCCGGTAGATTGTTGCAGCCGCTGCCCATTCCCGAGTGGAAATGGGAGCATATCACTATGGACTTCGTATCAGGATTTTTGCGTACTCCAGGAGGAAAAGATGCGATTTGGTTCATCGTTGATAGGTTGACCAAATCGGTCCACTTCTTGCCATTCAAGGTGGGTACGTCTACAGAGAGGCTGGCGGAGATGTATATGCGGCAGATAGTCAGGATCCACGGAGTTCCGGTCAGCATCGTCTCAGATCGGGATAGCCATTTTACTTTCCATTTCTGGAGGAGTCTGCAGACCAGCTTGTGCACTCAGCTCAAGTTTAGTACTGCATACCACCCCCAGACGGACGGACAGTCAGAGCGGACTATTCAGACCCTTGAGGATATGCTGCGGACGTGCGTCCTGGACTTTGGAGGTTCCTGGGAGGATCATCTTCATTTGGTGAGTTTGCCTACAATAATAGTTTCCAGGCCAGCATTGAGATGTCACCTTTCGAGGCTCTGTACGGGCGTAGGTGCCGTACACCCTTATCCTGGGATGATGTTGGTGAGCGAGCTTTGCTGGGGCCAGAGATGATTGTGGATGCGGCCGAGAAGGTGAAGCTCATCAGGGACAGACTTCGCGTGGCGCATGACAGACATCGGCACTGGGCCGATAGCCACCGGAGGCCCTTGGAGTTTGAGGTACAGATTAGAGTAGGATTAGATTTAGGTTATTTTTTTGTGATTTTTTATCATGTTTGTTATTTATATTAATTGAGACCTTGCTTGTGATTAGGTCGGAGACCAGGTTTTCTTGAGGATATCTCCGACTCGTGGTACGATACGTTTTGGTAGAGGCGGAAAGCTTAGCCCGCGCTTCATCGGCCCTTTCGTTATCAGCGGGAGAGTCGGTGACGTGGCTTACAGGCTAGACTTGCCGCCTGCACTTGTGGGGATCCACAACGTATTTCATGTATCACAGTTGAGACGGTACGTGGCTGACCCTAGCCATGTGCTCGATCATTCAGAGATAGAGGTTGGGCCTTCTCTCAGCTATCCAGAGCAGCCAGTGGAGATTCTGGATCGACGGGAGAAGGTTCTGAGGAACCAGGTGATACCCTTGGTACGCGTCGCATGGAGGCATCATTCTCCAAGAGAGTCTACCTGGGAGCGGGAGGATGAGATGCGCGAGCGGTACCCTTATCTTTTTGGACCGTGAGGTATGCTTTCTATCCTTCTCATTAGTTGTATTTCGCCTTTCAATTTCGAGGACGAAATTCTTTTAAAGAGGATAGATTTGTCACTACCACATTTCTAGTTTGAGGTTAAATTTGTCATTTTTAGGGTAATTTAAATTTATTAGAATTAATTAGAATTTATGGGAATTTTTAGGATTTATTTTGGAATTGTTTGGACTAGTTTGATTTTTGTCTAGTATTGACTCATGTATACCAACCTAGGAGCTAACCCTAGTTAATTGGCCTTGGTTAGGATTTGTGAATCTAGTCTAACCTAGCCTAATCTATGGTTAAGTCATTAGAACCTATTTAGATATAGAAATTAGAAAGCTATAAGCCATGACTTATGACTTAGAGTCTTTATTAATTAAATCTACCTTAGCCTTTGTAACTTGGCCCAAGGCCCAATGTTTTGGCAAAACCCTAACCCTAAGGATGTATGGACGGCCACCTATTTGCCTAGGGATCCCCATCATATAAAACCCCTCCTAAAATCTAGGGTTGTCTCTTTCTTAGGAAGAGCCCTAATTTCAAGGAGGTTGGTTTTATTGCATTTTAATTTCTAGAACTCCTTTCCTCTTCCTTTTTCTTTCTAAATTGTTCCAATAGGTCCTGATATGACTGTTATTGCTGTTGTTAAGGTCTCATCTCAGTTTGAAGTTGTTGTGTTTTGATTGGGTCATCAAATGGAGAGCTTTGAATAGGGGGTTTCCATTGGAAGTTCATCAAGAGGTAACTCACTCAAATCTCTATGGATTTTTAATTAGTCTTCATGAATAGGAAGCCCTAGGGTCCCCCCTAAGGTCTGGATAGTTTTGTATCGAGTATCAGTGGTTTCGTGTCCGTTCTGGAATCGTATCAGAAGCTGGACAGAGTGTTCGACGAAATGCCTCAAAGGGCATTTCGATCGAGTTTGTCCAATGTTTTTGAATAGGAAATAGGGTTTTGATCTGGTTTATGGGTTCCTGTCCTTGTGTCTTAGATTTCGTGTCGTCCTGTGTCGATTTTGTGGTGTGGACACGCGCGTGCACACGCTCGCACGCGTGCTACAGGGATCCCCTGCTACTCGGGCCCTGTAGCGGACACGACACGCTTTAGTTTGACACAAAACTCGACACGAGTCATGGGGCACTGACTGACACGCCATGTGTCAAGTCCCACGTGTCCCCGTGTCGTGTTGAGGGATGTTTTGACCACGCACGGGTTTTAGCCTGTGGTATGCACTGTGGGTTTCACCCACTGATACGGGTCTCGTGTCCGACCCTGACACTTCGTGGACACAGGCCAGTAGGCCCATGAGGTAGCCCTATAGGTGGGCTACCCATGTGTATGACCATGAGACTCCCTCGTGTCTTGTGTCGTACACACGACACAAGTGCACGTGTGCACGAGACAGTGCACTGTACAGTATCTGTGTGCCCGTTTGGTATTTGTTGTATGTGGACATGCCGTGTCCGACTATGGTGGACACGAGACAATCACAATGACACTTGTACACCCTATAGTTTCATTACCAACCTTTAGACTCGTATTTTAGTTTGGTTTCAACATCAATTTTCTCATTACCTTAATTTACTGATACATGTTATTTTCAGTTTATATCCAGTTTTAAATTCGACTTTGGCAATCATTTTAGCTAGTTTAAATACTGTAAATCACATGTTTAGATCCCTGATATGGTTCTCCTATAAGTTATCTACCTGTGTGCAAGTTTTGGGATAATTTTGTTGAGTTTTGAATTCGAAATTTGATTTAAAGAGTTGGACTGTTTCAGGAAGACTGAAAAGTGATTTCCTGAGATGTGTTGATGTTTTGAACTCAACTCAGAGTTCAGTTGTACCCTGAGAGTTACTGAATCGATTTCCTTCCTCTTTTTAGCTGAGATTAACAGGAATTAAAATATGGGTTGGTTTCTAAATTCTAAACACTGAGACTGCTATTTAATGGATGATTTCCTTTCCTATTGTTTCCCCACTGTCCAGTTTTGGACTGAACACTACACCCACACACCATTGCACTCAAGCACTCTCACACATTGTATTTTCTGCCCTTTTCTTCACTGATTTAATTTCCTGCTCATTGTCTTCCTGTGAACACTCACACACACTGTCCTCTTCTTCACTGATTTCAATTCCTGCATATATATAGGTGAGCCCTATGTACACACACACACTTTTAATTATCTTTCCACACACACTGTTGTACTTGTTTACCCACACACCAATTCATGTTGTACCACATACAAATTCTCATGTTTCCTATATGCCTACCTAATGTAGAGTACTTTAATGAATCTCTAATATATGTGTCTATATATAATGTAATGTATTTATATTGTAGGTTAATATATACATTGTGATATACATGTTCCTATGTATGTGAGTGTGGTTTTACATATAGATATATATAGAGTATGGGGGAATGCCATGATAGTATACATATGGGGTTGTTGGGTTATGCAAATTCATGTTTGTGCCTTATGTGTATACATGGATATTACTATAATAGGCATGTATTCACTTGTGTTGTGAATAGGCCTAGGCAGTTTGGTATAACTTGGTAAGTCTAGATAGGGCTTGTACTACATTATTAGACTTAGTATAGCCTAGTTTAGACAAGGTTGACCTAGTTTGACTTCTAGGGTTGACCAAAGTTGACCAAGAGTTGACTTTGGCCTAGATTGACTTAGAATCATGTAGAATGCATAGTAGGACTCCATTTTACTATTCTGGACTTGTTGTGACTTGTGCTGTTCTGATTAGGAGCTAGACACTACTCCTTGGTTAGTACGTTTCATATTGGACACTCAGATACAGGCGAGTACATTCTCTGATCATTTCATATCCTACTTAGAATTATTTCCTGCAGTAGATTACTTTACTTGTACTGTCACGTTGGTCACACGGATTGGTACTATATGGATCCCTTCTTGAGATGTTACCCTTAGGGAGCATCGGGTACTACATGTTCTGTGCGTTTCACTTACATGGCGCATCATATGCTTCATTGGTTCTTTGATCACTTACGACATATACTCTTATGATCGTAGAGTCTTCCTAGAATCCTTATCCCATTTATGGGACTACTATGTATCACCTTCGGGGTCTATCACCTTCGGGGTCTATCACCTTCGGGGTCTACTACCCTTCGGGGGCTGTTACATAGCATCATATAACATAACCTGGCTGGATCCTTGTGTATTGATTGGGGGTACGGGGGAGTAGAAATGGACATGTGAATAATACCCAAGTAGTATCTTATCAGAATCTCTTCCATAGTGTCTTATCAGAATCTCCTATGCCATTTACATGTCTATATTGTACTCTGACTCACTAGTCACATGATAGTTCTCTATTTATAGTAGATATTCTCTTACAGCTTTCTCTCTCTGTTTACATACTGCACTTCTTTCAGTACTTGTATCTTACTTTACTGCATAATTATATCTTCTAACCTGCTATGATCTGTTGAGATGTACTGTACTCGCTCCTGTCCTGACTGGACCTGTTGAAATATTACAGAGGACGAGGAGGAGGCTTGCCTGGACACTTACTACGGGACAGTCTTAGATGACACCTGCGAGATGGACCCTCAGGAGGACCCAGCTCTAGCTAAGGAGATCACCCCGATTGCCTAGACTAGACTAGTTAGGCTTATCTTACTTTATGCAGTCTTGAGACATGTCTTAGTTAGATTTTATTTGGAGTTATGAGTTGTATATATTCTTTCATCTGAGACCTTGTACTGTTGGATATTGCTGGGATTATCTTAGACTACTGTTATTTCATCTATTTACTTCCTTGAGTTCTATTCCATTCCGTGCTATCTCTTCCTTAGTTGTGATTGAGTTTTACTGTTATGTCACCCCCATTCGGGGAGTATAAACTGTTTAGATATATATTGTTAGATGTATGTTGACCTAGGACAGCGCTCTACCGCCGACACTGCGGCATAGGCTGGGCGTTGTTACGTTCTCGTTCCCTCACAGTGGGTGCGGGTCGTGGCATCCTCCAACGGATCATGCAAGTCCTTGCACCAAAGTAGATCCTCCATCCTTGGCTTCCAAATCACCCAGTTTTATCTTGTGAGGGTGATCATACGAGTGTTTATCTGCTTCGTAGACATAGTTGCCAGAACCCTAAAAGCTCTGATACCATATATTAGTATCGGACCAGAATGAACGAACCTCACTCTGATACTAGATGTTGGAAATCAGACACGCCCTCGTGCGTTTTGATACAGAGTCTGAGACGTTGTCGCAGTGGAAACTCAGGCCAACCCACCTGAAATAACCAACCCCCATCTAACAAACACCAAGCACAGATAAAGACAATTATATGGGGGTGACTATGTCACCTGGACAAATCTATTCTCTATAACTTAGATGAAATTACAAGATTGACAAAAACAAACGTTGAATCTTTTGTCCTAATAGGTTCAACTTTCTCACAACGATCAAGAAGAAAAGAAAGAGATTACAATTGAAATTGTTCACCAGTTCGTAGCAATCTCCCTAACCAAAGTTGACGACTCATCGATTAGATATCTTCTTCCTTCTGTCTTGTATAGTGAAGTCCTAAGAGCAAAGTACGCACTTTCTCTTAGATGTGGACGAGCACCTCGAATCTCAACTTTGTGCCATGCTTTGTGCCTCCACCCTCATTCCATATATATAGGATGAGAAAATTATATTTTAGTTCATAATAGGATTGTCTAAATAAGAATAAAATAGGAATCCTATTATACCTAAAGTATTCCATCAAGATTCTATTTTAGATCACAATAGGTTTTCCTAAATTGGAGCCATAAAATAAAAATACTATTATATCTAAAATAGCACAACACCAAATTTAGACTTGACAACAACAGATTTTAAACCGAAAATTGATATGAACATAATCGAAATAATGATTTGGATCAGTTTTCTACAGTACGATTCAGTTTTCGGTTTTTTTAAAATTGTTGGTCATTTCGGTTCGGAGTTCGGTTATAGAATTTGTGAAACGAACCCAACCAAAAACCGAATTAAGATATTTAAAATTAATCTCTATATTTTTTAACTTTATTTTTATTTTGTGATCTCTTCTATCCCTATTTTTATAAATTTATGATGTGTCCTCTCATCCATCCTAACTTCATTTTGAATTTGTTTTTCAGTTGAAGATAGTAACTTTGTTTCAAAACAATGTGGTCATTTTTTTTATTTCTTCTAATTTCAATCCATTACACTCATTTCTATAATATTTTTTTTCTATTTTGAGTTTTTAGGATTTTGTTTGCTAAATTAGGAACAAAAATAGTCCATTTTTAATGTACCTAGAGTTCCATTCGGTTTGTCTGAAAAATCTGTTATGTTCGGCCGTTTTTGAAATATGTTAGATTCTGTTCGGTTTTCTCAAAATCGTTTGGCTTTGAACCGATTGGCCGAATGCTCACCCCTACCGTTCGGTGGCAATCAAGAACATTCGCTTCAACCCTAGTAGTGATACAATAAAATAAAAAATTTGAAGGTGTTACCAAATAACATCACAATATTTTAAACTTTTTGGTTGTTAAGGTTCATCCAATACAACTCAAAGAGGAGATTGTTGTTTTTGTGTCTTATATAATTCGCTTAATCACGTAAATTTTCCTTGTGGTGACTAATTGTACTATAAAGGTACTATGTATGAATTTACTTTAACATATATTTATATTGTTGGGTACGCATAAGCAAATAGAGAATTATAAAATAGATGGGTGACAATACATAAAAGATTAATAAATAAAATATATATGTCTATAAATAGAAATATAGATAAGATGAAAGAAAACATTGAGATGTACTAGTTAGGAAGTTGGACTAGATATTTGTTTTTTTGTCTTATATAATGCACTTAATCACATAAATTTACTGTATTTTTTTTTTGAAGCAATGGGTAATTGTGGCGAACGCTCACACTGGAAATCGATCTCCTGACCACTCGGGCTGCATGCATCTCTCTTAACCACTAGGCTAGAGGTCATTTGTCATAAATTTACTGTATATATATATATATAGGAAGCGGATCAAAAGTCCCCCTTAGAAAGCCCCCCAAAAACCCCCCTCACTCTAATCCGTAATTTAATGTTAATATTAATGTTAATATTAATGTTAATATTAATATTAATGTTAATATTAACATTAAATACTAAAATTAACATTAAATTTAACATTAAAATTAATATTAACATTAATATTAACATTAATATTAATATTAATAATAACATTAACATTAATATAAAAAAAATTTAAAAATTAAATATTAGCATTAAAATTAATATTAACATTAATATTAACATTAATATTAACATTAATATTACGAATTAGAGTGAGGGGGGTTTTTGGGGGGCTTTCTAAGGGGGACTTTTAATCCGCTCCCATATATATATATATATATATATATATATATATATATATATATATATATATAGAGAGAGAGAGAGAGAGAGAGAGAGAGAGAGAGAGAGAGAGAGAGAGAGAGATAGATAAAATGAAAGAAAATATTGAGAGTAAAAAAAAAAAAAAAAAAAAAAATATATATAATATATATATATATATATATATATATATATATATATATATATATATATATAGAGAGAGAGAGAGAGAGAGAGAGAGAGAGAGAGAGAGAGAGAGAGAGAGAGAGAGATAAAATGAAAGAAAATATTGAGAGTACTAGTTAGGAAGTAAGACTAGATATTTGTTAGAGGACTTTATTAGAGTTGGGGGACAGATGTAAACGATCTTGTTCTTTAGAGAGAAAACAACCTCTTAACAAAGTTAAAAAGAAGGTATGTTAGAAAAAATGAAAGTACTTTTATAAGTAGTGTTAATAATAGATTAGGCTTAGGACCGCAATTCTTCTTGGCACCTCTCCACAAGACCCCATTGGGTTAATAGATTCTATTTTTCTATTGTGGTTTTGCTTGGTCAATCCTAAAAGTTTGTGGATCAATTCCACACTTAAAGGTGTGTTTGATTGCAATGTGAAAATATGTAGAAAAAAAAAATTAATTTTATGGAATTATTTTCCAAGGAAAAAAAAATCTATAGAATTTTAAAAGAAATTCTATGAAAAACTTAATTTATGTATTTGATTGTCATTATTTTCCATGAAAAGCAGTTATTTTCCATAATAAAATGATATTTTTCTATGAGTTGGACAAATTTTATTTTCCACCAGTTTAGAAAAAAAAAATATGAAAATGATAGTTTTTTGGAAAATAACATGGAAAATATAAGCTATCAAACACTACCATTGGTGGAAAATATGTGATCAAAAAATTTTCCATGGAAAAAAAAAAAGAAGCCCAATCGCCTTTGTAAAAGGTTGGGTTTAGCCAAAGTTTTGTACATTGAGACCCACATGTGGAGGTGTGTCTTAACACATAGGAAAATATACCGTTGAGCGGGATCAACACAACTCATTTATACCAACACTGTATTCATGTGAAGTTTACTATCTTATAATAGTGATCTTTCTATTTGGGACTAAGCTTATCAACAATTTATAACAAACATTGTAAAATACATATAATATGAAGCTCATCACTTGTACACTGATACCATATCCACATCCAACTTATCCATCCTTGCAAAACATGGATTATAAATCACAATAAAGGCATCATAAGTCAATCCATGCATTAACATGCTAGGTCTGCAAAATATCTGTCTTTAGTATGTAGATCAAATTAATATTTTGGCCTAAAAGAACTCAGACTAGATACGGAGCTCGTCGGTCTAACCTCTTTAGCGAGCTGCTAACTTATTTTACTTTAATGTTTGGGTCGAATCCAAGACCCTCCCAATAACCCACCTCATCAGTCCTAACCACCGGACCACTCGTTGGTGGCTCGTAAGTTGCTAACTCTACCTACATGTTTCCTTTAAAATCTCTTATTCCAACACGGCAAAACGACAAAACCATATCTATAATATAAAGTACAGTGGATTTTTGGTCCGACTCATGTTCTTTGGTTCAACGATGATGAAAGGACTAAATTGTCCCTCTCTCTATAAGAGAGGAGGTCCCATGTTGGGTGCGGAGCAACCGGTTGTTCCAACGGCACCTCCGTCTCCAGCTCCTCTTGCACCGTCCCTCCCTCCGTCGCCTCCGCTCCATCATCGCCCACGCCGTCGTCGTCGGCCTCTTCCGCAACCCCTTCGTCGCAAGCAGCCTCCTAGCTCCACCGTGCCGCCAACGCCGATCCTTACTTCGTCGCCTCCCTCTTCTCCGCCATGACCAACCCGAACCCCTTCTCCTTCAACACTGCCATCGCCATCTCCGCCGACCCACTCTCCATCTACTCCCAAATGCTTCGCCGCCGCGTCCCTCCCGACTCCCACACCTTCTCTTCCTTGCTCAACACCACCACCGCCGCCGCCGCCACCAGGTCGCTCCACGCACACGCCCTCCTCCTCGGATTACGGTCCGACCCCTTCGTGCAGACCGTCCTGCTCGCCGCCTACTTCCGACGCGGCTCCGCCGACCACGCCCTGTGGGTGTTCGACGGAATGCTGCACAGGGACGTCGTCTCCTGGACCGCCGCCGTCTCATGCCTCGCCGCCCTCGGACGCCCCGCGACGGTCCTGCGCGTCTTCGCCTCCATGAGGCCCCACGCCGCCCCGAACGCCGCCACCGTGGTCTTTGTCGTGTCCGCCTCCGCCAGGCTCGGGTCCCTGGCGCTGGCCCGGTGCCTGCACGCCTACGTCGAGAAGGCCGGTTTCGGAGGCCGCGTCTCCGTCCGGAACTCCCTGGCGCTGGCCCGGTGCCTAGAAGCCTACGTCGAGAAGGCTGGGTTCGTGTTCGTGCCATTATGGCACGGGTTATCCACTAGTCTATAATATAAAGCACAGTGGGTTTTTTGTCCGACCCATGTGCTTTGGTTCAACGATGATGAAAGGACTAAATTGCCCCTCTCTCTATAAGAGAGGAGGAGGTCCCATGTTGGGTGCGGAGCAACCGGTTGTTCCAACGGCACCCCCGCCTCCAGCTCCTCTTGCACCGTCCCTCCCTCCGCCGCCTCCGCTCCATCCTCGCCCACGCCGTCGTCGTCGGCCTCTTTCGCAACCCCTTCGTCGCAAGCAGCCTCCTCCACCGCGCCGCCGACGCCGACCCTTCTTTCGTCGCCTCCCTCTTCTCCGCCATGACCAACCCCAACCCCTTCTCCTTTAACACCGCCATCCCCATCTTCGCCGACCCACTCTCCATCTAATCCCAAATGCTCCGTCGTCGCGTCCCTCCCGACTCCCACAACTTCTCTTCCTTGCTCAACACCACCACCGCTACCGCCGCCCCCAGGTCGCTCCATGTACACGCCCTCCTCCTCGGATTCCGGCCCGACCTCTTCGTGCAGACCGTCCTGCTCACCGCCTACTCCCGACGCGGCTCCGCCGACCATGTCCTGCAGGTGTTCGACGGAATGCCGCACAGGAACGTCGTCTCCTGGACCGGCACCGTCTCGGACCTCGCCGCTCTCGGACGTCCCGCGACGGTCCTGCGCGTCTTCGCCTCCATGAGGTCCCACGCCGCCCCGAACGTCGCCACCCTGGTCTTTGCCGTGTCCGCCTCCGCCAGGCTCGGGTCCCTGGCGCTGGCCCGGTGCCTGCACGCCTACGTCGAGAATGCCGGGTTCAGAGGCCGCGTCTCCGTCCGAAACTTCCTGACACTGATCCGGTGCCTGCACGCCTACGTCGGGAAGGCCGGGTTCGTGTCCGTGCCATTATGGCACGGGTTATCCACTAGTAAACCTATAAAACGGACATGGAAAACATGAACGGATATGTAACCTCCGCTGCTGGCGTTTCGTCCAACCAGAAAAACAACAAATCACGTGATAGTGGATGTTTACGATAGAGGGAGTATTCGCATAGAGTTTTCTATGCGACATTGAACTATTCAAGGCTAATGTATATAATCCAATTATCCTTCCAAAACAAATCAAATTATTATCTACCATATTCATTTTCTATCTCCCTCTTTCCGTTTTCATCCGTTAAATTTACTTGGCATTTTTGCAAAACAATTACCATCCTTTTCTTTCTACCCTCTTTCAGATGTAGGTGTTGTCCCTTTGGATTCAAGGTTGTTGTCTTAACGGACAGAGACGTCACTCCCGGTCCTTACCCTTCTTACCTGGGACCCATCTCACGTTCCTCGCCCCCCTTCGCTGCAACAAACTATTCATTCTGTTGCTCACTACATCAAACTTCAATGTCACAGTGGAAGGATTATTTTCTTTTCATTTTCCGTTTAATCTCAGTGTAAATATAAATATTTTTATTTTTATAAAACAGTTTGAAATAGCCGCTCATATGTCCATCAATCTTAAATAGATGTTGTTCTAGTAATAAAAGAGCAAAGAATTAATTTATTTATTTTCACGAACCAAACAAGATCAAGATCGAGAGTGGTTCATACGGATCAACCGTCATCTCAGAATCCAAATTCTAAGCTGGACGGAACGCTAATTTCCGGATGCTTCTAGACTCGAAGTATAACTAACCCGCAAATTAAAGAGTGGATAGAGGAATAGAGAGTGTTACATATATCTTGGGCAAATCTTGCCTAAGATAGCCGATATAATCCAACCTTATTCACTCCAACTTGATTGTTCCAGGTTGTCAAAATTCCACACTCAGTAGGGGCTGTTCTGTACCAGCCGTGGTTTTGGTAAGGGTGTCGATACTGCCGAGAGAGAGCCTCCAGAGCCTGCAGCACTGCCCACGTTGTCCCCGCAGCCTCCCGCATGCCACAACGCCTATAAATACACCCCTCACCCCCATCCTCCACAGGCATCATCTCCTTCACACTAGCTAGCCAGAAAAAGAAAGAAAAAGAAAAAAAAGCAAAGAAAGAAAGAATTGTGATGGAGAGGAAGGGAAGGGGGGAGCAGCAGCCGCCGAAGCGGTGCCCGCGGTGCGAGTCGACTGACACCAAGTTCTGCTACTACAACAACTACAGCCAGTTGCAGCCGCGGCACTACTGCAAGGCGTGCCGCAGGTACTGGACCGAGGGGGGCAAGCTGCGCAACGTGCCCCAGGGCGGAGGGGGCGGCCGCAGAGGCAGCAAGCGCCAGAAGAAAGCGGGTCCCAGACCGTTGTCGTCGACGCCGGCCGGTCATGCCGACGGGGCCGTCGCGGCCCTGTCGGCAGGACCGGAGGGGCCGGCACTTCCCCCGCCCCCGTCCGCTTCACTCTTTTTCATGGGCGGAGGGTTAGGGGAAGGGCTGATGGGTCTCCAGGGTGGGAACGGGTGCCGTTTCCACCCTGGAGGCGGCATCATGGTAGGTCTAGGGGAACAGGCCACCATGATGCCTCTGATGCTGCCATCGGAGCTTCCGCCGCCGCCACAGCAGGGTTTTATCAACTTTTCGGTCCCCCGGCATCAGCAGCTGCAGCAGAACCAGCTCCTGCCACCCGGTATGATGATCCATCCGGCACCGCTCATGACGGATGCTGCTACTGTGTTCACCGCGGCCGGACCAAGTGCGAGTGTTACTGCCGCCGGCTACGACGGAGAAGAAGGGTTTTGGAACGTGTTCGGCAACGGCGGAGGACCTTCTGGACTCCCTCCACCTCCACCTCCATCTTCATCAGGTCCATTCTAAAGAGTTAGAAAAGAGTTTGGTCGATCTCCATGAACATTAATTTAGTTACTGTTGTTTTTTTTCTGCATGTTGTAATTAATTTCCATTTCCTAGCTATAGCTATGTTTAAATTTGTGTTCTGCTCTATGTAGCTATGTTGGTGTGTTTTGTTACAAGTACATTGTATAGATTAAGAGATCATTGGGAAGTGGTGGGGGTGGTGCAACTGTATATCAATGCATGCATGCTTTGCTTCTTTAGTGATTCCTTTCTGCAACCTTAACAAATTAGGGCTTTGGGCAGTGGGTTCATGGTTTGGGATTCTGGAGCAGCCGCTTTCTCTTCTGTGCTTCTGTGCTGCTGCTTTGAGCACTATGCCCACTAGTTTCTCAGCTCCTCCTCTTCTGTGTGGTCATTATGAAGGAGTGGTGGTGGCTTGGCACAAAACTAGGCTAACATCTATTGTCCATTGTCTCTCCCCATGCTTATAATGGTCCAGTACCCAGAGAATATAAATAGGAAGAAGAAGAAGGAGAGGGAGAGAGAGACAAGAGTTACTGGCTAGGTTTAAGTTGAGTGCAATTACTGCCACAAGATTTTGTTGTTTGGTTAGCAGCAGTCAAGGAGACTACAAAAACTGGTGCCTGTGTTCTTGTCTGGACATACATGTATTGGATGTTGACACACGGATATAAACCATAGTTTGCAGTATCGGTCGGTACCGATCCGATACGGTCGATAACGATACGGTTTGGCATGTCCCGACCCAATATCGACCGATGTCGATAATGTTGGAGTTTTTGCCTAGTAACACTAGAAAGATAGTTCTACATTGAAAAAAAAACTCCAAGCGAGTATATCAATAAATAGCTATGCTTTGTAGTAAGATATGCACATGGGGTGTGCTGGCTCGTGTGGCTGTCATATCGGGTGTTTTCCTAGAGGGATTAAGTTTAAACTTTTCAATAAAACATTTATGTTTTGTCACTCTCTTTGGAAAATAATTTCTTAGGAGCTAAGTCCCGAACAACTCGGACTCAAGCTCCTGCGCGTACGACGATCTGCACACGGCAGTATGTATCTGTGTGTGGCGTCTGTGCAGGGTGCCTGCGCGTGGCTTCTGTGCAGGGCTGCTGCGTAGGATCTACAACACAGGGACTGCTGTGCAAGGACTGCACGATTGGCTATTCGGTTGCTCCAAGGTGAGTAATAACCAATTTAGTGGAGAGTTACTGATGTAACAGTCCATTTAATCGATGGTTAACTCCGAAATTAAGGCCCATAATGGGTAGTGGCTGCCTAGGGGCTTTCTCACCTTATATAAGAGCAATACTCTTCCACTGGAAAGATACACCAAAAAATACACAAGTCAGAGAGAGAGAGAGAGAGAGAGAGAGAGAGAGCGAGAGAGAGAGCTGCTGGAGCAAACTTGGAGCGACAAAGTGTTGTCCATGCTAGATGTTTTGTGCGCGTGCCGAGGAGTTCAAGGAGTTCGTTCTAAAGTGACAAAGGAGCATTCCGGAAGTTCATTTTCCAAACTTGCTAGTTCTTAGGAGGAAATCGACGAGATAGGTCGAATCTTGCTTTGAGCAATGGTGGTTTGATCACCCCAGCGAGCGAATTGTTTAAAGTTTTCAATTCTGCCTTTTCTCCATTGTATCAACTGTGTTGCATTCTTTTTCGTTTCATAGTCGTGTCAGTTTGCAATTTTCAATTTTTGTCTTCCAAGATACGTTGTAAAATTTTGTACTTTTCAGTTTTCACGTACTTCGTACGTCTTTTGTACCTACGGATTTTTTTACGTACTTCGTACGTCTTTTACATAATTTTCAATTTTTAGTATTAGTATCATATCCAACATTAATATAGATATCGCCCATGAAATAAAAGTGTGGATGATAGGAATGTATGTAGTGTTTTACATTAATAAAGATCTTACGAGATACAAGTATGGATGATAGTAATATTTTTATCTGACACAAATAGAGATCACATACAAATGTGGATGATAAAAAGAGTTCAATAGCTGGACTTTACCTAAGTTATGTACTTATAATTGTGGGGATAAGAAGTATCGATACCACGCTCTGATACCACGTGTCTGAAATTGACCGCATTAATGAAAACTAGGCCAACCCGCCTGAGATAACCAACCACCCGTCTAACGCAAGCACCAAGACAGACAAAATACGGTCACCTAGACAAATCGCAATCTTAATAACCTCAATTAGATTTACAAGATTGAATAAACAATGTTGAATTATTTGTCCAAAGGTTCAACCCTCTCACCAAACTCAAGTAGAAAGAAGAAGATTAATACAGGTTGAAATCACTAACCATACCTGTAGCGATCTCCATGTACAAAGATGATGACTTCCTGTGTCACGACCCGCACCCGGATATACGGATACGAATACGTGGGCCACGCCCAGCCTACGCCGCAGTATCGGCGGTAGAACGCTGTCTAGTACCCAATAAATATACAATACATCTAGAAGGCCTACAACTATAAATATACTCTAGTCACATCACAACAGCTAGGGATGATAAGACAAGAAAGATAACTAAAACACAAGAACAACTAGAAACTACTAGAAGGAATCATAAGACAGAAAAATAAAGAAAAAAGAACAAGACGAACTAAGGATAACTACCAGACAACTCACATAGAAGAATAGTGAGATCCACCTCAGCTAGCAACATCATGAAGTCCAATAATGGCACAACTACTCCTAAAATATTGTCAACGGTATCCTGTCAGGAAAATGAGCAAGTACAAACACTAACAGCAGTTCCATATGAATTGACAAATTCTATAAGAGACAGTATAATAAACTACAAGACAAAGATATATGAAGACTTGGGAACCGTTCGGAAGCTGAGTTACAACCCTTAAACCAAACAAGGACCGAGGTTGTAACTCTTCTCCCGAGCAGAACTTAGTCTCCAATCAAGGTACAATGGAAAGGCATGTAGAGCATGTGAGTAACTGTATATCAGGCATGGAAAGGAAATACTGAATGTAGAACAGAGCAGGATATACGATAAGATAAAGTAAATATAAAATGTGCCTCGAATATTATAGCATAATGTGATCGGTATGGGTCAAGATCAGGCTTCCAGCCGACCGGCTACAAGTACGTGGACTCGGCCCGGCCGGGATGGTAAGCTATGGAGCAAGTAGTAGCACAGGTCAGGCTATACCCATCGTGAGGTGAGGGTATAGCTATGATACAAGTAGTAACTCAAGGTGGGCATTGATCACACTATCTATAAAATTCCCCAGTCCCCGAATAGTATACGGATCCGGACATAGCACGTCATGACGCATGATTTCCTACGAGGGGAGCAAGTCCTCTTCAGGAATCGACGTCAATACAAGTACAAGAATCAAGACCAAGCAAGTACCAGTATCCTAAGAAATCCAGGAATGACATCTCATGACAGGAATCCGACAATACTAGTCCGTGAACTATCGTGACTGAGAATCAAGTAAGACACTACGACTGAATTGAATATAGCAAATATCAAGACAATGAAAACTATCAGTGAATGTACTCGTCTGCGGTCCTGAGCTGTCAAATGGGGTCGATGCTCAGAGTAATGCCACAGACCTAAAGATAAGATATATATAAACTAATTAGGGTTCAACAGTGTTAGGCTTGATTCTATAGTATAAGCTACGCAATCTAGGTCAGACTCAGTCAACTAAATCAAACTAGGTCACACTGAGTCACACTAGGTCACAAGAAGTCAAACCAAGTCAACTAGGTCAAACTGGGTCAATGGTTGACTTACAGTTGACTTTTGGTCAACTGGTCAACTCTAGGTCAAAACTAGTCTAAACTAGGTCAAATGTTGACTCTACTTCGACGTTCAGTCAAAGCAGTCAACCATGGTCAAACAGGGTCAAAACTAGTCTCTATAAGTATCTACAGGGTCAACACATTTAATTTCAGTGGTTGTTAAATCACTGGAATCGATGGATCTCAAAATACAAACAAAAGAGAAGATTATAATAATAGGGTGATGTTGTCGGATGGTGAAACAAACATCACCAACGTGTCCAGAATGGTCAAATCAGCTAGGATAGCCTATCCATAAGTCCAATTTAGATACAAGAGCAAAAAGGCAATTTCTGGTCAAAACGGTATCCGTATCGGACCCGCTTTGTACCAAAAAACTTACCGGAATAAAAGTGCACAAAATCTAACGAATTATATGTCCACGAATCCAGAATGACGATACGAACTCAACGGTATATCCGAAATTGGATTTCGATGACCCGATCTCAGATTGGTCCGTTGACCCGAATATTAGAAACCGATTTGTACGAAAAAGTGTGTCGGAGCCAATGTCCTCAAAACTCAGCAAATTATATGTCAACGAGTCCAGAATGATGATACGAACCCAACAGTATATCCAAAATTGAATTCCGATGAGCCGATCTCAAAATGACCCGTTGACCCGGATATTAGTATCCGACTTGCACTGAAACGCGTGCCGGAACCAATGTCCACTAAAACCTAGCAAATTATATGTCAACGAGTCCAGAATGACGATACGAACTCAATGGTATATCCGAAATTGGATTCTGATGAGCCGGCGTCAAAAAGTCCCGTTGACCCAGACTATGGGACCCACGTCCTCCAAATCTAACAAACTTTATATGAAAATATGCCAGAACGACACCACGAGTCTACTGGTGGTGTCAGAAATTGAATTCGGAGTCCCGGGTTCAAAAATAGAATTTTACAAGTTAGAAATTATGAATTCGGACGGCCAACTTGGCATCGAATTCAACCAATCAAACGTGCTCACAATGAAACGAAACTGGAGGGTTAGGAAGAGGGTTATACCAGCTTCGTATAGGAACTAGTTGCACGCCAAACGGAGCTGCGATGGAGGAGATACGAGCTGACGAAGTCGGCTCCACAAAACTGTCCAAAAATAGTTCAAATTAATACGTCAACTTGGTGGCCGATTTTGATCTATCAAACGACGAAATTAATGGATAAAATTTGAGAGGGATGAAGGGATATATACCAAGATTGTGATGGAGCAAAGACATTGTCGATCCAACGGTCGGATTGTCCAAAAAATTCGTACGAAGTTGCTGTCCCGGAGCGAACTTTCAGCCTTGATCCCGCTCGCGTCACGACGGGATTTCGTGCAAAATGCACGAATCGCCCATTTCCCGCATCGGGGACGGCGGAGGCGGCAGGGGGGTGTTCACCGGGGGCTCGCGCGCGGCCAGGGGCCTCGCCGGCGGCGGCTGCTGGCCGCGGCGTGCGCACGGCTGTTGCTGCAGGCGCTGCGTGCAACTGCTGCATGCTTCTATTGCTGCACTGCATGCTGCTATTGCTGTGCTGCATGCTGCTATTGCTGCGCGTGTGGGGGGGGCACGACGAGCGGTATGGCACGCATCTGCCCGGCGGTGGTGGCCGCGGCGGCGGAGGCGCCCAGCGGTGGAGGTGAGGTGATGAAGGAGAAGAGGAGGAGAGTGGAGGTGGTGGTTGTGGTGTTAATGGTGGTAGTGTAGTTGTGGTGGTGTAAAGAAGTAGAGGAAGAAGAAGAAGTGAAGAAGAAGAAGAAGGGGAAGTGAAGAATAAGAAAAGAATGGGGCATGGGCTGCTGCTGGATTGGGGAGGGTGTGTTTGTGTGTGATGGGAAGGAGAGAGAGGGATTATATATATTATATATGAGTGTGTGTATAATATACAAAGAGAGAGAGAGAGAGAGAGAGATATTTAAAGAGAGAGAAAGTTGAGAGAGAGAGAGAGTGAGGTCGGCTAGGGGTGGGGAGGGTGTGCTGGTGAGAGAAAGAGAGTGAGTTGTGTGTGTAGGTGTTATTTAAGGAAGAGATATTTTTTTTTTTTTTTTAAGGAAGAGATATTTGTATATATATATATATATATATATATATATATATATATATATATATATATATATATATATATATATATATATATATATATATATATATATATATATATTTTATAAATATTCCTTTCTTTTTATTTTATTTTATATATATATATATATATATATATATATATATATATATATATTAGAAAGAGATATTTATAAATTAAAAGAGATATTTATAAAATAAAAAAAAAGAAAGGAATATTTATAAAATATATATATATATATATATATATATATATATATATATATATATATATATATATATATATATATATATATATATATATATATATATATATATATATATATATATTAGAAAGAGATATTTATAAAATAAAAGAGAAAGGAATATTTTAAAATAGGAAAAAAGAGAAATTGTGTGGGGGGCTGTTCATAAGGGGATAACATAAAATCTGGTTGGACGTTGGACCTGGTTTGGTCAAGTTTCGATAAGCTTGGGGCCAAGATTTAATTAAAATAATAAATTAAGCCAAATAAAATCACGGATGGAATGGGAGCACAAGAGAGATCCAATCGGTGGCAGGCAAGTGGCACGTGCATAGTAGACTCAAAACAGGCCAGGGCCATATATTGGGTCGACTGGATTGGACCGATGTCGGGCCCGAAAATTAAGTTGGAAATTAAATCACAAATTACGGCAGAGGATAAATTGGTCTAAATTGACCCGAAAGTTGCGCGAATCAAATGGAGCACAAGGGAACAAGTTCGAGTGGGACACGAAATATCAACATGAAGATAATCTCGTCTACTACAAACTTCAAGAAGGAAGTTTCCAGAGACTGGCATCCCTGATGCTCTAGAATTTCAAGTCACGGTAAAGAGCATTAAATGATCAAATTTAATTAAATAAAATAAATTATCGAGAATAAATTATTTAGAAAATTCAAAAATAATCCCGAAAATTCAGGAGGCTTACATCCTATCCACCTTATAAAAATTTTGTCCTCGAAATTAAAGGTTGGTAGTGGGGTTAAAACATGATAGAAGGTTTAGGCAATATTTTAGGCACGATCCAAGAATGACGAGTTTTGTACGATCAAGAAAATCAATTCAAAATTGTTCAGGCAAGATGATGGATTTGGCACGATAGAATCATGATATGAACAAAATCATATGTGCATGATTTCAGAAATAGTCAAGTCATTGGGGCACAATTTTAGAGACGATTTGGAGAATCGAAGATATAAATGAAGTTCAAGTACGGGATGATTTGTAGGACTTAGGTTGATGGAAATCAACCCGAAAGTCGCACAGAGTCTTATAGGCCCGATCAAGGATTAAGGAGTATGAATAATAAAATCATGAAATACGATCCAAGTTCGAACGTGATTAAAATTGGAATTAGTCTAAGTTCACTTGGCACGATAGAGGTATGACAACGAAATCAAAACTTGAGCTTCGTCCGATTACAATCAAGTCAAAAATTTGATTAACAGGATTTCATCTCTATGAAATTAGATTTAGGGTTATACATAGGCACGATCAAGACAAAAATGATGTGGTTAGGTATTGTTAGGAATAACAATACTTAGCACAAACAGTGATCGAGAATTTAACCACCTGGTCATGAGTGAAATCAAGACTCAGATGCGTTAAAAATTTGCGATGATTAACCACTTAGGAACGATTTGGAATAGATCGAAGAAAATCAAAAATCTAGTCTTGATCAGGAATGAAACCTGAGCACGAGCGACTAGAGAATCAAAATTCAAGTACGAAGGAGATCTATTTCGACACAGTCGATTTGGGTTCAAGATTTTTAGCACGATTTGAGGGTTAATATTATCAAGATTATGAAAATCAAAGTCGGATAGTCATAATCTAAAACAAGGTCAAGAGAAGCAAATGGAGAGAAAATTTTGGGTATAGCATGATTGAGAGTTAGATTTGATAGAAAGCAGATTATAGGTCACATAAGCACGATTGAGATCCAAGTTCAGTTGTGAAAGACGATAAATCATGAATTCAAAATCAAGGTCTTAAAAGCACAATTTAGGAAGGAACCCAAGTCAATTAGGCACGGTAGAAAGTCAAACAAATTTAATTCTAACGTGACTAATTTCGTAGTCACACTAGTTAGTCATGATTGAAAGTCAAAAATTTAGGCACGAGTTTGAGGCAAGATAAAATATATAGTTATGATCGTTAAAATCACGGTCAAGGAAATCCCAAGTTGTCTTAGTCATGCCAAGTCATCTAGGCACGACTAATCACAAGAATTTGGATGTAATCAGGAAATAAAATCAAGGTTGAAAAGAGTTTAGACACGAGTATTCAAAATCCAAACATGATCAGAATCAGAAGGCAATGCACGAGGGTTAATAGCATTGAAATCCAACAATGATAAAGAAATTTGTCTCAACGCGATCTAAGTTGATCAACTTTCGAGTAAAGCAGAATTTGGGCAAGATGGATGTAACGCCCCAGTCCCAAATACTTGAGACTAGATACGTATCATGCCAGCTGTATACATACGAGTAAATATACGACTCGTATATATACATAAGCTGTAAATGTAGAAAGCCAAGACACTAAATCTCATCCACAAAGACAAATAATGATATAAAACAACTTTGAGTTTGTCAAGTACACAATAGTTGGGCGAAGACAAAGTCCACTACCAACCAAATTAAATATGAAAAAATACACAAGGAAAGAATTTAGCAAACGAGAGCGATGACGAGTCCAAGAGCAATCATCACGAAGGAAGGAATGGCCTTAGCTAGAATACCTGCAGAAAACATGAACACATACCTGGGGAAAAACCAGGTCCTCAGAGGGACATAACAAGACACATAATATCATGCCGATAAACTGAATAAATAAGCTCAATAGAAAAGTATGCATGAGTAAAGGTTCCTACCCATTCTAGGTGATATGCACTTTGAGGACAACGTTCTACGCAGGGGCTGTAACGGATTCACGCAAGCAAGTAATAGAGAGTGGCCAGCAAGTAGCGCTCATCCGAGACGCTATCGACCTGGGCAGAAGGTAGTGCTCATGAGAGTCACCCTCGGCCCAAAATGTGTGTAAAAATAAAATGTAGCCCCTACGCTAATAACTGTCCCCTCCCTCCAATGATACTATACATGTGTCGATTCCACGACACTGTTTATTCCTTAATAACTGCCAAGTCTTCTACACAAATCTATTAGCAGTTATATCCTAACGCACGACCTGTATGCGCCAATGATCAGTCAGCACGCAAGTCCGCATCTATGTGCGACTCACAACTCACACATAATCCGTGGCACATCGTGACAGTTTATGAGATGCACTAAACCTACGGTGGTCCCTTAACTCTAAGCCAATTGCATAAAATATAATAATTTGCATATATATATAATTTTGAAAGAACAACATAAAGAAAAAGCATGCATGATATTGAGCAAGAATTTAAACAGTAAAGACAAGGTGTCTTGCCTGGTGAGTCGCCTGGTGTGGTGCGATGATCAAGATGTCATGTTTTGTCCAATAGCCGAGGCCCATGCGAACATGGCCTAAATTTGCGAGAAAATAGAAACGTGTGATCAGACGTGATTAATAATGATAATCGAGGAGAATTTGGTGGGAATAAATATATATCTATTTTAGAAAATATTTTTATAATACTTTCACGTAAATACTTGAAAATATTTTATATATACAATTTGACAAATATCTTTTTATTAGTCAAAATAATTTTAAATATCTATTTGAAAATAATCTATATACCTCACAAGTTTAGGAAACCACGTTTTTATTAGTCAAATCTGCGTTTAGATGAATACTTGAAAATCAAAATTTGTTTTTAGGCTAAACTCGCCTTTAAAATATATATAATATATACCTTGTAAAAAAAAAGTAACTTTTTGTTAGTCAAAATAAAATATCGGAAAAATAATTTTAGGCTATTGAGTGTTGTCAAAATAATGTTGGAAAAATATTAATTTAGAATAATTCACAAATAATTATAATAATAAAATCATAAACAAAAGTATTTAAAATAATACCCATGATTTAATAATAACAATAATAATAATAAAAATAATATAATAATAAACTTATACAGCCATTTCTAAGTAATAATAATAATATTAATAATAATCTTAATAATAATAATGGTAAATATAATAATAATGAAACTTAATACTAATAATGGTAATAATATAATAATAATGATAATAATAATAATAAAGATAATAATAATAATAATAATAATAATAATAATGATAATAATGATAATGATAATGATAATAATAATAAAGATAATAATAATAATAACAATAATGTATTAATAACTTAAAAGCCATTCAGTGCTCATCCCCCCCCAAATTGTAAAAACGAGAGAGGGAGAGAGTAGAGAAGGGGAACGGAGTTTACCGGCGGTTCGGAGGGCGAAGATCGGTGGCGCCGGCGCACGGCTGGAGAAACTGGGGGCGGAGATCGGCGGAAGGAATTCAAGGACACCGGGCGGCGGAGGGTGTCGCCGGCGCGAAGGGGGTTCTGGACGGCGGCGAGGGGATGCACGGGGAGGCGCCGGTGGTCGGATTGGAAGGGGGTGGCAGCTACGGCTCTGGTGGGAGGAGACGGCACGGCGGATCGGGGTGGTCCGATGGAGAAAGGGGGCGCGGAGGACCTAGCGGGAGGCGGTTCCCGGCGGCGCTGCCAAGATCGGGGCGCGCGGGAACGCGGTGGAGGAGAGGGGGTTCCAGCGGGTCGACGTGGTCTTCGGCGGAGGATCTGAGGAGGAGTGGAGCTGCGGGATTTGGGGCGGCGTGCTCGTGCTGGCGCGGCAGAGGGTGGCCGGCGAACCAATCGCGACCGCGAGTCGTTTTCGTGCAGCAGATCCGGCTAACGACGGTAGGAGCGGCCGAGGCGAGGTACGGGTTCTCCCCCCTTCTCTTATTCATTCTGTGGTGGTGGCGATGAGATTTGGGGGTCGGACCGGTGGTGGTTGTGGGTCGGAGTTTGGTAGGGGCGGTAACGGGACTGGTGTTTGCGGATGGTCGTGGAGGCGTGGTGGACTAGGACTGTGCTCGGGGTGAGCGGAGGAATCGGCAGGGAGGTGCTTGTGGTGGTGGTTGGTTGGCCAGGGCGAGCGGAGTCGGGGATGACGATGGCGGTAGAGACGGGTCGGTGGTGACGGGGGTTTACTGGTTGTAGATGGTGGTGGTGGTGTCGAAATTAGGATTAGGTTTTTGGGATGCGTCGTATCAGGGGTGGTTTTCCGACACGAGGTGAACGTCCGGTTTGTCGGACAGGATATTATGTATTTGTATCCAGAAACAATATAGTGGATGGGAAGGGAACACGGACACGATGCACGTGTTGGGTTGAAAATTGTGGTTGTGGTAAAAAAAAATTGGAGAAGTACCTGCCTATTTATAGGATGTGAAAATTCCCAATTAGTTAGGATTAGGATTTTTTTTAAAACCCAATTTAGATAATCCATCCATTTATTTAAATCCATAATCAAATCCAAATTCAAATTAAATCCAATTTAAATCAAATTAAATTTTTGTTTAAAATTGAATAGGATAAATCAAATTTCAAAATACTTACCTATTTAAATAAATCCAAAATTTTAAATCAAGGTTTAAATCGCCACAATAATTTCAAAATATATTTTCTAAAATACTAATAATAATAATTTCGAAAATTATTATTTAAAATAATCTAATAGATAATTATGAAATGTATACACAAATAATATTCGTATAAATATACCTTTCTAATAAAAATATTATTTATTATTTATAACTGGAGGGTCTTTAAAATGAAGAGAAACAAACTTAGCAATTTTTGTACGATAGCAAAGTATTTATTATATAAATTATTTTGAACTATAAGAATAAATTAAAAATATTTTTCTAAAAATATGTACGCTCGCACATATTCGCACTCGACGAGCAATTTCGAAAAATCAAAATTTCGTGCACGACGTACAATACGACTACGCGACGTACAATACAAAATTTTTAAATCCGTAGAAATTTTAAATAAATAAAAAAATAGTAGAAATTTAGGGGTTTTACATCCTACCCAACTTAAAAGAATTTCGTCCTCGAAATTTAGAATTTGTAGGGGGTGAGAAGACACAAGGGGGTATCGATGGGAAATAATCGATAACAAATTATGTCGTAAGAAATCACGATCTAGATCATAAAATAATACGGTATGGTCACGGGTAATGAATGAGGGTCACGATCAAGAGAACGAAAAAGATTCACTTAAATTAAGCGATTAGAGGGTCTTGATAGGGACGAGTAGTTTTGGGATGATGATATAACAACATCGAGTGAGAATGGTTATAGCCGATGGGAAGGTTAGAGGAATTTCTAGTATGACGCCTTCGTCCTCCTAAAATAGGTGAAGGCGAAAGCAATAGGGAGTTCAAAAGAGGCGATATTATCGAGTAAGAATACGTGGTTCAAGGACGACCGAAAAAGTTCAAAATGAGTTGCCAAGACAGTCGCGGATGGAAGTCTAGAGAACAAGTTTAGCTATGTCCCCATCCACGTAGAACGATAAATAAAAGCGAACCAAAGTGCACTTGGTTGATCAGACCATCATGCACCGGTTCTGATTAGACAATATGTTAGTGGGAGCGACCCAATAAAACATATGTCATGATCAAGCTTGATAAAAAATACGCTTGCAAAACTAAGCTATTTTAGCATCATAGGTAATTAAAATAATAAATAAAGGGTAATGATGAAAGAAATCAATTAGTCCAAGATCTTATATCGCCCAAAATTTGGGCCTATACAGTCGGCTTGGTTGACTAGATAAGTTAGGGTCTACTGAATTCTATGGTCCAAGTGAACCTATCAATGCGGTCCACAAAATGTTGGTTAGGTCATGAGATATTCTACTCAACTTACAAGAATTAAACCAATGGTGTGATAGGTCCAGCAATCAAGATTTAAGCATGTAAGGAATTAAGTAGAACAAAATCGTATATCGGGTCGAAAGAATAGAGTCGAGGTCGAGTCTTATCTATAGTTTAAAGTATATTGGTTTCACGGTAGGGATTTGAGTCCAGTTATTTTGATCCGAAAGTCGCAATATGAAATTAGAGTACAAGGAGACGTGTTTTAGTGGCACGTGATATACCTATATGAAGGTGGACTCGTGTAGGTCTTTTTTGTGAAATATATGGGAAGGAAAAGTCTAGTGTTGTGCTCCATATATCAAAGTCACGGTAAAGGACACAAAAGAATTTAAAATAGAAAGTGGGAGTTCATGAGATAATGATTAACACACAAAATAATTGACCAAGTTTTGGTCAAAGCATGAAATAAAGATAACTTAGATTCTAACAAATCAAGGTAAAATAAATTAGGAGTACAGTTTCTAGGGATATGATAGCCACTTAGATGGTATAGGATCAAGGAACAATCTAATCATTTCTCAAGTTTCAAACGATTAGATGGTCATGACCAAAAGATCTAGAATTGAGGGAAGGTCGAGTAAGTCAAAAGACATGTTCGTCGGTTTGGTCGATGACTAACTATACTTGTGTATATGCAATATCATAATCATAGGTGGCATGGCAATCTAATGTACAATACTTCTATCTCACTAGGGTGACCTTCCTTGATTCTTGGTCCTCTACCAATATTATCTAATCTAAATTTCAAGTTCCTCGAAGTTTTCAATAAAATTTTCAAGATACTCCGCCACAACTATCAATTATCTTAGACTGTCAAGTTTAATAAAAATTTTAAATCTCTAGTCAATCTCGAAACAACCCCTGTTTATCGCATATCGAATAATTATTATTATTTTTCCAATTCTTAAACTCAACATTTAATAAGTTTATCCGCAAATTTTGTACTACAAAATGGAACATTTATATAACTCTCGAATTTAATCATATATCTTCAAATGTGTATATCTAGCTTCCAATAAGTCACAACTACTCTTCAAATTTTTTTTTTATACCAAAATTTAAATATCCATAATCAATACTTTAGCCTCGAAAAATAATTTTATAAATCTTTGATCATATGAAACTTTTTTTTTTCATTCACTAAGCTCCCATATTCTTTAGTCATCTACAAACCATAAGTTATAATTTAAGACTCTTTAAAAATCTCGAGATAACTTTAGCATACTCCAAACTTAAACTTAACCGTAAATCATGCGTAACAATTTAAAACTTTTAGATATTTCTCAAATCGATTTCACCCTCTAATAAATCGTAACTATTTCTCAATTTCAAAAATCATAATTCTAAAATTTGTTTTCTCGATCTAGCTATCATCTAGTGTATACCACCTTGTAAATTTAAAATAAAATTTAAACTATCCTTTTGATGGCGGCAATATACTACTACCCAACTTGGAATAAACTAATCCTTAAGATCAAATTTCTAGGAAACGTAAATGTTTTTATACACAAATAAGACCTCAATGCATACTAATTGTCAAGATAATCCTTCTAGCCATGTGTTTGACCTATGAGCATATACGAGTGTAGTCATCTTTCTAAACACGAAACTAAGAAATTTACGGTAGAAGGAGTCAAGCAAGATGCAATTCAAGGAGGTCGAACGAGAGTTCGAAATTTGAAGTCAAGAAAAGATGTCAAGTAGGTGGATGAGATTCTAGACTCTAATCCTATATTGCAGGCCCGTTCGGTACAGTCATGTAACCGAAACGGCAAACTAGACCTGCATGGGCCACCACAAAAACATGTAATGCCCCAGTCCCAAATACTTGAGACTAGATACGTATCATGCCAGCTGTATACATACGAGTAAATATACGACTCATATATATATACATAAGCTGTAAATGTAGAAAGCCAAGACACTAAATCTCATCCACAAAGATAAATAATGATATAAAGCAACTTTGAGTTTGTCAAGTACACAATAGTTGGGCGGAGACAATGTCCACTACCAACCAAATTAAATATGGAAAAATACACAAGGAAAGAATTTAGCAAGCGAGAGCGATGACGAGTCCAAGAGCAATCATCACGAAGGAAGGAATGGCCTTAGCTAGAACACCTGCAGAAAACATGAACACATACCTGAGGAAAAACCAGGTCCTCAGAGGGACGTAACAAGACACATAATATCATGCCGATAAACTGAATAAATAAGCTCAATAGAAAAGTATGCATGAGTAAAGGTTCCTACCCATTCTAGGTGATATGCACTTTGAGGACAACGTTCTACGCAGGGGCTGTAACGGATTCACGCAAGCAAGTAATAGAGAGTGGACAGCAAGTAGCGCTCATCCGAGACACTATCGACCTGGGCAGAAGGTAGTGCTCATGAGAGTCACCCTCGGCCCAAAATATGTGTAAAAATAAAATATAGCCCCTACGCTAATAACTGTCCCCTCCCCCCAATGATACTATACATGTGTCGATTCCACGACACTGTTTATTCCTTAATAACTGCCAAGTCTTCTACACAAATCTATTAGCAGTTATATCCTAACGCACGGCCTGTATGCGCCAATGATCAGTCAGCACGCAAGTCCGCATCTATATGCGACTCACAACTCACACATAATCCGTGGCACATCGTGACAGTTTATGAGATGCACTAAACCTACGGTGGTCCCTTAACTCTAGCCAATTGTATAAAATATAATAATTTGCATATATATATAATTTTGAAAGAACAACATGTTTTCCATAAAGAAATTCACTTTATTTGTTGTGTATCTGGGAAAATTACAACTGTAGGAATCCGATCTAGAAGACGATCGCTTTATCCCTTGGACTATGCGAAGAAGAAAAGCTCTCAAAATTTTGACAGTAGATATCAATGTATCTGTACAATGAATAAAAAAAAGAACTCTATTTATAGAGTCAAAACAGTAACTGAAAAGATAACTACCTCACCACTAGTGCATTTGAAAAGTCACGCAGACTCTAAATACACGCAGGGTTAGTGAGTAGTTACTGGACGTGGCCCGTAACTGTTGGACACATGGCATTAGTGCATGAGTCGTGTACAAGTTACTGGGCACGTGAGAGAGAGATTGGTGGCATGGCTGCCACGTACTCCAGTTGAAATGAAATCCACGCTGTCTTGCTGAAGGCAAAAAAATCCACGCAGTTTCGTTGACGCAGACTCGTTGAAGGCGAAATCCACGCAAGCTTTGAAGAAGAATACTTCAGAATTCACGCAGGCTTTGAGAAGAATAACTCAAAAATCCACGCAAACTTGAGGAAGGAGAAGGTTCAGAATCCACGTAAACCGCCAGCTGTCTTGATTTGGCACGCTTTGTCTGACACAAAATCTCTGATATTGATTATATTATCAGCCGCATTAAATGAAGATAAGACCCAAAGTCATGCCAACTTGGTGAAGAGCGAGTCTTGCTAAGAAAGATTTCGAAAATCACGTAAAAGACGGCGATGATCTCTCGAATTCTGTGCATACGTGGCATACGAGGAGACGTTTCTCGACTGTTGTGTTGTCAGTCATTATGATTCTGACGTATGGCTGAGCTGTCTCTGCGTGACTTCTAAAGGAGATGGCCAGGCAGAACTTAGCGTATCTTTTGTGCTGCTTCTTGGATCACTCTGTGTGACTTGTTCTGATCAACTCAGCGTGACTTTCATTTTTGAGGCCTACAAAACCCCCTTCAAAGTTTTCGAAAAATGATAAAATATTTTCGAAATACTTTGAAATAGAGATGATGAAATGAGTTAAAGTCACGCTGAGATGGCTCCAAAATTTTTCGGAAGTCGAAAAGACTTCGAAGTTCTTTGAAAACATCCAAATGAACTTATTAAATGTCATAATGACTCTTCGTTCTCCGAGACTGATTGCGTCCAATTTATGGTGGAATATGAACTGTCGACGAGATCTGTTATATAAACAGGGAGTGATTCTTAGTTTTGACTTCATCTCTCGAAAATATGACCCCAAAGGAAGCAGCTGAAGAGGAAGCACGCAAGTTGGGCTTTTGTTCCCATGGTGACCCCACTTTTGGGGGTAAAGAACCCGAACCTGTCGTCATTGAGCTCAAGGATGATGCCACGCAGTTAGCCAAGAACCTCTTGAGCTACTTTGGATTGGATGGCTCGTCTTCTTCTGATAGGCGGAGCCTTATGGAGAAGCGTGAAATGCTCGAGACTCTATTGCATCGCCTGGGAGTTAAGAGCATAGAGGAGTTAGGCATCAAACTTAGCCGCTCTGGAAAATAGGGCGTAACTTTCTACGCTTTTGTTGCACTTTTTTTTTGTCTTTTTGTAAGGCCATCAGTGCCTGTTTAAAGAATGAAGTACAACTTTTGTGTTTGATCTGCGTGCCTTTTAATGAAGAAGATTAATTAGCACTCTTTGACTGTTTCTAATGTTGCACGGTCTCCCGAAGTACACGTGACACTCATTCCACAATTTACGAGCGCTATTTATGCGGATCTTTTCCAAGAATAGACCTGCACTTGACCCTTTAAATAGATGGATGAACTCCACGCAAACTCATCTTCCCATTCTTCTTCCTCTCTTCTGAGAATGAATTTTCTATGAGAAGGAAATAGGAAAGCCATGTTGTCTGATGTCAAATCTCTGTGCACGCTACCAGACATGGATCTGTCAATCCTTAGCAGCAAACTCAGCGGTAAGTTCAATATACACGCATCGAATTTTTTTTTGTTTGCTAAGGACAAATTCATCTTCCTGAAATAAACAGAATGCATCTGTCTTTGCTTGGCCAGTTTCTGTTGACTGATTTTTCTTTACTGTTTCTTACAGAATTTTGGCTGAAAACCTTCTTCAGAACTGGCATTGGTGATATGGATGCTGTGGACAATGTTCTTCTGACATCTACATCAGGGAGCTCATACGCTTTTGACGCGTAAATCAGACAACTCAGAACTCTTCGTAAGATAGAAGGGTCTTCCTTAGATGGTAGGAAGAGCCTTTATACACGAGAGTTGGATGGTAGAGTTAACTCTACTACCGAGAGATGGGGTAGTAGAGTTCCTTTGACGGCAGAACTAGGAATCGTATCCCAATGCTGGATACATTCCTACCTGCTTGAGGTGCCGCCGTTCCTCCACGAGCTGTATTGGCAGCAACACGCCGTCGAACTGCCATACTCTGTGGTTCTCCTCTCGTCTGAGAGAGAAGACCAGAGTTTGATTCCTGCTGATCTGGTCGTGACTGAGACCCAGACAGTCAGGAATTGCAACCAACAACGAACCTGACGGAGAAGGTCCGACGGAGAAGATCCAAAGAAGAAGATAGATCTCTATTAGGTTATCGTTGTGGTGTAGAATGAAAATCCAAGATTTGTAATAGATTTCCATTATGATTTGTAGGAAAGTCTAAGAAAATGTAATAGACTTTTTGTGGTGAAATGGGAATGGAAATGACAATTCTTCTATGCTCAATGATTTGTATTTGTGGATGAATTGTGGACATGATAGATAATAAAATCATCTTTTCTATTTTTAGAGTATATGATATTATCAGAGGTATTATGGACATGATAATATATAGGAACTCGAAAGAAAATAGATTGATTTCTATACAGAGGTCAAAACATGACAAATGAGTAAGCAGATTCGGAATTGATTCAGAGGTTATGAAAACATGAAAAATAACGAATCCCCACTTAATGAACTGATAGAAGATTATGAACGGATGAACCGTTAAGAAACGATGAACAGATGAACTGTCGAGTGAATGTAATAAATGAACGGACGAACCGTCAAGTATTAATGAACATGTGAAACGTCGGATGAATATGAGAAATGAATGGATGAACTGAGTATTGGGAAAGAATACGTCCCTTCGAACCTTGTAACCATATGCCTATAAATAGAGCATATATTTGAATAGAAGGATCGCATTTTATCCATAATGTCTTTTGAAGAGAACATAAAGAAGGCTGAAGTCGCCCTTGAAGCTACTGAAGGTGTTAAAGAACATCCACCTCCGCAGAAGAAGGAAATGGGCGAAAGCTCGTCTACTCCCAAGCCGCCAAAAGATATCCTGGACTTCCTGGTCGAACCAGGAGAAACCGAAGAAGAAGAAGCAATGTGGCTGGCTGCCTGTCAATTCTTGGTGCGGTCAGGAAAAGATGTATTCAATTCTTTTGCTGATTATGTATGTGGTCCTCGTCCCAAATATGAAAGGGATCATAGTGATCTTCCATGATGATGGATTTGTCTCAAATAAACTCCGTTTAAGGAAACTTTGTTTACGACATATCCTTCCCACTTTATATTTGCCTTTATTCATTGATCTTTTGACTCAGAAATCAGAAAGACTAAATATCATTTTCATAAATATGATATTGAGATAGAAAATTCAGAGGTAATGTGGACATGATTTTCTGGATATCAAATTTGTTGAGAAAACGATACAAAGTAGAATACCTATCTCCACTGGGGATAATAGATATCAGAATGATTCTTTGGAAAGAACAATGAAACAGCTGGAGAGTGATGGGAGGACAATCTTGATAGAAATATTAGACGTAGTATTTCTTCAAGAATTTGCCGTTGATGGGCATCATAGTGGCTTTACCATCTAGAGTAGTGAGTTGATAAGCCCCATTAGAAAAGATCTTATTGACAATGAATGGACCTTCCCATTTTGCATCAAACTTGCCCTTATTCATGTGTGTCATAGTCATCGAGCGTCTGACAGTAAGCACAAGTTCTCCTTTCTGAAATGTTCGAATTCTGACTTTCTTGTTAAAAGCCCTTGAAATTCTAGCTTGATAGAATTCAATATTCTGTTAAGCAGATAACCGTTTTTCATCCAGAGCCTCCAATTCTTGAAGTCGAAGACGATCATTATTTTCGGCAGTGAGTTCATTAGCGATTGCTATCCTTAAAGAAGGAATTTGAATCTCTAATGGGAGAACAGCCTCAGATCCGTACACCAGAGAGAAAGGTGTACACTTAGTAGCATTACGGACTGTAGTGCGATAAGCCCACAAGCATTCCCCGAGCTTGTCACTCTAATTACGTTTGTTAGTGGAGACAAACTTCTTTAGGAGTTTGATAATAGTCTTGTTGAAAGCTTCTGCCAATCCGTTAGCTGCTAGATTATATGCGGTAGAAGCAACATTATTGATCCGGTGATCGTCACAGAATCGAGTAAATTTCTGGCTGACGAACTGTGGTCCGTTATCATGAACAATGCGTCGAGGAACACCAAATCTGTAGATGACGTGGTGCTTAATAAAGCTGATGACATTAGACGTCTTAACTTCAGATAAAGGAATAGCTTCGGCCCATTTGGAGAAGTAATCGGTTATTGCGAGAATGAACCGATGACCTTTAGATGATGGAGGATTGATCGGGCCGACAATGTCCATGCCCCAAGCTTCGAAGGGCCATGATACTGCCGTCGGATGTAGAAATTTCGAAGGTTGATGTATAAAATCCGCATGGATTTGGCAAGCTTTGCATTTCCTTGCATATTCAATGGTATCTGATACCATAGTTGGCCAATAATATCCCATCCGTCGAATACGGTCTTGAAGTTTTGGCCCAGGTTGATGCGCTCCACAAATTCCATCATGTGCTTCACGAATAACTTGTTGGGCTTCATCACCGGCAATGCACCGAAGGAGTAAACCATCATAAGCTCGACGATATAAGGTCTTTGTTGTATGATTGTAATAGAATCTGAGTGATCATCGTCTGATAGATGCTGCCTCACTCGGATCATCCGGAAGAATATCATACAATACAAGATCTAAGAAAGGAAGTCTCCAATCTTTATACGTATTCTGATTCTCAGTCGAGTTACTGAAGATGAATTCCATGCTGGAATCGGATGAAGATGATATCGATTTACGACTAAATCCAAATCCTCTTGTTGTGTTGACGTCATGAGATGTTGATTCTTCAATGTCAACTGGAAGTCCTAGAGTCAGGTTATTTTCAAGATGAAATAATTTTCGATTACGAACAACGATCATTTGTTGCCGTTTGATTGGGATAGCCAGCACCGCTGCAAGATTAGCAAGGGCATCAGCTTCTGTGTTACATGCTCGTCTAACATGTTCAATGAAGAATTCCTTAAATGATGAGGCCATAGATATGGCCACTCTATGATAAGGAACCAGATCTTGATGGCGAACTTCATAAGTACCCCTGATCTGATTGACAATAAGTTTAGAGTCTCCATACGCCTCCAAATGTTGAATATTCAGATGTTTAGCGAGTTGAAGACCAATAAGCAATGCGTTGTACTCAGCTACATTGTTTGAACACGGCTGATCGAGAGAATAAGCTCTTTGGATGGCAAGACCTTCTAGCGATACAAGAACAATTCCAACTCCAGCAATAATATCGCCATTAGGACCAATTTTTGACGCTCCATCAAAGAATAGACGCCAAGTAGGATCTTCTTCAGCAATTTGATTTGAATCTAGGACTTCATCTGGGATTTTATCATAGAGTTTTGAATTTTCTGGAATTGAGTGAGCAGCCAGAAAATCAGCTAAAGCTTGTTCCTTGACTGATTTCTGAGGAATATAGTGCATATCATACTGAGCAAGTAGGATTCCCCAGTTAGCCAATCGAGAATTCAAAACACTGGGTTTCTTCATCATGATCCGTATAGGATTGATCCTGGAGATGACATGAATAGTCTGGCCAATAATATAATGACGTGTCTTTTGGACAGCAAACATCAAGGCTAGACATTCTTTTTCAACTGGTGAATATCGAGGTTCAGCTCCGGTCATAGTGCGGCTGAGATAATAAATGGCCTGTTCATGGCCATTTTGATTCTTTTGAGCGAGTAATGCACCCAATGAATGACTCATTGCTCGAGTATAGAGGAGGAACAGTATTCCTGAGATGGGAGGTACCAATACTGGAGGGCTCATCAGATATTGTTTTATATCATCGAATGCTTTCTGACATTCATCATTCCAGACAAAAGAGACACCTTTCTTCATAAGTTTGTTGAATGGTCTGCAGCGTCCTGATAAATTAGAGATAAATCTCCTGATATAAGCAATTCTTTCTTGAAATCCTCGTAGCTCTTTTAAGGTGCGTGGAGGACGCATCTCTTGGATGGCTTTCATCTTCTCGGGATCCACGTGTATACCTTTAGAGGTAATGACGAAGCCGAGAAATTTACCACTAGAGACGTCTAAGAAGGACTTAGTAGGATTCATCTTTAATTGATGCTTACGTATTAGATCAAATATAGTCTTCAAATCTTGGATATGATCCTCCTTTTGTCGACTTTTGACTGCAATATCATCAATATAGCATTCGACTGTTTTTCGCAAATGTTCACGGAATATAGTACTCATAGCTCGTTGATAAGTTGCTCCTGCATTCTTGAGACCGAATGGCATAACTGTATAGCAGTATGTACCAATCGGCGTTCTGAAAGAAGTGTGCTTCTCGTCTTCTGGGAACATTTTGATCTGATTATACCCAGAATACCCGTCCATGAATGACATTCGTTCAAATCCACAGGTATTATCAACCATGACATCAGTGATTGGTAGAGGGAATTCGTCTTTAGGACATGCCGCATTGAGATCGCGAAAGTCTATGCATACTCTGATCTAGCCAGTCTTTTTAAGAACAGGAACAATATTAGCCACCCAATCGGGATGTTGTTCCTCTCTAATAAACCCAGATGTAATGAGTTTATTGACTTCAGCTTCAATTGCATCCATGATGTCCGGACGAAATCGTCGCTGTTGTTGTTTGACCGGTTTAGCATTCGGCAAGATGTTGAGCTTGTGAGTTGCAATTTGAGGATCAAGCCCTGGCATATCTTCATAACTCCAAGCAAAGACATCGATGTAATCACGAATAAGTTTGATCATGTCTTTCTTATCAGTTTTTGAAAGACTTTCACTGATGAATATTGGTTTGGGAGACCCCTCTTCACCAACATCTATTTGAACAAGTTTATCTTCAGTCGGAGGTTCTTTTTGCTCGAAACGGAACTCCCATTGATTATCTAATCTTTGGGCCCACTGTTCTGATTCAGGTGAGATTTCAAACTCTTCTTCGTCTTCATCACTTTCTTCAGAATGGTCAATGGAAACCATGTTAGAAGACAGAAGGTTGCAATAGAAGTCACCGATACTCGTATCGGGATCCCAAGAAGTGGTACTAGAAGAATCAGATCTCTTATCTTCGTCAGACTCAAGATCTTCATGGATAATGTTGATGAAAGGAGTAGGAGCAGTATAACCCAATCCGCATTTCGTCCTTCCATATTTCAAAGGAGGAATCCGGACATGCATTTTTCTTCCTTTTCCATTATTAAGGCCAGTCCTGAAGTCATAGCCCATATTTTTGATGATGTCTCTAGATTGCTGACTATAACGATGTAGTTGTAATCTTCCAGTATCATCATTTTTGTCATCATCTTCAAGATCAGAAGGATTTTGAGGCCCTTTGTAGAAGAATATTAGAATATCTCCTGGCTTTCTGCTAGGAACTAGAAAGTATGAAGATTGTACATCTGTATGAACAGTCTGTACAACTCCTATGGTTATTGTGTTCAAGTCATCTAACAGATGTAAATAACTATGAACATAATTACACACATCAACGTACTGCAAAGGTGGAGACTTTTCATTAAATGTAAAAGCAGCAATATTTACATTGGGAGAAGGCTGAGCCTTAGGGATTTTAGCCAAGTCAATGACTAAAGGGGGAGAAGAAGAAGAAGCTTTGTTTCGATTAAGATCGATAACAAATGGCTCAGAAGAGGTGAGCTCCCTTAAAGTTTGAGTAGGAAGAGTAGTCCGTCCTCCAACTGGAATTAGCAGAGTATCTTGTGAAGGTACAGGAACTGTAGTACGCCCACTGACAGGAATGATCAGTGTATTCTGAGTAGATGACTGAGGTAACGGAGAGATCGTCCACTCACTGGAATGATAAAAGAATCTTCTCCAGAGGGTTTAGGAGATTGTTGCTGAGTAGTTCGACATTTAACAGGGATTATTAAAGTCTCACTTTGTGCATCTTCTTTCTCCATAGCTTGTATGATCTTTGTATATTCTTCTTTATACATTCGGGAATCATTAAAATAAGCTTCAACCCCATGGAAGGGATTTATATCAGCAACTTCTTTTTGTACTTTTCCATTGCTATCAATGTACTTAAAATATTGATGAAGAGTAGAGGGCACCACATTATTTTCATGAAGAAAGGGCCTCCCCAGAAGAAGATTATAGGATCCTGCGATCTCGATCACATAGAAAGTGACTTTAGATCTGAAATCACCTATCTGAAGCTTCAGATGAATCTTTTCCAAAGGCTCACTTCGGCTTTGATTGAATCCCAAGATAGTAGTAACCGTCTTGGAGAGTTTGTGAAGAGGGATTTTTAGTTCATCCAACAAACTCTTTGGCATTATGCTTATAGCAGACCCTGGGTCAATGAGAATACGATCTATCTTCATCGTATCAATATAACCAGTGTAGTAGAGAGGTCGATCATGTCGATTATCCTCCAGTAACATGTCGTTTTGTGTAAAGGTGATATTTGGGATAATCTCCAGTACACTGTTGCAATGTAAGCAAGTGGCAGGTTCCGCATCCGGCTTCTTCAATTGTGCAAGACAAGAGTCAGCTTGTAGAAGTGCTTCACTTAACGTCTCCCGAGTCTCTTTGGAAAGACGTAGAAGTTCAAAAAGGGACATTCTAGCGGGAGTATTAGCAAGCTGAGCCAAAATGTCGAAGTTGTAAGGCTTCTGAAGTCCAAGAGGAGAAGACTTCTTGATTGGCTTATCAAACCGAGCCTGTTGTTTGCCTTTCTCCAGAGCCGTAGGCTTGGGAGGAACAGGTTCAGTAGATGGTTCTTCCTCGGGAGGAACATTAGGAGCATCTTTAGCATCTGAAAGGATATCAGTAGGATCTTCAGGATTTTTAGAATAATCCTTTAGGTAAGGTTTCCCCGTTCGAGTAGCACTAACAAGTGCTTCTTCTTTGTCTTTTGGCTCTGTGTCAGAGGTAGACCCAAGAGAAGTCATATGACATGACTTGATCTTTCCAGCCTTCTTGGAATTTTAAGAAGAAATCTTTTGAGGAGAAGGCGATTCAAAATCTGCCACTAGATCAGGATGGATCCACATGATTTCTCCTGTTTCCAAAGTGATTGGCACTAATCCTTCAGACTGTGGAGGAGAAAGATTCACTATGTCAAGAGTTGCCTTGGGAATAGGAATAATCCCACTTTCAAGGAGTTGAGGAGGAAAATTTCCAAATTGCATAGAGACGACGTTGGAGGTGACGGTCTTCTCTTTTGGAGTAAGAGAGATAGCTCCAGATTTAATCATTTCTTGGATCTTTCCTTTCAATACATAACATGTACGAATTGTATGACCCAGCATTCTGTGATATGGACAGTATTTAGGATGATCTGTCTTACCAGCTTCATCAGGTTTCTTGATCTCTGGTAATTGTATTTTATTACCTTTCAGCAGACATTCAAAGATACCAAGGACATCGTCGTCATCAAAAGAATATTCTTCTCTGGGGCGAGGTGTTCTTGATTGTTGAGTTGTAGAGGCAGGAGTTTGAACATTCGATGCATCTTTGCTCTGAAGATTAACTTCTAGAGTTTCTTTTCCTTTGCGAGCATTATTTTTATTGTTAGCCCCTTGTCTGTTTCTTTAGGAGTCATCTGCACTCCTAAACCTTTGAAGGTTTCAGCACTGATTTCTGCAGCTTTAGCACTGACTATGAAGGAAGGCCAATCTTGAAATTGAGTGGACCCTGTCCACATACTGATGATTGGCAACAAGTTTGATTTGCACGTGTCAATGGTGACAGCATCAGGAGTTCCAAGAGGCATCTTCAGAGCTTCTCTTCAAAACCGTTCAATGTATTCCTCTGTAGATTCATTATTTTTCTGCTTGATTCTAATAAGAGCAGACATAGTCATGTCATTAAGCCCTTCATAGAACCTTTCAAGAAACATCTGTTTGAAACCAGCAAATGAGGTAATACTCCCATCTGGGAGACTTCTATACCATTCATAAGCCGTTCCCTTGAGACATCCAATAAATACCCGAGTAAGGAGGGCATCACTTGGTTGTAGTTGATCAGTCATCACTTCAAAGTGATTGATAAACTGACTTGGAGAAGTGGTTCCATCATAGAATGAGATAGTAGGAGGCTTGTATTTAGGAGGATATGATACTTGCTTCCATTCTATCGGATAAGGCTGCTTGATGCCTAACCTTTGTAAACCATCCTTCTGTTTGAATGCCTCGAATTGAGTTTTGAGATTTTTTAATTCTTCAGAGACAACTCCCGAAGATTGCGGAGTTGTGGCTTGTAGAGAATAGTTAGGAGGAGGAACAGTATTGTAAGCACTACCCCCAGCTCCAGAGAGACTAGGATTTGGTTGAGCAGGTCCAGGAGTATTGGATTGTACTGCTGGAGGAACTTGTATTGGACTTATATCAGTATCAACTGGTATGGCATCTGATACAGTCTGTCGATTTTGCAACTGAGCTGTCATGAGTTCATACATTGACTTCATTGTGTCAGTCATAGACTTCATTTGCTGTTCCAAAGAAGCAATTCTTTGATCTTGAGGAGTCAGGAAAGAAGAGGGTTCATCAGTATTCCCATCAACCATGTAAGTCGTGACTGTATGAGGGATTATTGATGAACTAGTAGATGTTGTATGCTCTGAATCATTGCTTCGTGTATCAAAGTCAACTATAGGAGAATTACCCCCAGTAGGAAGAGATGGGAAGTTAGATTCTCCAAGAAATTCAGAGTCAATTTCAGGGATCAAATTTCTTTGACTAGAAGCCAGGACTCTTGCTCTGGTGTTTTTATATACTCCATCTGGACTATCAACTCTACCCCCAGTGTCCCGAAAAGTCATGTTGACAGAGGCAAACAAAGGCTCCTCTTCATCAGGCATAGGTTCATACTGAATCCTATTAAAGACAGACTGTCGTTTATTTTGACATCTGTATTACATTGTGACTCTTGGCTGGAAGTCACATTCAGCATGATCACCATGGTCTTGAACTGTTGATTCACATCTGCACTGAATTATGACTCTTGGATAGAAGTCACATTCAGCATGTTCCTTTGATATAGAATTACTCCTTCTCTTCTGTTGAAGATATTTCCGTAAATCTATTTGTGAAGATTGAGGAATATACTTCCTGTTCTTGGGTCTTGATGGCTCTTGATTATACAAAGAGTGATTAATGTGAGCCACATAATTTCTTGCATACTCTGCATCTGGATCTTTTATCTTCATATCCAATTGGTATGGTTTCTTAACACCAGAAGTGCTGAGTTTTGTTCTTAAATCAGTGGAAGGTAACATATTAATTTTGGAAACATGGAGTTTTCCTTCCATTGATCTGGATATTTGCAGAGAAGGAAGAGTTAAACCACTCCCTTGATTAGGAGTTGATAACAGACCCTCTTTAATGGACAGATTCTGTGCCCAATTTGAAGAAATCAAAGAAGAAGACATTAAGGAATGTTTCTTCTTAGACTCATTCAGATGTTGAGACATAGAATGTCCAGAAGGAAGAGTAGTCAAAAGACCATCTCCTTTCCTTTGACTAACAAAAGTATCAGTCAAAGCTGTTCCTGGAGTAAAAACTACAGGAGCAGAAGAAACAACTAAGGAGTTGTTCCTTTTCGAAGGGACTTTGTGTGGAAAACCACCCCCAGTTCTAGTAGAACTCGGTGAAGAAAAAGAGATAACTAAGGAGTTATTCTTCTCTGATGAAATACACGCTGAAACAGACTTGGTTAAAGAACCAGAGTTGTTAGCGTGACTTTTGATTTTAGAATTACACGCTGGAACAGATTTGGCTAAGGAGCCAATACTGTCAGCGTGACTTTTGAATGTGGGATTGCACACTGGAATAGATTTGGCTAAGGAGCCAGTACTATCAGCGTGACTTTTAGAGTTGAATTTGCACACTGGAACAGATTTGGCTAAAGAGCCAGTACTGTCAGCGTGACTTTTAGAATTGAATTTGCACACTGGAACAGATTCGGCTAAAGAGCCAGTACTGTCAGCGTGACTTTTAGAAATGAATTTGCACGCTGGAACAGATTCGGCTAAAGAGCCAGTACTGTCAACGTGACTTTTAGTTACTGTCATCTTCGAGCGCACAAGAGTGTGCGTGCTTGCAGTGGAGTTCTTGCCAGTGTTAGGAGTAGACACTGTGGCAGAGACTTCACCATTGACTGCCAACTGATTCTTAGGGACATAGACAGAGTGTCCCTTTGACTTGGCAGTGAAAATGGAGGCTGGAATGGGCTTGCCACCCTTAGCCCGCTGCATTTCTTCATAGGCGAGTTGATCGAATTTGATCGTCATCACCTTCTTCGTCGAGCCGATAGACGAAGTGTCGCATTGAGTTATTACCATCTCAGAAGAGGAGATGGTTTTCCCCAGCAGAGTCGCTAATTTATTTTCCATAAAGAAATTCTCTTTATTTGTTGTGTATCTGGGAAAATTACAACTGTAGGAATCCGATCTAGAAGACGATCGCTTTATCCCTTGGACTATGCGAAGAAGAAAAGCTCTCAAAATTTTGACAGTAGATATCAATGTATCTGTACAATGAATAAAAAAAATAACTCTATTTATAGAGTCAAAACAGTAACTGAAAAGATAACTACCTCACCACTAGTGCATTTGAAAAGTCACGCAGACTCTAAATACACGCAGGGTTAGTGAGTAGTTACTGGACGTGGCCCGTAACTGTTGGACACATGACATTAGTGCATGAGTCGTGTGCAAGTTACTGGGCACGCGAGAGAGAGATCGGTGGCATGGCTGCCACGTACTCCAGTTGAAATAAAATCCACGCTGTCTTGCTGAAGGCAAAAAAATCCACGCAATTTCGTTGACGCAGACTCGTTGAAGGCGAAATCCACGCAAGCTTTGAAGAAGAATACTTCAGAATTCACGCAGGCTTTGAGAAGAATAACTCAAAAATCCACGCAAACTTGAGAAAGGAGAAGGTTCAGAATCCACGCAAACCGCCAGCTGTCTTGATTTGGCACGCTTCGTCTGACACAAAATCTCTGACATTGATTATATTATCAGCCGCATTAAATGAAGATAAGACCCAAAGTCACGCCAACTTGGTGAAGAGTGAGTCTTGCTAAGGAAGATTTCGAAAATCACGCAAAAGACGACGATGATCTCTCGAATTCTGTGCATACGTGGCATACGAGGAGACGTTTCTCGACTGTTGTGTTGTCAGTCATTATGATTCTAACGTATGACAGAGCTGTCTCTGCGTGACTTCTAAAGGAGATGGCCAGGCAGAACTTAGCGTATCTTTTGTGCTGCTTCTTGGATCACTCTGTGTGACTTGTTCTGATCAACTCAGCGTGACTTTCATTTTTGAGGCCTACACAACATAAAGAAAAAACATGCATGATATTGAACAAGAATTTAAACAGTAAAGGCAAGGTGTCTTACCTGGTGAGTCGCCTGGTGTGGTGCGTTGATCAAGATGTCATGTTTTGTCCAATAGCCGAGGCCCATGCGAACATGGCCTAAATTTGCGAGAAAATAGAAACGTGTGATCAGACGTGATTAATAATGATAATCGAGGAGAATTTGGTGGGAATAAATATATATCTATTTTAGAAAATATTTTTATAATACTTTCACGTAAATACTTGAAAATATTTTATATATACAATTTGACAAATATCTTTTTATTAGTCAAAATAATTTTAAATATCTATTTGAAAATAATCTATATACCTCACAAGTTTAGGAAACCACGTTTTTATTAGTCAATTCTACGTTTAGATGAATACTTGAAAATCAAAATTTGTTTTTAGGCTAAACTCGCCTTTAAAATATATATAATATATACCTTGTAAAAAAAAGTAACTTTTTTTAGTCAAAATAAAATATAGGAAAAATAATTTTAGGCTATTGAGTGTTGTCAAAATAATGTTGGAAAAATATTAATTTAGAATAATTCACAAATAATTATAATAATAAAATCATAAACAAAAGTATTTAAAATAATACCCATGATTTAATAATAACAATAATAATAATGAAAATAATATAATAATAACCTTATACAGCCATTTCTAAGTAATAATAATAATATTAATAATAATATTAATAATAATCTTAATAATAATAATGGTAAATATAATAATAATGAAACTTAATACTAATAATGGTAATAATATAATAATAATGATAATAATAATAAAGATAATAATAATAATAATAATAATAATAATAATAAAAATGATAATAATGATAATGATAATAATAATAAAGATAATAATAATAATAACAATAATGTATTAATAACTTAAAAGCCATTCAGTGCTCATCCCCCCCTCCCCCGAAATTGTAAAAACGAGAGAGAGAGAGAGAGAGTAGAGAAGGGGAACGGAGTTTACCGGTGATTCGGAGGGCGAAGGTCGGTGGCGGTGGCGCACGGCTGGGGAAACTGGGGGCGGAGATCGGCGGAAGGAATTCAAGGACACCGGGCGACGGAGGGTATCGCCGGCGCGAAGGGGGTTCTGGACGGCGGCGAGGGGATGCACGGGGAGGCGCCGGTGTTCGGATTGGAAGGGGGTGGCAGCTACGGCTCTGGTGGAAGGAGACGGCGCGACGGATCGGGGTGGTCCGATGGAGAAAGGGGGCGTGCAGGACCTGGCGGGAGGCGGTTCCCGACGGCGCTGCCAAGATCGGGGCGCACGGGAACGCGGTGGAGGAGAGGGGGTTCCAGCGGGTCGGTGTGGTCTTCGGCGGAGGATCTGAGGAGGAGTGGAGCTGCGGGATTTGGGGCGGCGCGCTCGTGTTGGCGCGGCGGACGGTGGCCGGCGAACCAATCGCGGCCACGAGTCGTTCTCGTGCGACAGATCCGGCTAACGGCGGCAGGAGCGACCGAGGCGAGGTACGGGTTCTCTCCCCCTTCTCTTATTCATTCTGTGGTGGTGGCGATAAGATTTGGGGGTCGGACCGGTGGTGGTTGTGGGTCGGAGTTTGGTAGGGGCGGTGACGGGACTGGTGTTTACGGATGGTCGTGGAGGCGTGGTGGACTAGGACTGTGCTCGGGGTGAGCGGAGGAATTGGCAGGGAGTTGCTTGTGGTGGTAGTTGGTTGGCCAGGGCGAGCGGAGTCGGGGATGACGATGGCGGTAGAGACGGGTCGGTGGTGACGGGGGTTTACTGGTTGTAGATGGTGGTGCTGGTGTCGAAATTAGGATTAGGTTTTTGGGATGCGTCGTGTCGGGGGTGGTTTTCCGACACGAGGTGAACGTCCGGTTTGTCGGACAGGATATTATGTATTTGTACTCAGAAACAATATAGTGGATGGGAAGGGGATACGGACACGATGCACATGTTGGGTTGGAAATTGTGGTTGTGGTAAAAAAAAATTGGAGGAGTACCTGCCTATTTATAGGATGTGGGAATTCCCAATTAGTTAGGATTAGGATTTATTTAAAACCCAATTTAGATAATCCATCCATTTATTTAAATCCATAATCAAATCCAAATTCAAATTAAATCCAATTTAAATCAAATTAAATTTTTGTTTAAAATCGAATAGGATAAATCAAATTTCAAAATACTTACCTATTTAAATAAATTCAAAATTTTAAATCAAGGTTTAAATCGCCACAATAATTTCAAAATATATTTTCTAAAATAATAATAATAATAATTTCGAAAATTATTATTTAAAATAATCTAATAGATAATTATGAAATGTATACACAAATAATATTCGTATAAATATACCTTTTTAATAAAAATATTATTTATTATTTATAACTGGAGGGTCTTTAAAATGAAGAGAAACAAACTTAGCAATTTTTGTACGATAGCAAAGTATTTATTATATAAATTATTTTGAACTATAAGAATAAATTAAAAATATTTTTCTAAAAATATGTACGCTCGCACATATTCGCACTCGACGAGCAATTTCGAAAAATCGAAATTTCGTGCACGACGTACAATACGACTACGCGACGTACAATACAAAAATTTTAAATCCGTACAAATTTTAAATAAATAAAAAAAAGTAGAAATTAAAGGGTTTTACAATGGAGAATAAGATCAACGAAGGCTGGGCACGAGAATCCAAGGATGAAAATCCAAGTCACAAAAGAATTTGAAGTCATCTAGAGTCTAGTCAGCAACCAAGGCTCTTTGGCACGAATAACAAGACGACCCAAATCGATTGGTCAAAATCAGAGAAGATCAAATCTTATGATATTGAATTTTAGAAACAGTTCAAGGATAAGGAATTAAATTTCTTCTGTTAGGGAAGAAACCCAAATGTAGGATTGTAGAAGGAAGTCGGGGTAATCATCTCGCTCTGCTTCGACTACTACCAAGATCCAACGTCTACTCCGAACCAGATGATTACGATACTTCCTTGACTTTTCCCAAGATAAAAAAAAGATACAGGAGCTCAAAAAGATTTCAAAGTATAGATGACAGAAGTAGATACGAGATAGTTAGTTGGTGTAATCAAGACATAGCTAACAAGCAAAGGAAATAACGGTAAGATGAGAAAATCATCATACGATGGGAGAGAAAATAATGATAAACAAGAAATAATGGTAGAAATTATCTTGCTCAATTGGTAAAAGAAGTGAATCAACTTAAGATATGACCTGATAACCATACACGTCTATCCAAAACCATGTTGCCAGAATTTATGCCACATCAGTAAACATAGCTACAATAAACGATAGAGTCCATAACTAAGGTATACACCCTATAATCATGTCATCTAGATTCCTTACCACGCCAACGTGTATGGCTGCAAGAGAATCTAAATTCCATAACTAGGATAGTATATCCAAAATCAGGCTCCATGTCCCTGTCAGGCTAGCTAATATGACTGCGATAAATTTCAACTCCATAAGTAAAGTAGACATTTATCGTTCCCATCGTCTCCATCAAATATGTTTATTAGGATATTTTAACTCAATCCTTAAAAACTTATCTCAAACAAAGTCAAAATCGAAGTCAACAACGAATGAACATCAAGATTTAAAATTCAACAACGAATCAAAGATAAGTAAATGGAAACTAGCGGAAACAGATTTCGAGATAGGATTTAGAAGAAAATTCTCAGGAGATATCCAAAGGTACTATCTAGGTCAAGATAAAAGGAAATTATTGGAATATAATCTAAAACAATCCCAACCTGATATGAGACTGGCAAATCATATTCTCGTCTCAACCTAGAAGATATATAAGTCCAACTTATACCTTCCCTCTGGGGTCCACAACTCATTCCAAGAAAGAATAAAGTTGATAACGGACAGATGTTTCAGAAATCAGGACGGACAGAAACAAATGGAAAAAGTTTTGAAAATTTCGAAATAAGATTCCCAGGGGTCATCCCTGGAATCTACCATGAGTTTTCTAATATGTGACTGAGTACCAAAATCCTAAAATATTCCATAACTCAACCTTAATCCTAGGGCAGGCTCGCAGTAGTACAGATAAGCTCAAGTACTACCACGACTTCGCATTAATTGTAAAGACTGACCTGCATGGGCCACCACTAAAAATGTGTCACGACCCGCACCCGGATATACGGATACGAATATGTGGGCCACGCCCAGCCTACGCCGCAGTATCGGCGGTAGAACGCTGTCTAGTATCCAATAAATATACACTACATCTAGAAGGCCTACAACTATAAATATACTCTAGTCACATCACAACTGCTAGGGATGATAAGACAAAAAAGATAACTAAAACACAAGAAAAACTAGAAACTACTAGAAGGAATCATAAGACAGGAAAATAAAGAAGGAAAAACAAGACGAACTAAGGATAACTACCAGGCAACTCACATAGAAGAATAGTGAGATCCACCTCAGCTAGCAACATCATGAAGTCCAATAATGGCACAACTACTCCTAAAATATTGTCAACGATATTCTGTCAGGAAAATGAGCAAGTACAAAAACTAACAGCAGTTCCATGTGAATTGACAAATTCTATAAGAGACAGTATAATGAACTACAAGACAAAGATATATGAAGACTTGGGAACCGTTCGGAAGCTGAGTTGCAACCCTTAAACCAAACAAGGACCGGGATTATAACTCTTCTCCCGAGCAGAACTTAGTCTCCAATCAAGGTACAATGTAAAGGCATGTAGAGCATGTGAGTAACTGTATATCAGGCATGGAAAGGAAATACTGAATGTAGAACAGAGCAGGATATACGATAAGATAAAGTAAATATAAAATGTGCCTCGAATATTATAGCATAATGTGATCGGTATGGGTCAAGATCAGGCTTCCAGCCGACCGGCTACAAGTACGTGGACTCGGCCCGGCCGGGATGGTTAGCTATGGAGCAAGTAGTAGCACAAGTTGGGCTATACCCATCGTGAGGTGAGGTTATAGCTATGATACAAGTAGTAACTCAAGGTGGGCATTGATCACACTATCTATAAAATTCTCCATTCTCCGAATAGTATACGGATCCGGACATAGCACGTCATGACGCGGGATTCCCTAAGAGGGGAGCAAGTCCTCTTCAGGAATCGGCATCAATACAAGTATAAGAATCAAGACCAAGCAAGTACCAGTATCCCAAGAAATCCAGGAATAACATCTCATGACAGGAATCCAACAATACTAGTCTGTGAACTATCGTGACTGAGAATCAAGTAAGACACTATGACTGAATCGGATATAGCAAATATCAAGACAATGAAAACTATCAGTGAATGTACTCGCCTGCGGTCCTGAGCTGTCAAATGGGGTCGATGCTCAGAGTAATGCCACAGACCTAAAGATAAGATATATATAAACTAATTAGGGTTCAACAGTGTTAGGCTTGATTCTATAGTATAAGCTACGCAATCTAGGTCAGACTCAGTCAACTAAGTCAAACTAGGTCACACTGAGTCACACTAGGTCACAAGAAGTCAAACCAAGTCAACTAGGTCAAACTGGGTCAATAATTGACTTACAGTTGACTTTTGGTCAACTGGTCAACTCTAGGTCAAAACTAGTCTAAACTAGGTCAAATATTGACTCTACTTCGACGTTCAGTCAAAGCAGTCAACCATGGTCAAACAGGGTCAAAGCTAGTCTCTATAAGCATCTACAGGATCAACACATTCAATTTCAGTGGTTGTTAAATCACTGGAATCGATGGATCTCAAAATACAAACAAAAGAGAAGAATATAATAATAGGGTAAAAACCTACAGATGTTGTCGGATGGTGAAACAAACATCACCAACGTGTCCAGCATGGTCAAATCATCTAGGATAGCCTATCCATAAGTCCAATTTGGATACAGGGGCAAAAAGGTAATTTTTGGTCAAAACGGTGTCCTTGTCGGACCCGCTTTGTACCAAAAAACTTGCCGAAATAAAAGTGCACAAAACCTAACAAACTATATGTCCACGAATCCTGAATGACGATACGAACTCAACGGTATATCCGAAATTGGATTCCGATGACCCGATCTCAGATTGGTCCGTTGACCCGGATATTGGAAACCGATTTGCACGAAAAAGCGTGTCGGAGCCAATGTCCTCAAAACTCAGCAAATTATATGTCAACGAGTCCAGAATGACGATACGAACCCAACAGTATATCCAAAATTGGATTCCGATGAGCCGATCTCAAAATAACCCGTTGACCCAGATATTGGTATCCGACTTGTACCGAAATGCGTGCCGGAACCAATGTCCACTAAAACCTAGCAAATTATACGTCAACGAGTCCAGAATGATGATACGAACTCAACGGTATATCCGAAATTGGATTCCGATGAGCCGGCGTCAAAAAGTCCCGTTGACCCGGACTGTGGGTCCTACGTCCTCCAAATCTAACAAACTTTATATGAAAACATGCCAGAACGACGCCACGAGTCTACTGGTGGTGTCAAAAATTGAATCCGGATTCCCGGGTTCAAAAAAAGAATTTTACAAGTTGGAAATTACGAATTCGGACGGCCAACTTTGGCGTCGAATTCAACCAATCAAACGTGCTCACAATGAAACGAAACTGGAGGGTTAGGAAGAGGGTTATACCAACTTCGCATGGGAACCAGTGGCACGCCCGACGGAGCTGCGATGGAGGAGATACGAGCTGACGAAGTCGGCTCCACAAAACTGTCCAAAAACAATTCAAATTAAAACGTCAACTTGGTGGCCGATTTTGATCTATCAAACGACGAAATTAACAGATAAAATTTGAGAGGGATGAAGGGGTATATACCAAAATTGTGACGGAGCAAAGAGTTCGCCGATCCAACGTTCGAATTGTCCAAAAAATTTGCACAAAGTTGCTGTCCCGGAGCAAACTTTCAGCCATGATCTTGCGCGCGTCACGCCGGGATTTCGTGCAAAATGCACGAATCGCCCATTTCCCGCATCGGGGACGGCGGAGGCGGCAGGGGGGTGTTCGCCGGGGGCTCGCGCACGGCTGTTGCTGCAGGCGCTGCGTGCAGCTGCTGCATGCTTCTACTGTTGCACTGCATGCTGTTATTGCTGCGCTGCATGCTGCTATTGCTGTGCGTGTGGGAGGGGGGCACGACGAGCGGCGCGGCGCGCAGCTGCCCGGCGGTGGTGGCCGCGGCGGCGGAGGCGCCCAGCGGTAGAGGTGAGGTGATGAAGAAGAAGAGGAGAGTGGAGGTGGTAGTTGTGGTATTAATGGTGGTAGTATAGTTGTGGTGGTGTGAAGAAGTAGAGGAAGAAAAAGAAGTGAAAAAGAAGAAGGAGGGGAAGTGAAGAATAAGAAAAGAATGGGGCATGGGCTGCTGCTGGATTGGAGAGGGTGTGTTTGTGTATGATGGGAAGGAGAGAGAGGGATTATATATAATATATATGAGTGTGTGTATATAATATACAAAGAGAGAGAGAGAGATATTTAAAGAGAGAGAAAGTTGAGAGAGAGAGAGAGAGAGTGAGGTCGGCTAGGGGTGGGGAGGGTGTGCTGGTGAGAGAGAGAGAGAGAGTGAGTTGTGTGTGTAGGTGTTATTTAAGGAAGGGATATTTGTATAAATATATATATATATATATATATATATATATATATATATATATATATATATATATATATATATATATATATATATATATATGTATGTATGTATATATATTAGAAAAAGATATTTATAAAATAAAAGAGAAAGGAATATTTTAAAATAGGAAAAAAGAGAAATTGTGTGGGGGGTGTTCATAAGGGGATAACATAAAATCTGGTTGGGCGTTGGACCTGGTTTGGTCAAGTTTGGACAAGTTTGGCCAAGATTTAATTAAAATAATAAATTAAACCAAATAAAATCACGGATGGAATGGGAGCACAAGAGAGATCCAATCGGTGGCACGCAAGTGGCACGTGCATAGTAGACTCAAAACAGGCCAGGGCCATATATTGGGTCGACTGGATTGGACCGATGTCGGGCCCGGAAATTAAGTTGGAAATTAAATCACAAATTACGGCAGACGATAAATTGGTCTAAATTGACCCGAAAGTTGCACGAATCAAATGGAGCACAAGGGAACAAGTTCGAGTGGGACACGAAATATCAACATGAAGATAATCTCGTCTACTACAAACTTCAAGAAGGAAGTTTTCAGAGACTGGCATCCCTGATGCTCTAGAATTTCAAGTCACGGTAAAGAGCATTAAATGATCAAATTTAATTAAATAAAATGAATTATCGAGAATAAATTATTTAAAAATTTTGAAAATAATCCCGGAAATTCAGGGGGCTTACATCTTGTACAGATCTTCTCTTCCTGTTGTCTTGGATGGCGAGCCCTAAGAGCAAAGTACAAACTTTCTCTTATATTTTTTGTGGACAAGCACCATAAATCTTGTTTTTTTGTGCTCATCCTATTGCCTCCACCCTCAACACACACATGCGCGCGCGCACGTGATCTCCCTTTTTGTGCTCTTCCTAAAATAGAAAATTCCTAAATTAGAAAACATGTTATGAAAATAAGAAAGAAAGAGAAAAATTGGTAGCCAAAAATCTGTACATAGCTTTTCTCATTGATAACATATATAAGGGGGAATGGGATAGAGGTGGTTGTGGGTATGGATAATGTTGGGAACGAAGCACAAAAAATGTTCTCCCAAACCAGAGAGTCCTGCGAAAGAATCGTGCAAAAGCACACAAACCAAAAATGCCAAACACAAATCGCAGACATATATTTTTGACGTGGAAAATCCTTGCGAAAAAACTACAGAACGATCAGAGTCCAAACATGAAGAACCTTCACTAATGGAATAAAGAGAATACACCTTCTATAAGCTCCTCCCAATCCAAATGGATCACCACAACTCACTTGAAAGAAGAAATTTTGATTGTAGACTCCGAAGAACAAGAGACGTCGAAAAATTATTCGAAGTGATCTCTCCTTCACAATAGTCTTCAATCCTTTCTTTTTCTCTCTCTCAAAAGTTGTAAAGTATTATTGCTCCTCTCTTTTCTTTTTGAGATATGTTTTATGGTGAGAAAACACCTAGTATAGGAATACTCAATCTAAACCATTGATATATTCCTATTATATATAGGAATACCCAATCCAACTCAATTGGGATATTCCGACTATATAAAGAAATACACAATCCAAATCTATTAGAATATTTCTATTATATATCGGAATACACAATCCGACTCTGGGATATTTTCCACGTAGATTAGGAACCTCATCCACTCCAACAAATTATCTTCCCCTTCACAACTATATGGAGGGGGTCATCATCCCGGCGATCCTCCTGCAGTACTCGAACTTTCCTCTTGGAAGAACCTTCGTGAACATGTCTACTCCATTGTCACCTGCATGAATATTCTCAAGCATCGCGTCCTTCTTCTCAACCACATCCCATATCCAATGATACCGAGTCTCAATGTGCCTGGACCGACTCTGAAATGTCTGGTTCTTCACAAGGTGAATGGCACTCTGGCTATCACAAAGCAAAGTATATTGCTCTTGCTTCAGTCTCACTTCCTACATCAACTTTTTCATCCACAACAACTCCTTGCAAGCCTCTGTCGCCGTAATATACTCTGCATCTGTCGTCGATAAGGCAACACATTTCTGCAACCGTGACTGCCACGATACCGCTCTACCAGCAAACATCATCACATAGCCCGAAGTTGAGTGCCTCGTGTCTACATCTCTAGCCATACCAGCGTTAGTATACCCGACCAGCTTTTGCTCGTCACCACCGAAGAAAGGAAAGTCTCCAATCGGCAGTGCCATAAAGGTACCGTATGTCACGACCCGTACCCTAAGTAGGGGTACGAGCACGTGGGTACGTCTAGCCTACGCCGCAAAATCGACGGTAGAACGCTGTATAGGTCATCTATAAATACTACAACTAGACAAAATATAAGGGTACCTGTCATCTCCGTACGGAGGTATAATATGGCATAACTCAATCACAAGACAAACTATGATAGATAGCATGAAATGGAAATATGATAGAAGAAAAAACTGGAAAAGAGTTCAAGATCCAACACAAGCTCAGATATATAAACACATCACAGAAACTCAAAATATAATATAAAATATTAAGTATGAAAGCACTAGCTGGATCGTAGTCCAGGCAAACCTAACTAAGCTATACTAGTCCAGATGTGCAAAGTCAAGTGGCTCAACTGCCAGGTCACAGTCCTGACCTAAGTCTCCATCTGCCTCGATCCCATAGTAGGTCGAGCAGTCTGCCTCCGAATCATCCGTAATATATCAACGGTATCCTGTCAGAAAAATAAGCAAATACAAAATACTAACAATAGTTCCATATGAATTAACAAATTCTATAAGAGACAATCATAATAAAAAATAAGATGAAATATCAAGACAGGAAATATAAACAGGATATGTAAACTATACATCATGTCATGGTATAAATACAGGAATATAGAATAGAACAGTAATATATGATGTAATAAAGTAAATATAAAATATGCCATGAATTATTAGTGCATTATGTGATCGGCTTAAAAGTCCAAAGACGATACTAATTTATAAGAATGGACAAAATCAGAATAATAATAATAAATATAAAAGCATGATTTGAATGAGATTTATGCTTTGGACACGAAGAATGTATCAGAATTTTTTGTGGATTGGGAGAAAATTACAATAATTTATGGTATAGGGTTTACCTTTGAATCTGGAGGAAATATTAGAGACACAGGACAACCGCTCCAAAAAAATGTGAACCCTACTAACCATACAAAAATAATAATAAAGAAGAACTCACTACGAGAGAGTCGGACAGCCGCAGGTGGACGACGCAGGTGGACAACGTCGCCTATATGTTACTGCAGGTGGACGGCCGCTGCAGATGGACAACCGCTTCTGGTGGACGGTTACCACAGGTGGATGACCCCACAGGTGCACAATGCGCCATAGGTTAGGGTTTGTGAAACTGAAGGGGGAGAGAATGAATGGTTGAGGGGGAGAGAATGAATGGTTGAGGGAATCTGTGAGAGAAAGAGAATTGATTTTTTTTTGGGGGGGTGTGGGGCGGTTATATTGTAAAATTGGAGAAAAGGGAAATTTTGCCGCTGAGTTTTGGTTGTGCGCCAAAAAATTCCACTTATGAAAACTTTAGGGTGAGGGGGCATATTAATAAATGGTTTCTTATTTCTATTAAATAATATTAAATGGTTACAAAGAGAAAAATATATATTTGTAATGGACTAGAGTAAATTCTAACGGGTCTACCGTGTTGCTAGTTTGTAACGGGTTACACCTGTTAGAAACTAATAAAAAGGGCCGTTAGAAATTAGGCAATTTGGTGTAGTGTTACCTTGCCATGTGACTCACATGTACATTTCGTGATTTTCTTGTATAGTCTCTCTATTTACTGCTATATTTTTAATATCGTCTAACTAGAACTGTTATTTGAGATTTGTGCTCGTTCCATCCTGACTGGATATGTTGACAATATTTTAGGAGTAGTTGTGCCTTCAGTATTGGACTATATGATATTGCTAGCTAGGGTGGTTCTCGGTATTCTTCACCGTGAGTGTCTCTCAGGAGTTCTAGGTCTGGTAGTTATTTAGTTTTGTTATTGTTTCCTCCTGTTTTATTCTTGTCTCATATGATCCTTGTAGATTCTAGTTGTTCTAGTGATATTACTATTATTTCTTGTCTCATATTCCTTAGTTTTGTGATATGATACGAGTACCTTTATAGTTATAGATCTTTAGAGGTTGTAGTTAGTATCGGATACTTGACAGCGCTCTACCGTCGATACTGCAGCGTAGATTGGGCGTGGCCCACGTATTCGTACCCGTATATCCGGGTGCATATCGTAACACATTTTTATGGTGGCCCATGCAGGTCAGTCTTTGCAATTAATGCGAAGTCATGGTGGTACTTGAGCTTATCTGTACTACTACGAGCCTGCCCTAGGATTAAGGTTGAGTCATAGAATATTTTAGGAATTTGGTACTCAGTCACATATTAGGAACTCTTGGTAGATTCCAGGGATGACCCCTGGTAATAATATTTCGAACTTTTCGAAACTTTTCCCATTTGTTTCTGTCCGTCCTAATTTTTGAAATATTTGTCCGTATCAAACTTTATTCTTTCTTGGGATGAGTTATGGACCCCAGAGGGAATTAGAAGTTGAACTAATATATCATATAGGTTGAGGAGAGAATATGATTTGCCAATCTTATATCAAGGTTGAGATTATTTAGATTATATTCCAGAACTTTCAATCTTGACCTAGATAGCACCTTTGGGACTTCTCCTGAGAATTCCTAAACCCTGCATCGGAATCTGTTTTTGCTAGTTTCCATTTACTTATCCTTGATTCGTCGTTGAATTTTGAATCTTGATGTTCGTTCGTTGTTGACTTTGACTTTGTATCTAAGATCAGTTTTTATGAATTGAGTTAAGATATTCTGATAAACATATTCAATGAGAACGATAAATGTCTACTTTATTTATGGAGTTTAAAATTTATCGCCGTCATACTAGCTAGCACGACAGGAACGTGGAGCTTGATGTTGGTTATACTATCCTAGTTATTGAATTTGGATTTTTTTACAAGCATACTGGTTGGCGTGGTAAGAATTCCAGATGACATGATTTTAGGGTGTATACCTTAGTTATGGACTCTATCGTTTATTGTAGCTATGCTTACTGACGTGCAAAAATTCTGGCAACATAATTTCAGGAAGACGTATATGGTTATCAGACTGTATCTTAAATCGGATCACCTCATTATGGCCGGATGAGCAAGAACAAATTTTTATCATCATTCTTTCCCGTCTTGGTTAACTCTGTCTATCTACAGTCTAACTAGGATTTTTTCGATATGATTATTTTGTGTTCCATCTTTCATATGATTTGACTAAACTCTTCTTCGTTAGCCTCTTGGGTAATTCTTCTTGTCCTTCCCGATAATTGTTGAAAGTGCCTCATGGGTTGATTCAGGAAAGGTTCGAAAAGTATATTATCTTTGTATTACGGAATCGGAAGTTTGCATCCAGAGAAATACTGGCGAGGTATGACTTTAGATAACGGCATCATGGTTAAATATGTTTCTCAAATTCTACTTGGACCACTCCCTAAGCATTTTGACTAACATCTTCTCCTTTATTTGCAAAAATTGTTTGGAAATATTTCACGGATTTAGCCAAGTTAAGTTCAAGAACCTATATTATCTGGCGTGGCAGCTGTGCACCGCAGCCATCCGTTGTATTATGGAACAAGAAAGTTAATCGCAGCCAGATGCACACTAGCGCGATATTAACTTCATGTGACATAATTACAGAGGTATATGGTTCTTGAGTTTTACTTCGACTACGTCATATGCATCTCGTTTGGCTTCGTACTATTCTTGGAAATATTTCGACAATCTTTCATGTCTTGCTTGACCCTTACCTTGCTTGAATATTGATATGGATTGTTAGACCCAGTCTTAGGCCCTTGTTACCTTCTATTTTTGATGATTGGATAGCCAGACCTTGTTAACAGATTCTGTAGTGTAACTATAATATGTTATTATGTGTGATTGTGATGAGTATATTTTTCCTAGGAATTTATTGGGTTAAGCTTATAGGACAGATACGAGTGACTGATTATAGTGGACTTAGAAAACCATTAAGGATGATTAGTTTGATAGTATAGATTGATGATAAGGTATCTAAGATGCAATAATGAAATATTATATTTTTGTGACTACGGATTAAGGACTAGAATCTTGTGCTTAGGTTCGAGGGTTGAGCATTATAGGACTTTAATGACCAAGTGATTATTGGTTATCTATAAGCCATTTACTTATGATAGGAGGATAGATCGATATGTAGAATGAAATAGAAGGAGATAACATTACATGCAAGATCGAAAGATAGCAGGAACAAAACAAGGACATATGTACATAGGTAATAAAATAATTCGGTAAATGAATTAAGAGTTTGAATTTGAGGGTTTATATTCAGGAGTTCTTAAGTAAAAGAGAGAAGGCTCAATGCCAAGAATAGATTTTGAATGTATAATTTCATGGAGCTTGTGATTAATAGGATAAAGATACTTAGGACGGGATAAGGAAACAAACAAATTGCTATTGAGATTGGAATTTTGGTTGATGGCCAATCATTGTTGATATATATATATATACGTATCTCGAGGATGACCTATATTTTAGAGTATATGTAAAGGTTCTTATTGATATGAAGATTCTAAGGAGTAAAATGACATAATTTTTATGGAAGAAGCTTGTTGAACCTGAACCAAATGATTGTAGAGAGAAACATCATAGGTGATCACAAAGGTAGCAGATTGAGTACTATAGCCATAGTAGTTGCATGTTTTAGCTTGACCTATTAGATAATTTTTAATTTCGAGGACGAAATTTTTATAAGGTGGGTAGGATGTAAGCCCCCTGAATTTAGGGCTTATTTTTTTCAATTTTATAAATCAATTATTTGCAATAGATATTATTATTTGATTATTATTTGATTAAATGCTCTTTACCGTGACTTTGACTTCTGGAGCGTCAGGGATGCCAATCTCTAGAAACTCTCTTCATGAGTTTGTAGTAGACAAGATTATCTTCGTTTTGATATATCATGTCCCACATAAACTCGTTCCCTTGTGCTCTTTTTGTATCGTACAACTTCGGATCAATTTAGACCATTTGATCGATTAAATAATTATTAATTAATTTTCCACTTTTATCTTTGATCATCGTTTGCACGTTGCCATGACTTTTAATTTGGGAGCACAAGACCAGTCGTTTTTGTTGGCCCATTTTATTTTGATAATATTAACAGCATCTTCGTAGTTCAGTTTTCTCTGTTTATCAGATTGACATCATTTCAGAATCTCTACTACATAAAGTCTGTCCATTCAAGATTACCAACCATTGCCTTGAAGACTGAAGCAAAGATCGGCGTTCCTTGAAAAGACGGCTCTCTACACTTCAAGATTTCGAATCTGTACAAGGTCTAGGTCTTTCTGTAAACACTTATGGTTGGATGACAAAACTAAAAGCTTTCTAATTCCTTAGTCAAAAATTAATATCTTATAGAACGGCATACCGGCGGTATGCTCCGGTATACCGGCGGTATACCGTTTTATTGTTCACAAAACTTTTTATGAGAAATGTCGGCATACCAACGGTATGCTCCGGCATACCGGTGGTATACCGTTTTATGGACCACAAAACGTTCTGTGACAAACATCGGTATACCGACGGTATGCTCTGGCATACCGACGGTATACCGTTTTGTTTGCCTCAAAAACGTTCTGTGATAATTATCGGCATACCGACGATATACTCTGGCATACTGACGGTATACCGTTTTGTGAGCCATCAAAATATTCTGTGACAAACATCGACATACCGACGGTATGCTCCGGCATACCGACGGTATACCGTTTTGTTTCTCACAAAATGTTCTGTGATAAACATTGGTATACCGACGGCATACCGACGGCCGGGTTACGAAATTTGATTTTTGAATGGCAAACACTAGCATTAATGGCTAGCATTAAATGCTCCCAATGGATATAATTATGACCGTTACTGTTCGACCGGCATACCGACGGCATGCCGGTCCATACCGACGGTATACCGGTTAGCCTGTATCCAGGAGCATTGAATGCTACCTACTCTTGGTTTCTTTATAAATATAAGCCTTCTTTCTTCTTGAAGGCCCATCCACTCTGGCCATAAATTTTCCAAACAACCAAGAGCTCCACCATTAATACTCTACCAAGCTTTTAATTATCATCCTCTTCCAAAGTGCTAGAGTATTTAAGAGTTGTAAATTTCAATCTTCAAGTGTTAGAAGATCAACAACTTCTTTTCTCATTTCTTTGAAGTTGGCGAGCTTTCGTAAGAAAACTCGTGTGTGGAAGTTGGCGAGTTCTTCGGATCCAAACTCGTATTGAAGTTGGCGAGTTCTTCGGATCCAAACTCGTGTGTACTATTTTATTAAATAGTGGATTTAAGCCGGAGAGAGTTCCAGGACTGGATTGCCTCTAGCGAGGATACCAGGATACATCTTGTGTTTGATCTTCTTACTCTCTCTCTTTTTATTTGACGTATATTGCTTCTTGTGCTCTAGTTATTTTTTATTTTCCTATTCACCCCCCCTCTAGGGTTCTACAATTGGTATCAGAGCTTTGTTCTCTTGATTTGGATTTACACCCTTAGAGTGATCCATGGCCACTAACCCTAGCATCAACACCTTCCACAATGAGGGATACTCCACAAATAGGCCTCCCCTATTTGATGGAACCAACTATAACTACTGGAAGATTAGGATGAGCATTTATCTGAAGTCCATAGATTTCGATTTATGGGATTGTGTGATAAATGGTCTCCCTACTCCTTCCAGAGTTATTGAGGATGTTGCATCTGACACCCTTAGGGACTTACTCACTGAAAATACCAAGAAGCTTGCTAGTCGAGATGCTAAGGCTATGAACGCTCTTTACTGTGCTCTCGATAGTAGTGAATTCAATATAATCTCTACTTGCAAGATTTCCAATGAGATTTGGAAGTTGCTTGAAGTCACACACAAGAAGTAGGTACGCCCAGCCTACGCCACAGTGTCGGCGGTAGAACGCTGTCCTAGGTCACAATATCTAACAATATAATGCTAAGCAATTTATACTCCCCGAATGGGGGTGACATAGCAGAATGTAAACTCAATCACATCTAAGGTAGAACATAATGGAAGATAGATAAAACATGAAATCCAGAAGAGATACCGCAGATAGAAGTCTAAGTGTCTAAGATACACAAACCCAGAAATACATCTCAAAGCTCAAATACAGTAATCCATAAATATAACTCAAGACAACTGAAAACAAGCTATAAGCAAAACCCTAGCTATCTATACAACCTCTACTGTGTCTCCTCTAGGCTAGCAGGCAACCTCCAGGCTATCTGTAAAATTTATCAACAGGTCCAGTCAGGACAGGAGCGAGCACAATACATCTCAATAGTTCATAGCATGTTAGAAAATATAAATATGCAGTAGAGTAAGATACATGATCTGAAAGAAATATAGTATGTAAACAGAGAGAGAACTGTAATAGAAATATCTACTAAATAGAGAACTAAAAGTGGCTAGTGATGTAGAGTACAGGATAGCACATGTGAACGGAACAGATTAGTACATGATCTACACTAAAGAGTTTCACATGATCTACACTACTATGGAATTGTTCACATGACTACTAGCACTCCCCCGTTTTCTCCAATCAATACACAAGGATCTAAGCAGGTTATGTTATTGTACAGGATATCACATGGGGCCCATGAAAGGGTGCACATGATAGTATACATGGGGCTCCATGAACATGAGAGTACATGATTCACAGGAGTGTACATGTATGGTAAAAGCACAGGAGTACATGATGAAAGTGAAACGCACATGACACAATATACCCGATGCTCCCGAGGGGGATAACATCGCATGAAGAGATCCATATAGTACTAATCCATGATAATGTCGTGACAGCATCAAGTAAAGTAATCTAAAGCAGGAATATAATTCTAAGCAGGATATGAAATGATCAGAGAATATACTCGCCTGATAACCTGAATTGCTGATAAGTATAGGGGGGTCCAACTGAAGCCACAGAGTCCTATTTAAAGCAACACAGGTTACAAGGTGTTCAAGTTGTAATAAATGAATCTCTACAAGCAATCTATATTATCCTAGGTTCTTCTAAGTCAAAACAACTCTAGGTCAACTCCGGTCAATAATCTAGTCAAACTAGGTCAAGTGTTGACTTACAGTTGACTTAGGTCAACTAGTCAACTCTGGTCAAACAGGGTCAATTCTAGTCTAATTATTAAAGATATAAAGTGTACTTCGTTATTCGTACGTCGAAACTTACGACACGTAAATCGAGATGAGATGATCAACGGTAAAGTTGATAATCTTATTATAGTGATCCACGTGTCCATCTTGTCAATTTTAGTGATGTGAGATCACTGGAATTGAATGAGCTCAGTTTCGTTGTACTAATTCCGAAATACGAACATTATAAGAATTAATTATTAATAAATTATGAAAAGGTTAAACTCAGAGAAATTATCAACAAACATTGTCGGATATGTGAGGTTGATACTGACTGGTTATGTCAGAGAAATTATCAACAAATATCTGTAAAATTTATCAACAGGTCCAGTCAGGACATGAGCGAGCACAATAAATCTTTAATGAGCTCAGTTTCGTAGCTGGCTATGTCTGCCCCCGCTCTCCACTATTCTGGTTCTGGGGCGTGACATGGTTTAAGTGGTGGCCCATGCAGGTCTTGTAAATCAAGATATGTGAGGGTTTACCGAATAGATGTCTCAATCAGTATCAGCCTTTGATCTCTGCTCGTATCATCTGAATCCCTGGATTCTTGTCCTGATCATATGCTTGTAACGTTGATCTGTCCTGGTCCTTCCTTATTGTTCCCTATGTCGTCTTCTTCAGCGACATTATTCGTGGTCCTACCGACCAGCAAGGCGGAACACCTTCCGCGGACCAGTAGCAACCCGGAGATCAAGCCCAGCATTTCGGAGTAGCCTTCAGAGTCGTGCCTTCTGATGGAGAGCCACCAGTCCAGCCAGTTCAGCCTGCCGAGCCTGATGATGGCACTTTAGTAGGACTCGTCAGGACCTTGATAGCTTCTCAAGATCGTCGTGGAGATGCCTTGCACCAGGCAGTGACGGATGCTCTGACCAGAGGAGGACATCAGGGTAACAGCGCGGCCAACTGCTTCAAGTGCTTGAACCCTCCATTCTTCGACGGTAGTGAAGATGCTATCGCAGCAGATGCATGGCTTCAGGACACAGAGGTGATTCTAGAAGCAGCCAGGACCCCAGAGAACGAAAAGGTGGCCGTTGTGCGCCTGCAGTTGTTAGATCTTGTCCGCAGCTGGTGGGCAGCACAAGCCGTTGGATTAGTAGCCCCCATTACTTGGGCAGTATTCAGAAAGAGATTCCAGATCAAGTATTTCGATGCCGTGGCTCGGTATGATCTGCAGACGAGGTTTACCAATCTGAAGCAAGGAGGCAGGACGGTCGATGGATATGCGGCCGAGTTTTCGAGACTCAGTCGGTTTGCTCCCACTTTGGTGGCAACAGAGTATGATAGAGCCCAGCGGTTCCAGCAGGGACTTCACCTAGAGATCTTGTTGGCAGTAGAGCAGTTTGAGCATCAGACTTTTGATGCAGTCTTGAGAGCAGCCCGGAGGCATGAGTATACCTCCCAGAGGATTATGGATAGGGCCGGAGGTCGGAAGAGATCCCACGGCCAGATGAATCAGTCTTCAGCACCAGCCCCGGCAGCCAGGGCTTTGACTATTGGAACTCCGAGGCGGGCGACCTCAGTGACGTCGGTTCAGCATTCCACCCCGACGTACCCTCAACAGCAGAAGCAGAAGCAGTCTTCCGCAGTGGGATGTTCTCATTGTGGGAAGCTAGGCCATGTAGTGGCAGAATGTCGTAGGACACAGGGATTGTGTCTGGCTTGTGGAGCACCAGACCATAGGGTTGGATCTTGCCCGAATAGGGGAGGTTCATCATCATCCAACCTTTCTAGCTCTTCGGTGAGAGGACCAGCTCCGGTCCAGCAGCAGCAGTATCCATTGCCGAGGCCCTTGCCGCCTCAGTCCCAAGTGTTCCAGCAGCAGAACCCCCAGCAGTATGCACAAGTCCAAGCCCAGAGTCAAAGCAGGCAGCGAAGATTTCAGCAGAGGAGACCAGCACCCCGAGGGCACGGTCAGGCTATGGTGATAACCGCAGAGGAAGGATTGGCACCAGGAGAGGTAGTGGCAGGTACTATTCTCGTCAACTCCTTTCCAGCTTCAGCTTTATTTGATTCTGGTGCATCACATTCTTTTATGTCTGCACGATTCGCGATACGGGTAGGATTGGAGCCCGAGTCATTATCAGTAAGGCTTAATATACTTACTGGTAACGGACTTATGGGAGTAGATAGAGTGTTTTCCTCGTGTCGGATCGTAGTTAGCGGTAGAGAATTTCTCGCTAGATTGATAGAGTTCCCGATGGCCGATTATGATGTGGTCCTAGGGATGGATTGGTTGAGGAACCAGTATGCTAGGATAGACTGCCACATTGGTAGGGTTGTTTTTAGCATTCCAAGCGAGCCGAAGTTTTCTTTCTCCCGAGGCGAAGTTGAGTCATCTCCCCCAGTGTTGCGGATGGCAGTAGCAGCAGTTCAGTTGTCCAGGATAGTCGAGGAGTTTCCAGATATTTTCCCAGAAGAACTTCCAGGTATGCCTCCAGAGCGGGAGATCGAGTTCACTATAGACTTGATTCCTGGGACAGCCCCAGTGTCAGAGAGAGTCTACAGGATGGCGCCGTCAGAGTTGGAGATATTGTACAAGATGATTGAAGAACTCAGAACCAAGGGATTCATTCGTGCTAGTGGATCGCCTTGGGGAGCCCCGATGCTTCTTGTGAAAAAGAAGGATGGTACGTCCAGGTTATGTGTTGATTATCGTACCTTAAATTCAGTGACAATCAAGAACAGATACCCTCTTTCGAGGATAGATGACTTGTTTGATCAACTCAAGGGGGCTTCAGTATTCTCGAAGATTGATTTGCGCTCAGGTTATCATCAGATCAGAGTCAGAGAGTAGGACATCCCGAAGACAGCTTTTAGATCAAGGTATGGGCATTGGGAGTTCCTAGTTATGCCATTTGGAGCAACCAATGCGCCGGCAGTATTCATGGACCTCATGAATCGCATCTTCATGCCTTACTTGGATCAGTTTGTGATTGTGTTCTTGGATGACATCCTGGTCTACAACAAGAGTGAGGCGGAGCATGAGCAGCATCTCCGTATAGTTCTTCAGACTCTCAGGGAGCACCAGTTATATGTCAAGTTCAGTAAATACAAATTTTGGCTCGATCGCATTTCGTACTTGGGACATATCATCACTCGAGGAGGAGTAGAAGTGGATCCCCAGAAGATTGTGGCCATTGAGTCGTGGCCGGTGCCCAGCACAGTTGCAGAGGTTCACAATTTTCTTGGATTGGCCGGCTACTACCGGCGGTTTGTTTCAGATTTTGCTCGGATTTCGGCACCGTTGACCCAGTTGACCCATAAGGATGCACAGTTTACTTGGACAGCAGAGTGCCAGGATTCTTTTGAGAAGTTGAAGCGAGGCTTGATGACGGCTCCCATTCTCGCGCTTCCAGATGGGACAGGAGGATTCTCAGTATATTGTGATGCTTCAGGCAGAGGTTTAGGATGTGTTCTGATACAGCATGGGAAGGTAATAGCTTATGCGTCACGACAAGTTCGTGATCATGAGAGGAATTACCCAACCTATGATTTGGAGCTGGCAGTAGTGGTGTTTGCACTTAAGTTATGGAGGCACTACTTGTACGGAGATAGGGTGGAGATTTTTACCGACCATAAGAGCCTGAAGTTGTTTTCACCCAGAAGGATCTTAACATGCATCAGAGAAGATGGCTGGAGCTTCTTGTGGATTATGATGTCAACTTGCAGTATCATCCCGGAAAGGCCAATGTTGTTGCGAATGCATTGAGCAGGAGAGCGGGAGTTTATTTTCTAACAGCGCAACCAGAGCTGTTAGCAGATCTTCAGAAGATGGGTATTGAAGTTGTTCTCCCTTCCAGTGTAGCCTTGATGGCCAGTATGTAAGTTAAGTCCACTATAGTCGAGAGGATCCGGATGGCGCAGTCGGCAGATTCCAAGCTTCAGCGACTCAGAGCAGAGTATGAGGTAGGAAGAAGCCCAGAGTTACGCATTCATGAGGATGGTACACTTAGGCATGGTAAGCGTCTTTGTGTGCCCAGTGGAGAAATCAGACAGGAGATCATGGTAGAGGCACACAGTTCTCAGTATTCCATCCATCCTGGCAGTACGAAAATGTACCGTGATATCCGTCAGCACTTTTGGTGGAATGGCATGAAGCGGGAGATAGCTCGGTTTGTCTCTCGGTGTTTGGTTTGCCAACAAGTTAAAGCCGAACATCAGAGACTGGCTGGACTTCTTCAGCCCTTGCCGATTCCAGAATAGAAGTAGGAGCATATGACCATGGATTTTGTGACCGAATTGCCTAGATCCCCAGCTGGTCGGGATGCTATTTGGGTTATAGTTGACAGGCTCACGAAGGTGGCTCACTTTCTTCCATTCAGGGTTGGTCAGTTGACGGCTCAGCTAGCAGAGATGTACCTCAGGCAGATTGTCAGGTTGCACGGAGTGCCAGTCAGTATCACCTCGGACCAAGATTCAAGATTTACGTCGCACTTTTGGCGTAGCCTGCAGGAGAGTTTGGGAACTCATCTCCAGTTCAGTTCAGCATATCACCCGCAGACAGATGGCCAGTCGGAGCGCACGATCCAGACTCTTGAAGACATGTTGCGGTCTTGCACAATTGACTTCGGTGGTTCATGGGAAGATCACTTGCACCTGGTGAAATTCTCGTACAATAACAGTTTCCAGGCCAGTATCCAGATGGCACCATTCGAGGCACTGTATGGTAGAAAGTACAGATCCCCGCTAGCCTGAGATGATATTGGAGAGAGACTGATGCTCGGCCCCGAAATGATTGCCCAGACAGTTGAAGTGGTCAGGCGAGTCAGAGATCATCTTCGAGTTGCCCAAGATCGCCAGCGTCATTGGGCCGATTCTCATCGGCACCCTCTCGAGTTTTCGGTCGGCGATCATGTATTCCTGAGGATTTTGCCTAACCGTGGCGTCATTCATTTCGGCGTACGGGGCAAGCTTAGTCCTAGGTATATAGGACCGTTTGACATTCTGGAGCGAGTAGGAGATGTATCCTATCATCTCGCTCTTCCGCCGTCGCTAAGCGAGGTGCATGACGTGTTCCATGTATCCCAATTACGACGGTACATCCCGAACCCGAGCCACATCCTGGATCATTCGGAATTGGTTGTTGGTACCAACCTTTCGTATGAGAAGAGGCCCGTGTCTATATTGGATCGGAGAGAGAAGATCCTCAAGAACAAGACTATCAAGTTAGTCCGAGTTGCTTGGGGTCATCACTCTTTGGGAGAGTCAACGTGGGAGCGTGAGGATGATATCCGATCGTGATATCCCGACTTGTTTGACTCGTGAGGTATAATATCTTTCTTATGCCTCATACCTTCGATTCCTTACTTGAATGAGTGATTGTCTGCCTAGTTATAGCTTGCATGTGATTAATGTAGCTTGTCATTGCCCTCTAGCCTTTTGATTAAATTCCGAGGACAGAATTCTTTTAAGGTGGGTAGAGTTGTAATGCCTGTTGTCCGTATTACGTATTTTTGGAATATGTGTACGTATTTTATTCTGTATTGCATGATTCCTTGATTAGCTTGCACCTTGGCTTGGTTATTTCTTGGCTTGGTTCGGTTTTCTTTGGTCTATTATGGACCAAGGGTGAACCCCCTACCTACCACCACCTTTGATATTTATTGCCATTTCTTCTCTCTCTCTCTTCATTTATCATCTTCTTCTCCCTCATTTACTTCCTTACCTACCAGAGAAAGAAGAGAGAGGTCTAGGCAAGTGCAACTTGCTTCATGGAGGAACTCTAATTTTATTGCTTCATTCTCTTCTTTACTACATTCTAAAGTACTTTAGAACTTGGCATTTTTACTTTCTATGGCTAGATTCTTGTAGATCTATATTTACATTAAATTTTGAATTTCTTGGGTTTTGATCTACTTAATCTTGTTGTTTCCTACTTTTGATGGTTCTATGTTGTAGAGAATTTCGTTCTACCCCATTTTGACCTATAGAAGTTCGGATTTGGGCTCCGGATGATGGAGTTGGGGAGCTTGAGAACTTGGCTCTCATGGTGTTCTTATTCTCAGAAATTGGAGAAGATGAACTGTGCTTAGACTTGACTTGATCGCATGACAATTCATGCGGCAAGTGATTCGGCCGCATGGGACTCTCAGCCGCATAGGCTGGATCTCACTTCCTGAGCCACATGGGCTCATTCCCCATCAGCCGCATATGCGCCCATCTCCTTGAGCCGCATGAACTCTAGCACTTCCGGACCGCATAGGCCCTCATCTTCGAGCCGCATAAGAACCCCCAGACCCTGGCCTCATGGACTTCTTAGTCCGGGCCGCATGACCCTGATTAATTCCAGCCGCATAGGTTCCTGCCCCTTCAGCCGCATGCGCACCTGTTCCTCGCCAGCCGCATATGGTTCCCTTTTCCCCGCAGTCGCATGGATCGCTTCTTCTCGAGCCGCATGAACCCCACACTTCCACTGGCCGCATGAGGCCCAACGTCTTGGAGCCGCATGCGCCCTTGCACTTCCAGCCGTATGCGCCCCCTTGTCTTGGCCGCATGGGATTCAGCGACCCTGGCCGCATGCGCTCTCCTAATTGGGCCGCATGAGTCTTACCCTTTCCTGACCGCATATGCTTTAGCCACATGTCACGACCCGCACCCTAGAGTAAGGGCACGAGAAGTAGGTACGCCCAGCCTACGCCGCAGTGTCGGCGGTAGAACGCTGTCCTAGGTCACAATATCTAACAATATAATGCTAAGCAATTTATACTCCCCGAATGGGGGTAACATAGCAGAATGTAAACTCAATCACATCTAAGGTAGAGCATAATGGAAGATAGATAAAACATGAAATCCAGAAGAGATACCGCAGATAGAAGTCTAAGTGTCTAAGATACACAAACCCCGAAATACATCTCAAAGCTCAAATACAGTAATCCATAAATACAAGTCAAGACAACTGAAAACAAGCTATAAGCAAAACCCTAGCTATCTATACAACCTCTACTGTGTCTCCTCTAGGCTAGCAGGCAACCTCCAGGCTATCTGTAAAATTTATCAACAGGTCCAGTCAGGACAGGAGCGAGCACAATACATCTCAACAGTTCATAACAGGTTAGAAAATATGAACATGCAGTAGAGTAAGATACAGGATCTGAAAGAAATACAGTATGTAAACAGTGAGATAACTGTAATAGAAATATCTACTATAAATAGAGAACTAAAAGTGGCTAGTGATGTAGAGTACAGGATAGCACATGTGAACGGAACAGATTAGTACATGATCTACACTAAAGAGTTTCACATGATCTACACTACTATGGAATTGTTCACATGACTACTAGCACTCCCCTGTTTTCCCCAATCAATACACAAGGATCTAAGCAGGTTATGTTATTGTACAGGATATCACATGGGGCCCATGAAAGGGTGCACATGATAGTATACATGGGGCTCCGTGAACATGAGAGTACATGATTCACAGGAGTGTACATGTATGGTGAAAGCACAGGAGTACATGATGAAAGTGAAATGCACATGACATAATGTACCCGATGCTCCCGAGGGGGATAACATCGCATGAAGAGATCCATATAGTACTAATCCGTGATAATGTCATGACAGCATCAAGTAAGGTAATCTAAAGCAGGAATATAATTCTAAGCAGGATATAAAATGATCAGAGAATGTACTCGCCTGATAACCTGAACAGTTGATAAGTATAGGGGGGTCCAACTGAAGTCACAGAGTCCTATTTAAAGCAACATAGGTTACAAGGTGTTCAAGTTGTAATAAATGAATCTCTACAAGCAATCTATATTATCCTAGGTTCTTCTAAGTCAAAACAACTCTAGGTCAACTCTGGTCAATAATCTAGTCAAACTAGGTCAAGTGTTGACTTACAGTTGACTTGGGTTAACTAGTCAACTCTGGTCAAGCATGATCAATTCTAGTCTAATTATTAAAGATATAAAGTGCACTTCGTTATTCGTACGTCGAAACTTATGACACGCAAATCGAGATGAGATGATCAACGGTAAAGTTGATAATCTTATTATAGTGATCCACGTGTCTATCTTGTCAATTTCAGTGATGTGAGATCACTGGAATTGACTGAGCTCAGTTTCGTTGTACTAATCCCGAAATACGAACATTATAAGAATTAATTATTAATAAATTATGAAAAGGTTAAACTCAGAAAAATTATCAACAAACATTGTCGGACGATGAAAAATCGGTATATCGTCGGCATACGTCGGTATACCGACGGTATACCGGTTCGCGACGGACTGCTTTGTCACATCAGCTCCGGGCCCCACCATTTTTCCATTCTCTCTTTATTCCTTCTCCCCTCTTAACTACCCATCACATCCTTCATCTCCCCATTAATACCCAACACTTTCCAATACCCTAACTTCCCATCCTCATTAATATCCATCTCTTCATCTTCCTATTAACTCTTCCATTATCTCCATTTCAAAACCACCACTCTTCCCACTTCTTCTCTATAACCGTTCCCACCCTTTCCCCTTCCCAACAACTCTTTAAAAACCCACTTTCTTCTTCATCATCTTCTTCATTTCAAAACCCTACTTCCTCCTTCAACCTTCTTCCTTTCTTCCAAGGATACCCATAAGCGCCCCCATTCCTCCTCCACCACCTTCAATCCCTTCACTCATGTGCCTCTGCTCCATGGCTTTGACCAGAGGATCTTCACCTTTTCCTTGGCTGCCGATTCTTGGTTCCAGCACTTCGTGCACCATAACGTCTTCAAAGGCCGTGCCATTAACTGGAACCTCTTCCCCGGCCATGTTTCTCTCTTTGAGGAGGCCGGTCTCTCTTCTCTTCTTCGACGTCAGGTGCCTGTCTACCCCGCCGCCGTGCGTTTGTTCTACTGCAACATGGTTCCTGACATCGAGAACGGTGCCATTGAGACGATGGTCAACGACCGCCATTTCTGCCTGACGGCTCGTAACATTTGTAGCATTCTCGACGTCCCGGACAGAGAAGAGGCTCTACCGAGTTTGGCTGCTCTTTATCCTTCGGCGGAGTGCTCCTTTGACGACTTCTTTGCTATCATATGCAAGGGCCCAAACCCTCCTGCTATTTCGGCCCTTTTCGCACAGCTGGAGCCGTTCTATTATGAGCTCCATAGGATCGTGTGCCACACCCTCTATCCCAAGGGTGGCAACTATGATGCCATCACCGCTGACGCCCTAGTTTTCATGTATTTCCTCTATTCGAAGAAGTCTTGGTCCTTCACCAAGACTCTTCTCAATGCCTTCTTCCGCGTCCTGCCCGCGGGGAAGCAGAATCTCTACTATGGATCCTTCATCACTCTCATCTTGGAAGCAAAGCAAGTCGACCTCTCCCTTTGCTACTCGGACGACGTCCCATCCTTCCTTGTCGTTTCTCGTTCCCTCGGTGGTGCCTCTACATCTCGTGCCTCCTCCTCCCAAGAGCCGCCAGCTTCTACTCCTGCTGCACCCGCCTCTAATCCTCCTGCCTCCGGCTGCTACATGCCGCTAACACAGCAGCATTTTGACATACGTATGGCTCAGGCAGAGGAGCAGATGCGGGCCCACAATCGTGGCCTTGGAACCCTGATCCAATTCTGCTTCCATGACCATGCGTATTTTATTCAGCGCACCCTTCAGGACCGGGATGCATTTCTGGATCTGAATCTTCAGGATCCGATGTACCAGGCCTTTCGCTTTTTCGATCCCAATACCTACAGCTTTATGTACCCAAACGACATTGATCCTTTTGGTGCTTTCCACCGTGCTCAGGATAGAGGGGATGATCCGGCCAATGAGTAGGGATGGCTTCCTTTGCTGGTGATGTCGAATAAGTGGTTGTCTTTTTCTTTTTTGTGGTTCTATGTCTTTTGAGGTCCTTCGGGGACCAGTATTTGGGTGATTTTTAGTTGTGTGCAGTCCTGCGAGGACTTGATATCTGTTTCTTTTATTGTCTTGTTAACTCTCGTAGAGGAGAGTTTTTATCAGTTCTTATGTAGTATTTTCTGACTTGTCACGCATGTATCCAATTTCCAACTTTTTATCTATCAATGCATGTTCTTATCTATGATACTGTGTTCCATATTCAATGCTACTTATTTTTTATATATATTCCCATCTTTGACTAAGTGACAAAGGGGAAGAAAACGTATTGAAGGGGAGTTGTCTACCTACGGGGGAGTCACTCCCTGAAGATGCTATCTCTCTATTTTGTTAATTATCAAAATAGGGGAGATTGTTGGCACATTTTATTTTGATAATATTAACAGCATCTTCATAGTTCAGTTTTCTCTGTTTATCAGATTGACATCATTTCAGAAGTTCTACTATATAAAGTCTGTCCATTCAAGATTACCAACCATTGTCTTGAAGACTGAAGAAAAGACCGGCGTTCCTTGAAAAGACGGCTCTCTACACTTCAAAATTTCGAGTCTGTACAAGGTCTAGGTCTTTCTATAAACACTTAAGGTTGGATGACAAAACTAAAAGTTTTCTAATTCCTTAGTCAAAAATCAATATCTTATAGAACGGCATACCGGCGGTATGCTCCGGCATTCCGGCGGTATACCATTTTATTGTCCATAAAACTTTCTGTGAGAAATGTCGACATACCGACGGTATGCTCCGGCATACCGACGGTATACCGTTTTGTGGACCACAAAACGTTCTGTGACAAACATCAGCATACCGACGGTATGCTCCGGCATACCGACGGTATACTATTTTGTTTGCCTCAAAAATATTCTGTGATAATTATCGGCATACCGACGGTATACTCCGGCATACCGACAGTATACCATTTTGTGAGCCATAAAACATTCTGTGACAAACATCGGTATACCGACGGTATGCTCCGGCATACCGACGGTATACCGTTTTGTTTCTCACAAAATGTTCTGTGACAAACATCAGTATACCGACGGTATACCGGGTTACAAAATTTGATTTTTGAATGGCAAATACTAGCATTAATGGCTAGCATTAAATGCTCCCAACGGATATAATTATGACCGTTACTGTTCGACCGGCATACCGATGGCATGCCGGTCCATACCGACGTTATACCGGTCAGCCTGTATCCAGGAGCATTGAATGCTACCTACTCTTAGTTTCTTTATAAATGCAAGCCTTCTTTCTACTTGAAGGCTCATCCACTCTTGCCATAAATTTTTCAAACAACCAAGAGCTCCACCATTAATACTCTACCAAGCTTTTAATTGTCATCCTCTTCCAAAGTGCTAGAGTATTTAAGAGTTGTAAATTTTGATCTTCAAGTGTTAGAAGATCAACAAGTTCTCTTCTCATTTCTTTGAAGTTGGCGAGCCTTCGTAAGAAAACTCGTGTGTTGAAGTTGGCGAGTTCTTCGGATCCAAACTCGTGTTGAAGTTGGCGAGTTCTTCGGATCCAAACTCGTGTGTACTATTTTATTAAATAGTAGATTTAATCCGGAGAGAGTTCCGGGACTGGATTGCCTCTAGCGAGGATACCAGGATACATCTTGTGTTTGATCTTCTTACTCTCTCTTTTTATTTGACGTATATTGCTTCTTGTGCTCTAGTTATTTTTTATTTTCCTATTCACCCCCCTCTAGGGTTCTACAGTTTTCTCAGAACCAACTTCTCATGAACGATCTACTCAAGAGGCTCTACACCCATGACCTTCGTGTCCCACTCAGACACTCCATTTTGTGCTTTATTTGCTTCGCACAACTTTTGGGTCAATTTAGACTAATTAATTATCTACCGTAAAACTTGATTTATCTTCCAATTTAATTTCGGGACTCGACATCGATCCAACCTAGTCGACCTAAAATATGGACATAGCCCACACGAAGCCTACTACCCGCATGACACTTGTGTCTCATTCATTTGTGCCCCCACATGTTACTTATTTACCCATGATCATAAATACCTATTTTAATTCAATTACTGCACCATGTCCGATTTTGACCCGACCCGGCTCAACCGAACCCAACCCAAACTTTTTGTTGCCCCCTCATGAATATCCCCACACTCATTTTTCTACAAATATTAAATATCTAGTATATCCATTTTAAATATTCATGGATAACCTCTTTAATTAAATCCCTAGAAATAATCTAATCCCTATTTAAATCCTAGCCATTGGATTCCTCTCTACCAATCCCAACCCTATATTTCCTATATAGCAACAAACTCACATACCCCCATGGATAGGTCGGCCCTAATTTCTAGGTAGAGTATATCTCTCTATCCTTCCTTTAAATTACTCACTCACACACACACAATTAATTCTCTCTCTCACTTCCTAAAGAATACTACACAGCAAGCTCCAACCACCCCCTTGTTGGCCGAACAACACCAGCAACATCCCAACCTGAGCTCCTCCTATCTCCTCCTCCCGAGCACAGCCAGCCACCACTACTCAACATCATTCTCATCCTCCTTCTTCCTTTCATTCATCATCTAACACCACACACCACCACCACTTCCACCATTAACACCACCATCACAACTTCACCGCCGTCGTACCCAGTCAGGCCGGGCACCACCGCCCCGCCGCTGCACCGCACCATCGACCCGCCGTGCCCCCTGGCTGTGCCGTCGTGCCACCGTGGGTGGCCAGCAACGCAAGCACAACAGCTGCGTGCGCATAGCCGCGCGCGCGCACCGGCAGCCGCACGCCGACGCGGCCGTCGCCGTCACAGGCGAGCCCTCCCGGGCTGCACGTGGGCCGGGCCAACCTTCCCGTGGCGGCCACCATCCTCCGGGATGTGCCGTCTAGGCGATTCGTGTATTTTGCACGGAATCCCGTCGACGCGCGCGCGAACGAGATTCCGAAATGGCGCCTCGTCGCAGCAACTTCGTACATATTTTTCGAGAAATCCGACCGTTGGATCGGCGATTTCTTCGCTCCGTCACGATCTCGGAATATACCCCTTCATCCCTCTCCAATTTCATCCATTAATTTTGTCATTTGATAGATCAAAACCGGCCAGCAAATTGATGCTTTAAATTGTGTTATTTTTGGACAGTTTTGTGGAGCCAACTTCGTCAGCTCGTAACTCCGTCGTCGCAACTTTGTCTGGCATGCCACTAGTTCCTATGCGCAGCTGGTATAACCCTATTCCTATCTCTTAAGTTTTGTTTCATTGTGAGCACGTTTGATTGGTTGAATTCAACGCCAAAGTTGGCCGTCCGAATTCGTAATTTTCAAGTTGTTAATTTCTATTTTTGAACCCGGGACTCCAAATTCAATTTTTGACACCACCAGTAGACTCGTGGCATCGTTTTGGCACGTTTTCATATAAAGTTTGTTAGATTTGGAGGACGTGGGCCCTGGCACGTATTTCGGTACAAAGCGGACCCCACAGTTCGGGTCAACGGGACTTTTTGATGCCGGCTCATCGAAATCCAATTTTGGACATACCGTTGAGTTCGTATCGTCATTCTGGACTCGTTGACATATAATTTGCTAGATTTTAGTGGACATTGGTTCTGGCACATATTTCGGTGCAAGTCGGATACCAATATCAGGGTCAACGGATCGAAATCCAATTCTGGATATACCGTTGGGTTCGTATCGTCATTCTGGATTCGTGGACATAATTTGTTAGATTTAGTGGACTAGTTATCTTGACACATTTTTTGGTACAAAGCGGGTCCGACATGGACACCGTTTTGACTCGAAATTATCTTTTTGCCCCGGTGTCCAAATTGGACGTATGGGCAGGCTATTCTAGCTGATTTGACCATTCTGGACCCGTTGGTGATGCTTGTTTCACCATCCGACAACATCTGTAGGTTTTTCGCCTATCTATCACCCTATTATTATTATAATCTTTCTCTTTATTTGTATTTTGAGATCCATCGATTTCAGCAATTTTTCAATCACTGAAATTGAATGTGTTGACCCTGTAGATGTTTATAGAGACTAGCCTTGACCCTGTTTGACCATGGTTGACTGCTTTGACTGAACGTCGAAGTAGAGTCAACATTGACCTAGGTTAGACAAGTTTTGACCTTGGTTGACCACAGTTGACTATTTTGACCAAAAGTCAACCGGAAGTCAACCGTAGCCGAAAATTGATTAGAACTGGACCAACGTTGACCAGTTGACCCAAAGTCAACTGTTAGTCAACGTTAGTCAAGTTTGACCTAGAGTTGACCTAGGGTTGACCAGAGTTGACCAGTTGACCAAAAGTCAACTGTAAGCCAACCCTTGACTTAGTTTGACCTAGTTTGACTTGCTTTGACTTGCCTTAACCTAGTTTGACTTAGTATGACTTGATTTTACTTCCAAACCCTTATATTGATTCAGTATTCCATCTATAGGTCCTTGAGACACTGTTCTTGGACTCGGTCGACTTATCTATCACATCACAGGCGAGTACATTCTCTGATAATATTTCTGTTTTATGATATCGTCTATGTTTCTTGTATTTAGTGTAGATATCTTTGTTCTCTTGACACATTTGTAGGAGCGTAAAAAGTGCTTCAAAGAAAGAGTCATCTCATTCATAAGTGATCTGCTTTACACTTAGAGGAATGGATAATCTCTTCACACCCAAGATTAAGCTAATCGCTTTATGCTTAAGCAAGCTGATCATTTTACGCTCGGGGCTACACCCATGGCTTTACGCCAAGGACAGAGCAGTCCACTTCACGCTGGACAAAGCTGTCAAATCTAACATTTAATGCAAACTCTGACATGAAGATATTAATGATGGCATTTACCACAGAATTCAATGAGATTTGTCTTATACAAAAAACCATTGTTGTCGTTTATGGAGATCGAGCTACTTTACGCTCATTGAACGGTTTTTTTTATGCACAGAGTTTTACATGAGTTCTTACGCTCATAAAACAATGTGTGCGTAAAGTCTATTTGAGCCATTTTACGCTCAAGGTTATTCAATAACCACTTTACGCAGGAAACCTATGACAGAGCTATTTTACGCTTATCTCTCTGTTTTACGCTCAGAGGATGTTGGAGCTGTTTTTTACGTCCTATTCTTTCTTGCCACTATGGAACGTGGTTTGCTTACATGGCCTTCATGCCATATATTTCGAAGAACGTGTGTACATGCATCCTATTCTCACTGAAATGATGGGATGCGTGTCAACATATGCAAAGGATGACTCTGATCATGGGTGGCAGTTGTTAGCGTAAAGATAGATTTTGGTGTCTTTTTACGCACAGAAGCCCCAGTCTATAAATAGACTTATTTTTCTCAAACACAAGGGCGGACAGAGAGAGAACAGGAGAGAATACAGAGATCAAGACTTCGAGATTTTGATTCTCTTTAGAGCATTCTTCTTCAACTTTTCTTCCAGAACAGAGTGAAGCAAAGCAGGAAAGCATTCGGCCTCGCCATTAGTGCCCAAGTGCGTCGATACCTTTCTGGTGACTTAGTTCTTCCAAGTTGTTCTACTTCAAGCAGTGATCTTCTTCATCATCATATGGTCCAAGAAACAAAGTGATCATTTACGAATCAGACTTCCATAGTAATACTTTCCCAGAATCAAATTTGTACTTCTTTGTACTTTTTTCTTGTTTTATTTTCAAAATCCAACACTTTTGTTTGGCAATTTTGTTAAGTGAAACAAAATGGCGACTCTGCTGGGGACGACTTTCTCCTTCGACGAGGAAGTGATTGCTCAATATGATGATGTTTCAGTCGGTTCGACTAAGAAGACTCTGGTTGTACACTTCGACCAGACTGCCTATGAAGAAATGCTCCGAACTGGGGGTGGTTCTCGCCACTCCAATATTCAAAAGTCTCGCAAAGCACGAAAAGTTTGGATTCCTAAATCCAAAGTGGTTTCTGATCTCTCTGTGACTTCTGGGAAAAAGGGAATTCTTCCCACTCCTGTCGTAGGGGCTCCCGTTCGTAACGAGGCAGTCCTTACTTCAGAGTTACACTCAAAGTGTGATGATTTATCTCCCGTTTATAACGGAGAAGATAATCAGGTTTCACGCCCACTGCGTAAGAATCCAGTTTTACGCTCAGTGAGTAAGAACCAAGTTTTACGCTCAAGGCATAAGAATGAGTCTCCCATTTGTATTGTGGCAGATTCTAATGTTTTTGAGTGTAAGAATCCATCTCCCGTCGGTGACGTGGTAGATTCACACAAATTACGCTCCTCGCGTAAAACAAAATCTCCCATCTGTGATATGGTAGATAATCAATTTTTACGTTTCATGCGTAAAGGTAAATCTCATGTCTGTGACAGTGTAGATAAAATTCACAACGATGTTTACACATCTAATGTGAATATACCTAAACGCTACGGCGTAAAAGTGATGTTGGTAAAACTTCTGTCCTACACCAACAACCTTCTTATACTGCTTTACGTAAAGTACCAAACTTGTAAATCACACGCCATGAAAATGGAGTCCTTCGTGCTAAATCTCAGGATTTACGCACACAACTCCAAATGCGTAAAAATGTACAGTTTGGTTCTGCGAATGAAGCCAGTAATCTTCTTTATACACAGGGGACTAAACGTTTTTCTACCCCAAATGTAATAAAGAAGAATTTTCCCTCCACTTCTTTTGACTTACGTGAATTGCTAATGCAAAAGCGTAGGAATTCACAATCTCCGGCGATGCTCCCCCAAGAAAGACATCAATGTGGATTTCATCAAGTTGTGATCAACTGTTGTTGTCCAGCTTCAAAACGGTCAGTTTTTTATCGACTGAATTTTTCACTTCAACATCAAGCTGAAGACCAAAAAGATGAGTTGTCATATGCATCAGTCAACATGGCATCTCATATTAACAGAGGACGACGTCCAAGACGAAATACGTCCCAAACCCCAGGTCAGCAACAGTTCAACAGACTTCTTGATTCCTTTGAAGGAGTATATCAGAACACTCGATCAAGAAGACAAGGACAATTACAGAATTCTGATTCAGAAGCTGGGGGTACTCAATCTATTGAGTCTGATACCGATAGTGTAGATTCATATTTTTATACTAATCCCTCTATATCTTTAAGAGAAGTTGAAGCCTACGCTGTTGGAGATGAACCAGAGACGTCATCTGCTAATACGGAACAACGTCTCACTGCCGTGGAGCAATCATTGAAAGACATGCTCAACATGGTGCAAAGCATGCACCAAATAATTTTGAATCAGCAAACTGCTCAGCCCTCAGTAATAACTCCGGTACCAGCAGCAGCACAAACTCAAGATAGTCAAGGGGCTGATATACCTTTGAATATTCAAGAACCTGCTGTTAATCAAAATTATGCATCTCCAGATCCCATCATTCCGGAAGATGTACCACCTCCAGTAGGGGTTACGGTACATCCAACGACTATTCAATCAAATGTGCTTCCTCAAACCAGTGAAGCTATTCAAGCAGTACGTGAACTCAAAGCATAGTTTGAGGTTTTGAGGCACAAAGATCAGCTCCAGAGGTTAGGGATTAAGCAACCCTATCCTCCTCATTGGAATGATGTACCCTTTCCACCGAAGTTCAAGCCACAATCCATGGTTTTATTCGATGGAAAAGCATCTCCCAGTCAATATATCAATTACTTTGATATTATGACTGTACACTTGCAGAAAAATGATGCTCTTCTCACTCGAGTGTTCATTGGGTGTTTGACGGGTTCGGCTTATCACTGGTATCGTAGCTTACCCGATAACTCTATTTCGTCTTTTGACGAATTCAAGGCAATGTTTCTCTCCCGCTTCTATGAAGGAGGTATGGACATGAACATGTCCTCCTTAATAGAAATAAAATAAAAGGAGAAAGAAGATACTCGGACGTTCATCGAACGTTTCCGACTGGCTACTCTAAAGATGCCTCCTGGTATGCCAGATTCAGCGTTGATCGATACATGTAAGATGAATCTGCGACCATCCATTGCTGTCTTCACAGGTTCCCAATTCTCAGATTGGGCTTCATTTATCATAGCAGCAGTTTCTGCCGAAACCAATGGTAGGTTGGCTCGGGAACATGGGATGATTTTTGCTTCAGAGGATAAAGGAAAGAAGAGTAATCCTGGTAATAATCCTGGCAATCGTAATGTGAAAGGAAAAGATACTCTTATGGTCAATCTTTCCAAGAATAAAACGACGTCAGGTAATCAGGAATCCTCCAGGTCAAAGGAAGAATACTCTTTTGACGAAAGTGATATTCCAGGGATATTTCAGTGTCTGGTAAAAAGTGGCAAACTTCAGATTCCAGAACCAAAAAAACCTAATGAGGTGAATCTGACTGACAATCCCAAATGTTGTATCTATCATAGATACATTAATCATCCTACCAGTGCTTGCTACGTCTTGAAAAAGAAGATTCAAGAACTGATAAATGGTGGTGCTATCGCTTTAACTAATGATGACCATACGGCTACGACCAATATGGTTTTTCTTCAGTTCGGGGATTTTCCTCCACAGCAAGTCCCAGATGGAATTATTCCAATTCCGAAGGCGACGATGAAGATCGTGAATATCCCGCCTGCCAGAGAAGAAAATACAGGACCGCTGCCACTCACATTAAAGAATGGTGAAATTATGTGGGTACATCCTGACTTAGTGCCTGAATTGGAAAATGAAGGTAAAACTTCAAAATCCAAGAAGGGCAAGAAAGTCAAAACCTGCAACATGATTTCTCATGTGATTCCAGATTCTGATGACTTGGATCATCTATGGGATGGCCCTCCTTTAGAAGATAGACTGAAAGGACTGAGCATCTGTCCTCCAAGTCTAGCTCCCCCTACCAAGCTCAAGCTTACCCATCAGCAGTGGCTAGCCATGAATAGTATTCCCTTATATCGAGCACAACAAGTCTTCGCTGCTTATGAAAAAGCTCCGACAGGGATTTTTTCTAATCCTCCTTCTCCTGTAAATACAGAGACTTCTATTCTGCATTCTCCTGAGGTGATAGAAGGTCTTGCTTCTTCCCCTTCCTCTTTTGAAACACCTGTCAAAAGTCTGCTGCCTACTCTCTTGTATAGTCAGCAATATGTTCATCTCATGAAGAAGATGGGTTACGACTTTCAAAAGGCAGAAGGTTTGAATTATAATAAAGGAATACGTCTTCCTTTACAAATTCAAAATCAGAATTCCACTGCTGGATTGGGTTCTGAAGTTCCTCGTAACAACCCTCACAAGAAGAAGGCTAAGGGAAGAAAGACTAAATCCTGTAATATGGTACTTCCTTCTCCTGAGTCTGAAGAAGAATCTTTTGCTGGTACAAGATCTGGAAAAGAGTACCACAAAGACTATGAGGGATCTTCCAAAGAAGCAGAAGATGTAGTGGAGACTCTACCAGTTCAACCTTCTCCTGTTCCTGTTAAACCGTCTGTGGTTGAAAAGGGGAAACAGAAGGCAGTACGCTTTGATATCCCATTGAAGCCTGTTTCCAATCAGGGGGTAGTGATGAAGCCTTACAAATTTGACATTCTAGCTCAGTTAGCCAATACTCCGGCTAGACTTTCTATATTTGAACTGCTTCGCCTTTCCAGAGAAAGCAGAGAGACTTTGAGCGAAGCTTTACTTCAAGCAGATTCATGCTTGGCACAACTCAAGATCCTGATAATATACCAGTGTCATGTCCGCAATGTCATAGTGTGAAGGAAGCAATTCCCAACATCACCTTTACACAAGAGGATATGCTATAGAAACACAACAACCATGATAGGCCTCTGTGTTACACTGGATATATTGGATCTACTAAAATTGATAGGATCTACATCAATCCTGGATATTTAATTAGTATAATTCTTCAGAGTATGCTAAGACCCCTGAGGATTCCTACTAGTGAGCTGACTTACACTAGTACTACGATAGTCGGTTTTAACTCTGGCAAGAGCAAACCACTGGGGAAGATTCGTCTGCAGATTCAGATTGGTGATCTTCGAACTATGGTAACTTTCTATGTTATTAACTCGGACGTATCCTACAATATTCTTCTTGGAAGACCGTGGATTCATGAGCACAATATTGTGCCTTCAACTCTTCACCAATGTTTCAAATATGTGGACTCCCAAGGAGTTGTGAAAACTGAGTTTGCTGATATTAATCCGTTCAAGGGTGTTGAAGCCTACTTCTCTGATTCAAGGCTTTATAAACAAGAACATGTGAAAGATATATCAGACATGGCTGAAGATCAATCACCTTCTGAGGATCACTCTATTAATGAAGATCCGCCAGAAGAGCAACCTTTGAAGATCATAGTCAAGGGACGAATCCAATCCCAACCTGTCAATGATCAACCTTTAATGATCAAGGTTAAAGGAAGAACTCAAACTTCATCTGAGGAATCAATAAATATTCCTGCTAAGAGCCAAGTTCAACCTTTGATGATTAAGGTCAAAGGACGTGCTTCTTGCACGAATGATCCAGAACCACCGTTGATGGTCAATCTTGGCAAAACTACGCAGAAGACGGATGATGGTCCACTGTTCATTAATCCGAAGCGTAGCAATCAGACTGTAAATGATGTAAATATTGATCATTCTGTACTTTTTGATATCAATAAAGAATTCCTGTTCGAGTATATGGCTGTCAAGTTTATTGAAAGAATGACTTTATCTTCTGATAGTCAAAGTCATCAATATAAAGACAACATAGAACCGGAAGAAACTCTATACATTGATCATAAGGAGAATTCTTTCCCTCCTTATATTGATGTTGGACCGTATGCTCAAAGGTTCTTAACATCTTCTCCTTATCTTCTACCTGTGGCTGCTTCATCACAAGCTTGCATAACTTTTAGACGTCATGAAGAATCTTATTTCGTGGTGCCGTCTGATAAGAAAAACAAGCGCCAAATTATATTTGGCCTGGCTAGAAATATCCCTGTTGCTCAGACAGATGAGTTGAAGGATAAAGACAAAGGAAGAATTCGAATTGACAAATACAGCCAGCAATCTATCAAGATCATTCAGAATATAGGGTATGATTTGAAGACTATGCAAGGTCTCAATCAAGGCAAGGGCAGACGATTACCATTAGGTGGTGATCCGTTTTACCAAAAGACTCGTCATGGATTGGGATATGATCCGTCCCACGTGTTTTATGATGATATACAAGAAGAATTCTCTTCTAGCTCTTCACAATCATCAGATTCAGAGGAACTTCAATATGGTTCAAACTGATGGTGAACCCGAATCATTTAAAAATCTCCCTCGAGCCACCATCGGTTCATTTATTTTTCTCTCTCATATATATTTTCAACAACATCCATCTTCTTAATCTCCAGCTACCAAAGTTTGGTTAAGCTGATTACTTGTATATAAAGTTGGATTTATTTATCATGTTTTCATAACCTCTGGATAAATAATAAATCCACCTTCTTTTTCTATCTATCATGTTCATTTTTGACCTCTGCATAGATATTAAATCTACTTTTCTTTGGGTTCTTACATACTGTCATGTTCATATTACCTCTGATAGTATTATACACTCTAAATAGAAAATAAGATTACATTATCTATCATGTTCATATTACCTCTGGATAGATATAATGTGTGAGTTTAGAAAATTTGTCATGTTCATATAACCTCTGATGAGTATTTTCTATCCCATACAAAACAAGATCTCATCATAGACTTATCACGTCCATATTATCTCTGATAAGTGCTTTCTATCTCCTATCTATTGTTTAAAATTCAACGATAGGATCGCAAAACAAATCTTTCATTTCTGGTGAAAATACTACAGAATGGATAAGATAAAAGGATGACAAAACACTTTCTTAAGGTGGAGTGGAAGCATCTTGGAGCAATTTCTTCAGTTCTTCTAGCCGTCTGCCACGAGAATTCATAACCTTATCGGTAGCCTCTGCACGTCGAGCTTCAGGAGTGCAAATACGGGAAAGCTCAGCGAAGGTGATTATCAAGTTGTCGTTTGCTTCATCAAGAGTTTTGATGGTTGACTCAGCCCCAAAAGCCTTTTCTTCTAAAATTGAGCTTTGGGTAAGGTGTAGATTTCGAGCATCGATCATCTTCTCCCTTTCAGCCTTCAAGCAAGCTAGCTCTGCCTCAACTTCGCGAATTCTGTCATTTTTGCTCTGAATATCTATGTTCAAAGCGTCATAAGCCACTTTGTGGCCATGTAGTGCAGGTTTTATGCCAGTCAAAAAGGCTTTCTCTTTAGCAACCTTCAGACTGTGTTCACGAAGGGCTGCATTGTATGTAGTCTCTCGAGCAAGATAATCAGCTGTTAAGGCATCATATTCTTCCTCGATGAGACTTTTAACAGTTTTGTTCGACAGATTAAGATATTCTCTGATTGGCTGTTCAAGTACTTCCATAATTTTCTCCAATGCGGCAGCTCTTTCAGTACCGTTGAACAAAGCAACGTTCTTGATGGTCGAAGCCATTACCGTCTTCAGTGTCTCATAATTGAGACCCTTATTTAGGACCATTGTTATCAAGGTTGCCAAGCTTTTATAAATGGTGTCAGTATAGATCTCAATAAGAAGATCCATTTTTGTGCTGGAACTTGGCGTGGCAACAATATCTAACAGATCCTTTTCTCGGAAATCAGGAACAGGTGGTGCAACAGTAGGATGAGACGAAGTCGTTGTTGCTACCACCGTTATAGCCAATTGATCTCTAGAAGCTTCAGGGATTATATCTCCAATCGGTGTAACAACAGATGGAGATGGAGCCGATGATGTTACTATTGTTGTCTGGTTCCCAAGGACCTCAGTATCAACGTCTTCAATATTTGTCACTCCAGCCGTTTCTGGAGTTTTGGCGGCGGTAATGTCGGTGGGTGTGATGACAACTACAGGAGCTGGTTCAGATTCTGACATTGGCTTGTCAGAAATTGGTACTGGATCGGTGACAACAGTAGAGGATGTTATCATCTCCTCAGCTTCTGTTGGAAGTTCAAGTATGCCTCCAATATCTCCTTCAGTTGATGGCTCCACAGGATTTTCCAATGTTTCAGCTATGGTGAAACTTTTTACAGCTAATTCTTTGTTCAATTCTGGATCACCTCCAGTAGTTCCATCATCACCTACAGTGGGATCGACTCTTGTCTCCTCTTGGTGCTGATCCTCAACAAGAGAAGACAATTCAGATTGTGCTTGTTGGGCCTCAAGTGATGGAGGATGTTCTTTTAGAGGCTCCATCTCAGGCTTTTGCACTCCCCCTTCTCCAGCATCTGAGTTTCCTGAAGAAGAAGCTTCCCCTTCAGACTCCTCATTTTCTTCATAGATTTCTTCTTCTTGAGGAAGAAGAACTACAGGCTTTGGTGCAATTATGACATCTGCAAAATGAACAAAAATAAGTTAGTATACGAAACCATGATACATAATTCCGTATAGGTTTTGTATAATACTTGGAATATGTGCGTTTTTTTAAGATATGTGTCATAATCACCATCCCAGTCATCATCCTCAAAGTCAAGAGCCAGTTCGTCTGATGGAATGCGATCTTGATCAGCAGTGGATACAGTAGTAGTACCTTCCGTAACTTGTGCCTTGGACGGCAAAGATAAATGAAGCGAGGTGCTAAGACGTCCAGGAGACAAAAGTGTTACAGATCCTGATCCAACTGTCTGTGGAGGGGCTGAAGACCCTTCTCCAGGATGGACTGAGGAAGGACCGACGAGAGGATCTTCTTCAATATCCTCTTCTGGAGTGTGAACGCTTGGCTTGGAAGGTCCTTTTATGGTAGACCTCTTCCTCTTTTCTGGAGTTTTTACTGGAGACGTGGCGACTGCACTCTGTTTCCTTTTTCGGCCTTTACCAATAATGATAGGTTCTGCAGCTGGTTCTCCAACTCCTGTCGGGATAACTACTATAAATGGATCTGGGATGCCAGTATCGTCAGGGATGTCTGCTGGTACCCTGACCTGCTCCTCAATATCCCCTTCTTTAGGCCACCTCAGACTACCCTTCATATTGTAACCATGGGCAAAGGAACGAATTGAAGCATAGAAGTGGGCATACGTATGGAGTATACGTAGTTCTGTAGTGCTGGTGGCAGTCGAAATTCTAAATTTAGCACCAGTCCGAGCAGTACCAAAATACCTCCAACCTCTAGCTCCGTCAAGTAATTTCCCATAGTAACGGAAATTAGTTAAAGGATTACCAACATGAAGTTGGTCGTATCCAAATTGGCGAGCAAACCTACTGGGTAAGTATGGTTCGAACGCACAATTATCTTCGTTTTTGTACATCAGATGAGATGGTCTGATGCACTGAAGCCATCTAAAGACTAACTGTGGTAATACAACTCTTCCGTCAACTTCATCTTCAAACTGGACACCGAAGCAATCTGCCGAAACATGCGGCCGGGTACAAAAGAAGTTCCAACCGTATGAATAATTCAAAACTGCTCGGGTATCTGCCACAGTTGTAGCAATCCATGTAGCTTTGCTGAATTTTTGGAGGAAGACCTCCGCATTAGCGCCTGGGCCCGGCGGTAATAATCTGTAGTTGTGATGCAACAACCAGCCCATCAAATAAGTGTAGGGCATCTCTACTCTAGGGAAAACATTCCGATGCGGAGCATTGTTGATTAACTCCTCACCGAAGGTTCTCAAACCTGTATTTATCCGACACACCATGGCCGACAGCAAGTTGATTCTGACTTTAAATACCAGACGTACTGCTGGCCATAGCACACTGCGATGAATTCTGTCAACAGTACCAATACCCGGTACAATCCATCTTCTCAACCATAAAGAAAGAAAGCCTGCTAGCAAAGCTCTCCGTGAGATTTTCTGACTACCATACCTGAGGAAGCTCAAGGCTTCAGTTCCTGCAGGAAATTCCCCAGTCTTCGTAGACAGATATTTATTCGGGAATTTGTAAGTAACCATCATATCCCGAACCTTGTTAGAAGGGATTGTCGAATCTATGTTGATTACTGGAGTTTTGTTTTCTTGAAACCTTTCTTTATCTTCCTTGGAGATCTTATCCTTATGGAAGAAAAGATAAGTCGTCCACTTGTTGATATACGCCAAATGGGATGTACTTTCATATATCGTGGTACAAATCAGGTAGTGGCATATCAGTTCTTCGTATGTCTCGATTAACTGAGGGCTAACTCCTCTGATTTCAGCAAGCTCCCTGTTGGAGGGAACGTATTCTTCATATGGGGCCTCCCCCATTGGCAGCTTCGAGATAAACTGCATCTCATGAAGGGCAAGACCCATTTCACCTTTCGGGGTGGCAAAAGTTCCAGTTGAACTTAAATATAGCTCCATTAAGGCCAGAAATAAGTTTCCATTCGGAGGAATACCATAGCTGGTGGAAGCTACTGCTTCATATAAGCCAATATCTTTCAACTCTTCCTCAAAGTTCTTCATCATCCAAAGGCTTATCTGAATCCAACTCTGGTTGAATGGAGTCAACCATCCTGGCAGTCTGGGGTTGGTTTGAGGATATAATACAGCTTCCTTCATAAATTTATTGACAAACATCGGGGTTTGAACTGGCTGTATTAGGCCCGAATCTTCGCTAGGATTAGAGCCTGGCATAAGGCCAAAGATAGAAGTAACACCTCCATTGGGAACACTAGCAAAGTATCCCATATCATTGGCACGCTCTCTCTTAAAGACAATTCTACCCGGGCGTCCATGACTATTGGGAGTCAAATTCCACAACATTTGTCGAGGATGAATAGCATGGACGAATGTCGATAAAGGATAATCTCTGTCCATATCTGAAAGATACATAGCTCTATTCCCAAATTTAAAAACCCAAGACTCTTTCTTGAGGTGTGTTTGGGATTTACAATCAAGGGCATCTCCAAACAGAAAGGCTGGTTTTGCGAAGTGTTGTCCGTCTAGTGAATTCAATAATTCCCCATTTATCATGGATAGCAACAATCTATCCCCTTGAGCTGCTATCAACTGTGCCCTCTCTGCCGGATACTCGGGGTTCGACTGAGAAAATTGGACATGAGATAAATCTTCCAAATAGTTCGAACCTACCATGCCAACTGATGATCCGGAAACTTCAGCGAGAGGGTGAACTTGCAGATCCACTGGTGAAATAACAAAAGAGATCAAGTTAGTTCGAAGTTTTAAGAGTTGAGGAAAAACTTATGCAGTATTGGTTCGACAAAATCTCTCAGAAAAGATTGGTTAACTTTACGCTACCATACAGTGACATGAGCGTAATACAACTTTTTACGCTGGCATGTACGAACATGAGCGTAGTTAAGTTTTACGCTAGCATATTAGCTGTGGCCATAAAACCAGATTTTACGCTGACACGTGTAACGTGGGCGTATTCTTGTTACCTTTATGCTAACACGTACAACGTGGGCGTACAATGTTATTTTAACTTTACGCTAACACGTACAACGTGGGCGTACAATATTATTTCAACTTTACGCTAACACGTACAACGTGGGCGTAAAAAGCTGAAAGATTGGTTTACCTTCCTCTTCCCCGACGGATTTGTTTTCTCTCAACTGAAGGTTAAGGTTTTACCTATCAAAGGCGGAGCCACGGCCGGGTTAGGGTTTCGTTGTGGTAGTGATGACTGAGTAGGGGTTTTCATATGATCAGTCGAGGGGGAATCAATGGCTGGTTTCTTTCCTTTGCTACCGGCAGCGGATGATTTCTTAGGAGCCATCAGATCAGAGTTTCGAAGAAAGAAAAGGCAAAGAGATTCAAGAAGATGAGCAAAAGTGTTTTCTCTTTCTAAAATAGACCTATTTATAAGAGAGATTCAAAACCGACTGTTGGATATCCCTATAATTACGTCGACTGTTGGACATCCCCGCTTTTACGCGGACGGCTATTGCGTATCCCAAATTTTACGCTGGCAGGTCAAATCTCAACTTTTACGCTTCTGTTCAAAGTGTTTCAAATTTTGGAGATATTTGAAAACTTTGAAGGGGGTCTTGTAGGAGCGTAAAAAGTGCTTCAAAGAAAGAGTCATCTCATTCATAAGTGATCTGCTTTACGCTTAGAGGAATGGATAATCTCTTCACGCCCAAGATTAAGCTAATCGCTTTATGCTTAAGCAAGCTGATCATTTTACGCTCGGGACTACACCCATGGCTTTACGCCAAGGACAGAGCAGTCCACTTCACGCTGGACAAAGCTGTCATATCTAACATTTAATGCAAACTCTGACATGAAGATATTAATGATGGCATTTACCACAGAATTCAATGGGATTTGTCTTATACAAAAAACCATTGTTGTCGTTTATGGAGATCGAGCTACTTTACACTCATTGAACGGTTTCTTTTACGCACGGAGTTTTACATGAGTTCTTACGCTCACAAAACAATGTGTGCGTAAAGTCTATTTGAGCCATTTTACGCTCAAGGTTATTCAATAACCACTTTACGCAGGGAACCTATGACAGAGCTATTTTACGCTCATCTCTCTGTTTTACGCTCAGAGGATGTTGGAGCTATTTTTTACGCCCTATTCTTTCTGGCCACTTTGGAACGTGGTTTGCTTACATGGCCTTCATGCCATATATTTCGAAGAACGTGTGTACATGCATCCTATTCTCACTGAAATGATGGGACGCGTGTCAACATATGCAAAGGATGACTCTGATCATGGGTGGCAGTTGTTAGCGTAAAGATAGATTTTTGTGTCTTTTTACGCACAGAAGCCCCAGTCTATAAATAGACTCATTTTTCTCAAACACAAGGGCGGACAGAGAGAGAACAGAAGAGAATACAGAGATCAAGACTTCGAGATTTTGATTCTCTTTAGAGCATTCTTCTTCAACTTTTTTTCCAGAACAGAGTGAAGCAAAGCAGGAAAGCATTCGGCCTCGCCATTAGTGCCCAAGTGCGTCGATACCTTTCTGGTGACTTAGTTCTTCCAAGTTGTTCTACTTCAAGCAGTGATCTTCTTCATCATCATATGGTCCAAGGAACAAAGTGATCATTTACGAATCAGACTTCCATAGCAATACTTTCCCAGAATCAAATTTGTACTTCTTTGTACTTTTTTCTCGTTTTATTTTCAAAATCCAACACTTTTGTTTGGCAATTTTGTTAAGTGAAACAACATTGTTCACACGGATTGGTATTTCTCTGGCTCCCGTCATGAGATGTTATTCCTCGCTTTTCTTGGTATATCTTGTGCAAGTCTTTCTTGTTCCTTGTGCATTGTATAGACACGATTCCTGCGAAGGCTAGCTACCCTCTCAGAGAATCGTGCGTCATGATGTGTCATGGTTGGATCCACTATACTAGTCGGAGGACGGGGAGTATTAGTGTAGATATGTGGTCAAAGCCTATTGTGCACCCCTTGTGCACCTATTGATTGTGAGTGTTGTTCATACACCCCACGTATGGTTAGCCAGGCCTGTTACTATTGTGCAAGTTCCCAAGCCGGCCACATGTTGTAGCTATTACTCACACACCTAGATAGATGATTCTTGATTCTTGTACATTCCATGATCAGTTTTACTTGCCTTGTTCTAGCTCTAGATTTATAGCTTACCTTGCCATGATACTCACATGTACATTTCGTAATTTTCTTGTATAGTCTCTCTATTTACTGCTATATTTTCAATATCGTCTAACTAGAATTGTTATTTGCGATTTGTGCTCGTTCCATCCTGACTGGATATGTTGACAATATTTTAGGAGTATTTGTGCCTTCAGTATTGGACTACATGATGTTGCTAGCTGGGGTGGTTCTCGGTATTCTTCACCGTGAGTGTCTCTCAGGAGTTCTAGGTCTGGTACTTATTTAGTTTTGTTATTGTTTCCTTCTGTTTTATTCTTGTCTCATATGATCCTTGTAGATTCTAGTTGTTCTAGTGATATTGCTATTATTTCTTGTCTCATATTCCTTAGTTTTGTGATGTGATACGAGTACCTTTATAGTTATAGATCTTTAGAGGTTGTAGTTAGTATCATGTACTTGACAGTGCTCTACCGTCGATACTGCAACGTAGGTTGGGCGTGGCCCACGTATTCGTACCCGTATATCCGGGTGCGGGTCGTGACAAGGTTAGGCGCTTATCGAGATGTTGTGAATGATTTAGAAGATGCAGAGAGTTGCATCAACGATCGAAAAGTAGAAAATGTGCTTGAGGAATTGATGATCTTAGCACATTGTGCAGTGTGCTTGTGAGAATTTGATGTGTCCCGAATTAACAAGTTATGACCCTTGACTATTTTGAGGCATGAAAAATAAGTACTTGTCCCTTAATGCATGAAGAGTAGATGTTCGTTATGAGAGTTAAATGGATGGAATACAAATAAGTATCGAGGTGCAGTGATATATAATAGACCATGTCGGTAGATGACGTCGTCGCATGAATAACGAGTTTGGGTAGAATATAGAATTGTTGGATGATGACTTAACGAATGAGTTATGTAATATTCAACTGGATAATCGATATACGAATGCGGGATGATTGATGTCATAGTGATTGGATCGATGCATGAATAGTAAATCTTCTTATAGAATCATAAGAAGATAATGCAAAACGAATTGCTAAGAGATGACCGTGTTGGGTGCTAGCGAAAATTCATAAAGGATGCTTTCGGAAGAAATATGATTATTGAGTTGCCTTATTTTGTTGGTTAAAAGAGTATAGACCGTATCGATGATCTAAAAATGTAGGAAATGAATATGTCGCGAAGAGACCGTAGGGAAGAGATCGCAAGTGATAAACTATTAAGATAGCAATATTGGATTATGACTCAGAATAGTTGACCCGAGTGAATAGACAATTTGAGTACGATATGAGGATGCAAGTTGGATCGAGCAGATGCTATGTCTATGCAAGTGGAAATTGAAAGTTTGGATATTCAATTGAAGAGTTTTATATGATAGCTTCGGGAGGGACCCATAAGAATTGTTGGATAGAATTGTCGGATAGATTTGGTCGGTTGCGGGTAAGTCTAGAATGAGACTTCGTTTGGTATGGCCCGGATATGAGTACGGGTAGAATGGACTGACCCTAGAATGTTGGTTGGTTGCCTAGAATATCGGTTGGTTGCATAGAATGTCGGTTGGTTGCCTAGAATGTCGGTTGGTTGCATAGAATGTTGGTTGGTTGCCTAGAATGTCGATTGGTTGCCTCTAAGATAAGAGATAAGTATGTCCCTGATAGCTATCCATCTCATATGAGTTTGTTGAATGTCTGGTTTAGCTTAGATTAGCTGATCGCAGAGACTTGACTGAATGCTAAGTTGACTATTGGAAACCTGTAGGATGTTTCTATTGATGTTGTGTGGGTATAGTCGGAATGAGTAAGATGTGTCGGAAGGTAGACTTCGGAATGGAATGGAGATTGGAAATTTGATGTTATAATATTGTATGGAATGACGGATCATGTTGGTTTCGAAAACTTGGTTGCCTTTGTTGGAATGCTAGAAATTGTTAGAACTGGTTGGAATTGGTTGATTAATATTGAGCTGCATAAATTGATGGTAGTGCCTTGAGATAGTTGGAGTAATTTTATTGATGGATAATCGGAATTGGATAGTGCATGTAGACAAGATCGGCGAGAGCAAATGTGAATAGGAATGACCCCCATGATTAATGTTGTTGGAAATAAGAGTTGCTTATGCGAGAGGATAATATGTTGGCTTGATCAATACGAAAAAATATTTGAGTATAGCGAAAAATGTTACTAGAGTGGAATAATGGTACAATTTGATGGATGAATCATCATCGAGACGAGTCGTAAACAAAGTGTATGGATGAAAACGATGATGAGTACAAGATTTGATCGATGAGAAATCGGGGTATCGAAATGAAATGTGGCAATAGGATTTATCAACTTTGGTGGCATGAATGACAATGAACTTGAAAGGAATACTTGTTACATCTAAGTCGGAATACTTTGGAAAAATTTTGGATCGGTTGTGGAAAATTTCTTGAGTTGGAATTGGAAACATCTATTGTGTTATTAGTTGATTGGGATATTGAATAAACAAGTGGGATTATACGAGATGCTCGAAAGGAATTACTAATGTTCGAAAAGGAAGTTACACCGTAGCTCGTTCGTTTTCTCTATCGCTGAACTTGGATGAAGTGCATGTATTTCTGGGACGCCTAAAATATGTGTATGATTCCAACTAAGTGGTATACTGAATTCAAATGAAGCCACGGGGAGGATTATCATGTGTTAAATATTTGTACGAGTATCGAAGGAAAGATCAAAAGATGGTAAATTATTTTGAATAAATTGGGATGTTGTAACGAGACGGTACATTACTTGAAATCAATCGAGAGATTGCGAAGAAATATTAAATAGTGCAAGTCGATTATTGAGAAGTTTCATAAAAAGTCGATTAAAGTTTCGGGGATGAGTTTTGTTTTAAGTTTCGAAGACAAAACTTTTTCTGAGTGGTATATGTTGTAGTGCCCTGACCCGCAAGATACCTTATGATGGATGGTTGGTTCGATGAAACCTTATTGGACTTGGGATTATGAGAAGGATCGCTTGGAAGGCTATGCGATCATGGCAGAAATCGTCTTATAATGTGAGTAGTGTTGAACCCTTCGAAGATCCTTTAGCTTCACACTTAAAATAAAGGATAGTATGCTATGTTTCTTACTGAGTTGCTCAATAACACCTTACATGGAATTCGGAAAGATAATGAAAGATAACAATCACCTGAACGTAAACTGTTATTGCTACATGAATTGTATGCTTGTACGATATTGCGATAAAATACATGACAGGTGAAGAAAAGTCCCAAATACTTGGGCGGTGATTATATCGAGCCTTAGCTCGATGAATAGATGGTAACACAGATGTTAAGACCCAAGAACTGGGCAGTGAGTATGCTTGAATTATGTCTGAACGAACGTATGCTAAACAGATGCTAAGTCCCAGGAATTAGGCGGTGAGTACATTGAGTTTGTTTGGAAAGATGTATGGTATCAAAGATGTGAGGAAGGGCTTAAGTAATCACATTCTATTATCCTGTGCCGATGTAGAATACAGATTTCACTAAGACCCTGGATTGGGCAGATGATAATGTGAGCGTTGGCTCAAGACAAGATGGCAAGATGGCAATACGAATGAGAATGATGGATTATTACATAGTTTTCCTTATCATGCATTATATGTTTCTTCATAGATAAGTTATATATAGTTGTATGGTCATGGACAACTTGTCGACAAGGTGGTTCCTCGAACGATATTCCTGGGCCTTGGAAACCGATTCGTCCTGGGGGGAACCAAGTGCTGAAGTAGTAGCACAGTGCTGAAGTAGTAGCACGGTATACGAGACCTTCAGTGGGGCTAGCTACCCGTACTTAAGGGGCACCTTATACCTGTAAGATGGTCCAAGATGGCGTGTCGCCAGTGACCTTCATATAGATAGGTCCAGTGCTAATGATGTCTTATGCAGGCAGAGTAATTTATTACTCAAATACAGGAAAGGATGTCGGCTGTTGGTAAGAATCACCTGAACGGTGATATTTATATTGAATCATGATATTGTTTCTAACAATGTCTTGTGCAGGCTGGGTAAGTATTATAAATGTACAGGGATGGCTACACGACCGTGGGTAGAGTCACCAAAGAGTGATATTTGTATGCTTTAAATTATTTTTGCTATGAAATTTGCATGCTTTACTTCTTATCGGATACAAACATGAAATTGACCCTAAGGCAACGAGAAAGACCACTGTTAATAATGTTCTATAACATGATTACTTAGTTTTATCTTCTTAGGTGAGTTGGGCCAGCACCGCTCGCCAGTACATTGATGATGTACTGACCCATGTTGTGGACAATATTACAGGTGCTTGCGTATGGGGGAAATCGTTTGATCAGTGCTTAGCAACGATGATTCGGATGGGTGTGCAGAAGCTCTTCTTTCAAGATGATATCTTTTGCTATATGGGACATAATGTATGGAACAGTGTAACTCAATTGTACCTGTAATATTATAGCCATATTGGCAAGTTCAATGTAAAGAAGTCGACATATTCAGTTGTAGCCTAAAAGGCAAGTGTATACATACGGTTGGCTATTCAAGAGTCTTGTAATCAGTTGTAAACTCTGTATTCTAATGCAAGTCTTGTAATCCATTTCAATTATCAATAAAGAGATACATTTCTTCAATATCTTGTGTGACTTTAATATATCTACTTGGTTTTGCTGTACTGTCGCTGTTCTTCTGAGAAATACTAGAAACTGTAATAGTTTTGCCTTGTACAAGTGCAATCTAGACTTGTACGGCATTACGCCCAGTGACTTGTTTTCGATCCTCTGGGATCGGGGCGTGACAGTGTTCACCTCCTGTACCCCCTATGTGCTCCCCTCCATACAGAAGAGTCCATACATCTTGCTTCATCTGGAAATCACCATCGAACCTCTGGAAAGCTTCCACTGACCATTAATCCTAAAAAGATTGAAGAAACGCTCATCATCCAACCTTTCAACCTATATCAGGTTGAAACGGATATCAGGGACATGACAGACATCTTTGAGAATAAGAACTGCACCCATCTTCGTCCTCACATGCACATCGCCAATGGCAACCGCCATCGACACATCTCTGTTGCCCATCTTCAATACTCCACAGTCGCCTATCGTGTAAGTGGCAAATAATATCCTATTGTGAGATACTGTGTAATGTTCCGCTCCGCACGATGCATTATGCTGAGTCATTGACTCGAAGAGTCGTGTTGACCCAATTTAAGTATCAATGTGAATCGATACAAGAGTTACCTTATCCCGAGAAACTCATTGAGTCGGATCGATGCAAGTGTTAAGTTGGCTCGAGAGAAAGCATTGAGTCGGCTCGAAGATTCTATAAAATCGAATCGACGCAAGGCATTAGTCCAATTCGGACAAGTATTGATTTTAGTTGGTTTTGTGTGCAGGCTATACGTTTATGCTGATATATAAGAGGTCAACATTTTACTTTATTTACAACGGGGTCCACAAAACCAAATCACCGCCTCGCAATAGACTGAGACATAGGCTCGGTAAGATAAATCGGTCATATAATTCAATGAATCGTGAAGTCCTCGAATGGCTAAGTCAGAAGAGTTGCCCGTGCAACCAAGATATAAAATTGAGATGCATCGGCTCGGTAAAACGACAACGCGTATCGGCTTAAGGTGGGGGAACTTTGACTCTTCTTTCCTAGTTCGTCATGCTTAATTAAAATATACCATTGTATGCTAAAGTTAACCTATCAAGTCCACGAGTGTGGCTCGATCGAGAGATGAACATAGTGCGTATCGAACACTAGATAGAACAATTGAAAATGTACATCGAATGTACGAGTAGCTATAGAATATTGAATATCACAAAGGCGAGCACCTCGGTGCGCAAGCCATAAGAACGTGGGATAACTGTATCGACAAGTGCCTCGATGCACGAGTCATTCTGTGTCCCCGTGCACGAGTTAGTATGCTAGAACGTTGAAAGACTATAGCGGTGCGAGTGTCTCAGTGCACGAGTTATAGAATATTGAATACCCTATCGAAGCGTGCCACAGTTGCACGAGTCAGAGGGAAGGAACATATATTGAACACTAAGGCATAGAACATAGAATTACGATATCGAGGCGTGCATGCACAACTCGAAGAATAGAGAACAATCGTGTCAAAGCGTGCATACGTGCTCGAGAATCTTAAAAGATGGCTTCGTTACGAAGGGAACAGTTGTGGCATGAATGTGACGAAACTGTCGGATGTGACATGATGCCTCAAACATGTTCGGGACCTTCGGGTCGTTCGTTTGACGAACATTGAGTTGGGGCATGGTGCCATTGAACATTGAAACGAAGAATAAAGTGAGAATACATTGAAAGAATAGAGAAATACGAGACGACGTAAAGTGTAAGTTTCGGACTCAAGACTATCTTTGGTTGTATGAGTTTGATGCGCACGTTGCATGGTCGAATAGACTTAAGATATTGCCCGTGCACAGGGTGTGGTAATTTCTCTCGAACGAGTTATATTTGTCGGGGCACCGGGACCGTTCGGCCTAGGAGGAATAAATAATCATTGTTGGTCCATGTCTTTTGGGTATGACTTGCGATCTGCTACTGATGTAATAAGCCACAATTGATGGTAAGTTCGGCGTCCTTTCGGATACTGGGCCAGCAAACCCGTATGGAGAGGACGCCGGATTATCCAATTTGAGAAAGAAAAGAAAAGAAAAGAAAGAGAAACAAGTTAGTCCATTCCGGCACAGATGCGCCAATGACCTTCATATAGTTAAGGAACGGTGGATCAAAAGTGCAAAAACACAGAGCTCCTGCACAGAGCACTTATAACATGACAGGAAAGGAATGAGGCATATTCACCTTGTGTTGATGCAAGAGAGAGTACGTCAATATTTGGTAAGAAGTTATGAAACAACACGAGATTGCTATTGGTTGTCTGCTTGCTTATACGAATCAAATAAGATACTTTCCATGATAACATGTTTTACTGCTTTCGAATATGCCATAAAATCGATCCTAAGGAGAACATAGAAAGATAACCAAATTGTATGCTGTATGAATCAATACATTACTAAATGTTGGTTTAGTTAAGTGAGTCTTTGATCAGTACAGCAAGGATGAAAGTACTAATCCCCCACTAGTTTGCTAGCAGGTTTAGGAAATGGTCTGCTCGCGGCAGAGCTTCGCTTGATCGCATTGAGGCATGGAATGCCGTAGCATTTGAAGCGTGCAATCGCATTGACGCTCGGACTTGCAACAGGATGCGGCCAAGATATAGAAGGCATGATGTATGGAACAGTAAAATCCTTTATAGGCAAGAGAGAACTTGAGTGTTGTAGCCAATCTGGCAAATTCAGTTCGGCTATTGAAAGTCTTTGTAATCTCAGTTCATTTATCAATAAAAAAGAATTATTTCGTATACTCTATTTTTTTATTGCTAATATCAAATCAAAGATAACCATTTGAGAACTTGTCATCTTGCCTTGTACGAGTACAACTCCAGACTCGTACGACATCACGTCCTAGCGAAGACGATGATTCGGATAATCGATGCGAGGACGAGAGATTTTTTAGGTCGGGGCGTGACAACGTGCGCTGAAGCACTCGAGTCCACCAGCCAAAAATTGTCGTCGCAGGTGAGGTTCATGACAACCTCATCAACTATGACGATCACATCGCCTCAATGTGCCAAGATCGCCGATGTAGTATTCTTACTTTGCTTTCCCTTGTCGCCCTTCTTCTCTCTTTCAAGCAAAACAGTTCCGCTTCATGTGGCCCTTCTTGCCATAATCGTAACACTCTGATTCCTCGTATCGACCCTTGGACTTGCTTCTGCTATTGTCTCTACCACCACCTGAATTCTTGTTTTTGTCCCTTCTGCGGCTCTCTGAAACTAGCGCCTTTGAGTGGAATGTGGATGAAGTGCCCTGAGAACGTCTCCGCATCTCTTCATTCAATATCTTTCTCTTGGCAAACTCCAGACTAACCACACCTTCTGGAGCAGAAGCGATTATAGATACTCGTACGGTCTCCAACTAGTTTGGCAACGTACATAGCAACCAAAGTCCCTCAATCGCTTCGTCGAACTTGACTCCCATCGAGGATAGCTGGTCAACCACGCCCTAAAAATCACTCAAGTGATCCGTTATGGACGCACCATCTTTGTACCCCAGACCCATTATCATCTGAATCAGGAACAATTTATTTATCCAGTCTTCTTCGTATACAAAGATTCCAGCTTATCCCACAGTGTCCTCGCGTGCTATATACTGGCAATGTGATTATACATGTTCTCGTTATTTACTACTGGGCCTCTTAGAAATAAATACCAGCCAGTGTTCTAAAAATTGGCCTAGGCGGCCGCCTAGGCGCTAGGCGGCCGCCGGCCGCACCGAAAAGGCCCTAGGCGGCCGGCCTAGGCGCTGGGCGGGCCTAGGCGGGCCTAGGCTGCCCTAGGCGGCCCTAGTCGGACCTAGTCGGGCCTAGGGTTAGGGTTAGGGTTAATGGTTTTGAAATTTTCAAGAAAAAAATAAAAAATATATATATATATTCGACAAAATTAAATACTTACTTGCCGCCGTCGTCGCCGTCGTCGCCGTCGTCGCCGTCGTCGCCGTCGTCGCCATCGTCGTCGTTGTCGTCGTCGTCGTCGCCGACTGCTGCTGTTGTTGTTGTTGCTGTTGCTGCTGCTGCTGTCGTCGTCGTTGTCATCGTCGTAGGGAAGAGGGGAGCGGAAGGGAGGAGGAGTGGGGGGAGCAGAGGAGGGAGGAGAAGGGAAGAGGGGAGCAGGGGAGAGGGGAGGGGAGCGGAGGGGAGGAGAAGGGAAGAGGGGAGCGGAGGGGAGGAGGAGAGGAGAGGGGGGAGAGAAGTCTGCTGACTCTCTCTCTTCTCCTCCCCCTTATATGTTTTTTTTTAAGTAGAAAAAAAAATTGGAAGCAAAACAGAAACATGGGATTCGAACCCATGATAACTCATATACCAAGTCTTAACCATTGCTACACTATCCATAAATGCTCAATAGCTTTTATGTCTATAAGTGTAACATACATGCTATTTATATAGAAACTCATGAGCCAAAAAAAAAATTAAATCAACTCGGCGCCTAGGCGCTAGTCGGGCCCTCAACGCACCGACCGCCTAGCGAAATCTATAACATTGATACCAGCAGATGCAACTTCTTGACAAATAGTAAATCCTTCATCTTGCTCCTCTAGTAGTGATAGTTGGTACCATTCAGGTTTACCATACACACCAACTCCGCGTCCATCTCTGCTTCCAGGCTTAACTGTCAACTCCTGACACTTCTCTGAACCCAAAGCTCTGATACTACTCTGTTGGAAACGAAGCACAAAAAATGTTCCCCTAAACTAGAGAGTCATACGAGAGAATCGAGCAAAAGCACACAAACCAAAAATGCCAAACACAAACCACATACACAGATATTTTTGATGTAGAAAACCCTTGCAAAAAAAACTACGGGACGATCGGAGTCCAACCCTGAAGAACCTCCACTAATGGAATAAAGAAAATACACCCTCTATAAGCTCCTTCATATCCAAACGGATCACCACAACTCACTTGAAAGAAGAAAATTTGATTATAGACTCCGAAGAACAAGAGACGTCGAAAAATTATTCGAAGCGATCTCTCCTTCACAATAGTCTTTAATCATTTCTCTTTCTTAAAAGTTGTAAAGCACTATTCCTTATCTCTTTTATTTTTGAGATATATTTTATGGTGAGGAAACACCTAGTATATATAGCCTCAAACCCACAACTAATTGAGATATTCTACTATATGTAGGAATACTCATTCTAAACCATTGATATATTTATATTATATATAGGAATACCCAATCCAACTCCATTGGGATATTCATACTATATATAAAAATACCCAATCCAAATCTATTAGAATATTTCTATTATATATAGGAATACCCAATCCGACTCTGGGGTATTTTTCACATAGGTTGGGAACCCCACCCACTCCAACAGATAAGGGCATCAATATTTGGGTTTATCCAAATCACAACACTCCCCCTTGGATGTCCACTTTTAATTATTGCCTCATTAAAAAAATTCTAAAAAAAACCCATATTTTGGAAAAAAAATTCATAGAAAAGAAAAGAGTACAATAATATTCTTCAAAATATGATTCTTCAGGAATCCAAACGGGTACGACTTGCACTGTCTCGTTAAAAATCTTTCGAAGGAAAAATCCAACGAAAAAAAAACTCAACGAAGGAAAAGAGTAAAATGCGCAAAGATATACTTCGAGATGTCTTCATTAGCATCTTTGGGATGCGTGCATCTTTAGGATGCGTGCATCTTCAGGATGCTCCCCCTAAAACTATAAAAATTACATATAGTTCTTACATCAATAAAGAAAGAAAAACAACCTCCAGTACACTTGAATATTACATCTCACCCCAATCCTTGTGTAAACATTTTTATACATTATCCTCATATCCTAACGAATACTTGTAGACTTATTAGTTATTTCTGGAAGCTTACAACTCCCCCTTATTGTTGAACTGTTGAAATCATAGCCATGCACATTCTCCATTTGCTTTGATGAAATTGTCCAGTCATTTGACTTAATCCTCCCTGCAACATTATTTATAAAACATACCTTGTTTGTGGTATCCACTTAATGACTATCAGATAAATATCATCCATCTGCATATCTCATTAGATTAAAGCATTCATAAAGAAAATTTTATGTGCCTTATGTCATTTCAGCATATGTGTCTAGATGCATATTAGCAGATTTACATAAAATATTATGTTGAGTGAATGACAATAAAAAATTTATATTTACATATGGTACTTTAGGACCCAAAACATGTTCTTTCGGTCATAATGGATCCTATTGACCTGACCATTTTAAGTATATTATTAATATTAAATCTCTACGGAGGATTTATCTCTTCATGAGATTTATCCTACAAGAGATCAACATTATCTTATCTTATCTCTTCAAGAGATTAATATTATCTAATATTATCTCTTCATGATATTATTGTAGATCTTTTCTAGAGATTCATCTTTTCATTACATTATATCTCTTCTGGAGATTTATCTATTCTAGAGTATCTCTTTAAGATATTATATAAGATCTTTTTTGGAGATTCCTATCTTTTTTGGAGATTCCTATCTCTTCAGGAGATTCATATCTCTTCGGAGATTCCAATCTCTTCGGGAGATTTCAATCTTTTTGGGATATATTCAAATCCTTCAGAAGATAGTATCATATTTTCTATCTCTTCAGAAGATTATCTCTTCAGTAGATCTTCTCTTCGGGAGATACTTTCATGTAAATAGAAAGTCGTTTTGACAAATTTGTTCAGGGATTTCTAAATAAATATGACTGAACATAGGGCTGGGCACGGGCTGGGTCCAAATTTGATGGAACCGGACCCGTTCTATGATGGGACGGGCCGGGATGGGCCAGGACGGGCCGATCCGGGCCAAAATTTTGTGGAACCAGACTGGACTTGACCCTGAAATAGGTCCGAACTGGACCGGACCGCGGGTCCACATTCAGGTCAAAAGTTTTGATGTATGTATTCATGTCTAAAGTGTTTATTCCTTTTGGTGCAACTGTGCAAGCAAGTTAATGACTAAAACCATATTATGTACTTTATATGTCCTTCTATTTACAATTATGTAGAAATTGCTAACCAAGTTGAGTATTGAAACTTACTTAAAAAAATGTGTCTATTGCATGTTTTAACATATTATATGTCACTATGTGCTTTAAGTAATGTTGTTTTCCCATTCAGGTTCCTAGACAAGGCTGCCATTGAGAGAGGAGGACAAGATCAATAGCAGTTTGAGTCCATGGAAGTTCTGAACTGTCATCCAAGTTGAGGAGCTAAAGAGTATCGTCCGAATCCTTCCTGTATGGGTACCATGTTTGTCCTCCAAGACAACACCATGGACATCCACATGGACCCTACTTCAAGGTCGCAGCAGCTTCCCTATCCATGCATCACTAGCTTACTCGGATGGCATCGGCTTCGTCATTGCCAACTTTTCCATCTTAGTTGTAAGCTTTATAGAGCTCATCGGGCTTCATATCATCACGAGAGACAACATGTATGACTCAGAAAGTCTACTTGCCTATATCCATATTTTAGCTGGCATCTCAATAATTCGTTATGTGTATCGTAGAGGTCTTTGTCAAGTCTACTATCAAGGCTCAAAAGTTTAATAATTTTTAGGATTTTTCAAATAAACTGGCCGGGTCGGGGCCCCGCTTGTTTTAGAAACACGATCCTCCCCGACCCGTGAATGCCACATGATCCGCCCTATCCCACCATGTTTATAAATTAGAAATTTTAGGAACCGACTTGTTTAGAAAATTTACGGTTTTGGTCGGATCAGAACCGCGGGTCCTTGACCCGTATGTCCAGTCTTAACTGTACATTTATCTTTCCTAGACATATACTCAATGAACCTATCACATTCTTCTACTTGATTTTAGTCCATATATGGTTCATTTGCAAATCCTTCAGGGATAGTAGGATAATTTTTAAATCCTTCAAGGATATATATATATATATATATATATATATATATATATATATGAAATTTTAAATCCTTCGGGGATTTTATGTATATGTAGGTTATCATGATCAGAGAATATCTATTCATATTCTATTCATGATTATTTCGAGAATCCTTGAGCTAACATTGCTTAATACATTTGGATCTCTCTTTTTCATTTAAACATGTCGATTTTATTTCTTTTAGGTTTGTACTCAAAGACTAAACACTCCACGTTGTGCGAAAGATATCGCATCTTTCCATTATCCTTTTCTACATTCAAGGATTATTCGTGGTTTAGTGTTATCCTTTATTTTATCACCATTTTATTTTTATTTGATAATGTCATATATGACAAACTTTTTTTTAATTCCAATTTCTTTTGACTATGCACAAAACATAGATTTTTGGGTACCGGTACCTCTTTCTCAGGGTCTTCTGGAATCTGAGGTATATCCTCGACCAGAGCGATATGCTTTGAGAAATTGGATCTTTGGTTCATGACATCTTCCAGATCGTCATGAACTTTCTCTTCAGGAGATGTTTCTGCAGGAGCTGCTTCTTCAAGAGCATTTATGGTGTGTTGTATTCTCAGTCTTTTCTTCTGGAGAGTTGAATTTTTAGAACCTTTAGGTCTTACACGTTCTTAATGTAGGACTTATTCATTTACTGTATTTATTTCATTCTTTTGGTACCTACTTCTATTAGAAGATTGATTCATAGTTGGTATAATATTTATACATCATAATCGAGGAAGCATCTAATGGAAATAATTTCTCCTAGTTTACATGAGATTAGATAAATGGGAAGTATGCCATTATTTGTTCTTCTGGAACGATACTTTTATGGCATTTTTCTAGAATGATGATGAAGTTCTTTTAGAACGATAATTCACGATGTTCTTCTGGAATAAGGAACTCCCCCTACGGCAAGAATTCTGTCTTATTAACGTGACAGATCACAAAAAAAAATCTCATGTCTAAAAGATCTAAGGCGATAACATAGAAATTTTCAACATTATAATTCACAAAGCATAGATACCAATATTATAATTTCAAATAATACCAACATAAGCCATCTAATGCAATTTGAGTCGAAGATATGGTACTAGTTATTCAAATACTAATTATCACACGATTTTTTTTTATAATTCTCATTATCATTATTTTGGGTGTCTTGTCGATCAAGTCACAATTTAAAAGTTGTAGGATCATTCAGCTTCTGGCTCATAATAGACCCTTAGGGTTGAGCTTCTGGCTCAACATAGTATGTGACTTAACATCTCCAATGTGAGTGACGTATATCCCTAGTGAATAGCTAGAGAACATATTTAGACAAACTTCTGGTTTGCTTAGACGAACTTCTGGTTCTCTAGAAGAGTGGTTATACAAAAATATTCCTTATTTCACTTGCTCATAGTTTTAATATGATACCCTTTTGTCATTTTACTCTCAAAAAGATTCTTCTGGAAGTACGATAGTATAAGACAATTTGTATAAGTAGGCGAATTTTATTTGGGTAAAACTAAGTGTGCTCTACCGAAGCCTCAAATAATATGAGCTTAATCATCAATCATGGATAACTTTCACACTAGTATTTAGACTGGCGAAAAAGATCATATATATTCATAAGGATGATGTTGGTAGTAGCTAGCACTCAGTCATGCATAAGATATATTTATCTAGTTTTTTCTTGGTTTCCAGTTTCTAGATATAACAATATCTTATCAATAGTTGCAAATAAAAATATTATTAATCAATAAAAATAATTCTAAACATAGAACTCTGGGTTAGTTGGTAGGACAATGCATCTGTAGTATCCCTACGGATAGAACAAGCTTAGTGCACTTGAAACTTTATAGTTTAGAATATATATACAACAATATTGTTGAAATGCCAACATTCAGATTGGTATTTTCACTTTTAGCCTTTCGGGGGCCAACGACTCTCTACGACCTACAAAAATTTATTTTGTGGGAGACTGGTTTCCCACGGACATGCAGCGTAACACATTGTCATGCATGCATCACAAATGCATGCCCCATTTGGGGTGGTAAAAGCTTAAGAAAACAATTATAGACAAAATTATTGATGCAGTCGGCCAGCTATCAATCTGTCGCCAGTTATTGCCATTAGATCAGTAAAATATAATAACAACACCCACATAGCATACTCTTGCCCATGAAAATCATGGTGTGTTATATCTTCAAATCATGGAGAGGAAACGTCCTAGGTTTCTAGACTGCATGGAAAAGTTGCATAGACACCGAGACGAACTCGGATACAAACACAATTCAAATTAGCACAGGAAAAAAAAATTCCACATAACAGAAAAATATTTTTCCACATGTAGACGGGTTTTTTATAGCAGAGGAAAATTTTGCAACGAAAAAAATGGCAACCAAATAATATTTTCCTACGAAGGCTTTCATTGATCCTCATAATTTTTCAAAAATAACACATATTCCATGGGTTTATGAAGAAATTCCATAGTAAAAAAATTTGATAGTCAAAACCTTGTATCAATTTGACATAAATATACTTTCAAATCCATATTTCTTACTTGAAAAATTGACTTCTCAATTTTATTAAAAAATTGTTTATCAAAACAGATTTATGCTTGTGTTCATCCATTCTCAATTTTACAGAAAAATTATTTTAATTACAAAATAATAATAATAAATTATCGAATTTCTTCTTCATAAATTTATTTCAACAGAACTTTCAAAATTTGACAACAAATATGATAGCCCAAACCCCCGGGCTTAATTGTTTTAAGATTACTCAAAAAAAAATCAGAATGAAAGTTATTAGTAGGCCAAAATGGAACAGCCAAAACCTACATGTTTCGGTGCATAAAATGGATCGATCAAAACCGAATTGGATAAACAAAATCATTTTTAAAAACCATACAATTTGTCTTCATTCCTTATCAGGACAGCTTAAAAACTAACAAATGATGTTCCCAATATTAATTTATTATATTATTGCATGAAGGATTAAGTCATTGCACCCTCCAAGAAGGATATAAAACTAGCACAAGTCAAAAGTATATAGTGTTGGAATTATTCAATAATAGGGGCCACATATGTAAAATTAATTGTGTTGGACTATCTAAATAATTAATCTAAATTAAAATGGTCTATTTGGAAAATTGGCTTAAGGGTATAATTGTCATAGAATTAATGTGTAGATACCGGAGATAAATCTAATTTGATGAGGGGCCAAATTAGAAATATCAAAACATATATATATCAAAACATATATCAAAACACATATATATATATATATATATATATATATATATATATATATATATATATATATATATATATTCTATATTTTATATATATATATATATATATATATATATATATATATATATATATATATATATATATATATATATATGTATTCATTAGGGTTATGGTCTCCAACTTATACGGCCACCAAAAGAGAGGTTTTCTCTTTTTCTCTTCTACATCCCCATCAACAGAAAGAGAGGGATAAAGAATTTGGATTCATCTTTATCATTAAGGATCGTAGCAAGTCGGAAGATGGAACCCCCATAAAAGGACGACCGCTTCAAGATCCATCAAACCTAACAATGGGTTCAGGTACGCTTTCGCAATTTATTTTTGATCTGCATCTCATGAATCAACAGGCATTAATTTCTAACATATATATCATCTAATGATACACACTTACGTATAATAATTCGGTATCAACAAATGGGTATTTCAAAAAATACAATCATGTCATAGAAGTTTTATTTAATCAATGATAATATGCCAATAACAGAATCACAAGCACCTAGCAGTGGCTTCCATGAACACAAATTAATATATGCTGTGTTTTTCTTTTTCTTTTTAACTATAATATAATTCGGGTGGCCAGGAAAACTTACAAGATGAGATATAGGTGTGTATTGTTCGTGGCTGAGGTGTGTCAGGCGCGATAACTAATAGGTTCACCATGGTGAAGCAGCGACCGAAAAAAAGGAGACGTGATGGTCTCTCGAGTAATGGTACTTTCTTCAAGAGCCTCCCCGAGCGATGGCAACTAGTGACCCATACATTTTTTTCTTGTGGAACTCCTTAAGCAATTGTCGGAGCTCCTCGAGCAATGATGCTGATAACGTGTTGTAAAAATAAAAAAATAAAAAAATTGATAGCCGAATCTAAGTAATAGGAAAACATAAATAGCCCAGCATTAATTATGGACATCTAAATCTAACTAAATCAAATATTTGATTCAGATTTGGGACCTACAAATATGTTGTTACCAAATCTAAACTGCACTCAATATACTCCCCTCTAGTCTGACGAGACTTGTTGACTCAATAGCTCCTCAACTGGACTCCATGCATGTCACCCTACGACAGAGTTCATGTCTCCCTTATCATTGATCTCTGATCCCTAAAGCTGTTTTGCATCTTCCTTCGCCTCCAGCTCCTTGACCACCACGTCGACACTAGTTGTTATGCATAGCATCTCCTGAATAATTGAGATCCTTTCAATATCAATAACACGGTCAAGACCAAAGTCCTTGACGATCAGCCTCAAAGTCTTAGTTGTCCGTCCCCGATTTTTGTCTTATACAGGAACGTGCTATCATTCAGACAAGCATTTTCACCCTTGGCTGGCCCAACCAAGCAGACGATGCGGTTCTTCCAAGATACAAGCTCCTGAACCTGCCCACCTTCGTGTCCAATGCTGAAGCTCCCCGGTGCACATGCATCCTTGAGCAGAATATCATACACTGTGCACGTCGTCGATTGTAATGCCCTGTTCTGCACGGTACATTACGCTGAGGTATTGACGCAAAGAGTCGTATTGACCGAATGAAATGTATCGATGCGAATCGATACGAGAGTTACGTTGTCCCGAGCAACGCATCGAACTAAGTCGATACGAAGAGTTGCATTGTCCCAAAGATTTTATCGAGTTGAATCGATACGAAGCGCCGAATTGCCCCGAAGGATAAGTGCATTGAGTTGGCTTGAAGATTCTAAGAAATCAAATTGACTAAGGCGCAAGTCCGAATCGATGCAAGTATTGATTTTAGTTGGTTTCATGTGCAGGCTATACGTTTATGCTGAAATATTAGAGGTCGATATTTTACCTTTTTCAGAAAGGGGTCCGTGAAACCAAAGTCGCCTTGCGACGGACTGAGGCGTTGGCATGGTAAGCCAAGTCGGACGTATATTCAATGAAGCACGAAGTGCTCGAATGGCTAAGTCAGGAGAGTTGGCCATGCAACGAAGTTATAAAATTGAGCCGCATCGGCTCGGTGAAACGACAAGGCATATCGACTCAAGGTGGGAGGATTGACTCTTCTTTTTACTCCTTCATGCCTAAGTCAGAATATATCATTGCATGCTAAGTCAACCTATCGACGCCACGGGCGTGGTCCGATCGAAAGATAAATCGTAGTGTATTTCAAACACTTGTTAGAACAATTGAAATGAAACGTGCATCCAATGCACGAGTCGCTATGGAACATTGGATGCAAAGGCGAGCGCCTCGGTGCGCAAGCTGCAAGAACATGGGATAACTGTACTCGGCGAGTGCCTTAGTGCACGAGCCATTCCGTGCCTTCGCGCACGAGTTAGAAGGCTAGCACATTGAAAGACAATAGGCGAGCGCCCTAGCGTGCAAGCCACGAACATTGAATACTAAGGCTTAGAACATGGAAATACGGCTTCGATGCGTGCACCAAGTGTACGACACGAGGGAAAATATGATAAATGTGTCAAAACGTGCCTACGTGCACAAGATCATAAAAGATGGCTTCGTTGCGAAAGAATACAGTTGTGGCATGAATGTGGCAGAACTGTCGGATATGACATGATGCCTCAAAAGGTGTTCGGGACCTTCGGGTCGTTCGGTTGACGAACATTGAGTTGAGGCATGATGCCATTGAACATTAAAACGAAGTATAAAATGTAAGAACATAGAAAGTTTGTGGAAGAAATACGAGATGATAAAGTCTGAGTCTCGGACTCAAGACTATGTTTGGTTGTTTGAATAATCGTGCTTGGTAGTTTGAATAATAGGACATTGCATGGTCGAATGGACTTGAGAAAATTGTGAAAATCTTTCGTGTACGGAATGTTCCCTCCGAACGGGTGCACCGGGACCGTTCGACCTAGAAGGGATATAATCTTTAATGGGCGTACATCTGTAAAGTCTGATTAGCACCCGGTTATATATGTGAAAAGCCGCAAATGATGGTAGGCATGCGGTATGTTTCGATTGTTGGGGTAGCAACCCAACCCGTAAAACGCCGGGCTACCCAAATTCGAGAAAGAAAAGAAAGAAAGAAAAGAAAGAAAGAAAGAAAAGAAAAGAAAGAGAGAAAAGAAAGAAAGAAAAGAAACATCTTTAGTCCATTTTGGCGCCATCATATAGTTAAGGAACGATGGGTTGAAAGTGCAGGCACGTATGTGTCCCGTACACATAGATCTTGCATAGAGAGCACTTATAACATGACAGGGAAGGAATGGGGCGTATTCACCTTGTATCAGTGCAAGGGCGAGTACGTCGACTTGGTAAGAAGTCGTGCCACGAAACAAACATGAGATTGCTTGCCTGCTTGCCTATTCAATTCGATTAACATGCTTGCTATGATAACATGCTTTATGCTTTCGAATATGCCATAAAATCGACCCTAAGGAGAATATAGCAAGATCATAAGCTAAGTTGCATGATTGAACATAAATACTAAAATATCGGTTTAGAAGGAAGGTCTTTTCGTCAGTACATGCGAGGACAAACGTACTGATCCCCCACCAGCTTTCATGCAAGGTGCAGGGAATGGATTGCTCGCGGCGGAGCTTCGCTTGAACGCGTTGAGGCTTGGAATACCGAAGCGTATTGAGGCATGCGACCGTATTGACGCTCGGACTTGTAACAAGATTGATGCGGCCGAGATATAGAAGGCATGATGTATGAAATGGTGAAATCCTTTGTGGGCAAGAGAGAACCTGAGTGTTGTAGCCAATCTGGCATATATTGTTGGGCTATCGAAAGCCTTTGTAATCTCAGTTCGAATATCAATAAAGAGAATTGTTTCATATACTCTGTTTTCCTTTCGTTGTTAATATCAACTCAAAGATAACTATTTGCGAACTTGTCATCTTGCCTTACACGAGCGCAACTCCAGCCTCGTGCGGCATCATGCCCCCTGCGAGGACGATGATTCGGGTGATTCCAGGTCGGGGCGTGACAAATTGGTATCAAAGCTCTAGGCTCAATTTCCTCAGGACGTTTGCTTTGTTTCGTTTCCAAAGAGTTGTCCACCACCAATCGAAATCACTCTTGACTCCACTCGATGCCGCACTGGATGTTCCATACAATAAGTCTAATAAAAAGTCGGATAACGTTACAGCAAGTACTTTGAATTTACTTGATGTTGCAGAGAAAGCCGTAAAATGTTTCGTTGCATTGAATGCACGAGCCACGAAATATTAGTTGCTGCAAGTACAACAAATTGTGAAATACAATTTGAGATGTTTTTACAATGTAACATGTTGAATGAGAAATAAAACGATGCACGAGGTACAACGGATTATGAATATTGGTTTCACCAATACAGAAACTTAAATAATGCGTTACAATGAAAGCGATAAGTCAATATCGAATGTGTTGAACGGATTTGAGCATTGACTTTGAATGTCGGAAATAAACTGTTGTACAAAGTGCAACAGATTTCGAAAATAAATCGATGCACGAGATGCAATGAATGTCAAAAAATAAGTCGTTGTAAGGTGTACAATGCGTGTTGGAAGTAAATTGTTGCACGTGTTGCAACACATGTCAAAGTAATCGCTGCACGGAGTGCGATGGATATTTGAAATAAATTGTTGTACGAGATGCAATGGAAGGAACTGAAATCATAAATCGATAGAACAAATAGTTCGGTTGCACACCGAATTTGTGTTGGCAAATGAATACATTGGCCGAGTTGTGTCGGATTTGATTTAATCAAAGTTACAGTTGTGATCAAGCACGATCACTGCAAAAATCATGAGTCGTAAGAGATTGTTGGTTCATAGTGAGTATAATGCGAAGGAAATGACTTGATTTCCGAGTGGTATATGCCATACCACGTATGCGATGAATGACTCGATTCCATGCGGTATATGGTATACCACTTGTGCGATGAATTGTATCGACACGTTGTGAGAATTACGGAAGGTTTGTCCACAACGGATGGGAGAGTACCGAGACTCGATTGGAAATATGTATGACGGTATGTTGATGCAAGTATTCTTCGAAAAATCAGTTGGGACGATATGGCGAAACTTGTATCAATGAATGATACGTCGGACGAAAATTATAAGTCGGTCGGACGATCGAGACTAGCGGAACGATTATGCCTTAAAGCAATAATCGAATCGACGGGAAAGAAAAACTCGAACTTACAAATGAGTCGCACGACTTGCGATCTCGATAGAAATGTTGGGGCGAGACGAATCGAATCGCACGATTTGCGATCTTGATAGAAATGTTGGGGCGAGGCGAATCGAATCGCACGACTTGCGATCTCGATAGAAATGTTGGGCGAGGCGAATCGAAATCGGATCGCACGATGTGCGACTTCGGTGAAGAGTTGGTTGATGCGGATAAGTAGTGCCTAAGAGATAGTTGGTTACATTACGGCGAAAACTCATTTGAGTACGACTAAAACACGCAAAACTTAGAGGGCGAGATCGTATGACTTGAGGGTTCGATGTTGGATAATCGGTAACTCAGTTACGCGATCAAAGTATAGCGGGATGCGGCGAATCGAAAAACGAGTTGATACGTATGGAAAAGTTTTTTGCGAACTTGGATATATGCGATGCGAGTTAAGTTGACGTTGAAACGAATTCGAAGTCGACCCTCTTGTTATCGAAATTGATATAAACTATCAAAATCGATACGCCAAGAAATGTTAGTACGATATGAGAACAGACAATGGGGTAGGCCTACGATATCGAGATTTTTGGAAACAACAATACGAAGGTGTCAACTTGATTGGTCATGAACCTTGTGATTGATCAAGACGAGACTATAAGTCATCAACGATTGTTCGATGCGTATAGCATCTCGTATGTCGATCGCAAATAAGATAGACTCGAACTCGATACGAGTAGATATTTCATAAATTACGAAATCATCGACGGTAGTACATGACTTTACTCGGAGGATAGATGTGCCGATAGAAATGGTTTTGTCAAAAATTGGATAGTCGCATAGAAATCGTCGGAACATGATTTGGCTCTGAAATAAGATATAGCATGGTTCATAGTAAACTGTCCTTCGGTGATAATCAATAATTATCGAGCGTAGCTTTAGGGCAGCTGACCCTAGAAGACTTGACCGCCAAATCAAATTAAATATTACAGACCGTAAGATGACCCAAGCGATATCGCATATGAGATTGCATCAATAACAAATATAACATGGTGCATGTTGACGATAAGTCTAGGCGATCGAGAATTGTTGGAACAACTTTCGATTGAAAATGATGTGGCTAGATTTTGAGTATTCGTCAGATGAATGCTTGAATGGTTATGTTGGTCGACGATTGAACTAGAAATTCACCAACGAACTTGGTGATTCGGATAGGCCATTGCAAGAATCGTGCTATACACGAGAGAGAACGATAAGAGAATGACTTACGAGTTATGTTGTTAGATTCGGATTCACCTTGCAATTGAGCTTGCGTGAATCGAACTTATATTCGATGTTGTGAGACGAATAAGTTAGGAATTTGGCTAGTGAATTCCTACTCGTTAGGAATCGAATGTAAGACGCATCATAAAGACCTTCGTGTTAAGGCGAATCGTTGCCTTAAGCACCGTCGCCTCGATAAAAACTGTTGTGTCGGATAGATTGTGGCCTTTGAGCAATGTCAATTTAAAGTTGCGTCGGGAGAATTTAAGTACGATGTCTAGATAAGTAACCTAGCGGGCGTAGTCCCGAATGTTGATAAGGAAATCGTATCAAGATAAGTTGCATAGCTAGACTTCGAAAATAGTTGGGTGGCGACTTCGAACGCAAGGCGTTGCAAAGGATCATTGCAATCGGATGCGTGACGGCTCGACGCAACGTATAGGATTGATAGTCTATACGAAAAATACGAAACGAGAAATATGATTTTTGAATCGCGTCGCGTGAAGTGACCTTATTGAATGAATCACGTATGTATCGAATATATGTATGCGATAAAATTTTGAGAACAGTTGCTAAAGATAAGTCTGATAGGGAGTACGAGATGGCAAGCATAGGATTAAAATTTACCTGTCAGCTTTGTTCCAATTTTCTACCACTGGACTTGATCGAAATACATATATCTTTGGGACGCCTTGAATATAGGTCCAAATCCAAATCGAGTTGTATACAAAATTCAAATCGAGCTGCAGAAAAGACTTGAAATATTAATGAAAAGCTTGCAAGATAGTGTAAAACTGAACAACATTGGCGGAACGAGATCGTAAAACGATCTATAAAATACTTAATTGGAGTGTTGGTTTTGGTTCAAGGACGAACCTTGTTTTTAGTGGTATATTCTATAATGCCCCGTTCCGTACGGTGCATTACGCTGAGGCGTTGACTCAAAGAGTCGCGTTGACCGAATGAAATATATTAATGCGAATCGATACGAAAGATACGTTGTCCCGAGCAACGTATCAAACTAAGTCGATACAAAGAGTTGTATTGGCCCAAAGACTTCATCGAGTTGAATCGATGCGAAGCGCCGCATTGCCCCGAAGGATAAATGCATTGAGTTGGCTCGAAGATTCTAAGAAATCCATTCGACCAAGGTGCAAGTCTGAATCGATGCAACTATAGATTTTAGTTGGTTTCATATGCAGGCTATACGTTTACGCAGAAATATTAGAGGTCGACATTTTGTCTTATTTAGAAAGGGGTCCGTAAAACCAAATCGTCGCCTTGCGACGGACTGAGGCGTTGGCACGGTAAGCCAAATCGGACGTATAATTCAATGAAGCACGAAGTGCTCGAATAGCTAAGTCAGAAGAGTTGGTCATGCAACAAAGTTATGAAATCAAGCCACATCGGCTCGGCGAAACGACAAGGCGTATCGACTCAAGGTGGGAGGATTGACTCTTCTTTTTACTCCTTCATGCCTAAGTCAGAATATATCATTGTATTCTAAGTTAACCTATCGACGCCACGGACGTGGTCCGATCAGAAGATAAACCGTAGTGTGTATCGAACACTAGTTAGAACAATTGAAATAAAACGTGCATCCAATGCACGAGTCGCTATGGAACATTGAATATCGCAAAGGCGAGCGCCTCGATGCGCAAGCCGCAAGAACATGCAATAATTATACTCTTCGAGTGCCTTAGTGCACGAGCCATTCCGTGCCTTCACGCACGAGTTAGAAGGCTAGCACATTGAAAGACAATAGGCGAGCGTCCTAGCGTGCAAGCCACGAACATTGAACACTAAGAGTTAGAACATAGAAATACGGCTTCGATGTGTGCACCAAGTGTACAACACGAGGGAAAATATGATAAATATGTCGAAACGTACCTACGTGCACAAGATTATAAAAGATGGCTGTCATGCCCCGCTTCCGTAGGAGCGATCGTCCTCGCTAAGGCGTGATGTCGCACGAGCCTAGATTGCGCTCGTGCAAGGCGGGTTTCATAACGGCCGATTTCAGCGGCTGCGACGGGATTGTTGTACAGAAGTCCCATGCAGAGACATTGAACAATAGCAGCAGAATTTTAAAGCAAAACACAAGTACTCAAGAAGCTCTTTTATTGATATTGAAACAAAGGTTACAATGGGGCACAAGGCCAGGATTACAATCACTCAAATCCACTTATCTCATATTATAATCACTCAGCTCTCTCTCATCTCTCAAAGTACATTTGCTTGAGCCAGCGAAAGCTTCGGAAGGCGACGTCTATACATTATGTCCCGTATAAGTCTTGACTCCATGTGGTCGTACGCTTCGAATCGCCAAGGAACACCTTGCCTCGACGCATCCAAGCGAGCTTCGCGCCACGAGCTTCTACCTGTACCTGTACATGTAAACTATGTGGGTGTCAGTACTCAACTGTACTGGTGGAATGAGCTCCTCGTCCACCTATACAAAACCAATACGTTTGATTTACTTTGTGCAACATAGTCCCTTCTTATCAATTGTCTTTCTAGTCTTATCTTAGGATCAGTTTTATGACGGACGCCTTGGCATACTTGTGTCTGAGGACCATCCCGTGCTTGCACAATGACGTTAACTCATACTTTGCCTTAGACCCTTTTTGTGCCAATAACGTTAACATATCAAGTCGTGTTTGCCTTACGGCCATAATCAGAGACGCAACTACTCGGTGAGACTCCATTTCCTTGCCTCTAGACCTTTTTCGTTCTTGCATTATCAACATACTGACTCATACTTGTCTTTCGTGCCATACTCTGTGACGTAACGACTCGGTCGTGCCATGAACTCGATTCGTGCTTCAATATATCTGAGGCAGTGCCTCCTCGCTTAGTCTTGCCTATACTTGTGTTGTGACAACGTGGCCGTGCCTCACATTTCGAGGTCGTGCCCAGCAACTCAACGAAACTTCACCCAACTTGCCCTACGGCCCTTCTCGACTTAACTCGTATCAGCTCAAGCCTAACTCATGCAACTCTATGCCAACGACTTAACACTCGATGCCATACTTCGTGCCGAAGAACACCGCCTTCGTTGTAGCCAAATCTTAGGCCCAGACATTGTGTCTTCTTACTACATACACATTCAACTCAACTCAGTCCAAAGACACACACGCGGGTTTTCGCCCGTGCCAACACATCTATATGAATGGTCACTGGTATTAACTAGCCATCGTGGACATAGCCTGGCATTCGGGACCCTTGTACCGTAGGTGGCGATCCCCGATGCAAGTCTCCGATCCACCGATTATCTATTATCCAGCTCGGCTATACCCTGTTTCCTCCTAGGCCGAGTCGGTCCCTTGGCCCTGGGTTGTCGCTCGAAGAAACATCGTCCTTGTTGACAAGTTGTCCATGAACACGCGCCTACGCTAACTTCTAGACTTAACGTAATTGCATGGTCTCATCATCATCACTTAGTTTCTTTGCTTTGTTTCTTCCACTTTTCACACTTCTTCGTAGAGCCCAAACCAGGGTTGCCTCGACGACTGAGCTACAGTCCCGATATATTTTCTCTCGGCGACTAACCATCAGTTAGACTTAACATTATTTGAACTCAGGGAACGGCTATTGCATAGCCTTCTAACTTAACTTGAACATAACGTGTTTCCTTAAGTATTGACAGACCGTGGCTAACTTTCCACTGAACCAACCGTGGCTCGTGACTTAAACCGACTCGTGTTCTATGCAACGCTATCGCCCAAGTCATACCGAAATATGACGGGCCTTGGGATCGTGGGACTATTTAACTTGACAAACGCAGAATGAGCGGGACAGCACTTGGAATGGCTTAGGTCGACCGGCATAACTTAGTCTAACTTACTCAAGCCTACAACTTAATCCGAGGGACGAGCAAAGGCTATGCCAAGACTTGCGAAGTGGAACCGTGCACGATTTATTAAGCGTTTATGCGGACGACGCCTATGACTTAGGCAAGTTCGTAGTTTTGTGTTGAAGACCAACTTTCCTCCTCCCAAGCCACGGGACGAAGGACCGAGTGTCATTTTTAAAGCACGCCATGCACCAACTCTAAGCCGACCGTTAGACCTTTCCATATTATATCTCAATCCGACCCGTCGGGATTACTCCATTTAGCTATGTGGATTCATCTCTTTTATTATTAAGCCTACTTGTGCAAGTTGAAAACACGCGATTTATTATGTGAAGGCAAAGATGAGGCAAGTTCACCGAAACTAACCTACCTGAGCGAGCGGTCGCCTTGACCGAGTGAGCCTTCGAGCAGCCGTTGCAAGGCTAAGGCCGAACACTGTCGGCATTTCGATTCCTCCGATTGACTGAGCGGGACGGGGAACTACATCATACACCACTCAGAAAAAGTTTCGTCTTCGAAACTTACTGAGTACACTTATCGACTTATAACTTTGTTCTACATTTAAGTACTCTCGTACATACTATACCTAGGCGTTCCCTCAATCCGAGCCACGTTCGTGCTTATCGCTAACTTAATCGTAAGGCACACCAACCGATCAACCAATATTCTAACTCGTCTCAATTCAATGATCGCATTACCATCAACATTCTTTCGAAACTCACGATCTCAAAATCCTCGACACTTTCCCATTCCTCAAGTCTCACTTGATTCAACGTACCACTTAGTTGGATCGTGCACATATTCCAGGCGTCCCCAAAATATATGTATTTCAGCCAAGCCTCTTGATAGAGAATCCGCCATCACCACTCGAGTCAGATCGTGCATATATTCAAGCGTCCTTGATATACATGCATGTCAAACGAGCCTCGTGAGTGGTGCCTCCACAATTTCCTATCGCTTCGCACTCGGATGTCTGCCTAACCGCTAGGCTAGGTCTTTCCGTTAGTAATGGAATCAGAGTTTCCAAACAACGATATCAACACTGACCCCATCCTAAGGTCAAACCAAATCGATGGTACGGGGTTTTCTACCCAATCTCGCATCACTCTGATTTCTAAACTTCGAGCATAGATTTCCTACGCATATCCTAATATTCGTCGTACGGGGTCCGAGTCGTTCAGCAAAGCCATCCTACGACAACTCACGTCCAACCAATTCCTTGACGTATCGATATCACTCGTTCATCAAGCCATTTTGCATAGTCTATCTCTTCGAACATGTTCGACATAATCTGCCTATCAATCCTTTCAAATCAAATATGCTACGACATAATTTATCGCTAAGCCATAATTCACATTCTACACTCCCTAAGTCATTATCCCAATTCACGTAATCGATCACAAGGTCATCTGACTTAACAATACGTTGTGCTCCGATCTCACGCGAGTCAGATTTTCTACGGTGGGCATGAATCACCATGCACGCTCCCGTGGGATAATCATCCTCTTCGGGACGTAACTCTTGTTCGAGTCTAGATTAATTCATTCTCGATACGCAGATTGGACCTACTCAATCCTCAAGTTTATTTCATTCATCATTCGCAAGTCCTAACATCCTCAAAATTTTCCTTCGCATCAAACCGACAAGTCGAGACAATCAAAGTTGCCGCATTCTGATTTTCTGAGTTCGATCATTCCCGCGACATGAATCACCATGTCAGCGCTCACGCGGAACAATTACCCCAAATCCGATGCAATGCATGTGCGAGGCTAGAGTCGCGCTCGCGCAAGACAAGATCGTCGTCGCTGTGGTTATCCGCGTAACCATCAAGACACGATCATTTTCATCCAACATTTGTCTCAACCAAAATCTTAAGTATAGTATCCAATCGAACAATAACACTTGCACGATCGTCATTCGCCGAGTCAGAGTATCCCCGAGTTATCGCATATCATCTTTGATATGCCTCAATACCATCGATGATATACGTAACCTGATGATCTTCGTTTGTAACAAATTCTGAGTCGTGCGAATGATGCTATCGTCCGACTGGATAATCTCCTCGACATTCAACATCAAGTTCGGTCATTATCCTCTGAATCCTATCGCAATATCAAATTCCTCAAACCCAATTTCGTGTATTGTTCATCCGTTTATCTCAAGTCAACGACCAACGTGTTTCCTCAATTCGTATTATTCCTCGTTAACTCAAATCATCGAGCAACATTCAATCAAATCCTTAGAGTCATTGCGTAACTTCAAAATTCAAACCTTTCATGCACGCTATCTACCTGTCGTGCTAACTTTTCGTATATGATCCGTATCAATTTTCTCGATCAAGTCGTCCATTCTCTATACCTTAACTTTCCCTCAATTTGATTTCATCTACTTAATCATTCTCGCGTTTCATACTTCGCACGATTCTCAATCCCGTGCACGTTCCGTGCACATAAATTCTAGGTTGTTCGAATCAATTCGTCAAATCTTCAAGACTACAACTTGTTCAACGACACTCAATCTAAGGCTTTGCATATGCACGACGTTTGCTGATAGACTCATCTACACCCCGAATCCTCAATCGATCGATCGACATCCCTGAGGCTATCGCATACACCACTCAGGGATGAAGTCATTCAACAAATCCTCAAAACTATCATTCCATTCACAATCTACTTCCTCGAATTTCCGTCCGAACGATTCCTTAAATTTCAAGCACGCTCACCTTATATCGTACCGACGATAACATCGTCGTTCGATAGCACCCTTATCGATAGTCATCTCAATTTACTCAATCGAGTTCAAGTCATTCTTATTCGGCACTATTCAATTACTGTACTCGACTTTTCTAAGGTCGACACAACTTTGGTGTATATGCCCAGCCCGACTTAGCCAACCGTGCTTATATAAACCATCTTTTTCTTTCTTGTCAAAAACTGTTCTCTTATGTTCTATAAATTATTTAGACTTATTGTATGGACATCCCGTGGGATATTTGAGAGAGAGCACCAACGATATCAACTGGCGAAAGCACAATTCAGAGTTTGCAAAAATAACAGAGTTAAAGAATTCAATCGACAGTCCAAGGACGTAAAGCCGTGCTCTGATACCATTATGTCACGCCCCACTCCCGTAGGAGCGTTCGTCCTCGCTAAGGCGTGATACCGTACGAGCCTAGAATGCACTCGTGCAAGACGGGTTCCATAACGGCCAATTTCAGCGGCTGCGACGGGATTGTTTCACAGAAGTCCCATGCAAAGACATTGAACAATAGCAGCGAAATTTTAAAGCAAAACACAAGTACTCAAGAAGCTCTTTTATTGATATTGAAATAAAGGTTACAATGGGGCGCAAGGCCAGGATTACAATCACTCAAATCCACTTATCTCACATTACAATTACTCAGCTCTCTCTCATCTCTCAAAGTACATTTGCTTGAGCCAGCGGAAGCTTCGGAAGGCGACGTCCATACATTATGTCCCGTATAAGTCTTGACTTCATGCGGCCGCACACTTCGAATCGCCAAGGAACTCCGTGCCTCGACGCATCCAAGTGAGCTCCGCGACACGAGCTTCTACCTGTGCCTGTACATGTAAACTATATGGGTGTCAGTACTCAACTGTACTGGTGGAATGAGCTCCTCGTCCATCCATACAAAACCAACACGTTTGATTTATTTTGTGCAACATAGTCCCTTCTTATCAATTGTCTTTCTAGTCTTGTCTTAGGATCAGTTTTATGACGGACGCCTTGGCATACTTGTGTCTGAGGAGCAACCCGTGCTTGCACAACGACGTTAACTCATACTTTGACTTAGACCCTTTTTGTGCCAATAACGTTAACCTATCAAGTCGTGTTTGCCTTACGGCCATAATCAGAGACGCAACTACTCGGTGAGACTCTATTTCCTTGCCTCTAGACCTTTCTCGTTCTTGTATTGTCAACGCACCGACTCATACTTGTCTTTTGTGCCATACTCTGTGATGTAACGACTCGGTTGTACCATGAACTCGATTCGTGCTTCAATATCTCTGAGGCAGTACCTCATCGCTTAGTCTTGCCTATACTTGTGTTGTGACAACGCGGCCGTGCCTCACATTTCGAGGTCGTGCCCAGCAACTCAACGTAACTTCACCCAACTTGCCCTACGGCCCTTCTCGACTTAACTCGCATCAGCTCAAGCCTAACTCATGCAACTCTATGCCAACGACTTAACACTCGACGCCATACTTCATGCCGAAGCACACCGCCTTCGTTGTAGCCACATCTTAGGCCCAAACATTGTGTCTTCTTACTGCATACACATTCAACTCAACTCAGTCCAAAGGCACACACGCGTATTTCCGTCCGTGCCGACACATCTATATGAATTGTCCCTGGCATTAACTAGCCAGTGTGGACATAGCCTGGCATTCGGGACCCTTGTACCGCAGGTGGCGATCCCCGATGCAAGTTCCCGACCTACCGATTGCCTATTACCCAGCTCGGCTATACCTTATTTCCTCCTAGGCCGAGTCGGTCCCTTGGCCCTGGGTTGCCGCTCGAAGAAACATCGCCCTTGTCGACAAGTTGTCCATGACCACGCGCCTACGCTAACTTCTAGACTTAACGTAATTGCATGGTCTCATCATCATCACTTAGTTCCTTTGCTTTGCTTCTTCCACTTTTCACACTTCTTCGCAGAGCCCAAACCAGGGTTGCCTTGGCGACTGAGCTACAGTCCCGACATATTTCCTCTCGGCGACTAACCATCGCTTAGACTTAACATTCTTTGAACTCAAGGAACGGCTACTGCATAGCCTTCCAACTTAACTTGAACATAACATGTTTTCTTAAGTATCGACAGACCGTGGCTAATTTTCCACTGAACCAACCATGGCTCGTGCCTTAAACCGACTCGTGTTCTTTGCAACGCTATCTCCCAAGTCATACCGAAATATGACGGGCCATGGGATCGTGGGACTATTTAACTTGACAACCGCAGAATGAGCGGAACAGCACTTAGAATGGCTTAGGTCGATCGGCATAACTTTGCCTAACTTACTCAAGCCTACAACTTAACCCGAGGGACGAGCAAAGGCTATGCCAAGCCTTGTGCAGTGGAACCGTGCACGCTTTATCAAGCGTTTATATGGGCGACGCCTATGACTTAGGCAAGTTCGTAGTTTTGTGTTGAATACCAACTTTCCTTCTCCCAAGCCACGGGACGAAGGACCGAGTATCATTTTCAAAGCACGCCGTGCACCAACTCTAAGCCGACCGTTGGACCTTTCCATATTCTATCTCAATCCGACCCGTCGGGATTACTCCCTTTAGCTATGTGGATTCATCTCTTTTATTATAAAGCCTACTTGTGCAAGTTGAAAACACACGATTTATTATGTGAATGCAAAGATGAGACAAGTTCACCGAAACTACCCCACCTGAGCGAGTGGTCGCCTTGACCGAGCGAGCCTTCGAGCAGCCGTTGCAAGGCTAAGGCCGAACACCGTCGGCGTTTCGATTCCTCCGATTGACTGAGCGGGACGGGGCACTACAATGGCTTCGTTGCGAAAGAATACAGTTGTGACATGAATGTGGCGGAACTATTGGATATGACATGATGCCTCAAAAGGTGTTCGGGACCTTCGGGTCGTTCGATTGACAAACATTGAGTTGAGGCATGATGCCATTGAACATTGAAACGAAGTATAAAACGTAAGAACATAGAAAGTTAATGGAAAAAATATGAGATGATAAAGTCTGAGTCTCGGACTCAAGTCTATGTTTGGTTGTTTGCATAATCGTGCTTGGTTGTTTGAATAATAGGGCGTTGCGTGGTCGAATGGACTTGAGAAAATTATGAAAATCTTCTGTGCACAGAATGTTCCCTCCGAACGGGTGCACCGGGACACCGGGACCATTCGGCCTAGGAGGGATATAATCTTCGATGGGCGCACATCTGTAAAGTCCGATTAGCACCCGGTTATAGATGTGAAAAGCCGCAAATAATGTAGGTACGCGGTATATTTCGGTTGTTGGGGTAGCAACCCAACCCGTGAAACGTCGGGCTACTCAAATTCGAGAAAAAAAAGAAAGAAAGAGAGAAAGAAAGAAAAGAAAGAGAGAAAAGAAAGAAATAAAAGAAACGTCTTTAGTCCATTTTGGCGCGAATACGCCAACGACCATCATATAGTTAAGGAACGATGGATTGAAAGTGCAGGCACGTATGTGTCCCGCACACATAGGTCCTACATAGAGAGCACTTATAACATGACAGGAAAGGAATGGGGCTTATTCACCTTGCGTCAGTGCAAGGGCGAGTGCGTCGACTTGGTAAGAAGTCGCGCCACGAAACAAACACGAGATTGCTTGCCTGCTTATTTATTCAATTCGATTAACATGCTTGCCATGATAACATGCTTTATGCTTTCGAATATGCCATAAAATCAACCCTAAGGAGAATATAGCAAGATCATAAGCTAAGTTGCATGATGAACATAAATACTAAAATGTTGATTTAGAAGGAAAGTCTTTTCGTCAGTATATGCAGGACGAACGTATTGATCCCCCACCAGCTTTCAAGCAGGGTGCAGGGAATGGATTGCTCACGGCGGAGCTTCGCTTGAACGCGTTGAGGCTTGGAATGCCGAAGCGTATTGAGGCATGCGACCGTATTGACGCTCGGACTTGCAACAGGATTGATGCGGCCGAGATATAGAAGGCATGATATATGGAACGGTAAAATCCTTTGTAGGCAAGAGAGAACCTGAGTGTTGTAGCCAATCTGGCATATATTGTTAGGCTATCGAATGTCTTTGTAATCTCAGTTCGAATATTAATTAAAAAAATTGTTTCGTATACTCTGTTTTCCTTTCGTTGTTAAAATGAACTCAAAGATAACCATTTGCGAACTTGTCATCTTGCCTTGCACGAGCGCAACTCCAGGCTCGTGCAGCATCACGCCCCCTGCGAGGACGATGATTCGGGTGATTCCGGGTCGGGACGTGACATCGATGACCCACAGCTATACTTGAATTGTGTTAATGGAGATGTGCCTGTATTGGATTTAGTTTGCTGCACACCTTGATCTCCTCTCTGGCTTCAAACTACTAAAACCAATGTCGCTCCGTGATATTTTGTCAAACCACCTATCACCAAAATTGGATCCATGGAACAAACCCCTCCTGAAGACCGATCAGTTGTCATGTGACCGATAGAATGACCCTCAATATTTGACTCATCACCATATGTTATTCCTCTATATATATATATATATATATATATATATATATATATATATATATATATATATATATATATATATTAAAATATATATATATATATATATATATATTAAAATATATATATATATATATATATTAAAATATATATATATTAATATATATATATATATATATATATATATATATATATATATATATATATATATATATATATATATATATATATATATATATATATAACACACAAAGAACAAAAATATATATATATATATGTAACACACAACTGATTTATATATATATATATATATATATATATATATATATATATATATATATATATATATATATATATATATATATATATTTTATATATATATATATATATATATATATATATATATATATATATATATATATATATATATATATATATATATATATATATATTTTTATATACATATATATATATATATATATATATATATATATATATATATATATATATATATATATATATAACACAACTGATTATATATATATATTTTTTTATATAACACACAACTGATTATATATATATATATATATATATATATATATATATATATATATATATATATATATATATATATATATATATATATAACACAACTGATTAAAACCAATTTCCCATGTCCAAGGAAATATGTTGTTCCCATAAATTTTTAAGGAGGTTGATGTTAAAGGCAACTGTATGAATAAGAATAATATATTCCGATGTGTACTACCCACATACCAAAATTTAAGGGGACATAATATATAATCAATAAAGAAAAAACTAAGAAATAATTAGAAATTAGGCATAATGTGGATAAAGACAAATGAACAAAAGATTTAATTATTAACATCAATTAACAATTAAATGGTAATTAATTAATATTAGTCAAATTTCTAGTATTATTAATTTTTTTCCCTAGTTAGTATTAAGTAGTTATGATAATTGTTAACATAAATAAATAATAATAAAATATATAGTATCAATAACTAAGTACAATTTAATTATATAATTAATCAATATTTACTATTATTACAATGTACACTTACACTTTCTATTTTCCCACTTTCCTGGATAACCAAATATATTTTTGAATTACAAAAGGATAAGAAAGTACATGGATTCATATACATTTCTTTAATCCATGAAAGTGTAAATACAAATCCTTCCGTACTTATCATTTACCAAAGTGTCATAGAAGGTTATAGGAAGTGGAAAGATAGGATGAAACTTCACCTTTCCGATTGAGCACCTTCTGACAAAGGGAAGTAGGAACACTCGAAGTAGCCATTTTCTTACTTTGTTTCGCAAAACACAAAAGTATGTGCTTCTTGATGTTGCAAGTGTATGTTCGTTACACTACTAAAATACAACGATTTAGCGACGGTCCTATCCGTCGAAAATTCGTCGATAATTCACATTACCGACGGATTTCCGACGGATACGGGCCGAAAAAATCCGTCGAGAATAACCTCGTCGCTAAAACTAGCTCGTCGCTAGTCCGCCGCTCTGCGACTAATTAGCAACGGATTTCCGTTGGCAAAATAAAAACTTTTAGCGACGGCAAGCCGACGGCTTCCCGTCACCTTCGACAGTTTAAATTTTTAATATATTCATACAATTAGCGACGGACAATACGTCTTTAAATCGTCGCCAACCGCGTATCAGAGGGTTTCTGATACGCAATATCCGTCGCTAACCTCGACGGATTAGCGGCGGAGGAGCGACAGATAATACGTCGCCACCTTCTGGATATCTTCCATATTTCCAGAATATGAGCGACGGGAAGTCCGTCGCCATTCCGTCGTAAACTTTTTCCAGAAGTTTTCCGACGGATAATCCGTCGAAAAACCGTCGCTAGCTGCAAAAGTCAGTCGGTAACCCGTCGGTAATCCGTCGCTACCTGCAAAAGTCCGTCGGCAACCCGTCGATAATCCGTTGCTAACTGAAATATTTTTGAAAAAAATTACATGAAAGAGACTATTCCCTGTAATATAACATATTCAGCATCCACCATACACAAATATAACATATCCGACATCCAATATATCCAACAAATATCCATATTACCAACACAATATCTCCAAACATCCAATATATCACAACATACACAAAAAATATCCAACACAATGACCAACAAAATATTCAACACAATATCCAACACACTATCCCATCATACATAGCAAAATATCCAAACATAAACAAAATATCCAAAATATACACATATCCAAATGTCTAAATGTCCAAAAATACATAATACAAAATACAAAATACAGAATCCAATCCCTGGGTTCGCCGATCCCCTCGGTGGAACACTCAACACCGGCACGCACAATACATTCCAGAATATACAAAAAATATAAAGAAAAAATACTATCCGCAACGAACAATATCAATTTATAATATCCTCAACAAACCAAACCAATATCCGCAAATACGTACAAACTCAGTATCCTCAATGAAAAAACTGAATATCCCCAAATACGTACAAAGTCAAAATACAAAATACAGAATCCAATCCATGGGTTCGCCGAAAATATAAAAACAAATATTGACACACAGTACTAATTCATATTGTGTTTTAAGTGTGAGAACGGATGGCTCAGAACACAACCCAAAATTCATTCTAGCATACATTAGTGTGAATCATCTATGTTCTGTCCATATAGTGTAGTATACGTTCTTATCGAATCTAGTATCTAGTATCTGAAGAATGTAACAGAATCAAGATGAACTCACATAATGTAATACTAAAATATCATCTACTACTATATAAGATATAGTGATAGGTTGTCGTATCATCATTGCCGAGGAATGAGGGTCGGAGGACAGTCAACTTCATCTACGGCTACATAGTTACATGAGCTAGTCGTCGCGAAACGTCGCTATGACGTCGCTAATAGCGACTAATTTAGCAACGTTAGTATGAACGTCGCTAAATTCTAATTATATTCCCCCACCAATTTATTTTCCCCTATTTTACTCTCACTCTCTCTCCTCCCCCCCCCTCCGGCGCTCTCACAGTACTAATTTATATCTATTTAAGTGTGAGAACGGATGGCTCAGAACACAACCCAAAATTCATTCTAGCATACATTAGTATGGATCATTATGTTCTGTACATATGGTGTAGTATATGTTCTTATCGTATCTAGTATATGAAGAATGTAACAGAATCAAGATGAACTCACATAATGTAATACTAAGACATCATCTACTACTATATAAGATATAGTAATAGGTTGTCATATCATCATTGCCTAGGGATGAGGGTCGAAGGACAGTCAACTTTATCTGCGGCTACATAGTTTTCTGCCTCGCCAGTCGAATGGCTGCAGGGACTATGTCCTGATCACCATATCGTACCGTAGATTAATGCAAATGGAGCTGGAGCTGGAGCCAAAATACAGAATCCAATCCTTGGGTTCGCCGAAAATACAAAAACAAAGATTGACACACAGTTCTAATTCATATGTGTTTCAAGTGTGAGAACGGATGGCTCAGAACACAACCCAAAATTTATTCTAGCATACATTAGTGTGAATCATCTATGTTCTGTAGATATGGTGTAGTATACGTTCTTATCGAATCTAGTATCTAGTATCTGAAGAATGTAACAGAATCAAGATGAACTCACATAATGTAATACTAAAATATCATCTATTACTATATAAAATATAGTGATAGGTTGTCGTATCATCATTTCCGAGGGATGAGGGTCGGAGGACGGTCAACTTCATCTACGGCTACATAGTTTTTGTCTCGCCAGTCGAATGGCTGCAGGGACTATGTCCTGATCACCATATCGTAGCCCAATACAATCCAGAGATTGACACAGTACTAATTCATATATGTAGTCCAATACAAATAGTCTAATACAAAAATAATCCAATACAAATAGTCCAATACAAATAAGTACTAATAGCTAATGAGAACCACGCAGCTCACGCAAACGCTCAGTGATAAGATCACGCAACCAACTCGAATAAGTGGGATCGACGACGGCAGGAGAGATGTAGTCCCTTGCAAGTGCTGCATGAATAGAACTCCCGGTCTCACTAGCTACCGGTGCTGGATGAATAGAACTCCCGGTCTCACTAGCTACCGGTGCCACTTCCTCCTTAACAGTAGGAGGAGCCACCTCAGCATTCACTGTTTTCCTCAAACGACGTGCCGTTCCTCGGATCATGGGTGCCATCTGGTAAAATCAATATTCACAGGAGGAAGCGGTTAAAAATGAATGAGAGAACTATCAGAGAATTACATAAAACTAACTAGAACTGAAATACAGTAATTGACAAATAAATGAGAGAACTATCAGATGTGATACTTGAGTATCAATGCGATACTCGAGTATCAGTATTGTGATTGCGATACCGATATACATAGGAATGGTCTGATACTCAGAGTATCGGTATCGGACCATTCCGTATTGCGAGGGGAACAACACTATAGCGTTGATAGCGAGATAGATAGAGAGAGACACAACTATGTAGCACTTGAACTTTAACTAAGTAGCACTTGTAACTAATGTACAAAATCACCTATTAATACGATGCAATGATCGATTTTAATTACAGTAATGCAAAATGACAAAAATATAATATGTATAAAGAATTAGAAAACTTACATAAGCTTTGGCAGCCATCTTCTTCGTCATCTCTGTCCAGAAATCCGTTCTGAGTCGTCATCTCTGTCCAAAAATCCGCTCTGAGTCAATCCTTTGCCCCGGAGCTCGAGTGGACATCCTTGAGTAGAGCTCGAGCGAGAGATTCCTGACAGCATGGTGGTCTCCTTTGTCAAAGGATTCTTGCTCGTCCCACAACCAATCAAAAATTTCTTCATTTCTAATATCTTGAATATGAAACTATGTTTCACATTTGGTTCTTATATACCCGAAGGTAGAGCCAAATGTGAAGTAGAGCTTCATATTCAAGAGATTAGAAATAAATAAAAAAATTGATTGGTTGTGGGACGAGCACGGATACTTTAACAAAGGAGACCACCATGCTGTCAGGAACCTCTCACTCGAGCTCTACACGAAGGATGTCCATGTAGAAGCATGGAAATAAATAGAAAATCCTATGTGGCTCAAGACTAGAAGAGTTTCATGCGGCTCAAAAGTTAATTAGAGTACCATGCGGCTCAAAAGTTCATTAGAGTTCCATGCGGCTCAAAAGTTCATTAGAGTTTCATGCGGCTCAGAAACCCCCTAGCTCCATACGGTTCTATACAGCGGCCTCATTCAATACCACGTACAGCTGGCCATTAAGCAGCGGCCTCATTTAATGCTCTGACAAAATAAGGCAGCTCTGACATAAAGTAGAGCTGACAGCTCTGACATAAAGCTGTAATGATGACTCTGACATGAAGGCGTGCTCTTAGGGAAACGAAGAAAATTTCTACAGCTGGCACAAATCCATCAAATCCTAAAGTCTTCCATATAGCTTTGACACGTGTCCAGCCGCATGCGGTTCAGATGGAGGCCACCCCCATACGGCTGCCACTCTCATGCGGCTCGGATTGTGGGATCCAACCTATGCGGTTCAGTTGGAGGCCATCTTCATGCGGCTCGAATCCTGAGAGGCCACCCCCATGCGGCTGCTACTCTCTTGCGGCTCAGGTCATGGGGGCCACCTTCATACGGCTCGAATCCCGAGAGGCCACCCTTATGCGGCCGCTACTCTCATGCGGCTCAGATCATGGGGACCATCTCCATGCGGCTCAAATATTGAGAGGCCACATCCATGCAGCCTTGACACGTGGCCAGCCTTATGCGGTTCAAATCCTGAGAAGCCATCCTCATGCGGCTCAGATTTCGGAGGCCATACCTATGCGGCTGCCACCTTCATGCGATTCAAATCCTGAAAAGCCATTCTCATACGGCTCTGTCAAGACACCCTGTCCCTGTGGCTCACGGTTAGGACACGTGGCAGAAGATCAGTTCCCCCGACTAGCTGCATAATGATGGTTGGACACATGGCACTAAATCAATCAAGATTTATCCACTCAGATTTGTTACTATCAACAAATCCCAACAACCAGATTTAGTACAATCATCATAATTATCGAGATCAAATCAGATTTATTATAATCAAGCAGATTGAACACGTGGCAAGATATCTAAGCTTGCCATAACAAATCACAAAGATTCGTGGCAATCAACATTAATTGCCCATACGGATTTGGCGCAATCAACATTAATTGCCCAAATTTGTTGCAATCAAGATTAACGGCCCAGATTAATTGCCAACCAAGCAGGATCAAAGAAAATGGTAATTAATCCCCAAATTGCCGACTTTTCAAGAGAAAATCATTGCAAACCCTAATGATCACACTCTACTCCTATAAATAGCAAGGTGCCATTCCCTTACAAAATCCTGGAGAAAATAGAGCACAAAGGTAAAAAAAAAAGAGCACAGAGAGACAAAGGCACGTACAGAAGAGTCTCTCTACCCATTTCGAGAGTATTTCTTCATCAGAGCCAAGGCTACGTCCGATCGTCCAAGGAGTAAGGCAGAGCTGACGTCGCTTTCCCGAGCCTCTACCGTCACCCCCCAGAAAAAAATAAACAATTGTACTTAGATTGTTGTACCTAGGTTTTCGTCCCTCGGCTTTCTTTGTACAAGCGAGTTTGTATTGTGAGTCTAAGTTCAGTCCTCCTATAAAATTATTCTGTACTTTTACAATCAATGGCAAACAGTCCACTTGAGATCCGGGGCAAAGTTTTGGCCCAGAGCAAGAATCTGTTGACGGAGCACATCCACCATGCTGTCAGAAAAAAATAGTAACGGTGAGAGACCCATCTGAGTAGGACGTATACTCTGATAATATCTCCTCCAACACTCAATCCCACTACTGATATCATTCTTGTAAATGTAATCTCTCAGAGTATACGTCCTACTCAGACGGGCCTCTCAGAGTATCCTCTCCGGTTGGCTGTCAAGCCATATGGTACAGAATCCAAAATACAAAATACAGAATCCAATCCCTGGGTTCGTCAAAAATACAAAAATAAAGATTAACACACAGTTCTAATTCATATGTGTCTTAAGTGTGAGAACGGATGGCTCAGAACACAACCCAAAATTCATTCTAGCATATATTAGTGTGAATCATCTATGTTCTGTAACTATGGTGTAGTATACGTTCTTATCGAATCTAGTATCTAGTATCTGAAGAATGTAACAGAATCAAGATGAACTCACATAATGTAATACTAAAATATCATCTACTACTATATAAGATATAGTGATAGGTTGTCGTATCATCATTGCCGAGGGATGAGGGTCGGAGGACAGTCAACTTTATCTACGGCTACATAGTTTCTGCCTCGCCAGTCGAATGGCTGCAGAGACTATGTCCTGATCACCATGTCGTACCATAGTTTCTGTCTCGCCAGTCGAATGGCTGCAGGGACTATATGTCCGGATCACCATGTTACCAATTAACCAACCAACAAAACTACGTGTTACAAATATCGGTACTATCGGTGCGTTCGAATCGGAGTATCACATTTTTCGGTGTCGGAAAACAAATAATTATTACTAAATGGGAGGAAATGAACCCTAACCCGGAGAGAGTGAGAGAGAGGGGAAAAGAGAGAGTATATGTTCATACGTCGTCCGAGCGACGTTTCGCGATGACTAGATCATGTGATTAATATACATCGTTGTTACATCGCTTAGGTCGTCGCTAGTAGCGACTATGAGCGACGTTTAGACAAAACGTCGCTAATGTACACAATTTAGCGACGTTAATCGAACGTCGCTAAATATATGTCGCCAATTGAGCAGAGTATCTGCTCATAGTATCGGTCAGTATCGGTCCGATATCGATTCCGATTCCGATACCGATTTTGATACCCCCCTCTCCCGATCCGATACTCATAGGATTGGTCCGATCCGAAACCACCTATACCCCCTCCCCCGATCCGATACTCTGATTTGAAACCACCGATACTCATAGGAATGGTCCGATCCGAAACCACCGATACCCCCCTCCCCTACCCCGCCAGACAGCAAACCCCCCTCCCCCTCCCACACCCCCCCCCCGACAGCAAACCCCCACCCCACCCCCTTCCCCCCGACAGCAAACACCCACCCCCCTCCCCCTCACCCCCCGACAGCAAACCCTAAACCCTACCCCTGTCCCCCGCCCAGCACCCAACATCATCCACCCCCCGTCCCCCCTCCCTCCCCCCATCATCGTCGGCCCCCACGACAGCCGGCCCACCCCCCACCCAAAACCCTACCCCTACCCCGAAACCCTAAACCCTACCCTGCCCCCCGCCCTCAACAACCTTCCCCCCATGCCCCCACTCCCTCCCTCCACCCCGCCAGCTCCAGCGACAGCCGACACCCCACCAACCCGAAACCCTATATGTTATGCTAAACAGAGAGAGAGAGAGGGAGAGAGAGCATACCTGAGAGAGATATATCCCGTCGGAGAGAGCTTCACCGGAGAATGTGACCCGTCGGAGAGAGCTCACCGGAGAGAGAGAGAGAGGGGGGAAGAGAGAGAGTCTTTTTGGGGGGAATGAAAAATCCCCCCCGTCGGTTCAATTTAAGTTAGGTTACAGTATTTAGCGACAGATTACCGACGGATATATCCGTCGGTAGGTAGTCGCTAAATACCCACTAGATTACCGACGGAACGTCCGTCGCTAGATAGACGCTAATTTAGCGCACCATTTTTTTTAGATTTTGCAGCCACAATGTGCGACATATTAGCGACGGACATGAATCCGTTGCTAAAGTTTCGTCAAATGAGCGACGGATGTGCGACTGATTTTGACGCAAAAAAACTAAAAAAATTATCCATTGCTTTCTGACGGTAGCCCCTCACAAGGTAGTCGCGAGACCTTCGCTATGGCCGACGGATACGATCCGTCGCTAATCTTCCGTCGCCAAATTGCTGTATTTTAGTAGCGTTAAACAGAGTAATAAACTATATATAAAAAAATTCCAAATGCCTCTAATTTTATCCATTTCTTACACATTGATGAAGGAGGTTGATGTCATTAGACCCGAACCAAACTGGACTCTTCCGATCCATATGGGTCAGATCCACTAGTGGCCGGCCGTTCGGACCGGGTCCAATATGGATTGTTCGTTCATATGCGGGTATACCCAATAGGGTTTTTATTTTCCTACATAATGGAGGGATTCTCATGAGGACAACCCTAAGCCCCAATACTCAATAACTTGCCTCCAAAGTTATCTTTGTCCTCTCCCCTTCTCCGTCTTATGTAGGAGATCCATTGCGAAGTGGAATAAGGAGCATCCTCTAGCAGAACACTTCCATGGTATGCAGATTAAGAAGATTATAGGAGGAATCAGTACAACTGTGGGTCAAAGGTATAATACCTAGCTCGTTTCCGCTTGAACCTCGATGCCATAATCGATCATGGATCTACAAAGCAAGAAATTAGGGACATGAGCTCATTTGCGGCAAGAAATGAAAAAACCATTGTTTATGGAAGCCTACTTCCTAAGGATGATCCACTTTCAGCCAATTTTCTCATATCTAAACAGGCCCTTGGTGTACAGAGGGGCCTAGGGTTAGGACAAGATACCAATTTTCTTCATCAAAGAATATGTACTAAAGTTGATTAGTAATACAGATTATCACCAGATTATGATAAGTTCTAGGAACCTTAACATATTTTTTCCCTTATTTATACTAGCATAAATGTACATTGTATACTAGTGTATCTTCTATAGTGAGAATTTTTAAAGTCTTTATGGTTAAAAGGTATGTTACTGTCACATCTATCGGAGAACGAGGGTGTAATATGACCAACTATGGATTACGGAGTACCTCAACACCCCAATAGTGCAGTCATGACTATAAGAGATTATATCGGGTTTAAGTAGCATGCAAGTCAATCATATGGCCTACTAGAAATCTTATATCTCAATCCACACACGAGCAAAATAATATACAAGAATGATGACAATATAAGTAAAGCAATAAGGCATCCCCCAAGGTTAAAGCATATAAACATGATCATGAGACTAGTAATGCCAAAATAAAGCTACTAGCAAAGTATGTCTAAGTATCATGGTCATCGAACATGTATTGGACTAGAAATATACAAATGAGAGTATGAATGAAAAAAAAATGGGGAACAAGCTCCCAATATAACTAGCTAACACGTGTAATTAGCTAAACCCCACAAAACAAAACTATTGGTTGAGAAAACCCACTCACGCACCAGTATTGGTGCCCTGTTGGTACTCATCCACTGGTTCCATTGCAAGACCAAAAGCTCCTCAATATCTGGCTCTAGATCTTACAATGGAACCAGGCAGGGCCGGCCCTGGGGCCGTGCCAATAGTACGGCCGTACAGGACCTCCAATTTTTTGGGATGTTCGAATTATTCAATAATTAAGGGGCCACACATGTAAAATTAATTGTGTTTGAGCTATCTAAATAATTAAGCCAAATTAAAGTGGTCTATTTGGAAATTGGCTTAAGGGTATAATTGTCATGAAATTAATGTGTAGATACCGGCGATAATTCTAATTTGATGATGGGCCAAATTAGAAATATCAACACATATATAAATATGTGTATTCATTAGGGTTATGGTCCCCAACTTATACGGCCACCAAAGAGAAGATTCTCTCTTTTTCTCTTCTGCATCCCCATCAACAGAAAAAGAGGGACAAAGGATTCGGATTCACCTTTGTCATTAAGGGTCATAGCAAGTTGGAAGATCGAACCCAATAAAGATACGATCGCTTCAACATCCATCAAGCCAAGCAATGGATTCAGGTACGCTTCCGCAATCAATTTAATTTATGTTCTTCATCTCATGAATCGACATGGCACAATAAAATTTCTAACAAGTGATATCAGAGCCATCCTGTTTGATTTATGAGTTTGAAGTTTTTTGATTCAACTTTTGTTGGTGTTCAGAAACCTTAGATTATTTGATCTAATTTCATATAGGGTTTCGTTTGTTAAAATTGAGAAACGAGTGGAGTAATAATTGGCTTCTGGTTAATATGACCAATCCAATCCATTCTTTTCTATCTATTTCTTACTAAGAAGTTGTCACACAGAATTCATATACAAGGCCTTAACAGCTTTCTGTAATCTGCTTTTTGGCCCTCAAGAACCTAGACGGGGGAGTCGCAACATAAGTAGGAGACTCCTAACACAGGAGCTCGTAGAGCCAGCCACAAATTTGGACATTAGTAGGTTTAAGGTTTCAAGTAAAATTGCTTGGACTAAATTCCCATATCTCAAAAGGTGATGTTAAATTCAACCATAAAATTTTTTAAGATGTGAGCATGATGCTTTAAGCCATTAGTCTAAATTTATATCGTATTGGGATCTGATCTAGAATATTGTAATATCGGGACCATCAATTTTTAGTACATATACATGTGATGATATGGAAATAATATTTTTAAATTATGCAAAAAGATTCACATGTTTATGAGATAGTAGATAAATTTTGGTACAAACTTTATGGATTATTTGTAGTAATATTTTGATTGATGGATTCGGTTATTAAATAATTAGTCTCCAAATTGGTCTAAAGTTTGCTTGTTCTTCTTTTAAAAAAGATTTTCTTTAGATATTTGGATACTTAAAGAGGAAAGAGGTGCTGATAATGCTCAGTTTAGACCAAATATGTTCAGTTTTGGATATATATTTTTGAGTTATTATTTTTAATTAATGTATATGAATTTTTCTTTGGATGCATATCCTCCGTAGATTATTTTATGAATTTTGTTATAGTGATAATATCCAATTTTGTCAAATTGAAATTCATGATTATGCTTTTGATTACTTTATTTGAGTAATAATCTTATGAATATGCATGTATATAAAGTTTTGAACATGATTCAGTTTTGTAAAATTCAGTCGACATTCAATTTTTTGGTGCCTTTTAAGACTAGCAATAGTTGTCCAATATTCTAAGTAGACTCATTGAAACAAGATGTCGCCAAAGTGACCTCTCTTGCGTAGATAGTCTATGAGGGATGTCGGATGTTTGTATGTGTATATTCATGCGGGTACTAGCCGGCCCAAAGGAAGGTTAATACTTGGCCGAAATGTACACATACTTGTGGTGATAAATGTGTGACAATTATACGGTTTACATGTGAATAATAACCCGATCCAAAGATAGGGTTATTATTTGAAATGACTTATTGCCAATATTTGATCACTACACCAAGAGTACCACTTGCAGTTAATATCACTGTCCAAAGACTTGATATTAATGATGCACTAGGTATCTTGAGATGGGGTTCACTATTATTTGGATTTGTTTGACTATATTTTACTCTTTGGTTATTAAATAGAGCATGTTCATTTTTGTTTTGTTTTGTTCTCTTTACAATTAATGTTGCTATAATATCTGCCAATAAGAATTTAGTTTTAAAGTTTAATGGGATAAACTTTAAGGGCAAAAGAAAATGAATATAGTAGCTGCTAAGGGTCCAGCTCAAAAGAAACAACAATATAAAACTAATGGTTGTTCTTTTGTGATAAGACAGGACACATAAGGAAGAAATGTACAAAGTATCACGCATGGCGTATAAAAAAATATACATTTCTAAATTTGATCTGTTCTGAGGTTAATTTAGATTTAGTACCTAAAAACACGTGGTGGTTAGATTCTGGTACTACTACCCACATTAGTGTTTATAGACAAGGTTGTCTGAGCTACCGAAGCCAATTGATGGTGAAAGATACATCTATGTGGGTGACGGCAAATTGGTAGAAGTGGATGCAATAGGACATTTTAGGTTATTTTTAGGAACCAATTATTATTTGGATTTGATAGACACTTTTATTGTACCGTCTTTTAGACAGAATTTGGTTTCAATTTCTTTAATGGACAAGTCTAGTTATCATTGTTCATTTGGAAATAATAGGTTTAGTCTATCTTTAAATTCAAATATTATTGGTAACGGTTCCCTTAAGGTTTATGATAACCTATATTCATTTAAAACTATTACATCTTACAATAAAATCTTGCAAGTGGAGTCATGTGGTACTAAATGCAAAATTAACAATAAATGTTTTTAAGTCTCATTATGACATAAGTGATTAGATCACATCTCTAGAAATAGAGTTGAACGATTTGTGTCTGATGATATTTGGATTTTATTGACTTTATAGACTTTAATGTCTATATTAATGTGTAAAGGAAATACAGAACAAAGTTAAATTGTAAGCAGCTACTTTATTGGCTATGCTGACAGATCGAGGGGTTAATAATTATACGGTCCCACACAAATAAATTTTTGAGACAAGAATTGTAATATTTTTTGAGGATGTTGAGTTTGGGGAAGAAATAAAGTCAGAATCATTGTCTTTGAGAAGGAATCAATTGCGATTCCTACTATCACTTTTGACGATGTGCAGGATTTTATACATGTCATGATCAAGAAGTGAATTCGGAGTCTCAATAAGACAATGTCGAATTACCTCTATAAGTCGTTGTTGAGATACCTTAACAACGATAACGTAGCGGCACCCCATTCAAGATAAATTAATTATTTCTAAGGAATAAACTCAACAACCTCAAGAACCGGTAATATTAAGATGGTCCACCAGAGAAAGGAGAAATATAATTTCGGATAATATTGTCATATTTTTCTAAGAACGTGATGAAGACTGTGGATACTGGAAGATGATCTAATCAACTTCCGTCAGGCCATGGAAAGTTCCAGTTCTCAAAGTGGATTGATACAATAAATAAGGAGTATAAGTTCATGCAAGACAATAAAGTTTAAGAACTTGTCCCATTACCAAAAGGTATGAAAGCCCATTGGTTGTAAATGGATATTTAAAACCAAGAAGGATTCGAAGGGTAATGTGGAGAGGTATAAAGCACGTCTTGTAGCTAAAGGCTTTACTCAAAAGGAAGGGATTGATTTTAAAGAGACTTTCTCTCCGGTTTCTTCGAAAGACTCTTTTAGAACAATCATAGCACTTGTTGTACATTTTGATCTTGAGTTACATCAAATGGATGTCAAAACGATATTTCTCAATGGTAACATTGATGAAACAGTTTATATGGTGCAACCAGAAAACTTTTTGTCGAAAGACCCAAAGAATATGGTTTACAAATTGACAAAATCTATTTATGAACTCAAGCAAGCTTCTCGTCAAAGGTACTTCAAGTGATTATCTCGTTTGGTTTTGAGATGAACACTGTTGAAGATTGTGTGTATCACAAGTTCAGTGGAAGTAGAAATAATTTTCTGGTTTTGTATATTGATTGAAGTATTCAATGCAAACCAGGTGACACCTCTCGTTAAAGGAGACAAATTCGGTCTCAATCAAGTGCCCTAAGGTTAACCTTAAAATTAAGAAAATATAATAGATTTTTCCTTTATGATCAGTTGTAGGGAGTCTAATGTATGCTCAAGTATGTACGTGTCAGGATATTGCGTACATATTAGGATGTTAGGCAGATATTTAAGCAAATATGGATGGATCATTGGGTAGCAGCCAAACTACTTAAGTAATTAATAGAGAACAAGAAATTATATGCTCTTTGTAGGAGATGGAATAATTCTGGAGATCATAAGGTATTCCGACTCCTATTTTGTTGGATGCCAACACAGCAGGAGATCCACATCAGGTTATGCTGACTAATGGAGATATAATTTGGATGAGTGTCAAACATGCACTCATAAAAAAAATTCCACCATGACAGTAAGGTTTATAGCATGTTGTGAGGCATCTATTCATGAAAAATAGTTGCGAAATCTTGTCATAAGGCTGCGCCTACAGGAGAGGGTGTTGAAAGACCACTCAAATTATGGTGTGACAATGAATCAGCAATACTATATTCCAATAACAACAGAAACTTGTATAAGTCAAAGGATATTGACATAAAGTTTCTAGTTGTGAAGGAAAAAATTCAGAATGGTTTAAATAGCACATTAGGACAAACTCCATGTTAGCGGATCCGCTCACAAAAGTATTATCATCCAGGATCTTTCATGAGCGTACTGCTCATATGGGTGTTATCTTAATTAAGAATATGACAATACAATGGGAGTTTGTATTTTATGTATTTAGGTGCTATTTGGTTTTGGACACATTTATGTACTAAAGTATTTTGGATATTTATCTGATCAGATATATAGAAATTTAGTTCATTCTGTTTTCATTATGTTAAATTATTGATCTCACTAAAGTTAAGGAGGACCAGTTGGAAATAGACATGTATTGATCACATTGCGTGTAATTTTCATGCTACGCATCCATGATTGATCTATGTCATTTAGCTATATTGGTATGTGTGACCATTGATGGTTTAGTTACGCTATATGTGACAAATGTCGCTTTGATCTTATGTTGATATGGTTAATGGACGAGATTGTCCGAATATACCCTAAGGATTAATATAGCAATTTATGAGCTCACTAAGGTTAACACAATTATAAGGTTACATATGTGGCCCAGTAGGAGATTGTTGAAATTATTCAATAATTAAGGGGCCACACATGTAAAATTAATTGTGTTTGGGCTATCTAAATAATTAAGCCAAATTAAAGTGGTCTATTTGGAAATTGGCTTAAGGGTATAATTGTCATGGAATTAATGTGTAGATACCGGAGATAATTCTAATTTGATGAGGGGCCAAATTAGAAATATCAACACATATATAAATATGTGTATTCATTAGGGTTATGGTCCCCAACTTATACGGCCACCAAAGAGAAGATTCTCTCTTTTTCTTTTCTGCATCCCCATCAACAGAAAGAGAGGGACAAAGGATTCGGATTCACCTTTGTCATTAAGGGTCGTAGCAAGTTGGAAGATCGAACCCAATAAAGAGACGATCGCTTCAACATCCATCAAGCCAAGCAATGGATTCAGGTACGCTTCCGCAATCAATTTAATTTATGTTCTTCATCTCATAAATCGACATGGCACAATAAAATTTCTAACATGGGAGCCTCAAAAAAAATATTATGATTAGTTTTGTAATTTTGTATTTCAAGTTATTCTTTTTCTTTCTCAATTCCTACTCTACGGGTGTGTTTGGTAGGGGGGAAAGTGGGAGGAATAGAGGAGGGAAAAGTGAAGGAAAAGATTTATTTTCTCTTGTTTGGTGTGGAAGAAAAATAGGAAGGAAAGAAAAGTGGAGGGATTACTTTTCCTTCATAACCTAATAAATCCAATCCTCCCATAAGTGGGAGGAAAAGTGGAGGCTTGTATTAATTAGCAATTATACCCTCATATGATTGTATTATTTAAAAATTATTTATGAAGTCAAATGGTAAATAAATATTTTTAGTTGAGGGTAGAATTGGTAAACCCTATATTTTTTACTTTCTTTCCTTCCACTTTTTCTTTCATACCAAACAAAGGAAAATGCATCTCTTGTCTTTTCCATCCTTGCTACCAAACACAAAGAAAGAAAATAATCTTTCCTTTCCATATCGAAGGAAAATGAATCCTTATCTTTTTTTCCTTTCTTCCACTTTTCCATCCTTTCTACCAAACACAGTCTACAAGAGCTCCAATTCTTGGATCCCTATTCCCTACTGACTCGAAGATTCATATTTATAATCATACAAAAAAAATTAGGATTTCTTAAAGATATTGCTATGACCGGTGTGTCAATTGCTATTTTGTTTCTAAAGATCCCTCAATTGTTAGATGAATTTATTTTCTACAATAATATTCAGATTTTTTTTTATATATATAATTTAAGAATTTGGATGTGCAGGCATATTTATTTAAGAAATAATGATGTCGAAGACCAGAGCTCTTAATCTTGTATCAGGTTACTTAGGTCCATAGTCGGTCATATGATTTACGGGACCTATGACAAAATTTAAAATTTGGGCCATTTTTCTCACATAAATAAGAAAAAAAATTTAGCATTTTTACAAGCAAAATCATCTATTAAACTATCAAAATCATCAATCAAACTATCATATATTTTTTCCGATTGGAGCACTGGCTTTTTTATTGCTTCCAGATTGGGTCTTTGTTTTTTTTTCTTTTTTGATATACCTAGTCTATTGTAAAATTATGGAACTTCCAAAATTGGGGGCCCATGACGGTGGCCCATCTCGTCCGTACCCTGGGCTGGCCCTGCTTAGGTCTTGGAGGCTCTAAATTGTGTGATTACATATTACTTCTCATTGGGCATTGATCGTTATTCATTTTATTATATGTTTTCATCAACAGAAAATTTGACGCCAGATTTAGACAATTTAACGGTCAGTACGTCTTCTATCTAAAACATCTTTATTATATTATGTAATGTGTTTGAATATAGATAATTTGAGCTTTAATTATTTTGTTAGTAACTACCTATAGATCCAATTATAATATACAATCAAGAGCATCTCCAGAAATTTTGATAAAGACATATAATAATATATTTAAACATATGAATAAATAAATTTAGGGCCACATTTTAAAATTCGCACAGGGCCTTCAATTATTAAGGACCGGTCCTGGAACCAGGTTGATGCTATCTAGTACAGTACCACAAACAAAGCCCGGAATGATAGCAAAACACAAGAGTTAATTATACACAAGAGTTAATTATACGGACCTCTCTTATGTTTTATGAGTATTATAGAGACTACCCTTATTCCGAAAATAATTACACAGGCCACATCTCTCTTTTGTAAATTTTATTAACCATATGGGTGGTCAGTGTTATTAGTTTCTATAGAAAATAGAAACTATAGGGAGGTGTCCGTGTAATTAGTTTCAAAGCATGAATAGTCGTATAGTAAATGTAAAACATAGGAATAGTTAATATAATTAACCCAAAACACAATAATACATACAAGAGAGAAGTTGAAAATGAAAGGCGGTGAATAAATATACAATGTGCTAAACAATATGGTGAAGGCAAGGAAGTAAACTAAGTATCAAGAAGAGGTAGTAAAGGAACAAACTATCCTGCTAAAGCAAGCAAACAAGATGAGTCCTAGGGGTTGCAACAATCGGTTGCATAGGTGAAGCCTAATTACTAATGCAAGTTGAGAATCCCATCATAACATAGCTATGTTCTAAAAGGCAGTCGTCTAGGCGCTAGACGTCGGATGTCCGTCTGATGTCCGCTTAGGTATCCGTCTAGTCCTTCCAACACCCGACTATGAATGTTTTGGAGTTTTATGAATTTTTTTGCAATTTTTAGTAGATTTTTTTGAATTTTTTTTTTTAACCGCCTAGATGGACTAGACGCTAGACGAAAGGTGCCAACCCGACTAGCGTCTATCGTTTTTCACAACCTTGTAACACAGTCATGGACTCATAAAACCAATCTCGAAAACTATTTGTTACATGCTCAGGATCGTGTTAATATGCACCCGCCACCAGGGGCGGAGGTACGCTTGGAGTGCACTGGGCTGTAGCCCAGTGCAAGTACACAAAAAAAATCTATTTTTTTTTTTTAAATGGAAGATGTAGTCCACTTCACCAACATTAATATGAGGTAGCATGTAATATGAGGTTGCATAAAAGAACTTTTATCTTTATTTTGTAACATTACTTGCTATCCAGATGACTTCAGTTGTTTGGGCTTTGGGTTATGATTTACAACAAGTTGAGTCCTGTGTTGGTTTTACTCCCCCTGCACCATAATACTTGGTAACTTAATTTTCATACTTCTATTTGGTCTCATATCTTTCCTCATTTACCTAGTCATTGGTTTTCTTAATCTAATTGTTCGTCTTCATGATCATCATTGTTCCGAACTGTGTGCCAGGTAAATTTTAATGCCTTTTGTACTTTTGGATGTTTGCTTTGTGTGTGACCTAGAACCATTTGAACACATGCAGAACCTAAAGAGAAGTCATCATGGGATGGCTTTTACTGATGTTGGGAGGGCATTTGGGAATAAGTGGAAGAAGATGAAAGGTATAGCTTCGCCATTGCAGGCATAAATGTCCATCTATTTTTGACCAATGTTCTCTTGATAAGTTTCTTCATCTGATTTATAAGTAAATGTGTGTTGATAATGAATGAACCAAAATGATAAAAGGTTATCAATCAATCTAGGAATCTGTTTTAAAGTGGAGCACCCTTACTTAAGTTTATTGTCTATGACAGAATCATCGAATTTAGAAAAGAAACTCTACCGAAATTTTGTCATAAATTTTTAGAACCTTATAGTAACTATTAGTCTATTAGCTAGCCCATCCTACTCTAAAATTCTGGCTCCGCCCCTGCCCGCCACTAATCCAGATTTCAGCCACCAAGCAAAAGTAACAATGAAAACATGAACGAGGTCACAAGGGACCTCAAAATCACTACATTTACTCGCTCAATCGATGTAGGGATATAGCATCCCAGGTGTCGGTAGATTATCTCAATCAATCAATAAATAGTCCAATAAGGCGGCAATAAAACTAAGGATTCTTCCCTCCCAATGAAGCTATGTGAAACAAACTAGTGGTTAATTCTAGATTAATTTAACTCGACATCTTGGATAATCGATCTCATATGTCGATGCACGAAAATGCAAGATAGTATATATCAAGATGGTACAAGACAGTGGTCGTCCCTTCGTGCAAGTCTAGTATGAACAAGCATGTCGGTCAAGACCCGCAAGGCTCTCTTATCTATGCTTTCTTTCTTTTCATGACAGATACCACCAGTCCTTTTCCGAAAATCGACGCTCTTCTCAAGACGATTCACTGGTGATATGATCTAAATATTCAGTACAGTGTAATCGAAACATCCTCCAAACTTCTTACCAACATCATTGACAATAAATCCAAACCTCCATGGGCTCTCAGATACAAGACCCGCAACATCCAACAATTGATAGGTTGGAACACCGCAATCGTACATATACCTCATACTGCTAATGGCGTGGCCAATGCTCTGGCGTCTCTGGCACATGAATCCAGAATCGATCAGATCTTCGTCCACACCTCCGAACTACCATCTGAGGCCACCAACGTCCTGCTTAAGGACCTCTCTGGTCATTAGGGGGGTCCTCATTTCGTTTCTTCTTAACCCTTTTGTTTACCCCTGGGGACACCATAGTGGATAGCTTTAACTTCCTTTTGTTATCTCCGGTATCTCCGGGGAGGATGGTTTTTTTTTTTTTGGACCAGGCCTCTAGCCTGGATCATATACTTTTGTAGCTCATCGGACTATCTTTCGGTGCCATCTTTGAGCTTAGCTCTTCTATTTTAATAAAATCTAATGTTCTCTAAAAAAATAAAACAAAACAAAACATAGTCCGGTAGTACTAGCGGTCATCGGCTCGGTCACTAGGCAATGGCATTCATGTACAACTCTAGCTAGTCAGGCAGGCAAAAAATAAAGCACAAATAATTAATCGAATATCTATCGTGCCAATCTGACAATAGAGATGCACTAGTATGCGTCAACACTAATGGCAACATATAATTCATTCTCTCAGCTAATCTCTTCCTAGAACCAATCATCATAATCATGAACATAACCTAGAAGAAAGTACCACTAACTACGATACTGTAGATGAACAAGTAATGAGGTAACACAAACACTAGGCTATAACTCTATACTACTAAACTAACATACAGTGTTCTAAATGGCGGCCGTCTAGTTCGTCTAGACAGTAGGTGTTATTGTCGGGGCACAATTTTTTGTTAGAAAACTGAAAATTCGTAACAATTGTAAAAACAATCGTTATTACGTAACACTTCACAGAAGGTACGTAACAAAAATTCCACTAATGCAACACTTCACAGAAGGTGCACAGATTTCTACCAACGCAAACACTTCACCGAAGGTGCGCTAATAGAATTCTGATAAATGAAAAAGGTGATGCAACACTTCACAGAAGGAGCACAGATTTCTACCAACGCGAACACTTCACCGAAGATGCGCTAATAGAATTCTGATAAACGAAGAAGGTGACAGGCGAAAGATGGAAAAACTCCTGCTGGAGTGAATGATCACCGTTGCTCAAAGCTTTATTCGTCCCACACGAATAGCTTCCAGGAACCAGCAATTTCGTCGGAGAACTTGGAACACTCTTGCTCTTCTGACTCCTCGGATGAACACGAACTCCCGTACAAAATTCAACGCTGGTACAAAACCTCTCTTCTCTCTCACAGCTTCTAAACACTTGTAAACTTTTTGTCTACTACTTGTGTATTAGTTTCCCACTGTGAGAGAGAAGGAGGAGACCTTATATAGGCCCCTGCAACAACTGTCCGGTTAGCACAATATTAGGGACGTGGTAATAACCACCCCGAACATGGAGCAACCGCTCAGAACATGCAAAGATACATTCTGCCGCAAGTTGTGCCACTTGCGTAACCAGCATGATTTGTACTTTACGCACACAGCCCTATTACGCAACCTGTGGATACTATGCACTCTACGCACACTGCGTAGGCTGCATACGCTGCGTACTCTACGCACGCTGTGCACACTGCGCGTACTGCGCGTACTGGGCTGCGTAATTGGGCCGACGTAACTGGGCTCGCGTAACGGGCCGCGTAACTGGGCTCGCGTAACTGGGCTCGCGTAACGTGGCCGCGCAAGTGGCTCGCACAACGAGCACAACTTAAGCGCACTATACGCCTAGCGACGATGCTGACGTGCTAAGTGCAAAGTGCGCCAATAAAATGCTACATTACGCCTCATGAGCCCGAGTCCGAGCCCGAGCCCGAGCCCGAGTCCGAGTCCGAGTCCGAGTCGCTAAGCCCCTATGGGACTTAGCTCCTATGGAAATAAATTTTCCAAGAGAAAAAAGCTAGAAGCTTACCATGGAGCCTTATTCTTACATCTTAGTAAAATCACCCACATGGTTCCCACCTTTGGGTTACCACCCATGTGCACATCCCAACAATACATAGAAGCCTATATATGTTGAGATACCACATGATGCATTTTTGATGTGGGACTAAAACTTCACTAAGCATGTGTTCTCTACATGTCAAGAATACAAATGCCCCAACAATCCCCCACATATCTCAATATATATGGGTTCGAGTGTTCCCCACAGTGACTGTCCATCATGCATTAGGAGAGATGTCGCGATGACTTGAATCTTCCCGCATGGGTTAAACAACAGACTATAATACAAAAATGGACTAAGCCTTGAATTCTGCACCATAGCTGAAGTTGTTCCCACTCACACAATGTAATCACATGTGCTTCTGGCTATGCACATTAAAGGCCCTGTGCCAGCCTGGTTTCAGTGTATACTATTGGGCGTCTACAAGTTTACCCTCAAGAGACGGCCTGATATCTCTGTCCATACACTATAGGTGAGTTCATTATAAAGAGACATGGCATGGAACGCTTTACGCTCCCCTTGCGGTGCTACGCCGCTATGACATGGCCCGAAGCCAAGGCATTACCCCTCCCTGGGTATCACCCCATATCTGGGAACCTTTGTAGTGTCATACTACTGTAGCATGAGGCAACTGCCTCTTTGTAGTGCCAAACAACCCAGCATGAAGCCTTAGGCTCCCTTGCGGTGTTACGCCGCAACGACATGGCTTGCAAGGCCGAGGCTTTATCCCTAACCGGGTACCTCATCGTGGTGTCGTGCCACTGTAACATGAGGAAATCCTCCTCTTTGTAGTGCTGACTACACCCATCTTTATTTTTAACATACAGCATTAGGCTAACTGCCTATTTGCGGTGCAACGCCGCTGCGACTTGGTCTGTAAAGCCGAGGCTTTATCCTATTCCTGGGCAGCACCCCACATATAGGAACCTCATCGTGGAGTCACCCCACTGTAGCATAGAGTTTCACTCCTTGTAGTGCTGCTCTACCGTGCTTCCTGTAAAGCACACCAGACATTCACTCTGCCTGAGAACTCATTAAGGCAATTAAGCCAACCTTCCAACAGGAACCATTTTTCGTAAAAAAAACAACAGTAGACAACAGTGGTTATAGGTCCGTAACCTCTCCATGCCCAATAGAACATGTACCCACCGTTTCTGATATTCTTCCAGTTAATGGTCCTCCCTTGAACCAAAAGCTAGATGCCTAGTAGATAAATCTTTGAACTAATAGCATAAAACTTTATGGTAGGAATACAATAACTAATATCAGAATGCCTTCAAGCCCATTTTACATGCTGAGTCATCGACCAGCTGGCGCTTGAGGCCTTTGGTGAACGGATCTGCCAGGTTTTCCTGACTCCGAACATCAATCACTGCAATTACACCTCTCTTAATAAGATCGTGTACTGTCCTGTGCTTTAACCGCACAGTCCTCTTCTTTCCGTTGAAGAGGTCATTTGATGCCACCGTCGCAGTCGTCTGGTTGTCGCAGTATATCGGTATTGTCGGTATTTGCGTCCCAACCACTGGAAGATCATACATGAGCTTCCGAAGCCATTCTGCTTCCTCGGCTGCGGTGTCAAGTGCAAAAAACTCAGATTCCATGGATGACCGCGAGAGCATTATCTGCTTCTTCGATTTCCATGATATAGCAGCTCCACCCATTGTGAAAATATATCTACCTGTGGACCTCTCGCTCTCCAAATCTGAGCACCAGCTGACATCACTGAAGCCTTCCACTACCTGCGGATCTCCGTTGTAGTACAGTGCATATGTCTGAGTCTTCTTGATATATCTCACAACCCGTTTCACAGCCTTCCAGTGTTCAACACCATGGTTGCTCGTGAAACGACTCAGCATTCCTACGGCGAAAGCTATGTCAGGCCTTGTGGCAGTAGTAGCACACATCAAACTCCCGATTATGCTTGCATACTCCAATTGCCTGACGCTTTTCTCTGAATTAGGCTTCAGCTTCAGATCACACCTATACGGCGTATCGATCCCTGAAAGATCTCGATACCCATGACGAGTGATCATCTTCTCAATATAATTAGACTGTGACAGCGCTAGTCTAGTGTCTGTCCGGATGATCTTGATCCCTAAGATGACATCAGCTTCCCCCAAGTCCTTCATACTGAACTTGCTCGAGATGAACCTCTTTGTCTCCGTGACACAGCTCATATCCGTACCTAGGATAAGCATGTCGTCCACATACAGACAAACGATCACACCTTTTCCATCAGCGAACTTCGTGTAAACACACTTGTCCGTCTCGCTGACCATGTAGCCATTTGACCTTATAACTTTGTCAAATTTCTCATGCCACATCTTGGGAGCCTGTTTAAGACCGTACAAAGATTTCACCAACTTGCAGACTCTGTCTTCAAGACCCTTGACGACAAATCCCTCTGACTGTTGCATGTATATCTCTTCGGTCAGCTCGCCATTTAGGAAAGCCGTTTTCACATCCATCTGATGTAGCACCATCTTATGTATTGCTGTAAGAGCAATCAACACTTTGATGGTGGTCATCCGGGCTAATGGAGCATACGTGTCAAAGTAGTCAATCCCCTGCTTCTGAGAAAACCCCTTGGCTACCAACCTAGCCTTGAACTTGTCAATAGTTCCGTCTGCTTTCATCTTCTTCTTGAAGATCCATTTGCATCCGATGGATTTTGCTCCTTCGGGAAGATCAACCAACACCCAAGTGTTATTTGAGGTGATAGAATCAATTTCATTATCAATCGCCTCCTTCCAGAAAACCGCGTCTCTGGTCTTCATCGCCTCATCATAGGTAAGCGGATCAGCTTCCACATGATAGGTGACAAAGTCACTTCCGAAGTCCTTCGGCCTCCTCATACGCTTAGCTGACGGCTCAGCTTGTTCTGGTTCAATCGTTGTTTCAACAACATCTTCTTGGACCACATCTTCATTGAAGACTTCAGTTTCTGGCGCACCCTCATTGTTCTCCGGTACATCCGCAAGAACAATATTTTTGTGCCTTGCAAATTTGTCTTCAAAATATTCTGCGTCGCGAGATTCAATGATATGATTTGACTCAATATCAAGAAATCTCCGAGCATCACTCTTCTCGGCATACCCCAAGAAGATCATCTTAGTAGTCCTTATCCCAAGCTTCTGAATCTTCAGATCTGGAAGCTTAACATATGCCAGACACCCCCACACTCGAATGACATTCAATTTAGGTCTGACTTTAAACCAGACTTCATGAGGAGTAATGTCAGAAGTTGCATGAGGCACCCTATTCAGAATAAAAGTGGCCGTCAGTGCAGCTTCTCTCCAGTAGCACTTAGGAAGACCAACAGTCAACAACATTGAGTTAATCATTTCTGTTAACGTTCTGTTCTTCCTCTCTGCTACTCCGTTTGATTGAGGAAAGTATGGAGCCGTAGTCTCATTGACAATTCCATGTTCTTTGCGAAACGATGCGAATTCATGAGACCTGTACTCTCCACCTCGATCACTTCTTATTCTTTTGAGTTGTTGTCCAGTCTGCCGTTCAGCTTCGGCTCTGAACTCCTTGAACTTTTCGAATGCTTCGTCTTTAGCCTCCAGCAAGTAGACGAATACATACTTTGAGAAGTCATCGATGAAGGTTATAAAATACTTCATCCCGGCCTTTGTAGAAAACTGTTTGAAGTCACAGATATCGGAGTTTACCAACTCCAAAAGATCTGTACTTCGATTAATCCTAGGAAAGGGTTTCCTTGTGATCTTTGTTTGAGCACAAACTTCACATTTCTCTACCTTACCCCCACACTTGGAGATAAGTCCTAGACTAGACATTCTGTTAATTCGTTTAGAATGAACATATCCTAGCCTATTATGCCACAACTCATAAGTATAAGCAGAATGAGTGATTGTATTAACAACATTGAACTGATTTACAAGCTAAATTTTGAACATTACTTCGGTATAAAAAGTTTTTCCAAAATATGTTCCCCTGATAGACATCACCATCTGGCCAGCATTGATGTCCATCCTGAGGCCTGCTTTGCAGAGTAGGCCTCCTGAGATCAGGTTCTTGGCGATAGCAGGTACATGCTTCACGCCTTGAAGCGTCAGAGACTTGCCAGAAGTCAGCTTCAATACCACTGTCCCGATCCCAAGTACTTCAGCTTGTGCCTGATTCGCCACCATAACCACATCAAAAGTAGGGGTGTAGGTGGTGAACCACTCCTTGCTAGAGCAAACATGGCAGGTGGCTCCAGTGTCTACCCACCAGTCAGCATCAGTTCCTACCGCATCAACCTGCACAATCATAGCAACAACATCAGTGATCATAGATACATTACTAGGCTCTCCTTGCTCCGATTGCTTGGCTTTTGCTTTGCACTCATTCTTAAAGTGGCCCTTCTTGCCACACTTGAAGCAAGCCAAGTGGGACTTTGGCTTCTTCTTCTTCATTGAAGTACCCTTGACTTTTAGATTGTCAAGGTCCTTCTTCTTGCTTTAGGAAGCCGCATGCTTTCTCCTTGGTTCCCTTGAATGCACCAGATTGGCGTTAGCCAATTGCTTGGACAGTGCGTCCACTTTCAGTTGATCCCGCATCTGGTCCTCAACATAGATTTCCTGCAGGAGATCTTCAAGGGTAATCTCCAGCTTCTTCCTATGCATGTTTGCATAGAACTTGCTCCACCCAACGAGGAGCTTTGAGACAATCCCTCCAACAACAAACTTGTCGAGGAGGGGCATCGTCTCGTCTTCCAGCTTCTGTCGCAGTTTCAGAAAATCCTTCACCTGCGGCAGCATAGACTTTTCGTCCTCAAATAACCACTTGTGATATTTTTCAACCACAAAGATTTTACTGCGGTTCTTGTCTTCTTCGTAAAGTTTTTCTAGAGACTCCCATATGTCTCTAGCGATATTCTTCTTAGAATAGGATTCTGCAAGGGAATCTTCCATAGCATTCAGGATAAGCAGCCTACAAATACTATTTTCCCTTCTCCATTTTGCTTGAAGTTTAGTAGCCGCGGTGATTGTGGCAGCAGACCCAACATCTGGAACAGTAGCTTCTTCCTCCAGAAGCACGTGATCTATGTCTTTGAGTTGAAGGGGGAGATAAACCTTTCTCTTCCAGACTTGGTAATGTTCTCCATCAAACTTTTCTAACTTACAAAAGTCAGAATTGAAGAGTGAAACATTAACATTTTCTATCGTAGCAATAAAGCTTTGAGATTGTTATTGCCGGGGCACAATTTTTTGTTGAAAAACTGAGAATTCGTAACAATTGTAAAAACAATCGTTATTACGTAACACTTCACAGAAGGTACGTAATATAAATTCCACTAATGCAACACTTCACAAAAGGTGCACAGATTTCTACCAACGCAAATACTTCACCGAAGGTGCGCTAATAGAATTCTGATAAATGAAGAAGGTGATGCAACACTTCACAGTAGGTGCACATATTTCTACCAACACGAACACTTCACCGAAGGTGCGCTAATAGAATTCTGATAAACGAAGAAGGTGACAGGCGAAAGATGAAAAAACTCCTGCTGGGGTGAATGATCACCGTTGCTCAAAGCTTTATTCGCCCCACACGAATAGCTTCCAGGAACCAGCAAGTTCGTCAGAGAACTTGGAACACTCTTGCTCTTCTGACTCCTCGGATGAATACGAACTCCCGTGCAAAACTCAACGCTGGTACAAAACCTTTCTCTCTCACAGCTTCTAAACACTTGTAAACTTTCTGTCTACTACCTTTGTATTAGTTTTCCACTGTGAGAGAGAAGGAGGAGACCTTATATAGGCCCCTGCAACAACTGCCTGGTTAGCACAATGTTAGGGACGTAGTAATAACCACCCCGAACATGGAGCAACCGCTCAGAACATGCAAAGACACGTTCTGCCGCAAGTTGTGCCACTTGCGTAACCAGCATGATTTGTACTTTACGCACACAGCCCTATTACGCAACATGTGCATACTACGCACTCTACGCACTCTAAGCACACTGTGTACGCTGCGCACTCTACGCACGTTGCGCACGCTGCGCGTACTGGGCATCGCGCAATGAGCGCAACTTATGCGCACTATGCGCCTAGCGACGATGCTGACGTGCTAAGTGCAAAGTGCGCCAACAAAATGCCACATTACGCCTCATGACCCTTGAGCCCGAGTCCGAGCCCGAGCTCGAGCCCGAGCCCGAGTCCGAGTCGCTAAGCCCCTATGGGACTTAGCTCCTATGGAAATAAATTTTCCAAGAGCAAAAAGCTAGAAGCTTACCATGGAGCCTTATTCTTACCTCTTAGTAAAATCACCCACATGGTTCCCACCTTTGGGTCACCACCCATGTGCACATCCCAACAATACATAGAAGCCTATATATGTTGAGATACCACATGATGCATTTCCGATGTGGGACTAAAACTTTACTAAGCATGTAGAGAACAAGTTCTCTACATGTCAAGAATACAAATGCCCCAACAGTAGGCGGTCTCTCTTCGCACCGTTTTCGGTATGCGATAAAGTAGGCGGCCAACGGAGGTTGGCGGCATCGATGGAGCTGAGATGGCGTAGGCAGATGCCTAGGCGGAACAATACCTAACAAGATATTTTTGTCAAAAATATTTTGTAAGCATTATGGACCTATGGTTCACTTTTACAAAACTAAATCTTTATAAATCTTCGTTCTACAACTTAGTTATGCATGGAACACCCTTAAATATTCATATTATAAGAAAAGTTCAAACTATATCGACTGTCAAGACGGCCTAGACGATAGGCGGGACTCTCTCCACCGCGCACTCGCGCCTACCGCCGTTTAGAACCTTATGAAAAAGTACGAAGAAAACGAATTCATGTAAATAAATAGTAAACAAAATATCAAAACATCTTGCGATCATTAGCTAAGCATGTTATCATGTACAAAAATCTATATAACTACGTGGGTGCCAAGCTACGGTCAAAGACGAACCTGAGGCAAAAAGGGAAAGAAAAATTTTGATTTGCACCCCACATTATTTAATCATATTCAAGGTGTACTATACTACTTTACCATAATGTATAATACTTCCCACTTTCGTCAAAAAGTAACGGTCAACTCCGTTGTCCGTTAATTTTTTACCGAAATACCCCTAACGAATCACCATTATTACTAGTTCCCTCTCGTCAGCTTGGGAAAAGGAAAGGGTTATTTCGGTCAAAAAGTAATGGTCAACGGAGTTGACCGTCAGTTTTTGACGGAAGTGGAAGATATTATACATTATGATAAAACTGTAAGATGTACCTTAAATATGATTAAATAATGTAGGATACAACTCAAAATTTCTCAAAGGGAAAAGAAATCCTAATTTTACACTGACCAGCATCATTCTGGCATGTCAGTGGTATACCGACGATATATTGGTCGTATGTCGTTGGGTCTGGGCAGAGCAGAATCCGCAGCTGAAATCTTGAGCTTATAGGCCATTTTCACCATGCTTTTGTCCCAAATCGAAAATGTAACACATGGTTAAGTTCAAAAATCATCTAAGCTAGCTATAGGAACAAGAATCATGTGATTACAATAAGTATGAAAGAATTTAGAGCAATTTATCCCTAAGTGATATATCACATTTATCCCATAATCTCATCATATATGAAATAAAATCAAAGCTCGAATCAAAATCAAAGTTCTACGAAAGCAGCTCTATGAAATCAAAAGCAATTCCATCGATAAAATACAAAATAACCGCAAGGAAAACAAGCATAATGAAGGAATAAACCAGAGTATTGTTGTAACTACCATATTTCAGGATAGGAAATTTACAGTTACCAAAAACTTAGTCTACCATAAATGCATATATAGTTGTGACATTGTACTTACTTTCTTTATTTTATATCATAAATATAGTAAAACTTTTAATATTTTGAGCAATGTTTTAAAAATCGGACCGATCATCGAACCAAAATTTTTTGATATAGGTCGGACCGGGATTCAAATAGACTTGTTTGGTTTGGTTCAAATAGGTAAGATATCCATATTTTTTTCTTGATTTAGTTTGGTTTGACCATAAGTATGTTAGTTTAATTTAATTTTACAACTATAAGGTCGATCAAAACCAAACCAAGAAGCAAATGGTCCCAATTTAACATGATTTTTTTTATAAAAAAAAAAACTAAAATTGGTCGGTTCAATTGTGAACCAGTTCGGCCGGTTCACCGGTTGAACCCGATTTTGACACAAAACCGATGGTTCTTTAAAAGATCCGATTTTAGTTGAACCGGATCGATTTTTTGGCATAAACTGATGGGACCCGCTCCAACCGTCGGTCCGATTCGGTTTTTACAACATTGATTTTGAGTCTTTAATCCTAGACTTACATAACCAACTAAAGAAGCATTCAATTGTAATTTTCTTCGTATAGCTAACTAGATGACTTTATAAGTCAAAATATATTACATTTCCAAAAAAATCTAGGAGGTGGGGGTCTGCCCTGCTTGGAACTAAATGACTATATTAAATAGGCTTTTTCTAAGGGAACCACCACTTTTGCTAGGGGCTAGCCCTTACTTGGGGGCAGTCCAAGAAGGTGAAACTTTTGCTAGGGGCTGCCCACAAGTTGCTTGGGGCTAGCCCAACCCCCCAAACCCATATTTTCATCTCATTTCCTCTCTCTCTCTCTCTCTCTCTCTCTCTCTCTGATCTCTCTCTCTCTTCCAAAAGCTCTCCAAATCCTAAAACTCTTCTCCACCACTCCTCCACCACTCCATTCCAAATTCTTCCACCACTCTCTCCTCCACCACTCCATTGCAAGAGATGACACGCAAGTCGAAACAATCATCGGAGTCTAGGTATGTTCTTCCCTAATTTCTTCTACATTTTTCTACTTTGTTTTCCAAATCAAAGAATCATTGTTAATTCTCCAAGAAGTTTTGATGAATTAGGTTTAGAATTACTTTAGGGTTCATGAATGAATTTTTCGAATATGATAATTCGCACACATTACTTGAAACCCAAACCCTAGAATACGACACGACGTTCGGCTGCTACAATCGAGCAGCATTAGGACTGCCATGGATGTGGCAGTCCTACTGTAAAGTATGACTGCCAGACTCCCTGCAGTCCTACTGTGAAAGCGGACTGCAGGGAGTCTGGCAGTCCTACTGTAAAGTAGGACTGCCACATCCCTAGCAGTCCTAATGATGTCTATCTTTAGAACTGGGGGGTGACACATTAGGACTGGGGGGTGAGATTAAGAATTCTTAACATAATGTTTGTCTATTTTCGTTTCTATTATTTAATAACTGTATGTTGTCCTGCAGTTCTCCGGCCGCTCCGAAGAGAATACGGCCCACCATGTCCAAGCGCAAGAAACGCATTGAGGGACATCCTCTCGAGAGACCGATTAGAATCTCGGAACCGACTCCAGAAAGGCCAAGACACTCCGGGGAGGTTGCCAGAGTGAGAACTGTGTCGCGATCGCCAACGAGCTGGAGTGCATCGACGACGAGGTCGTGTTCCCCTTCATGTATAATATGGAGTATCGTACGAAGGTCCAGCATGATATGTAGTTGGATGTTCAAATAATTTTGTATTGGGATGTAATTTGGATATGGTGGTTGTTGTTTGGAAACTGGATTGTCGTAATTAGGATCTTATTTTAGATGTAAGTTGGATATTTTCTTGGATATGTTGTTATTTTGGATATAAGTTGGATCTGATTGTCGTAATTTGGGTATGTAATAGTAGATATGTTGTTACGTGGACATGTGTGTGTATAAACTCTCTTTAGATACCTAATTGAAACTCTCTGTGAGGAGAGTTTGTATTTCAAACTCTCCTCACAGAGAGTTAGTATCAGGACTGTCACCCCCCTGGCAGTCCTACACTAGTGTAGGACTGTCATGGTTGTGGCAGTCCTAATTGAAACTCTCTGTTAAGAGAGTTTGAAATACAAACTCTCCTCACAGAGAGTTTCAATTAGGACTGCCAGCACCCTGGCAGTCCTATATTAGTGTAGGACTGCCATGGGGGTGGCAGTCATGTTTGAAACTCTCTATTTCAATTAGGACTGTCAGGGTCAAAAAGAACATATCGCCTGCATTATTTGTTAATGCTGACATTTAATCGTAATTGTGCAGAAAAAAAAGTATCAATATTTCACCAATAAAATCAGACTTAAGATGAAAATACAACATTATAAGGCAAAATAAAGTGGAGTCAGACTATGGATCACGAGCTAAGACCAGTCTCCCGTAGACATTCAACTATTTTTCAAAGAAAATGGAGCTTAAAAGTGCTCCATCAAAATATCAAGAGATGATTCTTGCAATGGCCCAAAAAATAAAAATATTTGATTACTAACATATCTTTGTTTTATTGATAAAAAATTTTGTACACAGCAGCAACAAAAATGTAAGCCTTTAACCCAACTTTTTGGGTTGGCAATCTCTCAAGTTTGTATGAAATCTCAAATTTCCACCAAGAATTGATGATGGCAATGAGACAAAATGCAAAAACGTTTTTCCTTGTCTTTCTTATACAAATACATGGTATCGGATGGACATACAAAAATTTTGGAACATAGGAGGCCTCTCCTCGTTGCAGCCTGGTATACACTCAACATACATACGTACAAAAGAATCTGGCTAAATGCACCAATACTCTCTCAGATACAATCACCCTGTGCCAGATCCATACCCCTCAATCTGGACAGTAACAGCTGTATGCTCTCAAGCTTCTGATTGAGTTGTTTCATATCCTTGACGATGCTCCCAGAAAACTTTGAACTGCTTAATTTTGATAGTAAGGATGAACACTTGGCCTATGACTCTGAGACCTCAGCTTCCAATGAAGAGAGAGTTGTCGCCAAACTACGAGTTGCGCTCTCAGTAACGACAGCACTAAAACTAGGGGTGCCGCTAAAACTGTTGATGCTACTCCCCCTACTGAGTTTCCCTGGTGTGAAGACTTTGTCTAGGCCCTCGCTTCCTGCACAGCAGAATGACATCATGACATCATAAAGTACTCTTAAACAATGTTCTCAATGATTATCCAATATTTCAGTATGTAACCGATATGAATATTTAGTAGTATATCTGAAATCTCAGTCCATTGGCCATAATACACTAAATAGGACTGCCAGCAGTGGTGCAGTCCTTACAATATATTGGACTGTCACAAATCTGACAGTCCTTACAATATGTAGGACTGCCACAAGTCTGACAGTCCTATACTAATATATGGACTGTCAGATGGGTGGCAGTCCTCTGTGTCACATCCCGACTATCACAAAAAAGTTAAAATTCAGTTACCAAGAGCGTTTCCGAAACTTCAACGTGTTCTTCGGACGTAGTGTGAAGAGATTCTACTATATTTGATGACCCGGGTTCTTCCATGTTCATTTTTTCTACATTAAACACATATAATTCAACTTTTATATGTGAACTTCATGTTAAAAACTTTAAACATATATTAATTCGATGACTTACCAATAAATGGGAGAAGTTAATGACCTAGAGTTGAGGAAAAATTTTGGGATAAAATTTTTTGACCTAGAGTTAGAGAAAAATTTGGAGAAAATGTAGGTTGAAAAAATACTTGGGGTTAAATTCTTTGACCTAGAGTTGAGGGAGAGAAGAAAAGAGTTGAGGGAGAGAGGAAAAAAAAAGTTGGTATTTATACCTTTGCTTGGGCTAGCCCCAAGTAAAAAAAATTGATGGCAAACTTGTAATATTTTGAAATATTTTTGGGCTAGCCCCTAGCAAATATGGTGGTGCCCTTAGAAAAAGCCTTTAAATAAGAGTTCTCAAGTTCAATTCTCTTATTTTAAGTAAGAGATCTCAAAGTTAATTCTTGAAGGAAGTTTTACCTCCTCCCCCTCCCAAAAAATTTTAAGGTAATTCTACCACCCCTCAAAAGAGTTCTTTTTTGAATCTGCCCCCTGCTTACAAGGAAAAATGCCAAGGACACCTACCATCATAGATTCTACTTTCAACTTCCATTTTGTAAGCTACTTAATTGCTGAAAAATATGGAAAGAAATGACTAGTACACTACTATATATTTAATATAACTAATAGAGATGTACCATTTAAAACATAAATCCATACAAGGTGCAAAATACAACCTAAATATGTAATAAACATAGTTCTTAAACCAAAACTACTTAAACCTTTCTGCTTCTTTCTCCCATTATATATCTTTCTATTTTCTTTTCTGCATGAATGGTTGCAGATATTTCAAGTGTTTACATTATACTTAATGGTGCTGGTTGTTAACCAACTCTTAGTTACAACCTCTAGAGAACCTGACTTCAAGAAGCTATATAAATCTTAACTCTCATTCAATGGTGCGCAATCAAGTTCTAGTATTTTGCTTTCATACTGAATGAAGCCACCAGCTTTTTTTTCCAGCAAAATTGCTTTCATATTGAATGAAACCATCAATTGTATTTTCCAGTACAATTGCTATCCAATTAGCCATTCACTTGAACAAACAATTGATCACATGGAATACAAAATTTACTTGAAAAAAGAGGGGAAATAAACCTACATGGCTCTTGCCGGAAAAGCAAAGTACTCCAAAACAATTACAAGGTTGTTCGATCTCCACAATTTCCTTTATTTCCACAACTCTTCCATTGGGATTCCCCGCTCCCGAGCTACGTCTTTAAACTGTCTCATCTTTTGGACAGCAACAACTGTGGCTCTGGCATTGTTGAGGGCATTATCACTTCCGAGCTGTTTTCCAAGAGCATTCTCTACACCTGCCATTTCTAACACAATCCTCACTGATCCCCCAGCAATAACTCCAGTACCGGGGGAAGCAGGCCTCAGCATAACCTTTGCTGCTCCATAGTCTCCGTCAGCCCTGTCATTGTGGTCGAAAACTGATTAACAAAAAGAGAAGCAGAAGACGGAACAGATTGATGAGAAGAAAGTGCAAAACAAAATAGGAAAATGGCATCACTGACAAATCCACACAAAAAAGAGGGGGAGAACAACAGGATGTGAGAACATTTTGATCTGCGAGTCCACAAATACATATGAAGGACCTTCCTCGGTGTTGTCTAGCTAGTGAATCATTCTTTGAGGAACAAAAAGTGTCAAATTAACTAATGAAATGTAAGAAGTGAATAAAAACAACAACAAAGCATTTATCTCAACTTTTTAAGGCTGTATACATGAATCCCTATCTCCCATTCAACTCAGTCAAGTGCCGTCCTCTCTCAACTTAGCAAATGTCGTTACTTTTTCACAACTATTGGAGCACGGCAAGAACTAGCGGTCAACCTCGGTAGCAGCATCACGACAAAGTGGTGGTCAATTTTGGTTTAAATCTAGGGTAAGGATTTTGATTTTCTAGGTTTCTTCTTCTTCTTCTTCTCTCTCTTCTTTTCTTGGTCGTGGATTAGATCTAGGACTCTAATATTGGTTTTTGGTTGGTAAAAATAAGGGTCTGGGATGAGAGGGGGATTGGTGGACGCTGGTGGTGGAGAGATCAAGGATGAGTTTTGGTTTAGTGGTCGCATGTAGGGGTGGATGGTTGATCTGATAAGAAGATGAAATTTTGGTGACAACAAAGAGGCGATTTGGATCTGTATGGCAGAGATGAGTTGAGGGTACAAACCTAACTAGACTGAGATTGAGACAGAAGTTAAGAGTTGAGATAAGGGTTTTATGGAGACCTAGGATTGAAGTAGGATTTGACTAAAAAAGAATTTAGGGCATGGATTGGCATGGCTTCATTACCATGTAAGAAAATATGAGAGGGATTTGGAAAAACACAAACGGTTATGCCATTAGGTTCAAGGCCAAGCTATTTGAAAAAAGTAGGCTTAGTTTCAACTTGATACCCTCAACTATTTAAATTTTTAACCTGATATCCTAAAACTTTGATATACATCAACTTAATACCCTAAAAGAAAGAGACACAAAATTACCCCGGCTCATCCCTCGCTCTTCTCCCACCCGGCTGCACACCCCATCCCACCCCCCCCCCCCCCCCCCCCCCCCCCGTGCCCCCACCCCTGCTGCTTGATGCGCTGCTGGGGGGCGCATCCAGGAGCACAGGCAGCCGAGGTAGGGGGCGGGGGCGCATACGGGAGGGTGGGGGCACATCCAGGAGGGCGGGAGGGAGAAGGGGGGGGGGAGGGGTGGTGCATCCGGGAGGGCGGGCAGCCGAGGTAGGTGGTGGGGGTGGGGCAACCGGGGCATAGTAGGGGGTTTGGGTGGGGAAGGGGGTAGTTTCGTCCTTTTTTTTTGTTTTGGGTATCAAGTTGAAAATCCTCAATAGTTGATGGTATCAATTTCTCGAGTAAAAAAGTTAAGGGTATCAAGTTGAAAAACTGAAATAGTTGAGGATATCATGTTGCAATTCAGCCAAAAAAAACTATATAGGAATATGAGAAAGAATATGTACAATAGCTAGCAAGTGACATGGCCAGTGACACCATTAGGGCAGTATACTTAAAAATCATAACATATACTACTTTCGTGAGCTTGCTATCCATGCATGTGCAGTTTTTGATATCTGCAGTATAGTATATACTCTAGTGCACTTGAGTCCACGGGAATCCACACAGCTTAATCTTTTGCCAACATTCGGCGGATTGGTATTGGTATTGGTACACTGCATGATTGGTCAAATCTCTAATTGCATCCTTCTAATCAATTATAATCCTTAGCAACACATGGCAGAGTGCATATGAATGTAGAAGCTAAGATATTAATGTTAATATCTGAGAAATATAGTTAAGTGTCATCTATATATCTGAATATTGTATAGATATCTATTCAGATGTGCAGTTCTTCTACCTGTGTTATCGCATATCCTTGGTAAACTTGACTAGATGGAAATCCCAACACTTAATTTCTTGCCAACATTTGGCGTACTGTATGATGTTTGGTTTAATAAAAATAGGATCAAAATTTTGTTTACTTAACACAAGAAAACTGGCTCAAATTCTTAAGTGTGTAAAACAATTACAAAATTTTAGGGTATCTTACAACCCTATCAAGGGCATGTTCTCTTTTCCGGGTAATTTTAGGGTATCTTACAACCCTATCAAGGGCATGTTCTCTTTTCCGGGTAACTTCCAGCCGTATCAAGGGCCATCTTAGCTGCATCATTATGAAATAGATATATTTTATGGTCAAACCCAAATCCCATCTCACTTTTACCCATAGTAACTCATAATAGAACATTCATTTTTCGGAAAATTTTACACAGGGGGATAAACTTTAGTGTATTTACGCAAAAGGGGATAACTTTAGAGAAATAACGAAAGAGAGGACGATACGACATTAGAGATGTCGCCGCACACATGACGCGACCTTGGCGACATTTGTGATGGCGCCAAGGGCCCCCCTCCCCCTTGGCGCCATCACTAATGTCGCTAGACTTTGTACTTTTTTTTTTTACCGAGAGAGAATTTATTATAGATTTATCTAATATCTTAACATTTTTTTAGTTTAACTACTTGATACGTATCTATAACAAATTTTTATTTATACTATTTTTCAACAATATTATAGATTTTTTAATTTTTATTAGAAACTTGTCACGGGATTACAAGAAACTATGTGTGATGTATACATATATATATATTTTAAATTTTTATTAGAAACTTGTCACGGGATTACAAGAAACTATATACCAAAAGCCATAACGAAATATTATTTTAAAAAATAAACTTTTATTAGAAACTTGTCACGGGGATTTTTTTTTTAATAAAAATTTATAATAGTTGCTAATACCAAAAGCCCCCTTAAATTTATAAGAAACTATTATAAATTTTTATAAGAAATTATTAGAAACTATATACCAAAAGCCATAACGAACCACACATCGTTGCACATGCTATAGATACGTTTTGAATATCTTTTCGTTCTTTTCATTAAATCCTCTCTCCTCTCTCCTCTGTAAAAAAAAAAAAAAGTACAAAGTCTGGCGACATTAGTGATGGCGTCGGGGGGGGGGGGGGGGGGTCCTTGGCACCATCACAAATGTCGCCAAGGTCGCGTCATGTGTGCGGCGACATCTCTAATGTCGTGTCATCCTCTCTTTCGTTATTTCTCTAAAGTTATCCCTTTTTGTGTAAATACACTAAAGTTTATCCTCCTGTGTAAAATTTTCCGTTCATTTTTATGTATATTACAAAGAGGCGTGTTTCGTTTTCCCCATAATAACTTCTAAATCTGATTCCAACTTGAATAATGTTCTTTCTGGACATCCTACCAGCCTAACAATTAACTCGACGGGAACTCAACTACTTGATCCCCAGCACCCCAACAACATTCCTCCTGGCCTTGGTGAGACTTTGTGATTGCATCCACAATAACATAACATTGTTTAGATGTTCAAAGGGATGTATCTACTACACAATAACACAATTATTTAGTCCTTCTGGTGTTCCTCCCATTACAGTATTAAGTACCATTTGCAGTTTTTGGTGACAGACTTCGTGATTGCTTCCACCATATAATTATGTTGTTTAGCTATTCATAAGACATTAGTTAAAGGAGATTTAACTGGACAGTACTATACCAGGAAAACAGAAATTTGTTTTCTACATAAGCTGTTTACCATTCTAGGAAAGAATCAAAGAATCGTTCTTCACTGCATCATTAGCTTAAACTGAATGAGCAAATTCGTAGGTCTAACTACTAACACACTGGCATTCAATATTTTTACGTTCTTCTATATCAAGGCCGTCTCTTTCTTATAGCTACCCTAGCCAGCTAGGAAGCACGGACACACCAAAAAATCAGTGCCTATCCCCGTAACGTCATCATATTTTACCATGGGCGGCCCTAGCCCAGAGGCTGGGCAACGGCCCAGGGCCCAAAGACTAGAGGGGCACCAATATGGGTGTATCTATAATAGAACAAGAATATACTATAGGAAAGTTTTAACCAAGGTTGTAAAAATCGCTAGTCGGCCGTTAGCCGGTCCGCGGGAACTAGGAATTAATTGGAGATTAGTTGGGGACTAGTCGGATTAATCGGTGTGTGTATGTGTGTGTATATATATCATCAAAGTATTAACTCAAGTACCCAAAAAAAAAATATACGCAATATATGTCCTTGGTATGCACATTTTCTTAAACTTCTTCTCCTTCTCTTCTTTCTCCTTCTTCTCCTTCTCTGTCGGTTGCTTTTAAGTTTTCGAAATAACTGAATTTCGGGTCGAATTTTGATCCTTTTTACCCTTTTTTTTAACCGAGACCTAGTTGGCCGACTAGGTCCGTCTAGCCGCCTAGTCCACTGCCTAGGTCCGATTATTGTTTGATCCAATTTTTTTGTCGACTAGCCTCTAGTCAAGTCGACGAAGGCCTACTACCGACTAGTCGGATTTTTACAACAATGGTTTTAACTCAAAAGAGATGTGGTGCAGTGGTACTGGTTATCATGTTAGACTTACATACTAGAAGTCCTTAGCTCAAATCTTGGTCCCATTTCGGGAGTTCGCCTCGAGCCCCCACAAGCTCAGGGCCGGCCCTGTATCTTACACGTATTTGACACGATACAGGCACTCTACAATGTCGGGTTTTGGCCTTTTTTGTTTTGGAACTTTAGTCCCACATCGGCTAGGCCAAAGGAGTTGTATCTCTATATATTAGTTATGTTTTTTTAGAGATGCACATGTGGTGTGGAGGTGCACATGGTGTGCCATGTGGGATTATTTTTCTAATGAAAAAAAGACTAAATCAACAATTGAAAGCATTCATGTTTTTTGCTCTTGGAAAATTTATTTCCATTGGAGCTAAGCCCCGTAGGGGCTTAGCGACTCGGACTCGGATTCGGACACGGACTCGGTCTCATGGGCTCATGAGACGTATTGTGGCGTTTTGTTGGCGCACTTTGCACTTAGCACGTCAGCATTGTCACTAGGCGCATAGTGCGCTTAAGTTACGCTCGTTGCGCGAGCCACTTGCGCAGCCGGTTGAGCCGTCAGGTTGCGCGGCCCAGGTTGCGCGCCCAATGGCGCGGCCAGGTGCGCGCCCAGCTGCGCGGGTGGCGCAGGGTGCGCAGAACGCGCAGGTGGCTCAAGTGGCTCAGTGCGCATTCAGCGCGCGGTGTGCAAGGCGCGCGGGGTGCGCGAGGTGCGCAACTTGCATCAGATCGTGCATATGCATGATTTGAGCGGTTATTGCACGTCCGGAGTGGTTTTTACCACGTCCCGAACGTTTTGCTAACCGGACAGTTACAACTCGGGCCTATAAAAGGTCTCTTCTCTCTCACAGGACAAATACAGAGGCTAATACATAAAGTTGCGAGAGTTTACAAACATTTCTTAACACAAGTAAATAGAAGCGTTGAGAGAGAAGAGAAACGTTGCACCAGCGTTGCTTTTGCACGGGTGTTCGTGTACCATCCGAGGAGTCAGAAGAGCAGGAGTATTCCAAAGTTCTTCGACGAACTTGCTGGTTCCTGGAAGCTATTCGTGTGGGGCTAATATAGCTTTGAGATTGTTAGTGCCGTGGCACAATCGCTATGTTGATCACGTGTTGATTGAGGAGGAACCTACTGTTCCAGAAACTGGATCTGCAGCCGCAATCGCTACGGCTGCTAAGAACTAGAAAAAGTGGAGAAGGGACAATAGCATTTACAGGCTTATGATCCTAAATGCTATGGAAGATTCCCTTGTCGAATCTTATTCAAAGAAGACTGTTGCAGGAGAGATTTGGGAGTCTCTGGAGAAACTATATGACGAAGATAAGAATCGGAGCAAGATATTTCTTGTTGAGAAATATCACAAGTGGTTCTATAAAGACGAAAAGCCAATGCTGTCGCAGGTGAAGGAGTTCCTGAAGCTGCGACAGAAGTTGGAGGATGAGGCAATGCTCCTTACCGACAAGTTTGTGGTTGGTGGGATCGTCTCTAAGCTCCCTGCTGGGTGGAGCAAGTTCTATGCAAATATGCATAGGAAGAAGTTGAAGATTTCTCTCGAAGATCTCCTACAGGAAGTGTATGTTGAGGACCATATGCGGGCTCAACTGAAAGTGGACGCACTGTCCAAGCAATTGGCTAACACCAATATGGTTCATACCAAGGAACCAAGGAGAAAGCAGGCGGCTTCCTACAGCAAGAAAAAGGATCCTGACAATCTGAAAGTCAAGGGGACTTCCTTCAAGCAAAAGAAGCCAAAGTCCCATTTGGCTTGCTTCAAGTGTGGCAAGAAGGGCCACTTCAAAAGTGAATACAAATCCAAGGCCAAGCAATCAGAGCAAGGTGAGCCTATTAAGGTCTCAATGATCACTGATGTTGTTGCTATGATTGCGCAGGTCAATGCGGTTGGGGCTGTTTCTGACTGGTGGGTAGACACTGGCGCCACTTGCCATGTCTGTTCCAGCAAGGAGTGGTTCACCACCTACACACCTACTTCTGAAGTGGTTGTTGTGGCGAACCAGACACAAGCTGAAGTTCTCGGGGTCGGGACGGCGGTGTTGAAGCTGACTTCTGGCAAGACTCTGACGTTTCAAGGTGTGAAGCATGTACATGTTATTGCCAAGAACCTGATCTCGGGAGGTCTACTCTGCAATGCAGGCCTCAGGATGGACATCAATGTTGGCCAGATGGTGATGTCTATTAAGGGAACATATTTCAGGAAAGCTTTTTATACCGAAAGAATGTTCAAAATTCAGCTTGTAAATCAGTCCAATGTAGTTAATGCAATCACTCTTTCTGCTTATACTCTTGAGTTGTGGCATAATAGGCTAGGACATGTTCGTTGTAAACGAATAAACAAAATGTCTAGTCTAGAACTTATCTCCAAGTGTGGGGGTAAGGTAGAGAAATGTGAAGTTTGTGCTCAAACGAAGATCACAAGGAAACCTTTTCCTCGGGTTTATCGAAGTACAGATCTTCTGGAGTTGGTACACTCTGATATCTGTGACTTCAAACAGTTCTCTACAAAGGCCGGGATGAAGTATTTCATAACCTTCATCGATGACTTCTCTAAGTATGCGTTCGTCTACTTGTTGAAGGCTAAAGACGAAGCATTCGAGAAGTTCAAGGAGTACAGAGCCGAAGCTGATTGACAGACTGGACAACAACTCAAAAGAATAAGAAGTGATCGAGATGGAGAGTACAGGTCTCATGAATTCGCATCGTTCTGCAAAGAACATGGAATTGTCAATGAGATTACAGCTCCGTACTCTCCTCAATCAAACGGAGTAGCAAAGAGGAAGAACAGAACGTTAACAGAAATGATTAACTCAATGATGTTGATTGCGGGTCTTCCAAAGTGCTACTGGGGAGAAGCTGCATTAACGGCTACTTTTATTCTAAATACAGTGCCTCATGCAACTTCAGACATTACTCCTCATGAACTCTGGTTCAAGGTCAGACCTAACTTGAATGTCATTCGAGTGTGGGGGTGTCTGGCATATGTCAAGCTTCCAGATCTGAAGATTCAGAAGCTTGGGACAAGGACTACAAAGACGATCTTCTTGGGATATGCCGAGAAAAGTATGCTCGAAAATTTCTTGATATTGAGTCAAATCATATCATTGAATCTCGCGACGCAGAATATTTTGAAGACAAGTTTACAAGGCACAAGAATATTGTTCTTGCGGATATACCGGAGAACAATGAGGGTGCGCAAGAAAATGAAATTTTCAATGAAGTAGTCGAAGAAGATGTTGAAACAACGGTTTACAACGGTTGAACCAGAACTCGCTGAGCCGTCAGCGAAGCGTGTGAGGAGGCCGAAGGACTTCGGAAATGACTTTGTCACCTATCATGCGGAAGCAGATCCGCTTACCTATGATGAGGCGATGAAGACCAGAGACGCAGTTTTCTGGAAAGAGGCGATTGACAATGAAATTGATTCCATCACCTCAAATAACACTTGGATGTTGGTTGATCTTCCTGAAGGAGCAAAATCTATCGGATGCAAATGGATCTTCAAGAAGAAGATGAAATCAGACGGAACTATTGACAAGTTCAAGACTAGGTTGGTAGCCAAGGGGTTTTCTCAGAAGCAGGGGATTGACTACTTTAACACGTATGCTCCAGTAGCCCGGATGACCACCATCAGAATGTTGATTGCTCTCGCAGCAATACATAAGATGGTGATACATCAGATGGATATGAAAACGGTTTTCCTAAACGGCGAGCTGACCAAAGAGATTTACATGCAACAGCCAGAGGGATTTGTCGTCAAGGGTCTTGAAGACAAAGTCTGCAAGTTGGTGAAATCCTTGTACGGTCTTAAACAGGCTCCCAAGATGTGGCATGAGAAATTTGACAAAGTTATAAGGTCAAATGGCTACATAGTCAGCGAGACGGACAAGTGTGTTTATACGAAGTTCGCTGATGGAAGAGGTGTGATCGTTTGTCTGTACGTGGACGACATGCTGATCCTAGGTACGGATATGAGCTGTGTCACGGAGACAAAGAAGTTCATCTCGAACAAGTTCAGTATGAAGGACTTGGGAGAAACTGATGTGATCTTAGGGATCAAGATCATCCGGACAGACACTGGACTAGCGCTGTCACAGTCTCATTATGTTGAGAAGATGATCACTCGTTACGGGTATCAAGATCTTCCAGTGATCGATACGCCGTACAGGTGTGATCTGAAGCTGAAATCTAATTCAGGAAAAAACGTCAAGCAGCTGGAGTATGCAAGCGTAATCGGGAGTTTGATGTATGCTACTACTGCCACAAGGCCTGACATAGCTTTTGCCGTGGGAATGCTGAGTCGTTTTACGAGCAACCCAGGCATTGAGCACTGGAAAGCTGTGAAACGGGTTATGAGATATCTTAAGAAGACTCAGACATATCCACTGCACTACAACGGAGATCCGCCGGTAGTGGAAGGCTTCAGTGATGCCAGCTGGTGCTCAGAAGTGGAGAGCGAGAGGTCCACAGATGAATACATTTTCACAATGGATGGAGCCGCTATATTATGGAAATCGAAGAAGCAGACTACGCTCTCGCGGTCATCCATGGAATCTGAGTTCTTTGCACTTGATACCGCAGCGGAGGAAGCAGAATGGCTTCGGGAGCTCATGTATGATCTTCCAGTGGTTGGGACGCAAATACAGGCGATACCGATATGCTGCGACAAACAGGCGACTGCGACGGTGGCATCAAATGACCTCTTCAACGGAAAGAAGAGGACTGTGCGGTTGAAGCACAGGGCAGTGCACGATCTCATCAAGAGGGGTGTTATTGCAGTGATTGATGTTCGGAGTCAGGAGAACCTGGCGGATCCGTTCACCAAGGGCCTCAAGCGCCAGCTAGTCGATGACACAACATGTAAAATGGGCTTGAAGGCATTCTGATATTGTATTATTGCAATCCTACCATAAAGTTATGCTATTAGTTCAAAGAGAAATCTACTAGACATCTAGCTTTTGGTTCAAGGGAGAACCATTAATCGGAAGAATATCAGTAACGGTGGGTACATGTCCTATTGGGCATGGAGAGGTTACAGACCTACAACCGCTGTTGTCTACTGTTTTCTGCGAAAAACGGATCCTGTGGAAAGGCTGGCTTAAACGCCTTAATGAGTTCTCAGGCAGAGTGAATGCCTGGTGTGCTTTACAGGAAGCACGGTAGCGCAGCACTACAAGGAGTGGAACTCTATGCTACTGTGGGGTGACTCCACCATGAGGTTCCTGAAATGGGTAATGCCTCAGCTGTATGAGCCAAGTCACAGCAGCGTAGCACCGCAAATAGGTAGTTAGCCTAATATTGTATGTTGAAATAAAGAGGGGAGTAGTCAGCACTACAAAGAGGAGGAGTTCCTCATGTTACAGTGGCACGACACTACGATGAGGTACCCGATTAGGGATAAAGCCTCGGCCTTGCAAGCCATGTCGTTGCGGCGTAACACCGCAAGGGAGCCTAAGGCTTCATGCTGAGTAGTTTGGCACTACAAAGAGACAGTGGCCTCATGCTATAGTAGTATGACACTACGATGAGGTTCCTGTTACGGGGTAAGGCCTCGTTTTTAAGCCATGTCATAGCGGCGTAGCAACGCAAGGGAAGCGCAAAGCGCTTCATGCCATGTCTCTTTAATAAAGAACTCACCTATAGTGTATGGACAAAGAGATATCAAGCCGTCTCTAGAGGGTAAACTTGTAGACGCCCAAAATTATACACTGAAATCAGGCTGGCACAGGGCCTTTAATGTGTAGCCAGAAGCACATGTAACTACATTATATGAGTGGAAAGAATTTCAGCTATGGTGCAAAATTCAAGGCTTAGTCCATTCTTGTATTATAGTCTGTTGTTTGACCCATGCGGGAAGATTCAAATCGTCAGCGACATCTCTCCTAATGCATGAGGGACAGTTAATGTGGGGAATACTTATACCCATATATAGAGATACGTGGGGGATTGTTGGGTTTTGGCCTTTTTTGTTTTGGAACTTTAGCCCCACATCGGCTAGGCCAAAGGAGTTGTATCTCTATATATTAGTTATGCTCTTTTAGAGGTGCACATGTGGTGTGGAGGTGCACATGGGTGTGCCATGTGAGGTTATTTTTCTAATGGAGAAAAGGCTAAATCAACAATTGAAAGTATTCATGCTTTTTGCTCTTGGAAAATTTATTTCCATTGGAGCTAAGTCCCATAGGGGCTTAGCGACTCGAACTCGGTCTCATGGGCTCATGAGACGTAATGTGGCGTTTTGTTGACGCACTTTGCACTTAGCACGTCAGCATTGTCGCTAGGCGCATAGTGCAGTTAAGTTGCACTCGTTGCACGAGCCACTTGCGCAGCCGGTTGAGCTGCCAGGTTAAGCGGCCCAGGTTGCGCGCCCAGTGGCGCGGCCAGGTGCGCCCCCAGTTGCACGGGTGGCGCGGGGTGCGCAGGACGCGCAGATGGCGCAAGTGGCTCAGTGCGCGTTCAGCGCGCGGTGTGCAAGGCGCGCGGGGTGCGCGAGGTGCGCAACTTGCATCAGATCGTGCATGTGCATGATTTGAGCGGTTACTGCACGTTCGGAGTAGTTTTTACCACGTCCCGAACGTTTTACTAACCGGACAGTTGCAACTCGGGCCTATAAAAGGTCTCTTCTCTCTCACAGGACAAATACAGAGGCTAATACATAAAGTTGCAAAAGTTTACAAGTGTTTCTTAACACAAGTAAATAGAAGCGTTGAGAGAGAAGAGAAGCGTTGCACCAGCGTTGCTTTTACACGGGAGTCCGTGTACCATTCGAGGAGTCAGAAGAGCAGGAGTGTTCCAAAGTTCTCCGACGAACTTGATGGTTCCTGGAAGCTATTCGTATGGGGCGAATATAGCTTTGAGCAACGGTGATCATTCACCCCAACAGGAGTTGTTCCATCTATCGTCTGTCATCTTCGCTACTGCTAGCAATTCAGATTAGTACCTTCTTCTTAGAAGTACTTCACCCGGTTGTTGTTGTTTACAAAATCTTTTTGGATTTTCGTAAATCGATTGCTGCCGTAACGAAATCTTTTTTAAGATCTTCGTTTATCAGAATCCACCAAGGATCTGTTACGCGCCTTCTTTGAAGTGTTGCGTTGAAACATTGTCTTTACAATTGTTTCGCCTTCTAAGTTTTTCCATCGAAAATTGTGCCCCGGCACTAACATACAACACGCTAGCCGTGTCCATAATGTGACGTGTGGCATCCGTGTTAGTCCAACCTAGCCAAGCAATAATTCGACCATACTATGAACAATGCAACATTAGACGATTAGATGGTCGAAGAAATTATACCTATGAGGGAACGTCGAGTACTTGGTCATGGGCACCGCGATTATATTCCTCCTGGCGTTCGCGGCGGACTTCACGATGGCGTCCACGACCTCCTTAGCCTTGCCCACCCCGACCCCGACCCTCCCCTGCTTGTCGCCGACGACGACGATCGCCCTGAAGCTCAGCTTCTTCCCGCCCTTGACGACCTTGGTCACCCTCCGCACCTGCACCACCCTCTCCTCGAACCCGTCCGTGGCCTTCTCCCTCCTCTTCCGCCCCAGCCCGCCGATGGTGTTGGTCTTCTTGAGCTTGGAGTCCATGACGTAGACGTCGTTTCCGAGCACGCTGACGCCGCTGTAGGCCGGGCCGTAGATCTCCTCGTAGGCCGCCGCGACGGCGTCCTCGGACTCCGGGGGGAGGTCGTCGAAGGAGGGCTCGGGGACGTAGCCCTCGGGCGGGGCCGGGGGATCGAAGGGGATGTCCTCGTTGGGGTTGAGGTTGTCGAAGAAGGAGGTGTCGATGGAGTCGGAAGAAGAGCGGGCGAGAAGGAGGGAGGGGCGGTGGGGTCTGGTGGCCTTGAAGGGGAAGGAGGCGGTGGGGAAGGAAAGGGAGGAGGAGGAGTGCTGGTGGAGGTGGAGGTGGAGGTGGAGGGAGAGGGAGAGGGAGGAGAAGGAGGAGAGGGCGGTGGCAGTGGCCGCCATTGTTGGTGACTGGGAGTGAGTGAGAGTTTGGGTGTGTTCTATTGATAGAGATAAAGGCAATGCTTATCCTATTGGGGATGGTGTTGTGGGTGGATACTTCGTGTGTAGTTGAATGAATATGCGAGTGTTAAGAGTGTATTGTTCCTAATAATTTTTTATTTTTTCTGAGAGCACCATCTCTTTTACTTGGAGGCAGTCCAAAGTAGTTTAAAAAAATTACAAATTTGTCATGACTTTTTTTTTATTTGGGAACAGTCCAAGTTTTGGTATAAAAGCCAACTTTTTCTTTTTCTTTTTATATTTCCTTCATCTACTCTTTTCTTCTCTCCCTCAACTCTTTTCTTCTCTTCCTCTCCATTTTAGGTTAGAACAAAAACTAGCCAAACAATTTCTCCAACCTAAATTTTGGAAAGATTGTTGGTGAAATATCTAGTAATAGTGTCAAAGACGTCTCCGATTTATTGGTAAGTCATTGAATTAATATTTGTTTAATGTTTTAAACATGAATTTCACATATAAAAGTTGAATTATGTGTTTAATGTAGAAAAATATTGAACATGGAACAACCGGGATCATCAAATGTTGTATACTCTCTTCCCGTCACGTCCGAAAACCACTTTGATGCATCGGAAGTCCTCTTGGTAACTAAATTTTAATTTTTTATCGGGTAAAAAATCGGGGTTGTGACACAGAGGACTGTCATCTCTCTGGCAGTCCCGATCATAGATTAGGACTGCCACTTCTCTGGCAGTCCTAATATATGAGAAAATATTAATATTTACTTTATGATGTTCTCTAATTGTATTAACTTTTAAGTTCTATTGTAGGACTTGAGATCTTCCGATTTTGCGGTACCTGCTCCAATTGCAGTCAATGTAGCCCATTTATTCTGGACCGATCTTTGTTTTGAATCAAGCGACGGTGCGGTACATTGGTGTCGAGAAGTTGGATGGAAAAACAATATAGTTCTAGTGATATCCAGATCGGTCCGAAATCGCCCGGGACGACAAACTGTGGTGTTTGGCTGTGAAAGAGGTGGTGTGTTCAGAACGCACAAGAAAAACACAGTTATCCAAAGTAAAGTTCCAAAAAAAATGTTGGAACGAGAAAATGTGGTTGTCCATTCACGATACATATTAGAAACGAAGAAGAAGGAAAATGGACAGTAGAAGTGAAGAATGGAACCCACAACCATGAGATTGTCGAGACACTATTGGGTCATCCGTATGTCGGACGGTTGAACAATACGGAGAAGAAGATAGTCGAAGACTTGTCCACCTCCGGAGTTGCACCGAGACAAATATATTCTGTCATACGACATGAAGATGAGAAGAACAAGTCTACAATGAAGTCAATATACAACGCCCTATCTTCTTCGAACGCTGTCCGGACGAAATCAAGAATGGCGATACAAGAAGTGCTCAAGTTGCTTGTCGATAATCATTATGTTGAGTTCCATAGAAGTCATCCTCAGAGTAATGAAGTAATTTCAATCTTTTGGGCGCATCCCGATTGCACAAGTTTGGCCAGGTCTTTTGCCGACGTGTTAGTCCTTGATTGCACGTACAAGACCAATAAGTTCAAGATGCTTCTCTTTCATGTTGTCGGGTTCACCTATACTTGAAAAATATTTCCAGTGGCATTTTGCTTCATGAAGAGTGAGAAACTTGAAGACTACACATGGGCGTTGGAGAAACTGAAAACACTTTACACCGGTCATACAGAGTCGTCAGTTTTTGTTACTGACAAAGAGTATGCCCTAATTAATGCTATTTGCATTATTTTTCCTCAAGCGGATACATTTCCATGCACTTGGCATATCAATCGTAATATTCAAGCCCAATGTAAGTTGCAGTTTCGGAAGGAGGATGGTAAATTTGACATGCAAATTTTTGACAAATTTTATAATGATTGGAATTGTATGTGGCGAGCCTCTACGATTGCCAGTTACGACGCCGCATGGTACTTGTTCAAGCAAAAGTGGAAGGCGAGGGAGCCGACATGCATTTCTTACATCAAAGATACATGGCTTGAACCTCACAAAGAACAATTCGTCTTAGCATGGTCGAATGTAGTGAAGCATTACGGCACGACAACTACCAACCGTGTCGAAGGAGCACACTCTTTATTGAAGAGACACCTAAAATCATCTCTCGGCAACTTTGTCTATGTTTGGCAAGCTATACATTTATCAGTAGACCGAACGGTGAATGAAATTAAGGCATCATTTGAGATGAGTTTGAATATAGTCAAGCATGAGCATAGAAAGGAAGAACTCTTAGATGCTTTAATGCGCGTGGTATCTCACAAGGCGTTGGCATTAATATTTGATGAGATTGAAAGGTCAAAGTTTGTCGGGTTTGATCCTGAGGTTTGCGGGTGTGTATATCGACATACACTGGGCCTCCCTTGTGCACATCAGATTAATGAATATCGCCGTGAATCCATTCCTATTTCAGTAGACGTTGTCGATCAACGTTGGAGGCAGTTGTCTATGATGCCCCTGGTGAAGATGGACGATAATTTCTTCTCTTTGCCACAAGTGAAACTTCTCCACGCAAGGTAGTGTGCCTCAGTAGGAGCGGAACGGATGTCCATTGAGCTTAAAATCCAAGAAATTGCATGTCCGATGACTACTAGAATGCATGAGCCGTCCGTTATTTCCAATCCTAAAGGCAGGCCTCAAACAAGATTGACTAGTTCACAGAAGAGAAGGCTGGAGTCGACTAAGAGAGATCCATCGTCCTTTGAGCATGTTGAACGAAGCTTACAGCAACCTCCGCCTGCACGGAAGGGCAAGCTTGTCGTTCGCCGAAAAATGGAAAAAATGGACCTCCCAAGAGAAGATACCATTGCAAGCCAAACATCGAGTTTGTATATTGACAAATTTCAACATGAGCTTCGCAGTTACATTTGGTCTATTGTCAATGTCCCCGGTGACGGCCATTGCGGATTTCATGTGCTTGCAAGACATCTTAGTTATGATGACAAAGACGGATGGAGACGGGTGAGGCAGGAGCTGTACGAGGAGTTAGAGACTCGTCTTCCATTCTACTCCCGCATCCTAAGCGAAGAAACAGTTGCAAGTTTGTTGTTAAGTATCCCTTGCACCGACAGTGTTACCGGGAAAGACCATTACATGTCAGTCCCGTCTGCCGGCTATTTATTTGCTAATAGGTACATGATGCCTGTTGTACTTATCTCATTGGGCATTAGCAATACATTCTTTCCGATGTGCGCTCCTCCGACGGACCACGGACATTCTAACCTATGTACTATAGGTCTAATCGGGGATCACTTCGTTATACTAAAGATGATCGCTCATTCTTCGATTCCTCCACCTTCAACAGTTTGGTACAAAAGAGCACCGGTCGAAGCCATCGCTTGGACTACATCTTTCGTTGATCAGATCAATCATTGTAAGAAGTTGTTGAAGTTTGAGGAGCCAAGAGACTTACTTGCTGACCACTACGACGTCGAAATCGACTGAGTATGGATATATTTACAGTTTAACATTTTGTATATGGAGGACCACTTTTGTATACAGTGAAATATGAAGTTCATTAATCTATATGGAGTAAATTTTGTATACAGTAAATTTTGCGTATTGGACTTACCTATATGGAGTACGACTTTTGTATACAGTGAAATATGAAGTTCAGTATGTTATATGTGTTTACCTGTGTGCTATATGTGTTTACCTGTGTGCAAGTATGTGTGGCAAAATATACCAATTTGTTAAAGTATCCGACTAAGTATCAGGACTGCCACCCCCCGGCAGTCCTACACTCAATATGGACTGCCAGGGTGCTGGCAGTCATAATTGAAACTTGCTGTTACAGCAAGTATCAATTAGGGCTGACAGGGTGCTGGCAGTCCTAATTGAAACTTGCTGTTACAACAAGTATCAATTAGGACTGCCAGCACCCTGGCAGTTCTACTTGAGTGTAGGACTGCCAGGGAGGTGGCAGTCCTAATTGAAACTCTCTGTGCCAGGGAGGTGGCAGTCCTAATTGAAACTCTCATCACAGAGAGTTACAAATAGGACTTCCACCCCTGGCAGTCCTACACTCAAGTAGGACTCCAAGGTGCTGGCAGCCCTAATTGATACTTGCTATAACAGTAAGTTTCAATTAGGACTGCCAGCACCCTGGCAGTCCTAATTGAGTGTAGAACTGCTAGGGGGTGGCAGTCCTATTTATAAGTCTCTGTGATGAGAGTTTCAAACTGAAACTCTCTATCACGGAGAGTTTCAATTAGGACTGCCACCCCCCTGGAAGTCCTATACTTATGTAGGACTGTCAGGGTGTTGGCAGTCCTAATTGAAACTTGCTGTAACAGGGTGTTTCAAATAGGACTGCCAGAACCCTGGCAGTCCTACTTAAGTGTAGGACTGCCAGGGGGTGGCAGTCCTAATTGAAACTCTCTGTGACAAAGAGTTTTAGTTTGAAACTCTCATCACAGAGAGTTATAAATAGGACTGCCACTCCCATGGCAGTCGTACACTTAAGTAGGACTGCCAGGGTGCTGGCAGTCCTATTTGAAACTCTCTGTGACAGAGACTTTCATTTTGAAACTCTCATCACAGAGGGTTTCAATTATGACTGTCAGGACCCTGGCAGTCCTACATAAGTGTAGGACTGCCAGGGTGCTGGCAGTCCTGATACTAAATCAAGAATATCAGGAATTGGCCAACAACTTAAGTTTCTAAACGTAAATAATAACTACATATCAGACAACTACATATCCAACAAGTACATAAATAACAACATAAATCACAACTACATATCAGACAAATATCCAACTTCAAAAAAATAACATAAGTGTCAACTACATATCATGCCAGAATGTCTGTCCAACAACTTAAGTTTCCAAACAACAGATATATCCTTCAAGTTTCAAAAAACAAAAACATCCTTACAAAAACATCCAGATTACATCCAACTAATGATCATTCCACATCCAACTACATATCATGCCGGGCCTTTGAACGAGACTCCCTATTATTCATGAAGGGGAACTCGACCACGTCGTCGATGCGATCAAGCTCGTTGGCGACCGCGACACTAGTGTCACTTTGACAACCTCTCCGGAGTGTCTGGGCCAATTCATTTACCTTTTGAGACTGTAAATGAATGTATAAGTGAATTAAGTCTACAAGCATAGAAATCTCAATCTAATTACAAATACAGAACTCACTATCCTCACCAACCGAGCATACAAGACATTTTTAGAAGGAAGAGCTCCAATTGCTCCGACGGACATGGGACCCAGGTTTGTAGGGTTTGACAACTTAGGATGTCCGACCCCCAGGAAGTACGGCATGTAGTCCTCGCTGCAGTCGGCCATCAGGGTGACCGATCGTCTTTCAGATTCCCGAAGTACATGTCATTGCCACTCAGAGTAAAAGTCGGTCACCCAGTCGAAATCCGCTGGTTTGTAATTTAATGGTTGGGTTCTGCGCGGAGGCTCCAACATTCGTAATGTGCGCTTCGGCACAGTTTTCACAAAGCCAAACTAACGAAGTACTCTATCGGGCATGTACGGCTCCGTGATATCATAGCATGTGATCATGCCATGAAATAAAGAAACTGGTTGGACCTCACGATTCTTCTCACATAAATTTCGGTATGGATTCCAAAAAATCTGTAGGAAAACAGTTAACAACAAAACAAAATTAACATGAAAAAGTAAGTCAAAATTTAGTACCTCTTCTGGCACCAAATTGTCTAGTACTTCACGAATGGAAGCCAGTGTTTGCCAATTTTTGGTTTCCAGCTGGGATGGCCTCCATCGAGACACTCTAGGAAGCTTTTCAACATCCTCTGGGTTCAGGTCACCCTGTCTGAGCATCGGAAAGTGCTCGTATATCCATGCCTATTCAATTTATAAATGAATAGTCAAAAAATAAACAACAAAATGAAGTATAAAAGATTAAATTGTTAGAAGTTTTCTTATATGTAGCAGAGTTTGACAGCCGGCCATTGTCTTAGTCCCGACACGGGATGCGATGCCGAGCTCGCGGTAAAGATTGGCTAGGATACCGTTTCCCCAGGATATATCAATGAAGTCATCCACTTCAGATAAATTGAGCATGTATCTAGCATGTATCGACGTTCCGGACTTGTCCGGAATGTCGACCGTTCCTAGGACGAACAACATGTACGCACGGGCCACCGCGTCGACCATATCATCTTCATCGTCATCCACCTCCATATCCATGAAGTGGTCCACCAGAAATGACAGAGAAATTCTATATGACTTCTTGAAGCCTGGCAGAGTTGTAAAACTGGTAGCCTGAAGTTCAAGGTGACTTGAGACAAACTTGACGATCTTCTCGTACCATTTTACGAATTTTTTATTGGTGTAATGTTTTTTGGTCATGACGCGCCCGGTCACTGGCAGCTCCAGTATCTGGTAGACGTCGTCAAGTGTAATGGTCATCTCCCCTGCTGAAAGATAAAATATGTTGGTCTCCGGGTGCCATCTCTCCACAAAGGCGGATATGAGGGCACTATCCATTGTCCGATAGGCGTTTTGTGCCAAATTGTGCAAGCCGCTCGATATGATTTTGCTCTGGACGGCCTCCGATAAGCTTCCAAACTGCCAGGACACGATTTTCTTCCCGTGACTCACAGCCCTAAGGATACGATATGTCCTCTGTATATCGAACAGCAGAAAAACATAACAATTATGAAATACATATATATAGTATACTAAACTGGTAGCTTACAAACGTCATGTACATACCGGGTTCTTCCATATTTCATACGCAATGTGGTTCTCAAAAGAAACCAACATTGAGCAACCGGGCGGACGGACAGGCGGCTCAGAAGGACCGGCCTCCTCAGATGGAGCAGAACTGCCTTGACGTGATAGGAGTCGGCCAATTGGCACGTCGTCGTCGTCATCATCGGAAGAACGTGTAGGAGTAGGAGCTCGTTGCTTCGACCGAGCTTGAGTGCCGGTGGCGGCGTCCGAGACCGAGCTTGGGGCGTCGGTTCAAAAATTGTAATCGGACGCTCGAGAGGATGTCCCTCACGTTCCTTCCGCTTTGACGCGGTGGGCCGTATTCTTTTGTTAGTGGCCGGAGGACTGCAGGACAACGTAGAGTTATTAAATAATAGAAACATAAATAGGACATGCAGTTACCCCCCCCCCCCCCTCCCGCATATGAGCATCATGCAGTTACCCACCCCCCTCCATATGAGCAACATATAGTACCAACCCTCCCCCCTTCCCCCTATTTCCACCCCTATATCTCATTACATTAGGACTGTCAGGCCTGTGGCAGTCTTAATGTAAAGTAGGACTGTCACAGTCCTGGCAATCCTCTTTCACAAGAGGACTGCTGGGACTATGGCAGTCCTACTTTACATTAGGACTGCCACAGGCCTGGCAGTCCTACTGTATTCAAACGCGACTGTTGCAGCCGAACGGCCAAAACGAGACGCTCGTTTGTCGTCTTCTAGGGTTAGGGTTTCAAAAAAATGTGGGTTTGTCGTGTTCGAAAATTTATTTCATGAACCATAAAGAGATTCTAAACCTAATTTATCAAAACTTTTTAGAGAATTAAAAATATTTTAGGGTTTTGAATAGAATGTATAAAATTATTGAAGAAATTAGGAAAGAACGTACCTAGATTTTCGTTGCTTCGACTTGCGTGTCATCTCTTCGAATCCAGAAATGTTGTTGAAGAAATCTTGGTGGAGGAATTGGGAGTGGAGTGGTGGAGGAGAAGAAAGTAGGATTTTGGGAGAGGGAGAGGGAGAGTTCTTTTTTTTCTTTTGGTGGAGAGAGAGAGTAGAATGGGTTATGGGAAGGAATGAAGGGTTTGGGGGGATGGGCTGCCCCCTAGCAAAATGTGGGTGCCCCCTAGCAAAATCTCTACCTCCTTGGACTGCCCCCAAGTAAAGGTTGCCCCCTAGCAAAAATGGTGGTGCCTTTAGAAAAAACCTAATTTTTGTAGTGCCATTAATATTTGTCTTATTTATCTAGGTATTACATTTTCAAAAGTTTTTGGCCGAATCGTCTCCTATTTTGATCCGTGTTGGACAGATCGATATTTCAATAATCAAGTTTCCAGTCGCCTTGTGGAATACATTGCATCGACTTGGGAGCATTAGTATATCTTGTACATCGATTTAGGTTCTTATGTCCATGTTGGCACTTAAAAATGTTGGTTGGTGGACAGATTGAGCCCGGATGGACTAAACGAAGTAAAAATGGTCATTTCAACTATTTAAGTCTGATACGAGCTAGAAGAAGTCTTTAAAGCTAGCTCCGCGGAATAAAAGAGCCCAAAAGCTTCCTACTTCTGCATAGCTAGGCACATAGTTGTTTCCACGAAGTTGATCATACAATTGCTTCCGTGTTGTTGCACGCCTAAACGATCGAACGGTTGTTGAGGACCTACGTCCCTAATGGAAATTCATGGTGTAGCATCAACATTCATGGTAGATTGGTAAAATACCATGTTAATATGCCATCATGGCCTAAACTCTCGTGAGGAGTAGAACGTGGGTAGTTTTCTTCTACTACTAGTGGTCAATTCGCTGCTAGCCTCGCATAGCCTTTGATGTAGCTCCACAAAAGGATGTACAAAGGCGTTCCCTTTATAGATAGCTCATGGCGCGGGTAAATATGGGCCTCCTTCTGAGATCTTCCTGAAATCCTCACTCCTCTGAATTTGAATCAACTTCGTCATCACTAGCGGGTGGTATTTGTATGATGTAAGTGTCATCGTTGCTGTAGTGACCCGCTCCGCCCTAGCGGAACGCCGATTCCAAACGGCAAGTGCAACGACTCAAACGAGCCGTCGACCCGAAGAGTTGCTTCGACCCGATGAAGTGTCGATGCGAATCGATGCAAGGCTTGCATTGGCCCGACAAGATGAATCCAGACTTAGACTATCGAAGGCGTGCTCGGAGGATCGCTCGGCCGATGTGAACATCGCTAAGGTGGGTGGCTCCGATGAACCCGTCTGTGCTTAGCCTAGACACATAACAATGCGGACACTATTACGAGAATCGCTAGGCGACAACACCATGCATGTTAATAAATGATCCAACGCACCTAGCTAAGGGAATAATCCCATCTTGCATGCTTGTTTAGAACATGGAAAAGAACTCGGCAATTATAGAAACGCTCGCACCACGCTCTACGCTCGTGCTACGGCACAAGCTCACGTTCATGTCCCGTATACGTTCAAATAATGAAACAATGAATGGTTTACAACAATGAAACGGGAAGGCTATCAACATAGTCGCTCCGAGTAGAGTTTAGCAACATTGGAAGGCTATGGGACCGATGGGTCGCCAAGGCGACTCCCACACTGGGAGTTGCGTAATGCATGAATGAATGAATCAACGAATGAATGAACAAACACATGAATGACTCTATGAACATACGAACAAGTGAAAGAATAACATGAAAAGAAAGAATACATGAAAGATAAGACGCTAGCGACAGGTGTGACGGGCACGTGCAACGGGGCTCGCTACCCGCGCTATACGGACGCCAACCTGGTCGTTAACGCATTATGGCATGAAAGATAAGACATGGAAGACGCTAGCGACAGGTATGACGGGCACGTGCAACGGGGCTTGCTACCCGCGCTGTACGGACGCCAACCTGGTCGTTAACGCATTATGGCTAAGGGTTAGCCTACGGCTCAGAGATAGCCGCTAAGTAAAAGACAAGATAATACGAAATGGTCGTGGACAAACGGCACGGGCGATGGGGGGGTAAACCGTGGCCGTCGTGTGGAAGGATTCTGCGGCACGGGCGTTGGGGGGGTAAACCGTGGCCGGCCTAGGCAGAATCAATACGGCGCTTACGGGCTGCTTGGGTGCGGGCTTGGGCACCAAGAGACGTAAGTAGGAGGGTATATTCAAGAGACTTAACGGGGTGTACCAGCCATCACCCTACGCTAAGTTGAGAATTGCCACAGGGGAATGTCCTAAATGGCTTGTAAAGCCAGCGACCCGTGCATGTAGATTAAGTGGACTATGCTGGTGGCAATCCACGTGCAAGTTCTTGCATTGAAATCAAAGTAGTCTAAGTTAAATGAACAAGTGTCTCCTGAACATGCCCGAAATATAACACTCTTGAACATGCTTGCAAAGTAACATCCTGAACATGAACATGCTCGAAATGTAACATGCCTGAACATGCTTGAAATATACCACCCCGAACATGCTTGAAATGTGCTTCCTGAACATGCTCGAAACGTAACACTAGAACATGTCCACGACGTGCTAGAACCCGAGACACACACACACTTGATATTGAATGCGTACAAGAATCGTGTTATGTTATTATTCATGAATTGTAGTTTAACTTGGTTTACCTTGAACAGGGAAGGCCGGACGGTAAGTATGGGTAAGTCGTACATGTATTTCCATGCGACACTCGAGTTCGGTAACACGAGATAGGCTATGCAATATGCCATGAAATTGATCCTAAGGCAAGATTAGAAAGACAATGAATGATAGAGATGCACAAAAGATTATAGAACGTGTTTGGTAATGATGGCACTGTGGGCGAGCCAGCCTCCCCACCAGTGCATAACAATGTACTGATAACCCCACAGTATGCTTGCAGGATGCAGGAGACGCCAGCGGGTGCGGAGCTTCAATCGAACGTGCTAAGGCGCGGAGCTATCTCTGGGCCTTGGAGCGTTGCAAGGAGCTGGAGCACCATATATGGGACATAATGTATCGGAACATCGCCATGAATCATTCCATCTTGTAAGCCACTTGGCACGCCTTTTATGTTTCAGAGAGAGAGAGAGCTTGAGCGACTTGTAATATCGGCCTAGCGCCGCTTGTAAACTTGTTGAATATCAATAAAGAATTTGGTTTCGCTTCAATTGTGTTCATTTATATTCCGCTGCAAATGGGGACACTCTGTGCGACTCTGTGGCCTAGAACTCAAATCGGCCGTTTCTGGACTTGGCCTTGCACGGGCGCAACCTAGGCCCGTGCGGCATCACGCCTTAGCGAGGACGATCGCTCCTACGGGAGCGGGGCGTGACAGTTGCCCTCCCCAAGAATCCATCCGAGAGAAAAATTTTACCTTGTACAAAAGTTGTCCGAGACCGATGCATACTCTAACAGTTATATCAGATAAAATAGATTCAGATCTATGCACAAATGTACTACACGTTCATTTTGTGCATTTTCTTTGGTTTATCTCAACATGTACAAGTCCATATGTACATGTCTACATTTTAAAACGTACTGGCAACAGAGCAGGTGATCATTCTTGTAAAACAAATATTTGCAGCACATAATCAAGCAGATGATTCAATTCATTTATATTCTCATATCTTTCGTTATTATGGTATCAATGATCAGAGGGACGCAACAAAAGAGTGGACTAGAGATCATTTTCTTAGGGCTAGAGATAAATGTTAGTTCGATCAAAGCAACTTACCAAAATAATTCTTGTTTGAGAGAATGAGGGACTTTACGCGATGTTCACACTCCTCCTAAGCGTCCTACATTGGAACCAACATTTGATTAGCATACTTCAGTCTCTTTCTCTCAAGATTCGGAATGAATGCGAAATGCAAGGAAAGTTAACAATGAAAACCAATATCGAAAACCAACACGAAAATACATTCATCAAAACAAAGCAGCGAAAGAAAATATCCAACGAAAATGCTTGGATTCATTTCAATAGAAGCTGATCCATTAGTTGGAAAGGTTCATTGTATTTCATCCATGATCAATCGATACCGGCAAAGGTTTTTGTCACTCCCCGATCCTGGAATACGTATTTTAATACGTAAACCGATAAACCGCATCTACCTTGTATTTATACTGTATTTATATGCTGTATTTCTTCATGTATTTCCCAAAAATATTCAAAAAAAAAAAAATATTATTTCGTAATTTATTATCTGCATTTGGGCCTACAGTTTTGGCTCATTTGGGGAAACTATTCTTGGTTCACCTTGGTTCATCATGAACCCATGGGTTCAAGATTCTATATAATAACTCAACTCATTCTCTCTCCTTTCATTTATTTTCTCTCATTTACTTTCCTCCACCAACCAAGGCAAGTACCAACTTGCTCAAGAGATGGATCCATAAATATTGTTGATGTTTTCTTACAAAATTATTTGTCAAAATATGTTCTTCTCCTTATTCTATACTAGTTTAGAACTTGAAGTTTTCCATTTTGAAGCTTTAATCTTTGTAGATCTAGGTTTTAGCCATTTTCGGATTTTTTTGGTTTTGATCTAGCAAACTTTATTATTTTTAAGTTTGGATGGTTCCATGTTGTAGAGAATTTTGTTCTACCCCATTTTGACCTAAGGAAGTTCCGATTTGGGCTCCGGATGAAGGTTTTTGTGTAGTTTGGAAACCATGGTTGCTTGGCCCCTCTTCTCGGTCAAGTGGAGAAGAAGAGCAGTACTTGACCGCATGAATCTTCATGCGGCGAGTCCCTGGCCGCATGGCCTATCCAGCCGCATGAGACTCGTTCGAGCTCGGCCGCATGAAAAGTCCTTCGCAGCCGCATAGCCTTGTTCAGACCCAGCCGCATGAGCCCCTGTCGCATGGACTTCATGCGGCTAGCCTTCACAGCCGCATGAGTTCTTTTGCACCCAGCCGCATATGCGCCACTGTTTTGGGCCGCATAAAGCTCATCCATCATCCAGCCGCATATGTATCGCCCATGCTCAGCCGCATAAGGCTTCGTCTGACTCTGAGCCGCATATGCTGTTGAACCCCGGCCGCCTGGCGATTGCTCCCTTCGTAGCCGCATACGCTGACACCCCTTCGTCCGTATGAACCCGACCTTCCAGCCGCATGCGCCTTGGGGCTCTCTGAGCCGCATGAGCGTGTAGTCCCAGCCGCATGAACCAGTATTGACCCGGCCGCATGGACTCACTCCCCTTGGGTCGCATGGACTTTTGTGCCCTATATTATTACCTTATTATTATTATATATATATATATATATATATATATATTATATGCCCATTTTATATCCTTACGCCTTTTGTCCCGAGCATGATATGAGCACTAATGTGACCCGGAGAACAAAGTGTTCCTACCTGACACATGTACATGAATGTCCCAGTTCTTGTTCATGCTCGACAAAAGACTCGTAACTCCACGTGGCGTATTTGCAATGATGCATTACACTAAGGAGGGTAGAACATGTTGACATACTGATTGACATGGATCCTCTTTAGGGTACTCGTACTAAAGTACGACCTTAGGAGGATAATCATGCAGGCCACAGCATGTGAGTCCAAGTTTTCACCTAGGGTTAAACTAGGCAACTAAATATACTAGATGCATGGGGAGGGCAAAATCCCGAGATCGTGTTACACCAGCCGCCTTGAGATGCTGTCTTGACGCGCCGGCTGGTCTCCACGGATACTGTGTCATCTGCAACGAGTGGATGACTGTATCCGATCAATTTCTGCTATATATTATATGTTTTAGCAAGGTGGCCTTGCGAGGGACCTGTGCTCAATCATACCTGTCTACGCGAACCCCTGGGTTGGCTAGCCTTGCTGGAAAGATACGATCTGAGGATTTTCTAATAACATGACGCGAGGATAACCTCGTTCCACTAGAAACGCGTAGAATTGATTGGCCGTGAAAACGACTTGCTTGTATCCTATTACCTTCCGTGAGTAACTGAGGGAAGCGGACTGTCATGGTACGTGATCCAACCCATGTTCTTGTTTGATTGTTGGGTTGGTGATCGTACTATGATAGGCTGTGGACCGAAGTTATGAACGGAAGACTTATTCTGGTTGTGAAGTGCTACTTCTGTGAATGACCGAGGAACATGGTTTATCGTGGTACATGATCCAACCCATGTTCTTGTTTGATTGTTGGGTTGGTTATTGTGCTGCGATAGGCTATCGACCGAAGTCACGATCAGGAGATTTTATTGTTTATACCCTTTAACTTATGCGAAAGTTATAGAGTACGACGCATCCCGACTCCATGCGGCACCTTTTCTCCTTGTTTGGTTGTAAGGGTGCCATATGGGTTCGAGGATGTGGCGCCACCCTATAATGGTAGCATAAGTATTACTATTATCATTCATTCTATTAACTGGGTTTAGTCTTAACTCTTGTGCCCCTTTGGCGGTACTTGCTATTCGGGGCTGACCCCGCTGGTTTTGTTTGGCCAGATCCCGTAGCAGAGCCAGAGGACACGATCTTCCTCCCTGACATCCATGGTGCATACTAGGAGCATGGCAGTTCGGGGACTCGAGTGGGTTTCTTCTCCACCACTCCTGCTTATACTTTTGCGGCGTTTAGCCACCGGCACCTGTTAGCCGGATTACTTGATATTTTGTGCCAGTACATAATTGTAATTAAACAGACTGCAGCTGTGTATAATTTTGTACTCCTGACTCTCCGAGATAGCTAAATTATGAAGCTAGTCTCTCATGATCATATTGATACAGCGTCGGGGACGCCTTACTACTTTATCTTTAATGCTCATCTTTTGCTGATGTGATTTGATTGATTGAGACATAGAACTCTGTGGGACCATAGGAGACTTGTTTGTAGCATGTACCCCCTAGTCTCTCGACAGCCACGATCGCCGTATGACGTTACGTACCTCATATGGTGTAGCTGGCCTAGTCCGTCTCCGTATTTCGGTACTGGAGCGTGACAAGGTTTTAGTGGTGGCCCATGCAGGTCTGATTTTCAGACTTGTGGGGTATTGCGAATTATTAGGAGTCTCAATCAAAACTTATTCCCCTTGAAATTCTGTTTCGAATTCTCTGTCCTTGCCTTGATCTCTAACCTGACTTGCATCCTCGAAATCTTCCTCGTCCGGACTTGATAATCTTATATTCTTCTCTATAGGGGTGCTTCATTCTCAGTAGCGGGTGAGGCCCATGAGGAAGAGCAGCAAGAGCATGGCTCGACTGGGCAGCAACAGGGGAGAGAACCTTCTCCAGTGCAGGCACGAGCAGAAAAGGAACCAGAGGCAGTGCAGCCGCAGGTTATTGAAACCCCTGCAGCACCAGCAGCGACGGCAGTACCAGACGCCGTAGCACTCCTGGAGATCATCCGGGGGTTTCTTGTCACTAACCAACAGCAACAGACTCGGCAGCAGGAGCAGAACGTATTGCTGAACCAAGGGATTCAGTTAGCTCTTGAGAGGAGTGCCGGGGTTGACTCGGGAGCATCAGGAAGGTTCCGTCGCTTGAACCCGAGGTATTTCGATGGCACGGAGGATGCCATCACTGCGGATGCATGGATTCAAGACATCGAAGCCATTCTTGTGGCAGCCAAGGTTCCAGATGATGAGAAGGTTGATCAGGTCAAACTGGTACTTCAGGATCTTGCCCGCGACTGGTGGGCATCAGAAGAAGTTGGTACAAGACGCCCTGTTCGTTGGACCACCTTCAGTGACAGATTCAAGGCCAAGTATTTTGGCGTAGTAGCTCGATATAAGCTCAAGCAGAAGTTCATCAGTCTCAAGCAAGCAGGCAAGACCGTAGATGGGTATGCAGCAGAGTTCTGCAGATTGTGCCGTTTCACGCCAGCAATGGTGGCAACGGAGCCAGAGAAAGCTATGAGGTTCCAGCAGGGACTTCATTTGGAATTATTGCAGCTTGTGGAAGGACACGACTACCAGACGTTTGACGCTGTATTGACGGCAGCCCGGAGGCACGAGCTTACCCAGCAGAGGTTGGCATCGAGGACAGGAGGTCAGAAGAGATCTCATTCCCAGGTTGGAGGAGGAGCAATGCAGCGAACATCGGCACCAGCACCCGGTGTACGTATTCATGATGCAGGAGCGCCGCGGAGGACGGCCGTGTCTACTAATACAGCGCCAGTTCGGCATCAGCAGCCGAGGAACCAGCAACAGCGTCAGGGAGCACCCCAGGGCTGTACATTCTGTGGGAAGGCAGGGCACACGAGGGAGGTGTGCCGGTCAGCGAATGGCTTATGCTTGAGGTGTGGTAGTCCAGACCACCGTATTTCTACTTGTCCTATGGTGTAGAGGCCAGGAGGGCCAGCTCAGCAGTTTCCAGCATTGCCAGCTCCGGCGGCAACCCCGAGTGGAGGGCCAGTATTAGCAGTAAGGCCCCTAGCCCAGCGTCTACCAACGCAGGCTCAGATGTTCCGCCAGGCACAGGAAGCCGAAGGCCCTCAAAGGCAGCAACAGCATGGTCGAGGAAGGCCGCAACAAGGGGCTCCGCGGGGCCAGGCTCTCACATTGACCTTGGGAGAGGCTCTAGCATCTAGTGACATGGTGGCAGGTAAAATTCTCGTCACCTCATTTTTCGCTGTAGCATTATTTGATTCAGGCGCTACTCATTCATTCATCTCTGCACAATATGCTACACGGTTTGGACTAGTGTTTGAGGCATTGCCGGAGAGGATGGATATACTCACCGGCAATGGGCTCGTAGAAGTGAGCAGAGTGCGCTTTTCATGTCCGGTAGTGGTGTGTGGGCATTTATTGCCCGCATCATTGATTGAATTCCCTATGGGGAATTTTGATGTTGTTCTTAGCATGGACTGGTTGAGAGACAGTCATGCGACCATTGATTGTAGAGAAGGTAGGGTCATATTCAGCATTCCTGGGATGGAGCAGTTCATCTTTACTCGAACCTTGAAGAATCAGGCCGGAGGCGTCATCTCAGCAGCAGTGTCAGAGCCAGGACAGATTCCGAGAGTGGTCGAAGATTTTTTCGACGTCTTCCCTGATGAGCTCCCAGGGATACCTCCAGTCAGAGAGGTAGAATTTAGCATTGAGTTGAACCCTGGAACGAGGCCTATTGCAGACAGAGTTTACAGAATGTCGCCGTCAGAACAGGATAAGTTGTATCAACATGAGGAAGAGTTGAAGTCTAAGGGATTCATCCGAGACAGTAAATCGTCCTGGACCGCGCCAGTGATTCTAGTTCCCAAGAAGGATGGGTCGACGAGGATGTGCATCGACTACCGCAAGCTGAATGCAGTAACAGTGAAGAATAAGTACCCACTACCAAGGATTGATGACCTGTTTGACCAGTTGAGCAAGGCCAGCGTCTTTTCCAAGATCGATCTTCGGTCAGGATACTATCAAGTAAGAGTCCGGGAGCAAGACATACCGAAGACAGCATTCAGATCTAGATACGGGCATTATGAGTTTTTAGTAATGCCCTTTGGACTAACCAACGCCCCCGCAGTATTCATGGATTTAATGAACCGCATCTTTCTGCCGTATTTGGATAAATTTTTGGTGGTGTTCATAGATAACATTCTTGTCTATTCCAGCAGTGAAGAGGAGCATGAGAACCATCTTAGGACTGTCTTGCAGACATTGAGGGAGCATCAACTTTATGCGAAGCTCGACAAGTGTGAATTCTGGTTAGATCACATCTCATTCCTGGGGCATGTAATTTCTGGGGCAGGAGTGTCAGTGGATCCGAAGAAGATTGAGGCCGTAGAGCATTGGCCAGTCCCGAGAACGATTGCAGAAGTGCGAAGTTTCTTGGGATTAGCTGGTTACTACAGAAGGTTCATGGCGGACTTTGCCAAGATCTCTGCGCCCTTAACGCGTTTGACGCACAAGGACGTGGAGTTTGTTTGGTCAGCTAGCTGTCAGGCATCATTTGAAGAATTGAAGAAGAGGTTGATCTCAGCCCCGATCTTGACGCTTCCGGTAGGAGCGGGAGGCTTTACAGTATATTGTGACGCATCTGGGAAGGGCCTTGGATGTGTATTGATGCAGTACGGAAAGGTGATAGCATATGCGTCTCGACAGCTTCGAGACCATGAGAAGAATTACCCGACTCACGATTTGGAGTTAGCAGCTGTGGTGTTTTCACTCAAGTTGTGGAGGCATTATTTGTACGGGGATCGGGTAGAGATTTATACTGATCATAAGAGTTTGAAATACGTATTCACGCAACGAGATTTGAATATGAGGCAAAGAAGATGGTTAGAACTGCTGAAGGATTTTGATTTAGATCTTCAGTACCATCCAGGCAAGGCGAATATAGTTGCAGATGCACTGAATAGGAGAAACAGTGCCTTTATCCTGACCTCGCAGAAGCATATTTTAGAAGACCTTCAGAGTATGGGAATCGAAGTAGTTTTGCCAGGGGATATAGGAAGAATGACCAGTATGCAGATTCAGCCAACCTTAGTAGAGAGGATAAGGGCAGCACAAGCAGGAGATCCACAGATTCAGAAGTTACGGTCGGAGTGTGAATCAGGCCGTAGGAAGGAGTTAGTGATTCATGAAGATGGTACGCTCAGGTTTGGAAAGAGACTCTGTGTACCGAGTGGAGACCTTCGGCAAGAAGTTATGTCCGAAGCTCATAGTTCTATTTACTCCATTCATCCAGGAGGAACGAAGATGTATCGAGATATCAGGCAGTTCTTTTGGTGGAATGGCATGAAAAGAGAGATAACGATATTTGTATCCAAGTGTCTGGTATGTCAGCAGGTGAAAGCCGAGCAGCAGAGACCAGCAGGGTTGCTACAGCCGCTTCCTATCCCAGAATGGAAATGGGAGCACATCACGATGGATTTTGTGACCGGTTTACCTAGAACCCCGGCTGGCAAGAATGCAGTCTGGGTAATAGTAGATCGACTCACGAAGGTCGCTCATTTCTTTCCCTTCCGAGTTGGACAGACTATTGAGCAGTTAGCAGAAATGTACATGAAGCAGATAGTAAGGCAGCACGGTGTTCCAGTTAGTATAGTATCAGATCGGGATACACGGTTTACTTCCCATTTTTGGCAGAGCTTACACCAAAGTTTGGGAACCAAGTTGAGATTCAGTACTGCTTATCATCCACAAACTGACGGGCAATCAGAAAGAACCATTCAGACGTTAGAAGATATGCTACGGGCATGTACCTTAGATTTTGGCGGATCTTGGGAGGATCACCTTCATCTAGTGGAGTTCTCCTATAACAACAGCTATCAGGCTAGCATTCAGATGGCCCCGTTCGAAGTATTGTACGGAAGGAAGTGCAGGTCCCCTTTGGCATGGGACGACGTTGGAGAATGAAAGTTGTTGGGACCAGAGATGATCACACAGACTGTGGAGATAGTTAAGTTGGTCAGAGAACGCCTTCGAGTTGTGCAGGACCGACATCGTCATTGGGCAGATCAGCATCGTAGGCCTCTAGAGTTCAGAGCGGGCGACCAAGTATTTTTGCGGATTTCACCTACTCGGGGTATCATCAGATTTGGAACCCGAGAAAAGCTTAGTCCAAGATACGTTGGTCCTTTTAAGATTCTCGCTCGGGTAGGCGATGTGGCTTATCGACTTGCCCTTCCGCCTTCGTTAACTGGCATACATGATGTGTTTCATGTGTCCCAGTTACGTGGGTATGTCCCGGATCCGAGTCATGTCCTCAATCATTCTGAGTTAGTCGTTGGTATCGACCTAACTTACGAAGAACAACCCGTATCTATTTTAGACCGGCGAGAGAAGGTACTCAAGAATCGGACGATCAGCCTTGTCCGTGTTTCTTGGAACCATCACTCTCCGGGAGAGTCAACCTGGGAGCGCGAGGACGAGATCAGATCTCGGTATCCGTATTTGTTTGACTGATAAGGTATCTTTTTGCACCTTATTGACACGATTCCATGCTTATCTGCACCTGCTTGTTTTGCACCTTGTGATGTATGATAATAACTGCTATGATAGTTAACTTGTATACGATTGTGCCTTGCTTGCCCTGGTTTCACTATCCTGTCTTGGCTGGAATTCCGAGGACGAAATTTTTCTAAGAAGGGTAGAGATGTCACTCCCCGATCCTGGAATACGTATTTTAATACGTAAACCGATAAACCGCATCTACCTTGTATTTATACTATATTTATATGCTGTATTTCTTCATATATTTCCCAAAAATATTCAAAAAAAATAATAATAATATTTCGTAATTTATTATCTGCATTTGGCCTACAGTTTGGCTCATTTGGGGAAACTATTCTTGGTTCACCTTGGTTCATCATGAACCCATGGGTTCAAGATTCTATATAATAACTCAACTCATTCTCTCTCCTTTCATTTATTTTCTCTCATTTACTTTCCTCCACCAACCAAGGCAAGTACCAACTTGCTCAAGAGATGGATCCATAAATATTGTTGATGTTTTCTTACAAATTATTTGTCAAAATATGTTCTTCTCCTTATTCTATACTAGTTTAGAACTTGAAGTTTTCTATTTTGAAGCTTTAATCTTTGTAGATCTAGGTTTTAGCCATTTTCGGATTTTTTTGGTTTTGATCTAGCAAACTTTATTATTTTTAAGTTTGGATGGTTCCATGTTGTAGAGAATTTTGTTCTACCCCATTTTGACCTAAGAAAGTTCCGATTTGGGCTCCGGATGAAGGTTTTTGTGTAGTTTGGAAACCATGGTTGCTTGGCCCCTCTTCTCGGTCAAGTGGAGAAGAAGAGCAGTACTTGACCGCATGAATCTTCATGCGGCGAGTCCCTGGCCGCATGGCCTATCCAGCCGCATGAGACTCGTTCGAGCTCGGCCGCATGGAAAGTCCTTCGCAGCCGCATAGCCTTGTTCAGACCCAGCCGCATGAGCCCCTGTCGCATGGACTTTATGCGGCTAGCCTTCGCAGCCGCATGAGTTCTTTTGCACCCAGCCGCATATGCGCCACTGTTTTGGGCCGCATAAAGCTCATCCATCATCCAGCCGCATATGTATCGCCCATGCTCAGCCGCATAAGGCTTCGTCTGACTCTGAGCTGCATATGCTGTTGAACCCCGGCCGCCTGGCGATTGCTCCCTTCGTAGCCGCATACGCTGACACCCCTTCGTCCGCATGAACCCGACCTTCCAGTCGCATGCGCCTTGGGGCTCTCTGAGCCGCATGAGCGTGTAGTCCCAGCCGCATGAACCAGTATTGACCCGGCCGCATGGACTCACTCCCCTTGGGCCGCATGGACTTTTGTGCCCTATATTGTTACCTTATTGTTATTATTATTATTATATATATATATATTATATGCCCATTTTATATCCTTACGCCTTTTGTCCCGAGCATGATATGAGCACTAATGTGACCCGGAGAACAAAGTGTTCCTACCTGACACATGTACATGAATGTCCCAGTTCTTGTTCATGCTCGACAAAAGACTCGTAACTTCACGTGGCGTATTTGCAATGATGCATTACACTAAGGAGGGTAGAACATGTTGACATACTGATTGACATGGATCCTCTTTAGGGTACTCGTACTAAAGTACGACCTTAGGAGGATAATCATGCAGGCCACAGCATGTGAGTCCAAGTTTTCACCTAGGGTTAAACTAGGCAACTAAATATACTAGATGCATGGGGAGGGCAAAATCCCGAGATCGTGTTACACCAGCCGCCTTGAGATGCTATCTTGACGCGCCGGCTGGTCTCCACGGATACTGTGTCATCTGCAACGAGTGGATGACTGTATCCGATCAATTTTTGCTACATATTATATGTTTTAGCAAGGTGGCCTTGCGAGGGACCTGTGCTCAATCATACCTGTCTACGCGAACCCCTGGGTTGGCTAGCCTTGCTGGAAAGATACGATCTGAGGATTTTCTAATAACATGACGCGAGGATAACCTCGTTCCACTAGAAACGCGTAGAATTGATTGGCCGTGAAAACGACTTGCTTGTATCCTATTACCTTCCGTGAGTAACTGAGGGAAGCGGACTGTCATGGTACGTGATCCAACCCATGTTCTTGTTTGATTGTTGGGTTGGTGATCGTACTATGATAGGCTGTGGACCGAAGTTATGAACGGAAGACTTATTCTGGTTGTGAAGTGCTACTTTTGTGAATGACCGAGGAACATGGTTTATCGTGGTACATGATCCAACCCATGTTCTTGTTTGATTGTTGGGTTGGTTATTGTGCTGCGATAGGCTATCGACCGAAGTCACGATCAGGAGATTTTATTGTTTATACCCTTTAACTTATGCGAAAGTTATAGAGTACGACGCGTCCCGACTCCATGCGGCACCTTTTGTCCTTGTTTGGTTGTAAGGGTGCCATATGGGTTCGAGGATGTGGCGCCACCCTATAATGGTAGCATAAGTATTACTATTATCATTCATTCTATTAACTGGGTTTAGTCTTAACTCTTGTGCCCCTTTGGCGGTACTTGCTATTCGGGGCTGACCCCGCTGGTTTTGTTTGGCCAGATCCCGTAGCAGAGCCAGAGGACACGATCTTCCTCCCTGACATCCATGGTGCATACTAGGAGCATGGCAGTTCGGGAACTCGAGTGGGTTTCTTCTCCACCACTCCTGCTTATACTTTTGCGGCGTTTAGCCACCGGCACCTGTTAGCCGGATTACTTGATATTTTGTGCCAGTACATAATTGTAATTAAACAGACTGCAGCTGTGTATAATTTTGTACTCCTGACTCTCCGAGATAGCTAAATTATGAAGCTAGTCTCTCATGATCATATTGATACAGCGTCGGGGACGCCTTACTGCTTTATCTTTAATGCTCATCTTTTGCTAATGTGATTTGATTGATTGAGACATAGAACTCTGTGGGATCATAGGAGACTTGTTTGTAGCATGTAACCCCTAGTCTCTCGACAGCCACGATCGCCGTATGACGTTACGTACCTCATATGGTGTAGCTGGCCTAGTCCGTCTCCGTATTTCGGTACTGGGGCGTGACAGTTTTTCCAAATACTCAATTCAAGACTGAGTTAGCAAGCCGTAGATATTACATAGTGAACCGCGAGGAGCGAGGCACTATATAATAACCCACTGAGAAAAAGTTTTGTCCTCAAAACTTAAGGAATAAGCTCACCTCCATCACGATCCTGATCCTGATCAAGTAAGGTCATTAGATTGAAAATGTGAGCCTTCCGCAGCTGTTGATTGTGCAGATTGTCTCTAATTGGTGGTGTGTCCCTCAATAGCCCATGCTCCTTAGTATCGTTATGGTTTTGCGCCACATTCCCTTTTTTTGGATAGTTCTTGATAGCGTAACCCAGTTGGCCACAACCGAAGCAAGCATTGTTAGCGGCACGACAATCTTGTTTGGTGTGCCTATGTTTTCCATAATACTGCATTCCAGTCCATTCGCATAACGACAATCGTCTTTCACATGCCCTCATCGATCGCAGTAGGTACACACTGTTTTATTTCGGAGTTCCTGTCGGCCTTTCTTTCACCATCATAATATCTTTTTTCGGAATGATTACGACCAGTCTGAGCTTTCACTGGTGCGTACCTCAGGCTAAACCATTCCATTTGTATAGCCGCCTCAAAGGCCTTGGTATACGATTCACACTCTCGGTTCAAAACACTCTTTTGAATGTCCTCGTTCAGACCATGTATGAATCGCTTCATGTGAACCCTCTCGTTCGGAATCATTGTGCTAGCAAACTTGGCAAGCTTAGAAAATTTTGAATCATAGTCCTCCACGGACATGCTTCCCTGTTTCATCGACATGAACTCGTCTTCCTTTTGCTGACTGACTGCAGGAGGAAGATATTGTTCCAAGAATGCGTGCTTAAATATAGCCCATGTAATCTTTATGTCTCTTGCTCTGGCACGCAGTTGCGATTTCTTAGCCTCCCACCAGTCATCTGCCCGCAACCAAAGTTATAAAGTAGCGCATGCCACCTTTTGCTGCTAGGAATGTCGATAAAAGAGAACATACATTCTATTTTCTTCACCCAATCCATTAGCTTATCTGGTGATGTCCTACCCTCAAACTCTGTAGGCTTAGCATTCAAAAAGTCCGATGGCTCAAATGGTTTCTTGCGAGCCTGTTGTGGCTCATCAGCATCCACGAGCCCAATATCAGGAGTGCCAGTTGGATTGTTCGTTGCGGTGGTATCAGGATTACCCGCTAGCGAAGATACGATTCGGGCTAAGGCATCCAGCTGCCTCTATTGGGCCATGCTACGCTCCTCAGCTTCCTTTCGCTGAGTTTCCATTTAGGCATGTTGCCCCATGCTACGTTCCTCAGCTTTCTGTCGCTGTCATGGCCAAGATCTGTTCTGCTGGATCGGTCGAGCCAGATGGTCGATGAGCCATTCCTCTGCAAAAGTGTAACTTCTGTCAGTCCCATAAAATATTATGGACTTATTGTATGAGACATTGGTTTTCGTAACTCAAAATCGGGACCTTTGAAAGTCATTAAAATACTTTATGTATACTTTTTGAAATTAATATTTGAAAGAGGCCAAGAACGTAAAGTCGTGCTCTGATACCACTTCGTCAATCTCCGATCCCGTTATGGTCATTCATCCTCGCTTTGATCACTGTGGGATCGTTCTTCCTCGCTAAGGCATGATGTTGTGCAAGCCTAAGTTACGCTTGCACAAGACCAGTACCTGCACAAAACAACTAGATAAATCAAAACGCACGCACACAGCACATTTAATTGTAGAAAACCAAACATTTGATGGAACTGGGGATTCCCAAGACTCTAGTTCTGTATACGTATTGATCGATAGAATATTAAACAGATATAAACGTGTTCTAACCCTTCATAGACGAAAACTAGAGTTCACGAATTATACCTGCGGCGGAAAGAAGACAATAATTTCTAGTAATCTCGAGTAGTCACGACCCCAAGATCTTCTGCACGTATTTCTTTCTCGGGTTGAATGTCGTATGGACAACGATCTCCCAACCTTTTCTTCTCCTTGGCAGCCCTCCCTTTTTCTCCTTATGTGAATCACGAATTTAGAGAAAGCTTCTTATTTCTGATAATATTATGACGGCCAGAGAATAGAGGATATATATATAAGGCTACGACGGGGACCATGAGAAGAAATTAGGGTTAGGTCTTCTAACGGATCTGTGTATCCCGTGTTCAGCCCAAACACACAACCCAGGCCCATTAATAATAGCTCGGTCCACTAAAGAGCTATTGTTGCACTACCTTTCTAATCCTAAATTATGATTATGGGCTCCTTTTATTATATGCTCATTTGGCTCCCCATGTTAAGATATCGAATGTCCGTCAATCAAATTAAGTTACTGACAACTATATTGATCGACATCTTTTATTCTTAAGTAGTACCACTCAACTTTATTTGTCATGTCGGATATAATCCACCTGCAGGGTTTACATGACAATCCTTATGAGCTCCTTAAGGGGACATCATCAACCCGACGTATTGGGACATGGATTCCTTTTATAATCAACAGTCCATCATACATACAATGTTATACCCAATTCATAGAGGTTGTTAACCCATAATGAATCTCACTCTTTTATGAGTCAAAGTAATGCATACTGTATATATATGTCTGTTATTATATCCGAATTAAGAGCATAAACATCCATAATAACATACGTGTTTGTTCTCTTATGTAGTCGGTACAAAGAGAACAACCTCAAGTGGTCATGTTCAATACACATGAAGTGTACTAGTGTAAACCTATAGTCAAGATAGACTAATACCAGATTACACTACAATATTTCCAATGAATTGTCCAAGTCCATCTAGGTTGTGAACTATTTATATATTCCATAGGAAACTGATAATATGATCTTCTGTATGACACCACAAACCATATTATCTACAATATAGAATATCAGACACTTGTATTAACACTTGCAACAAATACAATATGCAAACATTTGTCCATATGATTCTCATTCAAAATTTAAGGAAATAAAGTTAATACAAAAGTGATGTTTTTAGTATATAACCCTAATAATATTGACACATAGATTTAAAAATAGAAATACTTCTTTTATTGATAACTTGATAGGATTACAAAGTACAAAGCTTGCGACTTAGAATGCCATAGTTTGGCTTACATATTTCTCTTTGAACTCTTTTAAAAATAGCCACAATGCTCATATATCCATCATATTCCTTTGTTACATACTCGAAAGGTAAAGACACCTTCAAAGGAAAACTTGCAACTTGACTTGAAATGAAAATAGCTTCGAGATGATCCACAAGCTCTACTGCACTGGACGAGCTTAAGTGCTACACCTAAAATTCCTATGTCTCCTTGCTATCTGAAATGATGCCCACAACGTGGGTCAGTACACATCATGTACTGGCGAACGACTTTTGGTCGAACCACATAAATCTGTACTAGTAGACAATGAAGTTAGCATACATTATTATGTGGTCTTGCTACTAGTCTCGATTCTTTTTAACAATTCATAAGAAGCATAAATAGTAGAAACTCTTGCATAATAAATCTTATCCATCATTGACAGTCATCCCTGCACAAGACAAGGTTAGCATAATTTTGCATAACGAATAACTTATGTTCCATTCTTGCAAATATTGAAGTTCATAAATCAGATCATGCATGTGGCCTATCTACATGATGATCCATGGGTCATCCCTGTGATTAGCCGCTATGACTCTTTGGTTCAACTCATCGCTAATGGACATAGATACCGGCACCCTTTTCTCCTAGGGGGCTCTTAATCTCTCCTAGGTCGAGTGGTTCGAGGTGCCCCAAGAATCCACCCGAGAGACAAATTTTACCTTATGCACAAGTTGTTCGAGATCGATACATACTCTAACAGTTCTATCAGATAAAACAAATTTAGATCTATGCACAGATGTATGACACGTTCATTTCGTACCTTTTCTTTGATTAATCTCAACATGTACAAGTCCGTTTGTACATGTCTACATTTTAAAGCATATTGGCAATAGAGCAGATGATCATTCATGTGAAACAGATATTAGCAGCATATAATCAAGCAGTTGATTCAATTCATTTATCTTCTCTTATCTTTTGTTATTGTGGTATCGTTGATCAGAGGGATGCAACAAAAGAGTGGACTAGAGATCATTTTCTTAGGACGTGGAGATAAATGTTAGCTCAGTCAAAGCAACTCACTAAAATGAATCTTGTTCGAGAGAATGAGGGACTTCACGCTCCTCCTAAGCATCCTACATTGGCACCAACATTTGATTAGCATACTTCGGTCTCTTTCTCTCAAAATTTGAAATGAATGCGAAATGCGATTAAAGCGAACAATGAAAACCACTATCGAAAACCAACACGAAAATACATTCATCAAAACCAAGCAGCGAAAGAAAACATCCAACGAAAACTCTTGGATTCATTTCAATATAAGCCGATCCATTAGTTGGAAAGGTTCATTGTATTTCATCCATGATTAATCGATACCGGCAAAGGTTTCTCCAATACTCAGTTCAAGACTGAGTTAGCAAGCCATGGGTATTACATAGTGGACCGCGAGTATCGGAACACTACATAATAACCCACTGAGAAAAAAATTTGTCCTCAAAACTTAAGGAATAAGCTCACCTCCATCACGATCCTGATCCTGATCAAGTAAGGTTGTCAGATTGAAAACACGAGCCTTCCGCAGCTGCTGATTGTGCGTATTGTCTCTAATTGGCGGTGGGTCCCTCAATGGCCAACGCTCCTCAGTATCGTTACAGTTTTGCACCGCATTCCCCCTTTTGGACATTTCTTGATAGTATGATCCAGTTGACCACAACCGAAGCAAGCATTGTTAGCAGCACGACAATCTTGTTTGGTGTGCCCAGCATGACCTAGTTGGCCACACGCGTGGCTGATATAACTTGACGCGCACGGCTAACATGACGTACTTGAATGACGTGATATGCATAAGTAACTTGACGTGGTGGGACTGGGGTTGCATGTCAGTCTCATTTAATGTAGGCGCACGTCCATGCCACCAAGTTGGCGAGCTCCAGCAGTTGGAGAAAGAATTGTATGTTGGTTTCCAACAGCGAAAGCAACATGTTTCTTGATGGATTCCTGCAGTTGGAACGTCTGATGCTTAGCAGATAGTTATTTGTCTACTTCGCACGGCTAGAACTGTCTGATGCTCAATAGAAAGCCGTTTGTCTGCTTCCTGCGATTGAAGAGTAGAGGGTTGTTGCTTGCTTCCCATGACTAGAGCTAATTCTATGGGGTACTACTTTCTCTCTGTCCATCACTAAAAATCGTAGACGGATCAGGGACTTCGCCCATGCACCCCCACTAAAATATGGAAGACGACCAAAAATATAACATGATAACAATACATGTAAAAATACTATACAAGGGCAATGTATACTTGCATGTGGTAGCTATCTTAATTTCACGTTGAGGTCGTAGTAGCAAGGTCGTCTCAAACCTAGGTGTAATTCAAAGAGGTTATCTATGAATAATGAATCAAAGAGGTTATTTATGAATAATGAAACATTTTCTTTCTCCTCCTAAAATTTATTAATAGAACCTATCATTTGATTTTTTTTCGTTTAATCATTACATGTCTACTTTCCTTCATTAAGTTGTGCATATATATATATATATATATATATATATATATATATATATATATATATATATATATATATATATATATATTGGTCCCGTTTGCGGAGTCCTGCAGGAGCCCCATCGTCCTCGACTGTTGGATCGAGCGGACGCGCATGCGGGCCCACGATCCGATGGTGCATGTGGGGGTGGGTGGGGGGGTGCTTTGACGGGCTCACCCCGCGGGACTTTTCATCCGTGTTTATATATATATATATATATATATATATATATATATATATATATATATATATATATATATATATATATAAATGATGATAAATGTGTCGAATGTTCTTGCTCCCACCAAGAATCGATCTCCTGACCAATTGGGCCGCATGTCTCACCACTACCACTAGGCTAGTGTGTGTGTGTGTGTGTGTGTATATATATATATATATATATATATATATATATATATATATATATATATATATATATATATAATAAATGTGTCGAATGTTCTTGCTCCCACCAAGAATCGATCTCCTGACCAATTGGGCCCCATGTCTCACCACTACCACTAGGCTTGTGTGTGTGTGTGTGTGTGTGTGTGTGTGTGTGTGTGTGTGTATATATAGCCTAGTGGTAGTGGTGAGACATGCGGCCCAATTGGTCAGGAGATCGATTCTTGGTGGGAGCAAGAACATTCGACACATTTATCATCATATATATATATATATATATATATATATATATATATATATATATATATATATAGGGAAAATGGGATATGAGCCATAGGCTCATACTCTTATATGAGCCATTCCATGTGGCTTCCATGTGGACCAATAAAAATATAGTGACTTGAAAAAAAAATAATTACATAGATAGAAATAAAAGATCCCATAAAGATTTGATAAATAATAACTTATCATATCTTTACCTAAGAACTTACCAAATATGTTTACGTAAGAATTTAAATCGAAAGAAATAAAACCTACTCATCGTCCTAATTAACACGGAGAATGACATTCTCCGTTTCCGTCTTAATTAGGACCGAGAATGTCATTCTCCGTCTTAATTAGGACGGAGAATGGCATTCTCCGTTTTATTTAAGACGGAGAATGGCATTCTCCATCCTAATTAACACGGAGAATGGCATTCTCCGTGTTTCTAACACGGAGAATGGTCATTCTCCTGCGTTTTAACACTAGAATGACCATTCTCCGTGATAAATTACACGGAGAATGGCATTCTCCGTCCTAATTAAGACGGAGAATGGTCATTCTCCGTTTAATTTAGCACGGAGAATGGCCATTCTCCGTCTTAATTAGGACGGAGAATGCCATTCTCCGTCTTAATTAGGACGGAGAATGCCATTCTCCGTTTTATTTAACACGGAGAATGACATTCTCCGTTTCATTTAACACGGAGAATGGCATTCTCCGTGTTTCTAACACGGAGAATGGTCATTCTCCTGCGTTTTAACACTGGAATGACCATTCTCCGTGTAAATTAAGACGGAGAATGTCATTCTCCGTCCTAATTAAGACGGAGAATGACCATTCTCCGTGTAAATTAAGACGGAGAATGTCATTCTCCGTCCTAATTAAGACGGAGAATGGTCATTCTCCGTGTAAATTAAGACGGAGAATGCCATTCTCCTGCATTTTATGGTTAGCTGAAACTTTGGAGGGCCATAACTTTTGACTGGGAGGTCGAAACGAGGTCCCGTTTGTCGCAAAATGAGCGTATCGTCGAGGAGACTGAAAGTAACAGCTTCATCGTTAGACGGCCTTCCGAAATTTTAGATTTGCAAAAAAATGATGTTTGGACCTCCGTTTTAGCACTTTTGTTGTTCGTCCCGATCTTTCCGAAATTTTTCGACGAGTTTTTGAAGATTTTTGAGGAGAAAACCTAGATTCGAAAGTGAGCAGCGTATGGAAGAAGATGGAGTATTGAAACGTTTTTTTAAGAGCAGTTTTGTGGGTGTTTCCAATAAATTAAAAGGAAGGGCAAAAGGGTCATTTGGAACCCGCTTTGGATAAGTTTCTCTAATTCTGGGCACGCGATGAAAGTTTTTTTAGCGGTGGGTTTTACATAAAACTTTTTTAGTTTTTGGGCATTTCATAAATCTTCCCAATACCTAATGATTCGTAATTTTTATACGTTACAGTATCCTAATAAAGTCCTAATAAAACTAAAAAGATTCATTACATTGATTTTTAATTCGTTACAGTATCCTTATAAATAATGAATAATGTTAACAGTAAATATATAACTAATAATTGTTATTTGGTTGCTAATAATGGTTTTTTTCTTATAAAGTCCAGAAGAGTCATATTAGAGTAGTGATTGCAGGCAATGTCACTCTCCATTTTCGGTATATATATTTTTGCACTCCTGAATTTTGTTTATAGAAATAATTCACATTTAAAATTAAATATTGCAATATAATAATCTTTCACTATATAACGAGGCTTCAAAACGGCTCAAAAGTGAGCCGTTATTATATTACGGTCCATTTTATTTATTTTTTAAAAATTATGTAAAAAATTATTGAAAAAAGTAAAAAATTGTCAACATGAAAAATCGAACTCAACCAAACAAGCAAAATATATTGCACATTAACCACATGAGTTAAAATAAATATTTGACTATAATTGAATAATATTCTAATTATACATTATTATACGTACAAAGTACGTACATTTACTAGTTATTAGTATAGTTTATTATTATTAGTATTAGTATTATTATATGAGAAAATGAATGATCCGGACAACCCCTCCCTCAAATGAAGAAAATGAATGAAAAAACTCTTTCCTCACTCATTGTCTTTACTGAGACTCTTCTCCCACTCAATTATTTTCTTCTTCTTCTTTAGAATTCTTGCCGAGCCGGCAACCTCCAGCAGAGCCAACCGCCACTTTCACCGTTGGCGTTCGGGATCGGCCTTCCGATGGCCGCGGCCACCGCAAGCAGAGCCGGTCGCCTCCCTCTGGCGGTGGCGCTCAACTTCCTGGAGGATTACTCTGTCGAGCTTGAGTTCCTCTCCGGACTCGCCGCCGTCGGTCCTCGACCAGGCCTCTCCCGAGTTTCTTCACTTCTTTCTAGAAAAAACTGTTAGAGATATTGCTTCTTTCTATTGAAAACTTGAAAACAAAATAAACAAAATTAAAGTTACCGACCTCCGGGGAAGTCATGCACGAAACACTGTCCTAAGAGTTGATTCGGATCTATGTGCAGACTTGTTCCGAATGCTCCTAGTGGTAAGACCCCCGCTCTACCGGTATCCCGTCGTCGCACACAACTCAGGGAGATTGACCCTGACTTAGCTCTTGCCCAGAGCAGGAGAGATTGGAATGAAAATGAAAGAAAGAACACATATTTGTGAAGGAGGAGGATGGGGAATCACATGGTTACCCTTTTTCTTCTCAAGTATATCATACTAACAATATGGTAACATATATAGGCAAACCCTCTTCCTACAAATTCAATGAATTTTAATAGAATTTATGGCTACTTATGTAGTCATTAGGTCATTAAGCATAAGCCCATAAAATACCAATGAATACAAAATAAATATCGAAACGGTCAAAATTTAAACAAAATAAAATGGTTGAAAGTATTGAATAGAAAATTGAATGATCTTTAAGAGAGGAAGAAGGAAGTTGGGTTTTTCACAAATTATACAACAATCCCCCCCAAAAAAACCAAGTTCCGAAACAACAGAAAGAATGAGAGAAAAAATTGAGAATTCTGGACAATTATATACTATACATAGATGAGATGGACTACAGCCTTGAATCTCATTTAGTGAATATTGTCTTATCTGAAGAAGTGCTTGATGGACTATGCCTTGAATCAGACTTCTTGAACTAGATTCAGAAAATAGCACACATAGTACGCTAGAGGTACTTGGGTCTATCGGGTGGCGCGTTAGATTTGGCCATGCGCACTTTTTCCATATTCATGAGAGTTGTCTGGGATCGCCCAGTCCCATAGTCACGGCCTTCACGACCTCTCACATAGGTAAGTCCTCAAAGGGTTGGTGATTGGAGTCAACCCTGCATAATCATGCTTGGACCTATTAAGAGTTTAAAACTCATCCTAACCGAATCACACCAGAATATTGTCACCACAGGGATGGAGAATCATGCATTGTACACATGTACAGCCACTTGGGCATTATTTTAATGAGATTTTAATCTCGGGTCAGTGTTCCATAAAGTCATCTAAGTCCAGCTTGTTTCTACCCATTGAACCGGGCTTCTTGGGATCTCCAGTCAGACTCGATTGGGTTGCCACTACTGGTGACTTACTTATGGGCTTAACCCCATCCCCCTCGATGATACTAGGATTAATTTCCTAGATAAACTCTTCATCAAGAGTAAATAGACTCTTCGTCAAGAGATCTGTAAAGTTCTTTTATGACTTTATAGTCAAGAACTACATTTTTACTTTTTAAGCTCTTTTAATGCCTTGAAACGCAGTTGCAGGTACCTGTTCATCTTAGAATTCACAAGATCATGCTTTTAGCAAAATTTTAAAATAAATGACAGGTATAGAAATATATTGATCATGTAAAGTATAAAATGTCTTAGCCATACAGCTTCAGTACAAGATGTAACAGAAACTAACATTTCTGAGTATTAATACTTTTTAGCTATGATTCTTACATAAACTAAAGAGATGACAACTCCTCATAGAGAAGAAAAAGAAAATCCATAAATGGATTAGATGTCATATAAGTCAGTTACCCAATTTGTATTAAAATAATTTTCTATGACATAAGAGTATCTAATATGATACAATTTTATAGTCTAGAATATCCTTAAAAAAAATTCTAGAATTGGTTTGACTGATTTAGTTATTTCCTAAATCAGATTTGGTGATGTCACAATTATTTAACAAGTATGTGATTTCACTAATTGTTGATATAAACATTAGGACAGTGAGCAAAAACTCATCTGACTCTATCATCCCTTAAAGTAAGATACAATAACTTTCAGTCTTGGCTCTAAAGTTTTATCTTTACAAGCCATTTTTACAAAAAAGACAGTCTAAAGTAATAGAATAATAGTTTAAGTGAATTTTGCTAATTGATCGTATCAAATCATTAGTTTATAAAGTTTTGATCAACTTGGGTTAGCTGTAGGGGCTGGTTCCCAGCTAGCGGAGATCCACAGGGGGACGATTAAATACCGTGTCGCTTAGAGCTATTTACGTCCGGTTGACAGAATGACCATTTCGGCTTGTACCCAAACTGATCTTAACTTTTAAACTTTAGATTTAAAGTAATTTGTAATATCACTAAACTATTTTTTTTTAACTAAATTGTTTGAACATGTCAAAGCAAATTATAATGTCACAGTTTATATGCAAACTAATTCTTGCCTAACATAATTTAAATATTGTGACAGAGCAATATTGTGATTCCTTTCTGACTAAAAATTCTAACATGTGACAATATGGTCAGCTAAGGTTCAAACATGCAAATCGACCTAGAAAAATATGTCATAGATTCATATAACATCACTTTAATACAATAATGTACAATACCATAATCATTTCTAAATGATCATGACTTATTAATTACAATACAAAAGATATGTTATTTATATACATTATTTATAGATAGTTTCATTATTCTTGCTAAACACCCATTAATATCCATCAAGTTTATAATAATAGAGGAAAGATTTTTTTTTGTATTACTTACTTTCACTCTTAGCATGTTTGAGTCTTTTCTAACGAGTCACAATTTCTAATGCTTCTGGCTTAGAGAGAGAACATTATAAAGATCATGTTAACAATAAGATAGTACAAAATTAATTTGTATTGTCATCACTGTTAATATGTCATGTCCGAAAAATTTGAAGTATTTCTAATGATTCTACCTTCAAGAAAATAGAGGTAAATTTGCACATTAATACAAATGTAAATAAAACAGTGCACAACTTGTTTATTTGAATTAAAGCTCCACAACTATATTTGCAACGTAAATATCAATATGACAAACTAATATATATATAAAAATTGACTAGTGCCCAATGGTGAAGAGAATTCACGTAACATATGACAAAAACTAATAAATGGAAACATATAACTGGTATTCAAAGATTCAATACCTTTAGTCAATGGAAAACAATGTTTGATCATGTTTAAGGTCCTTTACAACAATAGGAACTATATGGGCCAGCCTATACAATCATGTAGAATTTCTGTAGGCTAAAATAAGTTTATCAAATAATTAAAAAAAACCACTAGTTTTAGTCAAGTAAAACATAACAAAGCATACGTCTGAGTCTCTGACAAAAGCAATGATTTATGAATGTTCATGATCCGTATTCCTACACATTTGATATGAGCATGAAAGGTGTATACGTATATGAAAATGCTACGGATGACAACATTTTATGGAATAGTTTAACAAATAATTTAGACCTTACATATTTGTTTTTAAAAAAAAACATAAATGTAAATTTATGTGATCATCATGAATTTTTGATGTACTTGTGAATGCATTAGAAGTGTCATATCCAAGATTATGGGCCTGACAATAGCATAACAGAAGATATTGTTGTATAAATGTAAGACTCCACAATGACATGCTTCTATTCAGTCATGAAGGAGAATTCATGGTTATTAATTTAAACCATTGAATGCTCAAACAAATGGAGAATTCAATTGGAAATGTTAGGCCCGAATCCAAAGGATCCAAGAGGTAAAAGTTGACTAACGTACACAATATGGTCAAAACATTGAAGTGCTTAAAAAATATAAATACTTGAGCTGCTATAGAATAATAATGGTCAAATATTTTGACTAATATTGTTCTTTCGCAAAATAAATGTTTTATTAGTCATCCCCATTGATCCTTTAAAAAAAAGACAGTAACATTATGAAAAAGAAAAAATCAACAAACTTATAAGATGACCCGATAAATGGTTTACTATGAAATGGACAAGGTTGAACATGCAGCAGACAAGAGCAGGAAGTAAATCGGTAATATTGCAGCATCACAAGCAAATTTTGACAGAAAAATGCAGTTAGTTATTTTATTGGACAATGAATTGCCAAAAGCACATAAACAATAATACTTGGTCAAGCATTGGTTTCAAAGAATAGTTTAAATGGGAGAGCTTGGGCATAACAAAATCCAAGCATACATTTTAGTAGCTGAAATAGACTAATAGGTTTATATGAAGAACTAGTTGGATGGGAAGATTAGCTCAACTTAAGGGAACAATCAATCTGATATTTGTAAGCAATCCTACTAACAATACTTTGACATGATTATGCATCCATTATATTCAAATATTCTTGTGTAATTATATTTTTAACAACTTAAAGAAAATTGTTGACCGCAAGAGACTATTTCTATGTCAAAGAAATTTGTGTTAACAACATCAAGAAGGATTTTAACAACTTTAAAAGTTGGGTCACAAACCAATTATAAGAGTGTTATACAACTTGTAGACTAATAGAATAAATGTCTTGGACATGGATATAATACTGGAAATTAACCATCAATGAACATTACCAATCACTATATATGTCAATACTAAAGGGATTTGGCAAAGTTTCTGTAAAGGAGCAGTCTTTTGCCAACACATGTTTAATACTCTTTTTTTTAATTCAGTTAAGCTAATAGATGACATGGAACGACTGTCAACATGATAGACAAAGTTAATCATATGTCCCTCTCTACAAGATAGACAAGGCAAATTATATATCTTCTTCTAACTACAACATTTTTTTTCATCTAACATGTAAGAGAGCCCAAATTGTAGAGCCAGAGATTTGTCTAATGTATATTGTGTAAATCAAAGTTTTGTATTTCATCAACTTCACAAATATTTTCTCTAATTTTAAGGAGATGTTCCTCGAGGGCAATTAAGATCGGAAGAAACTTGCTATTCTAAAAAAGTAACTGAAAAAAAAATGTTTCGGGAATTCAAGAACCTTGTCATCATCTAATGTAGTCAGTGTCAAGTCATTTTCTTTTATAAGTGTTTGGCTTAATGCAATATCACTTTGGTATACCTCAAGTATATCAAAATTAGCTTGAAAAAAAAATGGCATTGTTCCTTTGAGACCATGCATGCAGTACGCCATATATGGCCACAAACTACTATCCATTCCATCTAGGCCTCTATTTTACATCAGCATCAAAAGAAATATATTTCACAGAGTTGCATAAGAATCAACAATATTAAAAGTACATTATTGAGAGGTTACAAAAGCTCCTTGCAAGGCCAGAAAAATTTGTAAACTAAAGGCAGGAAGATATATATATATATATATAAAGAGTTTCCAACTACACTTCAAACTTTGACCCAAAAAAAAATTGGTATCATTTTCTAGGAAGAGTTTCTTTTAACAGAAACATGAAATATATATAAAGCACGAGGCAACTAAGTTATAAATAATAGGAGTTTCCAACTACACTTCAAACTTTGACCCAAAAAAAAATTGGTATCATTTTCTAGGAAGAGTTTCTTTAACAGAAACATGAAATATATATAAGAAGCACGAGGCAACTAAGTTATAAATAATAGGATTCCTACAGTTCATTTCCTTAAGAAACCTCATTCAGAGTTTCTTACTTTGTGTACAAAAGGGAGAAAAACTATATGTACTGGAATAATATACAATCCAATTGTAATCTATAGAATAGAAACGCATGATTCTGCTAGAAAACAGATATTATGATTTATAATCACATGTTGATAAAAAAAATTAACATAACATATAGAATCAACTCTTAGATTGTTAGAGATATTGCTTCTTTCTATTGAAAACTTGAAAACAAAATAAATCAAACTAAAGTTACCGGCATCCGGGAAAGTCATGCACGAAACACTGTCCTAAGAGTTGATTCGGGTCTATGTGCAGACTTGTTTCGAATGCTCCTAGTGGTAAGATTCCCGTTCTACCGGTATCCCGTCATCGCACACAACTCAGGGAGATTGACCCTGACTTAGCTCTTGCCCAGAGCAGGAGAGATTGGAATGAAAATGAAAGAAAGAATACATGTTTATGAAGGAGGAGGATGAGGAATCACATGGTTACCCTTTTTTCTTCTCAAGTATATCAATACTAACAATATGGATACATATATAGGCATACCCTCTTCCTACAAATTCAATGAATTTTAATAGGATTTTATGGCTAGTTATGTAGTCATTTGGTCATTAAGCATAAGCCCATAAAATACCAATAAATACAAAATAAATATTGAAACGGTCAAAATTTAAACAAAATAAAATGGTTGAAAGTATTGAATAGAAAATTGAATGATCTTTAAGAGAGGAAGAAGGAAGTTGGATTTTTCACAAATTATATAACAAAAACTGTAATGACCCGCTCCGCCCTAGCAGAACGCCGATTCAAACGGCAAGTGCAACAACTCAAACGAGCCGTCGACTCGAAGAGTTCGTCGACCCGATGAAGTATCGATGCGAATCAATGCAAGACTGTAACACCCAGTTTTCCAGATGAGGGTATTTTTGAAATTTTGTAATTATAATTATTATTCATTGATATTTATTTCACATTATGATTATTGGTAATTTTTAATAATTTTTAAACTATTTAAAACTGTTTTAAGTCATGACTTGTGATTTTGATGTGTTGCTAGTGACCTTGTGTTTGTGCTTGGATACTAGGCTAGGCTTAGTTAGGCCTAGTGAGACTTGACTGGACTAGGATGGACCTAGTTGACTAGAGTGTTGACCATGGTTGATCCAGAGTTGACCAAGTTTGACTTAGAGTTGACTTGGACCTAGATGGACTTAGAATCATGTAGATTGCATCATAAAGTCCATTTATCTTATTTTAAACACATTATAACCTGTACTGCTCTATTTAGGACATTGTGACTCTGGTGCAGACATCTGACATTACACTACTCTTTTCAGAGTATCAAGCGAGTACATTCTCTGATAGTTCTCTCATTTATTTCAATTACTGTATTTCAGTTCTAGTTAGCTGTATGTGATTCTCTGTTACAAACATGTACTATTATTTCTGGATTCATGTATACGACACACATTTATTTCTGGCCTCTATTACTGGTATCATCATTTCCGGCTTCTATTACTGGAATCATTTACTGGAATCATCCCGGAATCATTTACTGGTATCATTGTACTTGGCTGGACTCATCTTGAATCATTGTGTCGGAATTCTGGATTCACTTGCTGGGAGGGGAAATACTAGAGTAAGACATATAGACATACCCCATTACTGGAATCACCCCTACTGGAATCTACTGGAATGATAGCCATCTTACACCCGGCCAGGTGTGTGATGTGCCGGATTACCCATAGCCGTTTACATGTCGATCTCGATATTTTAAAACACCGCTAGAGTATAGGCTGGACTCACCCTGGAATCATTGATCACTATGACTGGAATCGTCCCTTGCTGGATTCATCTTGTATGAGATTCATCCTGTACTGGACTTACATTGGAGTTACACTGGTCTACATGTTGTCTGGACTTTATATCATATTATCCTGGTTCAGCTAGTTCTATTTTTACAGTCTTCATTGCTATAATTCTTCTCTTGTTTAGTATTTACTTTCCTTGCACTTTATCTGTCTTTCTTACCATCACCTGAATATAAACTGCCAATTTCATCAATACAACTGCCTATAACTGCTTTATAGTTCTCTGTCATTTATTTGGGTTTTCTAGATGAGATTGTGCTCGTTCCTGTCCTGACTGAACCTGTTGAAAATTTTACAGATGATTGCCCGAGGACACATGCCCTACATTTTACTGAGGAGATGGCTTAGCTACCTATGGCCCCGACACTCAGGTGATCGGGATTTAGTCTAGTAGACTTGCATTTATTTTTCATTTAGAGCTTGTTGTATAGAATTGAGACTTGAGATGTATTTGAGATTATTCAGATGTTGTTATTATTTCAGTATTTATTTTTGTCTTCAAATTCTTAGTTACAATTCTGTGTTATCTTATCGTGCTTAGACTGTGATTGAGATACACCTTATCTTATACTTGTCCTCCGTTCGGAGTTGATCATGATGAGTACATTATATACTGCATGAGTTGATGGTTAGTTAGAGACTTAGAACAACGTTCTACCGCCGACACTGCGGCGTAGGCTGGGCGCTGTTACGTACTCGTACCCTCACAGTGGGTGCGGGTCGTGACACATTTTTAGTGGTGGCCCATGCAGGTCGAGAGTCGCATTAGTGCGATATCATAGTAGTACGGCGACTTAGTTGTACTGCTGCGGGCCTGCGATAGGATTGAGAGATAGGCTTTACCGGAGAGGCACTCAATCACAGTTAGGAAAATTCTGCTTCGAATCATGCCATCTACATATCGTACCGATTTGCCTTCTTTGAAATAACTGTCCTCCTTTGATATATCGATTCCTGCTCAGTATTGACTTCCTTGTTCGATCTGTCTTCAGGATGGTGGAGACACGATCACATCGCTCGGGTGCAGCAGTCGTTGTAGAAGGGATTGCCACCTCTCAGCCAGATCAGTAGGGTCAGGTGGATGCAGCTCCTGCTACCTCTGTCCATATTGAGACTTCAGCAGCAGCAGCAGGGGTGTGCCTCCATCAGCTCGGGGGCAGGACCCAGTCATCCCAGAGATGGAGTTCCAGCAGCCGCCGCCTACAGGACACGTGGATGCGGCACAGATGTTCGCTTACTTCCAGGAGTTTATGGACCGGCAGCAGGCCCGACATGACAGGAGCATGGAGTTGGCCCTTACGACGGTCGCAGCTCGACCAGTGATTCAGCAGCCGAGGACACCGGGGATCGAGCAGTTTCAGAAGATGAGCCCCAGAGACTTTCTGGGGACAGAGGGGATCCTATATGCCGATGAGTGGATCGAGCATATAGAGGAGATCTTCCGCCTGGCCAGGATAACAGCAGATCTTCAGATCGAGGCCGCAGCTAGTCAGATGCGAGATCTTGCTCGCACCTGGTATCAGTCAGACCCCAGGGTGGGAGTAGCTGGACAGACTTGGGAGGAGTTCAGGGCTTCTTCAAGAAGAAGTTCTTTCCAGATTCAGCGCTCAGAGCCTTGGAGTCGCAGTTCGAGAGCCTAGTACAGGGGAGCCTGTCAGTGGAGGAGTACGCTGGGGAGTTCGGCCGCCTCAGCATTCGTAGAGGGCTTGAGCGAGGCGGCGAAGGCCCAAAGGTTCCGAAAGGGTCTGGTCAAGGAAGTCAAGTCCTTGACCAAGGGCAACAGGGATGCCACTTTCGAGGAGATTTTGACGGGAGCTTTACTGGCTGAGGATGATCTTGAGCTAAGGCTCAAGAGGGGACGGGATGCTCACGGTACCAGCAGCAGCGGAGGCCAGGCCAAGAGGCCTCATGTGCAGATTCAGCAGACGCAGGCACCAGTGGAAGTTCAGCAGGTGCAGCATCAGTATCGGGGTCAGGACCCGAAGGCGATCAGTTGTTCCTACTGCAAGAAGCCGGGACACATCTGGGAGCAGTACAGGAAGAGGTTGAGGGTTTGCTATTTCTGTGGATCAGCTGCCCACCAGAAGATAGATTGTCCCATTGCACCTCCTTTTGAGGGGGCTAGGCCACCTGTAGCTCAGCACCAGAGGGGTGGAGCTTTTGCGAAGGCAGCTGAGGAGACTGACATCGCAGGTGATGGATTAGCAGGTTTGACCTTCTTGTTCTTCCTTCCCATTTCTATGTGTGATTTTCCTTAGTACCTGCCAGGATATTGCTTGTGATTGCTAGATAGTGTAGCTACCCTGTTCGAGACTGTGGAATCACGACCAGTAGGATTGTATTGCTTCGACTTTGATTGCTTGGGGGTTTGACCTAGGAGAGGTACGATCATCTTAATTTCGAGGACGAAATTTTTATAAGGTGGGTAGGATTGTAACACCCAGTTTTCCAGATGAGGGTATTTTTGAAATTTTGTAATTATAATTATTATTCATTGATATTTATTTCACATTATGATTATTGGTAATTTTTAATAATTTTTAAACTATTTAAAACTGTTTTAAGTCATGACTTGTGATTTTGATGTGTTGCTAGTGACCTTGTGTTTGTGCTTGGATACTAGGCTAGGCTTGGTTAGGCCTAGTGAGACTTGACTGGACTAGGATGGACCTAGTTGACTAGAGTGTTGACCATGGTTGATCCAGAGTTGACCAAGTTTGACTTAGAGTTGACTTGGACCTAGATGGACTTAGAATCATGTAGATTGCATCATAAAGTCCATTTATCTTATTTTAAACACATTATAACCTGTACTGCTCTATTTAGGACATTGTGGCTCTGGTGCAGACATCTGACATTACACTACTCTTTTCAGAGTATCAGACGAGTACATTCTCTGATAGTTCTCTCATTTATTTGTCAATTACTGTATTTCAGTTCTAGTTAGCTGTATGTGATTCTCTGTTACAAACACGTACTGTTATTTCTGGATTCATGTATACGACACACATTTATTTCTGGCCTCTATTACTGGTATCATTATTTCCGGCTTCTATTACTGGAATCATTTACTGGAATCACCCCAAAATCATTTACTGGTATCATTGTACTTGGCTGGACTCATCTTGAATTATTGTGTCGGAATTCTGGATTCACTTGTTGGAAGGGGAAATACTAGAGTAAGACATGTAGACATACCCCATTACTGGAATCACCCCTACTGGAATCTACTGGAATGATAGCCATCTCACACCTGGCCAGGTGTGTGATGTGCCGGATTACCCATAGTCGTTTACATGTCGATCTCGGTATTTTAAAACACACTGCTAGAGTATAGGCTGGACTCATCCTGGAATTATTGATCACTATGACTGGAATCGTCCCTTGCTGGATTCATCTTGTATGAGATTCATCCTATACTGGACTTACATTGGAGTTACACTGGTCTACATGTTGTCTGGACTTTATATCATATTACCCTGGTTCAGCTAGTTCTATTTTTACAGTCTTCATTGCTATGATTCTTCTCTTGTTTAGTATTTACTTTTCTTGCACTTTATCTGTCTTTCTTACCATCACCTGAATATAAACTGCCAATTTCATCAATACAACTGCCTATAACTGCTTTATAGTTCTCTGTCATTTACTTGGGTTTTCTAGATGAGATTGTGCTCGTTCCTGTCCTGACTGGACCTGTTGAAAATTTTACAGATGATTGCCCTAAGGACACATGCCCTACATTTACTGAGGAGATGGCTTAGCTACCTATGGCCCCGACACTCAGGAGTGATCGGGATTTAGTCTAGTAGACTTGCATTTATTTTTCATTTAGAGCTTGTTGTATAGAATTGAGACTTGAGATGTATTTGAGATTATTCAGATGTTGTTATTATTTCAGTATTTATTTTTGTCTTCAAATTCTTAGTTACAATTCTGTGTTATCTTATCGTGCTTAGACTGTGATTGAGATATACCTTATCTTATACTTGTCCTCCGTTCGGAGTTGATCATGATGAGTACATTATATACTACATGAGTTGATGGTTAGTTAGAGACTTAGAACAGTGTTCTACCGCCGACACTGCGGCGTAGGCTGGGCGCTGTTACGTACTCGTACCCTCACAGTGGGTGCGGGTCGTGACAAAGACTTACAATGGCCCGTCAAAGATGAATCCAGACTTAGACTATCAAAGGCGCGCTCGGACTATCGCTCGGCCGATGCGAACATCGCTAAGGTGGGTGGCTCCGATGAACCCGTCTTTGCTTAGCCTAGACACATAACAATACGGACACTATCACGAGAATCGCTAGGCGATAACCCCGTGCATGCTAATAAAGGACTCAACGCACCTAGCTAAGGAAATAATCACATCTTGTATGCTTGTATGGAATATGGAAAAGAACATAGAAAATACGAGAACTCTCGTACCGCGCTCCACGCTCGTGCTAAGGCACAAGCTTGCGTTCAAGTCCCTTATGCGTTCAACAATGAAACAATGAATGGGTTACAACAATGAAATAGGAAGACTATCAATATAGTCGTTCCGAGTAGAGTATAGCAACATTGAAAGGCTATGGGATCGATGGGTCGCCAAGGCGACTTCCGCACAAGGAGTTGCGTAATGTATGAATGAAAGAGTAAACGAATTAGTGAATGAATGAATCAACGAATGAATGAACAAGTGAAAAAAAAGAATAAATAAAAGATAAGAATGATGGAAATGGTTAGCGACAGGTATGACGGGCACGTGCAACGGGGCTTGCTACCCGCGCTGCACGGACGCCAACCTGGTCGATAACGCATTAAGGCTAGGGTTAGCCTACGGCTCAGAGACAGCCGTTAAGTTAAAAAGACAAATTAATACGAAATGGTCGTGGACAAACGTACGGGCGAGGGTGGCGATGCCATGGCCGTAAAGAAAAAGGGATTCCGCGGCATGATCAAAGGGGGGATATGTCGGCCTAGGCGGAATCAAAGGGGCTTACGGACAACCGGGGTGCGAGCTTGGCCACCACTGGAAACGTAAGTGCGGGGTATTTCAAAGAGACTATCAAGGTGTTCCAGGCGCATGTTTCGATAGGTGAGAAATACCAAGGGGAGAATATGTCCAAAATGGCTTGTGATGCCAGCGACCGATGCATGTAGATTAAGTGGGCTTTGCTGGTGGCGATCCACGTGCAAGTCATTGCATTGAAATCAAAGTAGTCTAAGTTAATCTGAACAAAGCACCTTCTGAATAAGCTTGAAATGTATCACACCAAATGATAATGAATACTTCGTACAATGAGTTAGAGAATACGCCTACGACGCGCTAGTAACTGAGGCAGGGACACGCCCTTGATATTGAATGTTTCCAAGAATCACGTTATGTTATTACATATGAATTGTTGACTAACTTGATCTGCTTTGGACAGGGAAGGCCGGACGGTAAGTATGGGTAAGTCGTGCATGTATTTCCATACGACACTTGAATTTGGCAACACGGGATAGGTTATGACATATGCCATAAAATTGATCCTAAGGCAAGATTAAAAAGACAATGAATGATAGAGATGCACAGAAGTAAATAGAACGTGTTTGGTAATGATAGCATTGTGGGCGAGCTAGCCTCCCCACCAGTGCATAACAATGTACTGATAACCCCACAGTCTGCTTGCAGGAAGCAGGAAACGTCGGCGGGGTGCGAAGCTTCCATCGAACGTGCTGAGACGCGGAGCTATCTCTGGGGCCTTGGAGCATTGTAAGGAGCTGGAGCACCATATACAGGACGTAATGTATCGGAACATCGCCATAAATCATTCCATGTTGTAAGCCACTTGGCACGCCTTTTATGTTTCAGAGAGAGAGAGAGAGAGCTTGAGCGATTTGTAATATCGGCCTAGCGCCGCTTGTAAACTTCTTGAATATCAATAAAGAGTTTGAATTCGCTTCTACTTGTGTTTATTTACTTTTCGCTGCAAATGGGGACACTCTGTGCGACTCTGTGGCCTAGCTCAAATCGGCCGTTTCTGGACTTAGCCTTGCACGGACACGACCTAGGCCCGTGCGGCATCACGCCTTAGCGAAGACGATTGCTCCTGCGGGAGCGGGGCGTGACAAATTGGTATCAGTGCACGGCTTTACGTCCTTGGACTTCATTTCGATTTTCTCAGTTTTGAAAGCTCGGTTTTGAAACAAAAGAAGTGTACGCTCTCTCTCGTTGTGCCTTGGGATGTTCCATACAATAAGTCTAATATTTTCAAAAGCTCGTACAAGTACTCGGTTGGACGGGATCGATAGGCAAAGGCCTTTGTGCCGAACGATGTTAAACATGACTCGATAGAAAACACATGCTAAGTTAGCAAGTCGTGTGCGTGCCCAAATAGTCCTACGTCGACATTAGCAAGTGAGCGTGCAAACTTGAATATAGCCCGCACGGGATGGTTATGCGGCACAACTTAGTCCGCGTGTCGCGCACCTCAACTTCTGGTGCAATCGAGTTGCGAGCGATATCAAGTACCAGCTCGGTCGGGAACGAAGCTACACTTAGAGTGTATATCGATAGGAACGTTATCGAGTTCACGCTTAGGTGTGCACGAAAGATTGATTTAGATTTTGAGGAACGGGCGAACGCACGATTGAACATATCGAGTGGGAATCGAATGGTCTCTTGATGAATTATAGAATGGCTTGAACCCGAGTGGTGTATGTGATAGCTTCGAAGAAGGATAAAAGTGAGTGTCGACGACTAGTCGAGTGGCTCAAACCCTGAGTGGTGTATGGACGTTATAGAAATTGTTCGAGCGAGACTACAAGATATACGGATAGAACGGGTATGTCGGGGAGGCGATGCGATCGCGCAAAGCCTTAGAACGCGTCACGCTTAGTTGATTGTGACTTCGAATGTCCTGAATGAGATGTCGTTCGGACAACTTGTGAATAGGAAACGCATGTTAGAAAATGATTCGGAACGATGAATGAAAGTGAATGGTCTTGATCGAGGAAACTAAGAGGTTCGCGCGTACGATTTGGGATTGATTCAAATGAAATGTGACTTGAGTTTGAACAACGATCTTGAAACGAGCTTGAGGAATAGCGATCGAACTTGATCTTGAATATCGAAGAAATTGTGGATTATCCAATTCGGACAATAGCATCAGTCACACGACTCGAAATTGGTTGCAAAGGAAGTTCGTCAGGTTACGCATATCGTCGATGGTATTGAGGCGTATCAAAGATCGATATACGATAACTCGGGGGCACTCTGACTCGGCGAATGACGGTCGTGCAAATGTCATTGTTCCGTTGGACGCTATACTTGAAATGTTAAAAATGTGTCGAGGAAAAGATAGATTTGGCTCGAGGATTTTCTAGTTGAACGAAATATAAATGGACTATCGATCTTGGCTTGGATAGAAAATGAAATGCTTGGATTTACTTCATTGGTAACCATAACGTTGACGTTCTTGTCTTATGCGAGCGCAACTCCAGCCTCGTACATGCGTCGCACCGGATTAGGACGATCACTCCGCGTGAGCGCCGATATGGTGATTCATACGGCGGGAGTGATTGAACTGGGATGGTGTGGAAATTTGATTGGTTCGACTTGTGGTTTGATGCGAAGGTGGACTCGGGAATAAATTTGTGTGCTTGACGATTGAAATTGAGGATTGCGTAGGTCCAATCCGCGTATCGAAAACGAATTAGTCTAGACGCAAGCAAGAGTTACGCCCCGATGAGAATGATTATTCCGCGGGAGCGTTGCATGGTGATTCATGAACCACCGTGGATAATCGGACTTGCGTGAGATTAGGGCGCAACATATTATCAAAGCTAGACGACCTCGTGATCGAATACACGAATTGGTTCGAGTTGGCGATTTGAATGGATTCGAATATGCACAACGAATGCATTGATGCGAATAGGTGATCGTGCTCGATGTTTAGAAATCTGAGTGACGCGAGCTTGGGTAGAAACACCCGTACAAGCAAACAAATGGTTTGACCATAGGATTTGGGGCGAGCGTCGTGCAACGACCTTGCACGATGAGCGACGAACTTGACTTGTAACTATGACCTTGTGAGCTGACCTAGCGGATAGGCGGACGACCCTATGCCGAGTGATTGAACTTGTGCGATTGACCTTATAGTATCATCCGGACGGACGATAGACTTGTGGCAGCAAGACTTAGAGTAGGACGAAGAACAGGGAGTGTGCGTGAACGATGATGAGATTGGCCCTAAACGAAGGGAATGATAGGAATGGATGACGCGCAAGTAAAGTTGGCATAACGAATTGAATCGTTGATAGGAAGAAATACTCGATGATGGTGCAATACTTGGTCTTAAATCGGACGAAAATTACTTAGACATGGTCGACTCCGCTAAGAAGAAATCGTATTAATTTCGTAGACAAGAACGCTTGAGAAGCGAACCGGATCATCTCGAGGACCGAGATAAACGATAATGAGATACACATGAGTTCGATTTTAAATCGAAGTTAGCAAAATGATCGGCAAATCGAAACTATCACGAGTAGCTTGTCCGACTTTGCTAATCGCTAAGCTTGGTTGAAATGTACGTATTCGGGGGACGTCTTGAATATGTGCACGATCCAAACTCAGCGATATGATGAACTCGAATGCAGCTGCAAGTGGGTGTTGCGATGCGCATGAACGAGTAAGTGAGTTTGCCTCAGATTACGTCTCTCGAGTTTGATAAATTACAACGTACCACGTGCGACCGTTTCAGTCCCATGATACGTCGAAATCGCAACCAAGTCGAAAAAATACTTGAATTGAATAAGTGCCATCAACTCTAAAATGAATGAAAAGTTATCCAATAAAATCGACCAAACGTATGCGACACGGAACTTGAAAAGGTATCGAGTATAGTTCGGTGCCATAGAATGATAGAGCCATCCGACAGGAATTGTCTAAGAAACACGACACGAGTTAAGGAATGGTAGGATGACCTGCACTCAGGAAGTCTCGAGGACGAGACTTATTTTGAGTGGTGTATTATATAATGACCCGCTCCGTCCTAGCAGAACGCCGATTCAAACGGCAAGTGCAACAACTCAAACGAGTCGTCGACTCGAAGAGTTGCGTCGACCCGATGAAGTATCGATGCGAATCGATGCAAGACTTACAATGGCCCGTCAAAGATGAATCCAGACTTAGACTATCAAAGGCGCGCTCGGAGTATCGCTCGGCCGATGCGAACATCGCTAAGGTGGGTGGCTCCGATGAACCCATCTTTGCTTAGCCTAGACACATAACAATACGGACACTATCACGATAATCGCTAGGCGATAACCCCGTGCATGCTAATAAAGGACTCAACGTACCTAGCTAAGGGAATAATCCCATCTTGTATGTTTGTATAGAATGGAAAAGAACATATAAAATACGAGAACTCTCGTACCGCGCTCCACGCTCGTGCTAAGGCACAAGCTTGTGTTCAAGTCCCTTATGCGTTCAACAATGAAACAATGAATGGGTTACAACAATGAAATAGGAAGACTATCAATATAGTCGTTCCGAGTAGAGTATAGCAACATTGAAAGGCTATGGGACCGATGGGTCGCCAAGGCGACTCCCGCACAAGGAGTTGCGTAATGTATGAATGAAAGAGTAAACGAATAAGTGAATGAATGAATCAACGAATGAATGAACAAGTGAAAGAAAGAATGAATAAAAGATAAGAAGGATGGAAATGGTTAGCGACAGGTATGATGGGCACGTGCAACGGGGCTCTCTATCCGCGCTGCACGGACGCCAACCTGGTCGATAACGCATTAAGGCTAAGGGTTAGCCTACGGCTCAGAGACAGCCGTTAAGTTAAAAGACAAATTAATACGAAATGGTCGTGGACAAACGGCACGGGCGAGGGGTGGCGATGTCGTGGCCGTAAAGAAAAAGGGATTCCGCGGCATGATCAAAGGGGGGGATATGCCGGCCTAGGCGGAATCAAAGGGGCTTACGGACAACCGGGGTGCGGGCTTGGCCACCACTGGAAACGTAAGTACGGGGTATTTCAAAGAGACTATCAAGGTGTTCCAGCCGCACGCTTCGATAGGTGAAAAATACCAAGGGGAGAATATGTCCAAATTGGCTTGTGATGCCAGCGACCGATGCATGTAGATTAAGTGGGCTTTGCTGGTGGCGATCCACGTGCAAGTCCTTGCATTGAAATCAAAGTAGTCTAAGTTAATCTGAACAAAGCACCTTCTGAATAAGCTTGAAATGTATCACACCAAATGATAATGAATACTTCGTACAATGAGTTAGAGAATACGCCTACGATGCGCTAGTAACTGAGGCAGGGACACGCCTTTGATATTGAATGTTTCCAAGAATCACGTTATGTTATTACATATGAATTGTTGACTAACTTGATCTGCTTTGGACAGGAAAGGCCGGACGGTAAGTATGGGTAAGTCGTGCATGTATTTCCATGTGACACTTGAATTTGGCAACACGGGATAGGTTATGACATATGCCATGAAATTGATCCTAAGGCAAGATTAAAAAGACAATGAATGATAGAGATGCACAGAAGTAAATAGAACGTGTTTGGTAATAATAGCATTGTGGACGAGCTAGCCTCCCCACCAGTGCATAACAATGTACTGATAACCCCACAGTCTGCTTGCAGGAAGCAGGAAACGTCGGCGGGTGCGGAGCTTCCATCGAACGTGCTGAGGCGCGGAGCTATCTCTGGGGCCTTGGAGCGTTGCAAGGAGCTGGAGCACCATATACAGGACGTAATGTATCGGAACATCGCCATAAATCATTCCATGTTGTAAGCCACTTGGCACGCCTTTTATATTTCAGAGAGAGAGAGAGCTTGAGCGATTTGTAATATCGGACTAGCGCCGCTTGTAAACTTCTTGAATATCAATAAAGAGTTTGAATTCGCTTCTATTGTGTTTATTTACTTTTCGCTGCAAATGGGGACACTCTGTGCGACTCTGTGGCCTAGCTCAAATCGGCCGTTTCTGGACTTAGCCTTGCACGGGCGCAACCTAGGCCCGTGCGACATCACGCCTTAGCGAGGACGATCGCTCCTACGGGAGCGGGGCATGACAGATTGGTATCAGAGCACGGCTTTACGTCCTTGGACTTCATTTCGATTTTCTCAGTTTTGAAAGCTCGGTTTTGAAACAAAAGAAGTGTACGCCCTCTCTCGTTGTGCCTTGGGATGTTCCATACAATAAGTCTAATATTTTCAAAAAGCTCGTACGAGTACTCGGTTGGACGGGATCGATAGGCGAAGGCCTTTGTGCCGAACGATGTTAAACATGACTCGATAGAAAACACATGCTAAGTTAGCAAGTCGCGTGCGTGCCCAAATAGTCCTACGTCGACATTAGCAAGTGAGCGTGCAAACTTGAATATAGCCCGTACGGGATGGTTATACGGCACAACTTAGTCCGCGTATCGCGCACCTCAACTTCTGATGCAATCGAGTTGCGAGCGATATCAAGTACCGCTCAGTCGGGAACGAAGCTACACTTATAGTGTAATCGATAGGAATGTTATCGAGTTCACACTTAGGTGTGCATGAAAGATTGATTTAGATTTTGAGGAACGGGCGAACGCACGATTGAACATATCGAGTGGGAATCGAATGGTCTCTTGATGAATTATAGAATGGCTTGAACCCGAGTGGTGTATGTGATAGCTTCGAAGAAGGATAAGAGTGAGTGTCGATGACTAGTCGAGTGGCTCGAACCCTGAGTGGTGTATGGACGTTATAGAAATTGTTCGAGCGAGACTACAAGATATACGGATAGAACGGGTATGTCGACGAGGCGATGCGATCGCGCAAAGCCTTAGAACGCGTCACACTTAGTTGATCGTGACTTCGAATGTCCCGAACGAGATGTCGTTCGGACAACTTGTGAATGGGCAACGCATGTTAGAAACGATTCGGAACGATGAATGAAAGTGAATGGTCTTGATCGAGAAAACTTAGAGGATCGCGTATACGATTTGGGATTGATTCAAATGAAATGTGACTTAGGTTTTGAACAACGATCTTGAAACGAGCTTGAGGAATAGCGATCGAACTTGATCTTGAATATCGAGGAAATTGTGGATTATCCAATTCGGACAATAGTATCAGTCGCACGCTCGAAATTGGTTGCAAAGGAAGATCGTCAGGTTACGCATATCGTCGATGGTATTGAGACGTATCAAAGATCGATATACGATAACTCGGGGGCACTCTGACTCGACGAATGACGGTCGTGCAAATGTCATTGTTCCATTGGACGCTATACTTGAAATGTTAAAAATGTGTCGAGGAAAAGATAGATTTAGCTCGAGGACTTTCTAGTTGAACTAAATATAAATGGACTATCGATCTTGGCTTGGATAGAAAATGAAATGCTTGGATTTTCTTCGTTGACAACCACAACGTTGACGTTCTTGTCTTATGCGAGCGCAACTCCAGCCTCGCACATGCGTCGCTACGGATTAGGACGATCACTCCGCGTGAGCGCCGATATGGTGATTCATACGGCGGGAGTGATTAAACTTGGATGGTGTGACAATTTGATTGCTTCGACTTGTGGTTTGATACGAAGGTGGACTCGGGAATGAATTTGTGTGCTTGACGATTGAAATTGAGGATTGCGTAGGTCCAATCCGCGTATCGAGAACGAATTAGTCTAGACGCAAGCAAGAGTTACGCCCCGATGAGAATGATTATTCCGCGGGAGCGTTGCATGGTGATTCATGAACCACCGTGGATAATCGAACTTGCGTGAGATTAGGGCGCAACATAATGTCAAAGCTAGACGACCTCGTGATCGAATACACGAATTGGTTCGAGTTGGCGATTTGAATGGATTCGAATATGTACATCGAATGCATTGATGCGAATAGGTGATCGTGCTTGATGTTTAGAAATCTGAGTGACGCGAGCTTGGGTAGAAACACCCGTACAAGCAAACAAATGGTTTGACCATAGGATTTGGGGCGAGCGTCGTGCAACGACCTTGCACGATGAGCGACGAACTTGACTTGTAACTATGACCTTGTGAGCTGACCTAGCGGATAGGCGGACTACCCTATGCCGAGTGATTGAACTTGTGCGATTGACCTTACAGTATCATCCGGACGGACGATAGACTTGTGGCAGCAAGACTTAGAGTAGGACGGAGAACAGGGAGTGTGCGTGAACGATGATGAGATTGGCCCCAAACGAAGGGAATGATAGGAATGGATGACGTGCAAGTAAAGTTGGCATAACGAATTGAATCGTTGATAGGAAGAAATACTCGATGATGGTGCAATACTTGGTCTTGAATCGGACAAAAATTACTTAGACTTGGTCGACTCCGCTAAGAAGAAATCGTATTGATTTCGTAGACAAGAACGCTTGAGAAGCGAACCGGATCATCTCGAGGACCGAGATAAACGATAATAAGATACACATGAGTTCGGTTTTAAATCGAAGTTAGCAAAATGATCGACAATCGAAACTATCACGAGTAGCTTGTCCGACTTTGCTAATCGCTAAGCTTGGTTGAAATGTACGTATTCGGGAGACGCCTTGAATATGTGCACGATCCAAACTCAGCGATATGATGAACTCGAATGCAGCTGCAAGTGGGTATTGCGATGCACATGAACGAGTAAGTGAGTTTGCCTCAGATTACGTCTCTCGAGTTTGATAAATTACAACGCACCACGTGCACCGTTTCAGTCCCATGATACGTCGAAATCGCAACCAAGTCGAAGAAACACTTGAATTGAATAAGTGCCATCAACTCTAAAATGAATGAAAGTTATCCAATAAAATCGACCAAACGTATACGACACGGAACTTGAAAAGGTATCGAGTATAGTTCGGTGCCATAGAATGATAGAGCCATCCGACAGGAATTGTCTAAGAAACACGACGACACGAGTTAAGGAATGGTAGGATGACCTACATTCAGGAAGTCTCAAGGACGAGACTTGTTTTGAGTGGTGTATTATGTAATGACCCGCTCCGTCCTAGCAAATGCCGATTCAAACGGCAAGTGCAACAACTCAAACGAGCCGTCGACTCGAAGAGTTGCGTCGACCCGATGAAGTATCGATGCGAATCGATGCAAGACTTACAATGGCCCGTCAAAGATGAATCCAGACTTAGACTATCAAAGGCGCGCTCAGAGTATCGCTTGGCCGATATAAACATCGCTAAGGTGGGTGGCTCCGATGAACCCATCTTTGCTTAGCCTAGACACATAACAATACAGACACTATCACGAGAATCGCTAGGCGATAACCCCGTACATGCTAATAAAGGACTCAACGCACCTAGCTAAGGGAATAATCCCATCTTGTATGCTTGTATAGAATATGGAAAAGAACATAGAAAATACGAGAACTCTTGCACCGCGCTCCACGCTCGTGCTAAGGCACAAGCTTGCGTTCAAGTTCCTTATGCGTTCAACAATGAAACAATGAATGGGTTACAACAATGAAATAGGAAGACTATCAATTAGTCGTTCCGAGTAGAGTATAGCAACATTGAAAGGCTATGGGACCGATGGGTCGCCAAGGCGACTCCCGCACAAGGAGTTGCGTAATGTATGAATGAAAGAGTAAACGAATAAGTGAATGAATGAATCAACGAATGAATGAACAAGTGAAAGAAAGAATGAATAAAAGATAAGAAGGATGGAAATGGTTAGCGACAGGTATGACGGGCACGTGCAACGGGACTCGCTACCCGCGCTGTACGGACGCCAACCTGGTCGATAACGCATTAAGGCTAAGGGTTAGCCTACGGCTCAGAGACAGCCGTTAAGTTAAAAAGACAAATTAATATGAAATGGTCGTGGACAAACGGCACGGACGAGGGGTGGCGATGCCGTGGCCGTAAAGAAAAAGGGATTCCGCGGCATGATCAAAGGGGGGGATATGCCGGCCTAGGCGGAATCAAAGGGGCTTACGGACAACCGGGGTGCGGGCTTAGCCACCACTGGAAACGTAAGTACGGGGTATTTCAAAGAGACTATCAAGGTGTTCCAGCCGCACGCTTCGATAGGTGAGAAATACCAAGGGGAGAATATGTCCAAATTGGCTTGTGATGCCAGCGATCGATGCATGTAGATTAAGTGGACTTTGCTGGTGGCGATCCACGTGCAAGTCCTTGCATTGAAATCAAAGTAGTCTAAGTTAATCTGAACAAAGCACCTTCTGAATAAGCTTGAAATGTATCACACCAAATGATAATGAATACTTCGTACAATGAGTTAGAGAATACGCCTACGACGCGCTAGTAACTGAGGCAGGGACACGCCCTTGATATTGAATGTTTCCAAGAATCACGTTATGTTATTACATATGAATTGTTGACTAACTTGATCTGCTTTGGACAGAGAAGGTCGGACGGTAAGTATGGGTAAGTCGTGCATGTATTTCCATACGACACTTGAATTTGGCAACACGGGATAGGTTATGACATATGCCATGAAATTGATCCTAAGGCAAGATTAAAAAGACAATGAATGATAGAGATGCACAGAAGTAAATAGAACGTGTTTGGTAATGATAGCATTGTGGGCGAGCTAGCCTCCCCACCAGTGCATAACAATGTACTGATAACCCACAGTCTGCTTGCAGGAAGCAGGAAACGTCGGCGGGTGCGGAGCTTCCATCGAACGTGCTGAGGCGCGGAGCTATCTCTGGGGCCTTGGAGCGTTGCAAGGAGCTGGAGCACCATATACATGACGTAATGTATCGGAACATCGCCATAAATCATTCCATGTTGTAAGCCACTTGGCACGCCTTTTATGTTTCAGAGAGAGAGAGAGAGAGCTTGAGCGATTTGTAATATCGGCCTAGCGCCGCTTGTAAACTTCTTGAATATCAATAAAGAGTTTGAATTCGCTTCTACTTGTGTTCATTTACTTTTCGCTGCAAATGGGGACACTCTGTGCGACTCTGTGGCCTAGCTCAAATCGCCGTTTCTGGACTTAGCCTTGCACGGGCACAACCTAGGCCCGTGCGGCATCACGCCTTAGCGAGGACGATCGCTCCTGCGGAAGCGGGGCGTGACAAAAACCTTCCACTTCTCTCTCTCTCTCTCCTCCCTCCGGGTCAGAGGAGCTTCAAGAAAAAAAAAGTTGGGATATGAGAGTGGAACAAAAGGTGGGAGGGACAGGAACTGCAAATGGTCATTAAAAGAATTTTTTTTGGTTTTTAATTGTTGCAACCAAACAATGGAACTCATACGAGTTCTGTGGAGTTTCAATTTTTCAGCAGTTCAGTACCACTTTCAACGAAACAAACACCCCCTAAGGGGCTGTTTGGTAAACATAAAGTGAATTTGGATTTGGATTTAGACTTTCAAGGAGGGAAAAAAAGATTGGAATTTATGTATTTTCTTGTCCCCTAGTAGGGGACAAAGGTATTTGGTTAAAATAGGAAGTGAGAAGTGGAAAGTTGAATATATATTATAATAATAAAAATATATGATAATTATTTTATTTAAAATAATAATAATTGTTTTTTATTTGAATCTCATTCTTATAATAATAATAATAATAATAATAATAATAATAATAATAATAATAAGAATTATTATTATTATTATTATTATTATTATGATTATTATTATTATTATTATTATTATTATTATTAAGTCAAAAAAATCTAATTAAAAAATACAAAACCCACCCAAAAAATTCACTCACAAAAACAGACAAAAAAACATACTCTCTCAGCAGCACTCACTCACTCACGTCTCTTTGGCTCTCATGGGAGGAGAGAGTTCTCTCAACCAAAAAAAAAAAAAAAAAAATCACTCCGGTCGGTCTCGACCGCCTCCCGATCCCCTCTCCACCGTCACCCGATCCCCTCGTCACCGCCTCCTGGCCACGACCTCCATAGACCCCCAACCCTCTGGCCACGGCCTCCGTCCCCCAACCCTCCGGCCACATCTCTTCTTCTCCGGCCACGGCCTCCATTGACGTCGTCAACACAGACCTCGTCGACGACCGTAGGTATGAACAGCTCCTCTTCGCTCGACGACCGTAGGTATGAACAGCTCCGGCCATCTCTTTTTTTTCTGTCGACGTTGACAACCTCCAGCCACTTCCAACCCACATCCTCTCAAAAAAAGAGGATGTTGGAACATGGATTTGGAGGTGATTTGGAGGGGGACAGGAACTACAGTTTTCCTCCCCTCTAAATTCCTGTCTCCCAAATCCTACGAACCAAACACACGATTTGTACTTTCCCCTTCCAATTTTCAGGGAAAAGCAAATCCACCCCCCCAAATACCATTTACCAAACAGGCCGTAAGCATCGTGGGATGAGGGATCAGGGGTTTTCATTTGGATTAGTTGCAGCTGGGCGGGCTGGGCAGTTGGATAGGTGGGCTGGACATTTGGCCTGGGCGGGCTGGGCATTACACAGTAAAAAAAAAAAATTTGGCTGGGTGGGCTGAAGGCCACCCCAGCCCACCAGTAAATCCGCCCCTGTATAGTGTATACTACCCTCCCCCTCTTTCTCGCTCGGGCATCTTCTTCCGCTGTGATCGGTACTCTCCTCTCTCTCTCTCTCTCTCTCCTCTCTCTCTCTCCTCTCTCTCTCTCTCTCCTTCTTCTTCTTCTCCAAACCTAATCCTAATTTTGGTTGTATAGACAAAATTTGAATGATGTAGAGTGATTCAATTTTTCAATTCGTTCATTTTTTTTTGGGTTGGGGTGGGGGGGTGGGGGGTGGAGGGAGGGATTGGTCTCGGATTTGATTTATTTTTTATAACAAGATTCGGAATTTGAGTGTTGTAACATCTAGGCAAGCATCAGCGCCATCATCTATCTAAACCTGTATTGCACGGACACGACACGGACACGGGACATGGAATACTAGATATTCGGAATTTTTGAAGTGTCTGTGTCTTGTCTGATACGTGTGCGAAGTGCTTCCTTCCTAAACCTGAACCCAACAGAAGAGTGTTTGGAATTTACACGAAAATTTACCTAATGGGATCGTAAAATTGGAATTTTTAGTGTTTGCATGTAATTATCTCCAACCTAAACACCATATTAGTTATATAAAAAAAAACCTTTTATTTTGGGGTTTACTTGATTACTCACAAGATCTAGAGGAGTTTTACAAAGTGCTTTTGTGATTAGTTCTGTCATCGTCATCCAAGCCTTCTCCCATCAGGAATAAGAAAATTCCGTATTTTGACAAAACTTTATAACCACCTATCAATTTGACGTCATCCCTCTATGTTGGTGTTAAATTCCTAGCCAAGGTAGCTATTAGCGTAAGAGGGCCATGTCATAAAACCTAGGTGGCCAGTTGACAGATAGGTAGACCTACATTTTGGATTGCACTCTAAGCTCATGCAACCAAGAGCACGCTTCAAGTGTTCCTATACTATAAGGAGTCTACACGAAGAGAGAATGCATGGTGCGTATTTTAGCGTGTTGTAGCGTATTTTGGAGTGTTAATTTTATGCCCAATACGTGTCCAACAAGACATGGCGCTACATGGACATGGCAAAGATTTTTGGAGTGTCTTCCTATTTGTTGGTTTACTTGTAAAGTTTGGAGTTCTAGTACCTATGGAGTAATAAGTGTAACTATAACCAATTTTCATTTTTGCTATATTTGTTTCCTATTTGTAATCAAACTCGTCTAATTTGGATTTTTAGTGTTCCTAGTCATGGAGGAACTAAATGCATTATAACCCTTTTTTTAGAACAAAGGGTAAACATCCAGCCAGGCTCGTCTGGACTAGAGACTCAACTTATTTATAATGCAATATAAGTCTATAACCAACCTAATTTCTAAAGATTCGACTTATCTAAAGTGCACTATAACCAACGTAAATATAGTAAGAATTATCACATAATCTTTATTTTTGGGTTTACATGCATAATATTTGAATTAAGTTTACAGCAGGGGCGGATCCAGAAACTATAACTGGGGTGGGCTACCAAATTTTTGGGTGGGCTAGAAGTAGATAAATCTATACAAAAAAAATCAAAAAAAAATTATATAGAAAAAATATGTAAAAAAAAAAATTTGGGGTGGCCTCCAGCCACCCCGGCTGCCTCTTGGACGCGCCCCTGGTTTACAGAATATGTTTGTGATTAGTTCTGTATATGTTGTTAATGAATCTCCAGTATATTTGTTTTCCTAGTCTGTGTCAGAGTTGACCAACCTCAATATCATAGGGATTACGATAAAAGACTAATTTTTTGGGTAGTGATGTCGTTGGGGTGGGGGGGGGGGGGGGGGGGGGGGGGGGGGGGGGGGGGGGGGGGGGGGGGGGGGGGGGGGGGTTCGGAGGAGTTCTACAAAATGGTTTGGTGATTAGTCCCATATATGGATGTACATGAATACCTTTTTTTAGTGTATGTGTTTTCTATTCGTGAATCAAAGTTCTTACTTAAAGGCTCTAATGATAATTTTGTTTCTATTTAATACTAGGTTATGTGACTTTCTGTTAAATTTTCACATGGGACTCAGCAAGACAGAAGTGAACCTAAGGAGGTTGCTTGCAGCTGCTCCAAAGCAGCAGAATCAGGCGAAGCTGATACATGTGAGTGGAAGTTACAAATTTTTTCATGTTTGTTTATGTTTCCTGAACAAGATGATGAGAGATTCTGTTAACTTCTATTGCTAAACGATAAACTATGTTGCCCAGGCATGAACATGACAGAATACAGACACGGACACTGCACCTGTTTTGGCATGTCCTAGTGCAATTTTTGGACTTTTTTTCCTATGATAGCCTGGCATGACGTGATATGGACATGATACCGATTTTTGATGTCTATGCTTCATAGGCTTAACTGCAGAAAACTGCCTTGAACTTCCACTGGAATTGCCTTCAACTAGCATTAAAATTTCATCCTTCCATAGGCATCCGTGAGGGTTATTGCTGGTTCCCATGTCATTGCTGCAAAACCTAAAAAATATATTGTTGAGCCTCATTTTTAAATCAACGACCTCAATGGCTGAATAAAGCTTGGTCCACATATAAATTGGTGACACAAATGCAATTTCTCTCCATCGATTAACACCATATGGGACAAAATGAAAAGAGACACCCTTAGTTTATAGGCTTCTATCCAGTCTGATCTTTTTTATCTCAATGTTCGATGGCAAAGAAAATGGAATTCGATGATCTTTCTTGTTGTAACTTCACCAGCTCCTTAACTTAGCTTTTACGTGCACACACACACACATACAGTCACTTAACCTGTTGGCTGTTGCATGTAGCAGAATTGTAACTTCTGTTCACTAGATAACTTACCTTGATGCAGTTTCTTCGGAATAAAAATTGTTATACATTTTTTCCTTCCATATTCTTTTTCAAAAGATGTTACTTCATGCTTTCATGAAAGCTATGTTACACGAATATGGACATGGATACGGATAAGGACACGACATAGATACGGGGTTCAATCATTTAAAATAGGTACATGAGTAGTAACCTATGTTTTATATAAATATATACGAACATGATACAGATACGGGCATCATTTTCTTGTGTCTGCGCAAGAAAGCAATGATGTTTACTAGAATTCCTACTGCATAACTTCTCTTACGTACAACTCTAGTACATTGTTGCTTTGTGCAACTCTGATATGCAGTAGAAGATCTGCTGCTACAGTGCTACTGTTGTCCGCAAAGTTCTGTATGCCATGAGCCTTGTTGTAGTTGTAATTACTTATATGGCTCTATTACATCTGCTGAAAATTTTCTCTTAGAAAAAAAAAACCCTACTGACTATTCAACATGCTGTCAAATGTTGCAGTACATAACCACATTACGCGAACTATTAGAGCAGCTGGGAGCAGAAACAGCATCAGAGGGGATCTCAAGGTGCTTATTCGCTTATACCTCTTATGCTTTCTGTTCTTTTGAGAAAATATTTCATATGAGAGCTATTTGTCTGGGCAAGGTTGGACCAACACAACTATTCAGAAATCTCAATGTTGCCGGTCAACCTCAAATTAGCCGTCGTCGGGCAGGCCTGGGAATATTTCGGTTGAGATTAGAGGACTTGAATGGAGAGTATAGTAGTAGCAGTTCATATAATTCATTTATGGACACCCCAGATTATGATGAGCTTATTGCAGGAATTATGAGGAGGAAAAGACGGAGTAGAATAGAAAAGAAACTGGGGAAGAGTAGTTGTTCTAGGATTAAGTGTCCCTTGAAAGTATCGATGGTTTAGTAATTAGAGAGGAGTCTTTTTCTTTTCTTCTTTTTCTTAACTATGTTACTCTTGAGTAGAACTGAGCTTGAGTTTGGTGTGAGTTGGGATGGTTTAGATATTGGATACTCCAAATTATTTTTTTCTTCCCTTTTTAACTATTTCACTTTGACAATAGTCCTATATGATCGTGAGCTAAAATTCTTCAAACGGTCACTAAGACGTCCTAATATTCAATATTAATATGCTAATCTCTAACGGAAAAAGAGCTAAAAATGATTAAGTAATTCATGGATACTCAGAAGCTTTCAAGGAGCTGGATAAAGTAGGACGAAAGAAAATTAAATGGTCTTGATGAGTGGATGTCATGTACTGTTATCTGGAAAAAGGTAAACAACCGAAATCAGGAAAACAGTGTGAATGGATTTGAAGATCTTTTGTGCATTGCCTAGAATGTCTTTAAATTCCAACTCTAGATATTTATATATGAAATAGTTGTTAACATTCAGTCAATCTCAGCACTAGAATTTCTAGTATAACAGACCACTTATTTCTATTTCGTTATACCATTATATGAGACAAATTCATTACAAACTTTATGTGCTGAATTTGAATAAAGATATAGAGCCATTATTTACTTAGGTAAACATAAGCCAATTTCTAGGAAAAGGGCAAATTATTCACAATCTTTCTTATTATTGCTTCCTGATTTCTTTTGTTTCCTCTTGCTTGACCCGTTAAGGCCAAAGAAAAAAATCCTAATGAACACCATATCATGTCTACTTGTCAAAAGCGTTTCAATTTCTTCTTCTTTAGAATTTCTCATAGTTTCAAACCTGTATGTTGTGTCCCATTATTGCTCATGGGCCTCTTGTCGCTACTGAGAATTTTGCTTTATGTCAAAGTTCGTGGTGTTAGTATTTAAAAGATTTATGTTCTTTATCAGCTGCGTGACACTATAAAGGCACAGTTTGCACTTTTTTCAGCTCAATTGAGGATTTATGAGGGGTTATCTTTTTGCTTGTTTGATTTGTGCAGCAGAGACTGACATATGCACTGGTTAGGAGTAACAGTATCATAGTTGAAGAATTCTATAGGACAATGGTTTGGCCAAAAGAACATGGATTGGCGAAATAACTAGGATGTAGTAGTTGCCATTGTTGCAAACAAATTGTACTACAATCGAACTGAATGGAAGAAAATGATATATGTGATGACCTTTAGTAGAGCTGCATGGAAGAGGACATGAGATTGTGGACAATTATTTTGTTGTTTGACCGGACCTATGTAGCACGGACACTCCCATCTGTCTTATTAACGTGTCAGACATGTATCAGACACCGACACTCTCGGTCTCTGGACACGTATTGGATACTCGTTTTATATGTCCTTGTATTTTCATTTGAAATCGGGTGCGGACGCTCTCTGGATAGGAGCACATGTTGTTACGTATCCTCATATATTTTTTTGAAATCGGACACGGACACTCCGAATAAGTAAATGTGGCAAACACATTTTATAGTCTTTTTTTTTAAATAAGGATACAAGTCAAATATAAAAGTTAGCACTGAGACATTTTGTTGTGGCATTTTAATTTCATATACATATTTAATACATAAAAATTTAATACATATTTCCCAATGACGCAAATATTCAAATAATCTAATATTTATGGTTAATAGCATTATGTGTTGCACGTATTTTAACCGTCTTTTAATTAACTTTTTCTGTACTTAGAGCAGAAGACACCAGAAGAGCAAATTCCATTTTCTTTAATTTTTTCTTTTATACGTAATTACCTAGTTGCCCTCATTAAATTTAATGAACAATTTTAATTAGTAAATTTAGAAAATGGTATATTTGGAAGAAAAAAATTCACGGTAAAGCCATATATATATATATATATATATATATATATATATATACCGTATGGCACATATGGAGAGAGCGAAACAACCGTATTTTCGAGGGTCTATCTACTCCGATGATTGGCTTGCTACATAACATTGAGTCAGATGTACAAACACTAGTTGACAGGCGGAGTCTTCATGACCGCATGAGATTGTAAAACATTGTACCGTTATCTATTCTAATAAAATTACCTTTTATATATATATATATATATATATATTATAAATTCTAGTGGCTCTTGTGGTTACCGAGGAAAGGTATAAGACCCTGGCTGGGTGACGGAAGATCAGTGGATCGAGCCACGGAGGCATATTATTCCTTCCATTTATTTGGTGGAATTTAAAAAAGCAAATGACCTTTAGGCTAGTGGTTAAGAGAGATGCATGCAACCCGAGTGGTCAGGAGATCGATTCCCGGTGGGAGCGTTCGCCACAATTACCTTCTTTCATAATTTTTTTTTTTTTTGCCAATGACCGTCTAGTCTACTGGTAGTGGTGAGGCATGCGATCCGAGTGGTCAAGAGATCGATTCCCGGTGGGCGTTCGCCACAATTACCTTCTTTCAATATATATATATATATATATATATATATATATAAAGTGTATCCTTAACGTGTTGTAAATAGTGTTTTTAGAAAAATATGTCGTCGTGTCCGTGCAACATAGGACCGCACATGTTTATCTTTATAAAACACTAATTTAATACCATAAGCTGTTGAAAACTTCTTTTAATTGCAATGTTGTGCATTAAGCTGATTAGGTCTTCTCAAACCTTTGTAGTTTGTATCTGTTGTAAAAAATTAGCACACACATTCATCATTATCCCTTTAAATCCTGAAACTCCCTTTAAACACTCTTGTGACACCCCGATTCACGTCCCAATTATGACAACCAAGTTTTTGGGATCTGATGCTGAAAATCCTTTGTATCCAAACTCGCACGAGTCTTTGAGTGCTCAGACATGCAACTAGGATGGTTTGTCTGCTCTTATAGAGTCAAAGTTGAAAAAAAGAAAAAGAATGTGTTGAAAACTACTTTTAATTGCAGTGTTGTGCATTAAACAACTCGGCCTTCTCAACCTTTGTAAGTGTTGTAAAAAATTAAGCACATACACATATTCACCATTCTTCCTTTAAATCCTGAAACTCCCTCTAAACACTTCTTGTGACGCCCCAATTCTGATAACTTGTATAAGTCTAAGTTGGACTTCTACAACGCCATGAATTTCTACTGGTTTCAAAATCACTACATAGAAAACAATTGAATATTTAATAGAAAAACATTTAGAGTCACTTGAATAACATTTGCAGTGGAATGAAATTGAGGTTCTTCCCAAAGAAAATTATTTAACTATCCGAAATCCATGATTAGAACCAAAGAATTTAATCCAACTATGAGTTTCATACATAATATCTCTATTAAGAAATAAAATAGACACCTTCTCATCAAAAAAAGTGACGAACAGAAAATTGAATGCTTTTACTACCTCGGAGATCCTGATGCGTCTCCTACTTCTGCAAGGGTGAGTTGTAAAACCAGTCTCACCTATAACCAAACACAAGTATGCATGTGAATTTATAGCATTATATTAAGTATCATTATGCGATCTTTCTAGTCTTTCTAAGTTCTTTCATATCCATTCTTACACTATAAATCCCAATCAATTCCAAGTGTTTCCATTCTTTCCAACCCAAAGTTATGCATTATTTCATAATTTATAAGGGACAAATAGATATAAAATGCATGGAACATAACATGCATTCTTACCAACGTTCGAAGCTCCGTCCTTGCAAAACAAGGGTTAGGATTTATAGCACCTGCAAAACAATCTTGCTAGCAATGCATCCTAATTAAATGACGGCCAATGGTCCTTCTCACGATTTTGGACTAAATTAATGGTACATGGCGTTCCTTATAGTGCAAGTAGCTAGCCCCTCCAAAAGTCATGCAATACTTGTGAAATTATTCCTTCCGAAGAATTCATGAATATAACATTTTTCTAGGTTGACACGGTCCCGATGCCCTGGACACTTTTCGAGAAATTACCCTTGTGGACAAGTTGTCTATGACCAATGCGTATGAAACTATCTATAAACTATAAAAATAATGAATATGAATGAAACATAAATTATAATAAGTCCTCTTTCGTCTCCATGAGAGAGACTATCAATCATTCCATTTTCCCCACAAATATTGAGTCACATCTCGTGCACATATTGCCTCTCTAGGACCATCCCAACATAGTTTTCGCAACCGCAATCGTCCCAAAATGAATCTGCAATAATTTCTACAAGGCCTCGTTTGGTTTGCGGAAAGGAAGAAAAGGGAAATCAATTCCTTATTCTTTCCCTTTCCTTGGAAAATTGCAATTTTCATCCGTTCTCTCTTCGGTGTTTGGAGAGAACAAGAAAATTAGAAGGAAAAGTGAATTTCCTATAGTGGGAAAGTGAATCCTTAGTTGGATGGGAGGGGCCACTTTTCCCCTTGTTTTCCTCCCCTATGTGAATTATTTTTCTTTCCTCATACTTTCCTTTAACATCCAAACATAGAAATGAATAACTTTCCTTTCCGACCCCATGATTCCGCCAACCAAACGAGGCCTAAGTGTACTAATGCTCAGTAATAAATAGGGATATTTTAGCAAGTGTCCTCATTCAAAATATAGAAACTAGCATATACCTCCACTATTTTAAAAAACTAGCAAATACTCCCATTTCTTTGTAAAACAACCAAAATTTTGATTAAATAGTGGGGGTATATCTTAAAATTTTTTGTTCTATACAAAGGAATGGGGGCATTTGCTTTTTTTTTTTTATAAAGTGGAGGTATATGTTAGTTTCTATATTTTGAATGGAGGCGTTTGCTAAAATATCCCTAATAAATAACAGTTTTGATTACGTATTATAGAATCTATGTTCTTTTCCGAAGATGAAACAAGTGAAGTATCACTTCCCATTTTAGCATTGCTCTATAATCTTCTAACAATATGATGTTAAGTATTAGCGATCAGATTCATCGTAGCCTTATTGATTTATTAACATACCAATTCTCGTACTATAACAAAGAGTATTATTCTTCTCTTAAGATTTTGTTCACGATAGGTTACATAACAGTTGTAATAGTCCATACCAGTTGTACCAATGTTCTATAATTCCGTATTTTCATCTATTTAAAAGCAACAGAGAACACAACAATGAAGACATACAAGCATAGTAATTCTCCTTTATCTTGATTCTTTTTATTATGGTATCAATAATAAGGAAAGGGACGAAAAAGAGTTTTTTGTTAAGTGAGAGATCAAGGAGAGAAGGGTTGTATGACTCACATTTTTGGATAAATGCCTAAGTAACGAATAAAATAGATCCTCTGCAAGACTTGCCTTCTCGTCTTCTCGTCCTTCGCTGAAATCCTTTGTATGTGATGCAAGACAAAGACCCATGGAGAATATGATTAGTATGAAAATTGAAATTTAGGAAAAATTGCATACAAGATGTAAGAAATTTGTAAACAATCAACTATTATCAATTTACTACAAAAATTATAATAGAAATGCAACAAGATAATACTTGAATTGTATACCCTATTTTGGAGAGACGTACAGGTTGTGCTGGGTTTCGGTGCTTGACTTTTGTACTTGAGACCAGACTCAACATCGACTTCGGAGGCGGAGAAGAAGACAAGATAGATCCACTCTAAGGTTTTGGTATCACACCATACAAACTCAAAAGTAAATTTGTCTTAATTCATTCTCCAATTCTTCAATGAATGATTTCTGAACTTGTAGCCTATCTATAGACTTTCAAGAAATCAAAAAGATAAAGTCAATCTCTAAAGGCTCGTCCCTAATAATTAAAATTCTAACCAACACAAAGAGAGAAAAATTCTTATTTAGGTTAATCGAGACAAAAAACTATATAACTTGAAAATCTAAGAAAATAATATCAATCCGATCTACAAATAGGACTCGGGGGTTTGGGTCCATGGATGGTCATGTGCATTAGGCCTGTCAATGGTAGCTTATCGGTCGGATGTCGGCATTATCACATCCGAACCGATAGCTATCGGATACATCCGATAGCCATCCGGTACCCGATCGGATGGAAGTTTTGGCTCCCGTATCCGTTACCAATTATTTTAGCAGATATCGGATAATATCCGAACCAATAAGGATAACATTCCAAGCAGATTAACATGTTTGAAATAACTTCAAAAAAATTTGGCTTCCATAACCCCAAGAAGAGCAAGTCCACTGCATACTTCTACCTCCTACTTATGTTTTGATGACTTGGCCTGTAATCTTTATTTTCCATTGGACTCTAATGATTCTATCAATATTGAGAGCACAATTCAGTAATCTGCATTTCATACACTTTTCAAACTAGTAAAATGGGGTAGTTGTTGGCAACAGTTAAAAGAATACGAATCAGATTAAAATTGTAAATCAAATAAAAATACACCATTCATTTATTCTGGGCTGTTATCCGAAGTTCCAAACCAATAAGGATAACAATAATGTATATATATATATATATATATATATATATATATATATATATATATAATTAAAATATATTTATATATTAAGTTATTTTATTATCGGGTCGGATGTTATCGGAGGGGATATCACACTTTCCGTATCAGCATCCGATATCCGATAAGACATCCGTATCCGTATCCATTTCCAAATTTTTTGGATATTATCGGACCGAATGCGGACCGAATACGAATTTTTGGTCTACCATTAACAGGTCTAATGTGCATTCCTCTCGCATGTAAGCATGAAATCCGAGAATTATGCTCTTGCTGACGCATCTAAAGCGGCTATGGCGGAGGCCCCTACTTCGACAGGCTACTCAATACTGAGACTCCTGAAGAAACAATGAACTCCCACGGCGATACCCATGATCTTGGACATAGAAAAGCATGATATCCACTAGGGATGTAGCATGAATTACCCCAACAAACAGTGGTTGTCTCAGTGCCAAGGTTGTGAAAAGCGCTAGGCGCTAGTCGGACGAGCACTAGCCGCCTAGCGCCTAGCCCGCCTATGCAGTTCAAAAATAAATAAAAGAAATCCAAAAAAATCTACTGAAAATTGTAGAAAAAGTCCATAACATCTCAAAACATGCGTAGTCGGACGTCAGGGGATCTAGGCGGACATCGGACGGGCACCAAGCACCTAGCGCCTAGGCGGCCGTCTAGATCGCCTTTTAGAACACTGCTCAGTGCATCCAAAGAATTGACATAATGTAAGGGCAAGTTCAGCAAAAATATTGTCCACGAAATAACCATCCATACAACCAATCATTATCTCTTGCAAAATTTACAATTATTCGTAACAAATATATAATAGAATATGTTCACAGGCATGATTATTGTGACTTGTTCAAAATATTTAGAATAGGGAGGATTTATGAAATGCCCAAAAACTAAAAAAGTTTTATGTAAAACCCACCGCTAAAAAAACTTTCATCGCGTGCCCAGAATTAGAGAAACTTATCCAAAGCGGGTTCCAAATGACCATTTTGTCCTTCCTTTTAATTTATTGAAAACACCCACGAAACTGCTCTTAAAAAAACGTTTCGATACTTCATCTTCTTCCATACGCTGCTCACTTTCGAATCTAGGTTTTCTCCTCAAAAATCTTCAAAAACTCGTCGGAAAATTTCGGAAAGACCGGGACAAACTGCAAAAGTGCTAAAACGGAGGTCCAAACAATTTTTTTGCGATTCTAAAATTTCGGAAGGTCGTCTAACTATGAAGCTGTTACTTTCAGTCTCCTCGACGATACGCTCATTTTGCGACAAACGGGACCTCGTTTCGACCTCCCAGTCAAAAGTTATGGCTCTCCAAAGTTTCAACTGACCATAAAATGCAGGAGAATGGTCATTCTCCGTCTTAGAACACGAAAAATGTTAATTTCGCATGAGGGTGGTCATTCTCCGTGTTAGTAACACGGAGAATGTCATTCTCCGTCTTAATTTACACGGAGAATGACATTCTCCGTGTTACTAACACGGAGAATGGCATTCTCCGTCTTAATTTACACGGAGAATGACCACCATTCTCCGTGCTAAATTACACGGAGAATGACTATTCTCCGTCTTAATTTACACGGAGAATGCCATTCTCCGTGTAGTTTATCACGGAGAATGGTCATTCCAGTGTTAAAACACAGGAGAATGACCATTCTCCGTGTTAGAAACACGGAGAATGCCATTCTCCGTGTTAAATAAAACGGAGAATGTTATTCTCCGTGTTAAATAAAACGGAGAATAGCATTCTCCGTGTAATTTAGCACGGAGAATGGTTATTTCAGTGTTAAACGCAGGAGAATGGCATTCTCCGTTTTAAATAAAACGGAGAATGACGTTCTCCGTGTTAAATAAACGGAGAATGGTCATTCTCCGTGTTAAATAAAACGGAGAATGGTCATTCTCCGTGTAATTTAGCACGGAGAATGGTCATTTCAGTGTTAAAACGCAGGAGAATGGCCATTCTCCGTGTTAGAAACACGGAAAATGTTAACACGGAGAATGGTCATTTCAGTGTTAAAACGCAGGAGAATGGCCATTCTCCGTTTTAAATAAAACGGAGAATGACATTCTCCGTGTTAATTTACACGGAATGGTCATTTCCAGTGTTAAAACGTAGGAGAATGGCCATTCTCCGTGTAATTTAGTTTTTTCAGGAATAAAGAGTTTCGTTCTTCTTTCAAAGCGATGATAATTCTTATGGAAAAGAAGAAGAAAGATCTTCTCTCCACAATTGGCGTCGATGAAGATGATGATGATGGTGATGATGATGACGAGCGATGATCTGAGTTCGACCGAAGAAAAGCACACCGAACTACGAACGATCTTTGCGATCTCTGCTGAAGATGAGAGCAATGAAATTCAGATTTTCCGTGAAGAAGAAGAAGACGAAAATCGCAATCCAGATCTGAGTTTTTTGAATTCAAATACATATAGATGACCAATTCGCGCGGAAGGGTAGTTTCGGTATTATAAAATAGCAGTTTCCAGCGGGTGGCATCTAAAAGGGAATTTTGGAATATTTAACGTGAAAATACTTAATTCTGGGCATTTCATAAAACTCATCCAGCGGGTGGGCATTTCATAAAAGCCCATCCCGAAATTGGGTTTCTCAGCAATTTCCAGTTTAGAATACCTAATAGGTTCTTTAAATTAATTGGATTCATCAAATGACCTATTTAGTTTTTATTTTTTGGTTTAAACTTAGACCTAGTTTCAGAGATGAATCTATCTGATGATTTAAGTACAACAAGCTCAATAGATTCTACTATATTTTCTAATAATAAGATCATCGTTAGCAACAGTTTCTATCTTAATGTGGTTGAAAATTTTATAGAACAACTTTTTCATATCAACACGTGTATGAGTCATTAAATTATCTATCTTGTCAAATTTGAGCATCGATTGTAGCACAAATTTGTTGCGAGGAATTTTGTGTTAATATTTTTATGGGTCTTACTTACATATAAAAATATTAATAAACCAAAGCTTTGATACCAATTTTACGTGGGACAAAGACCTAGGAAGAATATGATTAGTATAATAGAAATTAGAAATTTAGAGAAAATTGTGAAAGCTGTAAGAAATTTGTAAACAATAAAGTATATGAATTTATTACAAAAATTATAATAAAAATGCAACAAGATAATAATCGACTTGTATACCCGAAGTTAGAATGATGTTTGAGTTGCGGTGGGTCTCGATGTTGTGCTTTTGTACCCGAGAGACGTCTCAGCATCGACGTCGGAGGCGGAGAAGAAAACAAGATAAATCTACTCTACGGTTTTGGCATTACAACTTACAAACTCAAAATTAAATTTGTCTCAATTCATTATTCAATTCTTCAATGAATAATTTTTGAACTTCCAAACTATTTATAAACTCTTAAGAAATCAAAATAAAATAAAATTTAATCTCTAAAGACTTGTCCCTAAGATAATTAAAACCTTTAACAAACTAAAGAGATAAAATGTCTCTTATTTAGGTTAATCCTAACAAAAAATGTAAAGTAAAAATCTTTAAAAATAATAACAAGTCGATCTACAAATGAGACTCGGGTCGAGTCCATGGATGGCACAATATTAGTATGTACTATGTCTCAACAGAACTTCAATAGTGTTTCCACAACGTCTTCCTTTCTCTCTCTTAAAAGTAGAAATTGTGGAGAAAGAATAAAATAAGAGCGGAGAGACACTTTATAGTTTATACAGGGTACCACACAGCCACAATCCAACAAATTAGATAATGTAAATTCCAACAGTTCGGTGATTAACCGAAAAGATCTCCTACGATATTATCTGATCCTCCAAAATACTATAAAATCTCCAAGAAATCAAAATATATTTTAAGATACCAAAAATATTTCAAAATATATGATTTGATTTGGTGGAAGATCTCTTTAAAGGGTATCATATCTCAAGTAGACCTCCCCCATTAATCCGTCCAAAATCCGACCCATAAAGCAAGCATTTCCAACCAAACTTACACCATTAATGTATATTGGACTCAAAAGTCCAAACCAAGCACAAGCACAAAACACCATTTCCAAACCAAGTGGTTTAATCAAAGACAAAACAAGGCCAAAGGGATAAACCATGATCAACCTGACTCGCTAATCAATGCTCGAAAATGAACCACATCGAACCCCACCATCGAGCCAAAATGTGGACCCATTGTAAGGCTCAAGGTGGGAGCATGATATTACATATCTAGCCCTTATAAAGGGATCTCGCTCCAATTGTCTTATAGCGTGAGTTTCATTGACAACTTTTTATATTGTAGGAAAATGTTCTCATAAAGTATGCCAAATCAACAAATGGAGCCAATTGGGTGAGAGGAATGTCCAAAGATCTGGCATAATCCTCATAGTCATTGACTGCTTTTGAATGTTGATCTTCTTGACTATTAGTTCTTTGTTTCTTGTAAAATTTCCACAGAGATGGTGAAGATACAGATACATAGGGAGGTAGCTGAAGGAGGTAAGGAGGTCAATGAAAACTGGACTTGCCCTTAATAGGAGTGTTCAGTGAAGACGTTTGCTATGTTATCCGGACTCGGCACTTTAGGTCGAGGTACCCGAGTCGACACGATCGGATACGGGTACGGAATCCGGGTCGGACTCGTCAAGGTGACTAGCGGACACGGATTGAATCCATATATTCGTCGATTAAGCAAACAAATAATAAAAATACAATGTGATGATTTTTCGTCATAAATCTACCATATATATATATATATATATATATATATATATATATATATGATTTGAATGAAAAAAATGTTGGAATCATCACCTCTGCGAAGAGGTTGAATCTACCAACCAAAAGAATTGGGATTATGGGGGAGAGAGCCGTTGTAGACTCGGAGAGCTTTTTCTTCTTCTCTATTGAAAACTGAGTGATAGAGAAGCGCCTCTTCTTTTTCTCTATTGAGTTGAAAATTGAGTGAGGTTTTTTTATTTGGGAAATGTGAGAGAATTATGTGTGGGGTGGTTTGGAAAAAAGAGAGAGAAAGAGAGGAGAAATGGGGAAAGAGGAAGAGGGGTGTCCCACATTATGAGTGCATGCACATAAGACTAAGCACATTTTTTGCTGCTCCACTGCATATTCAACTAGCACATTTACCTGGCATAAGTGCATGCACAGAAGATGAAGCACATTTTCGGCTACTCCACTGCATGCTCAACTAGTACATATACTGTTTAGAAATAGAAACAAAAAATAGCATTTAACAATGATTATATGGGAAAAAGAAATGCCACTTTGGGTTTCCAAAGAAATGTCGTATCCCCGTACCCGTATCCAAAATTTGGATGCTTTTTGGTCGAGTCCGCGTGTCCTGCAATTATGCTTTTGAAGGGCCCGACTCTTGGATATGTACCCATACCAGACAATTGTACGCAAGTCCAGGTAACATAGGACGTTAGACAATGCTGATTAGTGAATAAGGGCACACAGTACTGGCCTAAATAGTTAGGATTTCGTGTCTGCAATGTTGATCATAACTTTTTACAAATAGTTGCTGGTGTTAATGTAAAGTTATGATTAATTTCTCCTTACTATATCTGAGCATTTGCTTACTTGCATGTCTTATTGTGGTTAGATCATAGAATTCCAGTAACTAGAACTCTACAGTGATACAAGAATACAAACACTTTGTCTAGTTTAGATAGCCTAGTATTTATTTTCCTTTTTCTTACCTTACTAGGGTTGAATAGTAGTACCTCTAACCTTTAAAATGATTTGTGCCTTACAAAGATTTAAGGTACATTAAGCTATAGATTGGCAATCATGTCAGTTTTATTAATTCGTATAGGTTGAAATTGTGAGTTTGGTGCAAGTTTTGCGGTATCGGTTTCGAAATCAGTTTCATACGCTTGTTGTCAGTACCGCATCCACATCGGCAGTTTGGATGGTTTCGGATCGGCATTCAGAGTTCTTTGTTGTGGAAATCCCAAAAAGGGAATTATTTTGAATTATTTTAAAAACTAGACAAATATTTGATACATTAGGCATAATCCTATGCATTAATATTTCCTACCCGTTAGGAAAGGCGGACCCACGTTAGGCCCAGGGGCCTCCCTGAGTTTCCGTTTCTTACTATACATATATATGTAGTCTATACATAATGTTTTATAAATAATTTATGAGTGGTAGTTCAATTGGTAATGTACATGGTTTTAACCAAAGGTCTCAAGTTAAATTCTCAATGGTCCCTAAAATTTTAATTTAAGGTATCACCCCCCCCCCCCCCCCCCCCCGGGCGCCCCACCCACCCTCTCTCTCTCTCTCTCTCTCTCTCCCTTTCAAATTTGTTTTAGTCCCCCCTGTCGTTAGTTTCTAAGGAATAATATTCAGCATTGCTGGACTATTCAATTGGCAATAGTTATCGTTGTCTATTTTACTTGCTTAGACAAAGTAACCCCACAATAGTTGGTTTTGAACGGAATAATATTAAGATGTATGAATGTTATGACTTATGAATATAAATATACAACTCAACAAATGATAAAGGTAACATTATGGTGGTAAGGAATTTTATTGACACACTATAGTACGTTGATCTTTGGCATAATTGATTTTGTTTTTTCCGTAGTTCTTTTTTTTACTTGAATGAGAAAGTCAGCCAACTTCAGTACAATCTGGTATCGGTTCGGATCAGACATACTAAAACGATACAGTATCGGCCCAACGTATTGGTATTGGCCTGATACTGTGAGCCTTGATTTTGTGTTACAATTAAGTGTTTACTTTACAATTATCTATATAGTCTTCTTCGGTATCAGCCGATACTGTGAACCTTGGTTTGGTGTTGTAGTTCAAGTGTTTAATTTACAATTGTCTTTAACCTTCTTTCCTCCATTAAGAAAGTTTCCTACTATGCAGCATCTCAAAAGCAAAGCTCAATGAATATTCAGAAAAGATTGAAGCCCTTGCTACCAACTTATCTTCTCCATTGGTATGCTTTCCCACGACTTGGACACAGATTTAAAGTTATTTCAAGGTTGAACATATTGTAGAAGGAGCAATTGTTGAAGCTCCAGATTCAATGTATATTGCATACCTATCAGTTTAGTTGCTATCAAAGTAGTACTTCATGATACATGCGTGATGTTTGGACAATGTTTATGGTAATGATAGTTATGGTCAAATACTAGTAGTTGGACTTGTAAGTGTCTAAGTTCAGCAAACTGTTTGTATAGCGATTTCCACTGTCACTTACTCTAATTGCCATGCCTGAATAGGCGTAAGTCCAAATAGACTCTCAATTGTTTGTGTGAAATGACCATCCAGAGTTTTGCTGCACTTCTTCCTTTGAAAAGTTTTATTATATTTGCCCTTTTCTTTCAGCAATTTGTGGTTCAGTTGTACTACTACAAGTCATTCTTGGTAAACCTAATAACTAACTAATTATGGACTCTTTAGACAGAAGCTGCTGACAGGACTTCCCTCGAGGAAACCACTTTAAGAACGAGCAAGGTAGCAATCGTGTGAATTCTCCTCCTCAATTAAGGAGGAGACACACGTAAGTGCTGTAATATTTTGCATATAAATTATTTATCTTGCATGATATCTCCAAGATTTATTAATATTGTATATAAAGTGAGCTGATTACTGTGTTCTAAATCAATAGATCTCGGACCGAAAATGAAGTTATCACTCATGCAGAATCAGGCTCAGCAGCAGCTGTTAAACTGGATGCAGCAGCACAAGCTCACATAGAAAAACATAGGTATGCTAGTGCTTTCTGAATGATTATATCATCATTATTCTTCCATTTCAGCACAAGCTCACATATCATCATTATTATCACTTATGGAGCTCGACTCAATTTGAAAAGTCCACACAAAAGACCTAGCCTTTATGACCACCTGTCAACCTGTCGCAACCCTCTCTATGAGTTGGTGCCAAGTTCTTGGCAGAGGGAACAGTGAGAAATAGAGAACCTCGCTGTATAACATTGAAGGCCAGTTTTTCTGCAGGTAGACCTGCCTTGAGAACAATTCTCTAAAATTTGGTATACCATGATCTCTTAGTGATTCCTTGGAATCATTTGTTTCCCACTTAATAGATGGGTTGGAGCTGGTTGATGTGTAAGTTCTGAATCGGACACAATGAATAGTGTGTACAGTAAGAATTGGTTTATTGAACCATTTGCTTTTGCAGTTGTTTCTCCATTTGTAAATCTCTCCGGACTCGAGCTATATAATCACAATAATAAGATTCGTTTAAAATCTATTTTACGGCTTGGTCTTTTCTTTCTCACAGACAGCTTCAGGAGGATTTGACAGATGAAATGGTCGTGTTGGCACGACAGCTCAAGGAAAGCAGTCTCATGATGAGTCAGTCTTTGAATGATACCGAAAAGGTAGTAATCTGTGCTTTATAGTTACTTTTTTTTATTTAGTGTTTAGAATGTTGAGAACCATATGTATAGTTTGCCAAGTTTCCCAAAGGATTATTATTCCCTCGTTATGAATAAGATGATTTCTTCTGCTTGCCAAATAACATGGTTTATTCTAATGTATTAATCTGCACTGTTCATCATGTTCTACACTTACTAAGCTCACCTGGAATGCTAGTGGCAGTCCTCGACATGATTTTTGCTAAGTTGGAACAATCACTTTTGGTTATTGCCTGCTCCATTTCATAAATTTCACTAGTAATATGAGGAATAAAGGATATGAAACTGAATTCTTTGAACTACGTAGCATTTATTATCTATGTAGGAGACGGGCTCATGGCCCAGCTCCTTTGTGTCGAAAAGAAAAGGACATGGAACTGTATAGACTTTGACTTGTCTGGCACTAGGACATCTGATAGCACTTACTGATGCACCAAATCCAGGTGAAATGTCAGTTTAAAACTTAGCTATTATAGGAAGGTGGTCCAGCTTGTATTGCATCAGGCAATGGTCTAGCTTGTATAATTGTTCTGCATCCAGTCCAGCTACATTTTGCAAGTAATTGGCTCTTATTCTCAAAAAATGTGTCTTCTTAGGAGAGGATCAATTTAAATTCATTTATCTTGTGCTTGAGCCTCACAAATGTCAGAAAATCTTCATTCAAACTCCATTACTCCATGTTTGAAGAGCCGCACTATTATCATCATCCGAGAGAGGCCCAGTTTGTTTCCTTTTTTTTTTGCAAAGGCCCCAATTACTTGCTGAAAACATTGTTCTTCAAAGAATTCATTAATAGAAAAAAAAGTGAAACAAGATATATGGTTCCTTGAACTGAAGTTAAATAGTTTGGAATCAGTTAATACCTGGATGGCATCAGCAGAATGAACGAATTATTGTACTTGTGAAAACTGTCTAAAAGCACCAACTATTTTGTTTTCTAGATAACCTGGTAGATTCTACGCCTAAGTAGCTTTTGATTAAATCAAATTGTAAGTTGAATATGCAATATTACATGTTCGACCAGATACTTGATTCTACGGAGAAGGCTGTAGAGCATAGCTTGGCAAGCACCGGACGGGCCAATACACGTGCCGTGGAGATATACTCGGAGACTTCTAAGACGTCATGCTTCACATTTCTCGTCATATTTGCTATGACATTTATTTTCATCATGGTGGTTCTTCTTATTCGCGTAACTTGACAAAGCTACATCAGATATGTAGTCCAAGGATGCCATTATCCAAGTCTATTTGGTTGTCAGGAGATGTAAAGAAGGAAAGTATCTCTCCTGGGAGAAGTTTTGCTTCATTTCCATTTATGTGTCTCCTTGTTTGCCTTTTGGAATTGAAACTTTTCATCTTCTGGTGTATGTGAATGTAATTCAGGCCATCTGTCTTAAGTGTTGATTGTAGCATCCATGCATGTTATATGAAGTTATATGTTACTGAGAATATTTTGTGCTATACTTGGTGGATTGAAAAAAAAAAACAGAGGGAATGTATAAGATGCCTACCTGAACGCAAGGGCTAGTCTCTCAAGACTGCAAATAGTAGTTTCTCTTAGGTATGCAGATTCTAAGACAATAGTATATATCATCTGATAGACTTAAGAGTATATCCAGAAAAGGCTGGGTAAGTGGTTATCTAATATGGTATCCATAAAAGCCTAGTTTTTTCCACGTGTGTAATACTGCCAAAAAAAGGTATAACCATGTGTATAGGTAGTGGTTATCTAGAATGAGGTTCAACTCATTTTTATTTTTGGGTGTTAGTTGGTAACGGACACTGAACTAAACTAGCGGAAAAACTACACTACGGTCCCAGATCGGAAGAAATCTGTTGAGGACCGAAAAACAAAATCGCACAATTCAAATCACGATTCCAAAATTCACACAAAAAAGCACAACACAAACATAATACTTTTACACAGTACGGGACGATTGGAGTCCAATCCAGAAAAATCTCCACGAAGGAATAAAGAAGATACATTGACTCCTTTACAAACTTCTATATCGATCCACACAGATCACCACACCTCTTCAAAAGTGAAGAAAAGATGTTACAATGAGAACGAAGGATTACCCAAGACGAGGAAGTACCGATGTAGAACTTCTTAAACCGATCTCTCTTCAAATCAACCCTCCAATGCTCGGAATATCCTCTTCCTCTTCTTTGAAAGTTGCAAAGCCTTCAGAAAACTCTAACGTAGATAATTGCCCTTTTTAGAATCAGGTTAGAAAATTCTTATTTAAGTCACCATAATCTCTAGATCATCTGGACGGTTGATCACGATCCAAGAATATAAATAAAATACCTGATTTGAACTTTCAGTCCCTACAGCGACGTCCGGTTGTATACCATAAGTGTACGGACTTTAGGTTTTGGAAACATAAGCGAGTAGCAGTATACAACGGTATACCGCAAATAGATTCTGGAACGACAACAACAATAGTTGCATGCTGGGGGTGTACCGCATGGGTACCGGCCAACTCTGATACTGCCGTCTTCAAAACCTGATACGGGCTCAGATCAAGCCCCCTTGTCGCCACGAGTATGAAGTTTGGGTTCTTTTCAAGGTAAATTGCACTTTGGCTATTGCAAAGCAAAGTGTATTGCTCTTTCTTTACGCCCGTCTTCTGCATGAACTTTTTCATCCATTACAACTTCTTGCAAGCCTCTGTAGCCACAATAAATTCAGCCTCTGTTGTAGACAAGGCTACACACTTCTACAACCGTGATTGCCATAATATTGGCCCACCAGCAAACATCATCACAAAGTCAGATGTCGATCTCCTGGTATCCACATCCCCTGCCCTATCAGCATCAACATATCCAACAATCTTTGACTCGTCACTTCCGAATGAAAGTCTCCAACTAGAATTATCCCAGAGATAATGAAAGATCTACTTGAATGCACTTCAATGTATCCTTTTCGGATTAGGAGCTATCTGCTAACCAAACCAACCGCATGAGCAATATCTATTCTCGTACACACATCACTTATATAAGACTCCCCACTGTTGAAGCATATCGCTCTATATCTTCTTTATCCTCTTTGGTTGATGGACATTGTTCAGTAGTAAGCCTGAAGTAAGATGCAAGGGGGTGCTAACTTTCTTCAACCAGTCCATCATGAAACGCTGAAGTACCATGTGAATGTACTTCTCCTGGGACAACAAAAGCAACTTGGACTCTCTCTCAGCTGATCTCCATCCTAATAATCTTTGTTGTGTCCAAATCCTTCATAAAGAAGATCGCATCTAGTTGACGCTTCAACTCTTCTATCCTGACGACATTTATATCCACCAATAGTATACCATTCACATTAAGTAACAAAAGGACGATTTGTCCTTGGCAAAATACTTTACCAAGACACGGTGATCCAATGTCGTACGGGCATAACCATGCTCCCCTATAAATGACACGTTCATGTACTAATGTTGCAGAGCCTACTTAAGACAATATGGACTATTCTTCAACTGGATACCAAATGTGACTTATCCTTCTCATAGAAATCCTCGGAGTGCTCCATGTAAAACTCATCTTCCAAATCGAAGCTAGCTGCTAAACCTATCACTAGTCGAATAGATGACAACTTGACGACTAGAAAAAAACTCATTGAAATCAACTTGACGACCAGAATACTGGAGAGCGGGGCGCACATAGCCAGCTACGTATAATGAAATGGAATCCATCTCACCATACAGTCACGGCTGTCTAAATATATGAGGGTTTAACTACAATCAATCAATCTCTTAAGGTCATGAACAAGCCTAGTGTCTCAATCTCAAGCAAGCAAGTAAAGTTACAAGATGTAAGATCACCAAATATACAATAGTAAGGTGTCCCAAACATTACATATTTAGCTGATCATGAAGCTAGTCGGTACAAAATGTGATGACTAGCAAGAGTTTAGTCATACATGATCAACCCTAGGATCTGTCAATCATGTTACAGCCCGTAGGCAGACAGTAATAAGGTATGCATACGAGCTAACAGGTGTTCGCCGGCTAAATGCCTCAAAAGAATATTTTTACAATAGAGTGGGAGAGCCAAAATAAACCTACTCGTTACCAGGGTTACGCCTGGTGGTCACCATCTGGCTGGAAGACAGGTAGATCCTCTGGTGCTGCTCCAATATCTGGCCATACAAAACCAGCTGGGTCAGATCCCAAAAAGAGCAAGTGCCACAAAGGAGGCTTCACTTAGGAACTAAAACCAGTAATTAGCACAAGAGTACATATATAAATAGTAAGAACTGAAAATATGGAAAAATTAGGATGATATACGACGAGATAACCATGGAACTATTCAGATAACCAGGTTACAACCCGTAAACCAAACAAGGACCGGGGTTGTAACCCTTCATCTGAACAGAACTTGGTTTTCTAAAGAAAAGAGGTCAGGTAACAATCTTGTACAGGATCAAGACAAGTCTAGACTGATTATACCTCATCCAATCATCACGGCCAAGCAATAAGTACGGCTTGATACTTCAACTAACTAGGATTATCACAAGCCCTAGTTACTAGCAATATGCAATGAGATGTTCCTCCAGCCACAAACCCTGCAGCTAATCCAGGTTATCCAGGCGACTTGGATTCATTAAGCAGTTATCAAGAATTGTTAGGTGGCTTGGTGTGCAACACATGACAGTTGTGCATAGAACTTGTTTCATGAAGTGCTCCACATGACAGTGGGCTGTAAATGTGCCCTACTCGACGGTAGGCTACAAGTCCAACAATGGTGGCTGAGATAACGGGATCGCCTGTAACTGGAAAAATCTCTCATGACTACTGGATTATTCTAGTAATTAGCCTTAGTCGATTTCAGTAGGTACCCCTGACCGTGGTATTCAGGGGTCCATGTCCTAGATATGATGCAAGACAAACGGGTTTATTTGTACAAGCACAATCGTCCACGGTGTCCAGGTCATTCATTCTTGTCATGTCAAGCTAGCCGTCGCAACAGCATATCGAGATATATCATGTCAGGTTTATCATGTCAAGTTCACTGTCAGGAGTGCGCCACGACGAGCCAATATCATGTCATATCATTTGTCAAAAGTGCACCACAACGGGTCACCATCGTGTCAGGAAACATACTTAAATTTATATGGCACAAGCATACATTTAGTAATTAAATATTAGCAGGGGCAAGGACTGTGGAGGACTCATGCGGCTCAAGAAAAATTAGCCCATATGCGGCCAGCAAATTGCATGCAAACAAATGCAAGCAATTAAAGTTAATGCACGTGCATGCAAACGGCCAGGCAATTAGCTAAGGCCATGCGGCAAGCTAAACTTGCCATATGCGGCCAAGTAATTATTTAATGGCCTAAGCGAATATATAAGCACGCAAGCAATTAATGCTTGCAAAGGCCATGCGGCTATATGCATGCATATGCGGCCAAGAATGCAACAGCATATGCGACCAAGAGTGCAAAAGCATATGCGGCCAAGAATGCAAAAGCATATGCGACTAACAAACAATTTCATGCGGCCAAGTGCAATTAATGCTAATGCATTAATTAATTGGCCAACAAATGAGTTGGCCATATGCGGCCAAGAACTCTATCGGCCATATGCGGCAAGCAACTCCATCGGCCATATGCGGCCAAATTGAACAGTGGTCATGCGGCTATGAAATAGTTTAATGGCCATGCAGAGATTTGCATATGCGGCCATGATAATATTCATGGCCTATATGCGGCTAAGCACAAATTGCTAATGCATGCAAATGCCCAAGCTGATAGCTTATATGCTAAAAAGCATGCAAAGTTAATACTTAAATGGCCATGCATGCAAATGAATGCTTACAAAATGGCCTAGCAAAACAATTCTTATGCGGCCAAATGAGCAGGTTGCAGGCAAAATGCAAGAAATTAATTAATGCTAATGCTAATGGCCAAGGCTAAATGATTAAATGCTAATGGCCAAAGGCCATGCGGCTCACTTGGCAATATTTAATGCTAATGGCCAAAGACCCATGCGGCTATGAATTGGCAATTGCCATACGGCTAACATTGTGTTGGCCATATGCGGCTGACTTTGGATTGGCCTATGCGGCCAGGCAACTAATTAATGGGCCATGCGGCTCAGGTAAGTTGCATGCAAGCAACTTAATTAAAAGGCCATGCAACTTAAATGGCCCTGGCCGCATAAGCAAGAAAGGCCATACGGCCAGAGCTAGGAAATACTCATGCGGCTCAGAGTGCAATTAATGGCTTCCACAGAGAACTTGTCCATGGAAAATACCATGGCCTCCATGCTCCACCAAAGAACAATAGGAACCCAAATCCAGACTCCGTAGGTCAAATTTGGGTAAAATAGAATTCTCTACAACATGGAACCATCAGATAGCAAAAATATGCGGGTTTTATAGATCAAAACTCATAAAAACCGAAAATACCACAAAGCTAGATCTACAAAAAATTAATCATGGAAATGAAAAATGCTAAGTACTAAAGTGGGTTAGAAACACATGAGGAAGACAATGGAACAATAAAAATGGACTTCCTCCATGAAGCAAGATGCACTTGCCTAAGCTCTCCCTCTCTCTCTCTCTCTCTCTCAGGTAGGTGAAGAGTAATGGTGGGGAAGAAGAAGAGTAAATGAGGAGAGAGAAAAGAGTGGGGTTATAAATAATGATGGTGGTGGTAGGTGGGGTTTTCTTTTGGTTCATGATGAACCCAAGGCAAACCGAACCAAGCCAACCAACCAAGATAAACCAAGCAATAAAATGCCAAAATAAATCATGCGAAGAGACATACAAATACGAGTCAAAATATGTACACGTATACCGAAATACGTAATACGAACCATGGGCATTACAACTCTACCCACCTTAAAAGAATTTTGTCCTCGAAAATTTAATCAAGAGGCTAGAGATGCAAGGACAAGCTATACTAAGCAAACAATCAAACAATCATCATGCAAGCAAGGAATTTGAAGGCATGAAGAAGAGGGAAGACATCCTGCTAGGAACCTCTCTGTCGGTTCTGAATATGAGCTTGGACCTGGGCATACTGCTGGGGTCTCTACTGCTGGAGGCTGCTCCTGAGTGCTGGGCCTGATCTTCTTGTTGCTGCTGGTCCACGGGAGGTGTTTCGCCTTGCCGATCGGTAGGAACCAGGAACAATGTCGCTGAAGAATACGACATAGGAAACAATAAGGAAGGACCAGGACAGATCAAAGATACAAGCATGCGATCAGGACAAGAATTTTCAGGGATTTAGAGGATACGAACAGGGATCAAGGGCGAGTACTGATTGAGATATCTATACGGTAAACCCTCACATATCTTGATTTATAAGACCTGCATGGGCCACCACTTAAACCATATCACGCCCCAGAACCAGAATACTGGAGAGCGGGGGCGCACATAGCCAGCTACGTATAAAGAAATGGAATCCATCTCACCACACGGTCACGGCTGTCTAGATATATGAGGATTTAACTACAATCCATCAGTCTCTTAAGGTCATGAACAAGCCTAGTGTCTCAATCTCAAGCAAGCAAGTAAAGTTACAAGATGTAAGATCATCGAATATACAATAGTAAAGGCATCCCAAACATTACATATTTAGCTGATCATGAAGCTAGTCATTACAAATGTGATGACTAGCAAGAGTTTAGTCATACATGATCAACCCTAGGGATCTGTCAATCATGTACAGCCCGTAGGCAGACAGTAATAAGGTATGCAATACGAGCTAACAGATGCTCGCCGGCTAAACGTCTTAAAAGAATATTTTTACAATAGAGTGGGAGAGCCAAAATAAACCCACTCGTTGCCAGGGTTACGACTGGTGGTCACCATCTGGCTGGAAGACAGGTAGATCCTCTGGTGCTGCTTCCGATATCTGGCCATACAAAACCAGCTGGGTCAGATCCCAGAAAGAGCAAGTACCACAAAGGAGGCTTCACTTAGGAACTAAAACCAGCAATTAGCACAAGAGTATATATATAAATAGTAAGAACTGGAATATGAAAAAATCAGGATGATATACGACGAGATAACCATGAAACTATTCAGATAACCAGGTTACAACCCGTAAACCAAACAAGGACCGGGGTTGTAACCCTTCATCTGAACGAAACTTGGTTTCCCACCATTTATCGGCAAGATAATGTAAGAAAATAGGTCAGGTAACAATCTTGTACAGGATCAAGACAAGTCTAGACCGATTATATCTCATCCAATCAATCACGGCCAAGCAATAAGTACGGCTTGATACTTTAACTAACTAGGATTATCACAAGCCCTAGTTACTAGCAATATGCAATGAGATGTTCCTCCAGCCACAAGTCCTGCAGCTAATCCAGGTTATCCAGGCGACTTGAATTCATTAAGCAGTTATCAAGAATTGTTAGGTGGCTTAGTGTGCAACACATAACAGTGTGCATAGAACTTGTTTCATGAAGTACCCCACATGACAGTGGGCTGGAAATGTGCCCTACTCGACGGCAGGCTACAAGTCCAACAATGGTGGCCGGGATAACGGGATCACCTGTAACTGGGAAAATCTCTCATGATTACTGGATTATTCTAGTAATTAGCCTTAGTCGATTTCAGTAGTTACCCCTGACTGTGGTACTCAGGGGGTCCCTATCCTAGACATGATGCAAGTTAAGACGGGTTCATTTATACAAGCACAATCGTCCACGGTGTCCAGGTCATTCATTCTTGTCATGTCAAGCTAGCCGTCGCAACAGCATATCGAGATATATCATGTCAGGTTTATCATGTCAAGTTCACTGTCAGGAGTACGCCACGATGGGCCACTATCATGTTATGTCATTTGTCAAAAGTGCACCACAATGGGTCACCATCGTGTCAGGGAACACACTTAAATCTATATAGCACAAGCATACATTTAATAATTAAATATTAGCAGGGGCAAGGGCTGTGGAGGACTCATGCGGTTCAGAAAAAATTGGGCCATATGCGGCCAGCAAATTGTATGCAAACAAATGCAAGCAATTAAAGTTAATGCACGTGCATGCAAGCGGCCAGACAATTAGCTAAGGCCATGCGGCCAGCTAAAATTGCCATATGCGGCCAAGTATTATTTAATGGCCTAAGCGAATATATAAGTACGCAAGCAATTAATGCTTGCAAAGGCCATGCGGCTATATGCATGCATATGCGGCCAAGAATGCAACAGCATATGCGGCCAAGAGTGCAAAAGCATATACGGCCAAGAATGCAAAAGCATATGCGGCTAACAAACAATTTCATGCGACCAAGTGCAATTAAATGCTAATGCATTAATTAATTGGCCAACAAATGAGTTGGCCATATGCGACCAAGAACTCTATCGGCCATATGCGGCCAGCAACTCCATCGGCCATATGCGGCCAAATTAAACAGTGGTCAGGCGGCTATGAAATAGTTTAATGGCCATGCAAAGATTTGCATATGCGGCCATGATAATATTCATGGCCTATATGCGGCTAAGCACAAATTGCTAATGTATGCAAATGCCCAAGCTGATAGCTTGCAAGCTAAAAAGCATGCAAAGTTAATACTTAAATGGCCATGCATGCAAATGAATGCTTGCAAAATGGCCTAGCAAAACAATTCTTATGCGGCCAAATGAGCAGGTTGCATGCAAAATACAAGAAATTAATTAATGCTAATGCTAATGGCCAAGGCTAAATGATTAAATGCTAATGGCCAAAGGCCATGCGGCTCACTTGACAATATTTAATGCTAATGGCCAAAGGCCCATGCGGCTATGAATTGGCAAATTGCCATGCGGCTAACATTGTGTTGGCCATATGCGGCTGACTTTGGATTGGCCTATGCGGCCAGGCAATTAATTAATGGGCCATGCGGCTCAGACAAGTTGCATGCAAGCATGGAAGCAACTTAATTAAAAGGCCATGCAACTTAAATGGCCCTGGCCGCATAAGCAAGAAAGGCCATACGGCCAGAGCTAGGAAATGCTCATGCGGCTCAAAGTGCAATTAATGGCTTCCACAGAGAACTTGTCCATGGAAAATACCATGGCCTCCATGCTCCACCAAACAACAATAGGAACCCAAATCCAGACTCCCGTAGGTCAAATTTGGATAAAATGAAATTCTCTACAACATGGAACCATCAGATAACAAAAATATGCGGGTTTGATAGATCAAAACTCATAAAAACCAAAAATACTACAAAGCTAGATCTACAAGAAATTAACCCTGGAAATGAAAAATGCTAAGTACTAAAGTGGGTTAGAAACACATGAGGAAGATAATGGAACAATAAAAATGGACTTCCTCCATGAAGCAAGATGCACTTGCCTAAGCTCTCCCTCTCTCTCTCAGGTAGGTGAAGAGTAATGGTGGGGAAGAAGAAAGAGTAAATAAGGAGAGAGAAAGGAGTGGGGTTATAAATGATGATGGTGGTGGTAGGTGGGGTTTTCTTTTGGTTCATGATGAACCCAAGGCAAACCGAACCAAGCCAACCCAACCAAGATAAACCAAGCAATGAAATGCCAAAATAAATCATACGAGGAGACATACAAATACAAGTCAAAATACGTACACGTATACCGAAATACGTAATACGAACCACGGGCATTATAATGATATCATTTACATGACTCGATTGACATCATGATGCCGTGCGGCTTACAACTTGACTCAAAACGAACGATGATGAGATAGTCGTTCCATACATTACATCCTCTTTATACAACCAACATTATAAACCACCTGGAATAGTGGGGAGTCGTTACATCTTTCTTGGACTGATGTAAAGAGTCTTCATGGATGAAGCTTCAAAAATACGAACTTCGCCTTCAGCTAAGTGGCACGTCCTGGTTGATTCGGAGCACCCGTGGAGAGCGAGGATCAATACATTGTCGTGTACTGGTGGATGAATAATTAATTTTTATGCTCTCATTTGGTTCAAAAAGTTATATGATATAGTTGGTGATCTTTCTAGCCATCCTAGTAAATTTCATGAAATAATCTCAGTAGGCATAAGCAGATGTAAATTACCATAAAACTTACCCATGGCAGAGCATGTCGTTACAGCATGAACTTACCATGTTCTTCCATGTCAATTATTATCATAGCTAACAGAAATTATATGTGCTTTATGTGAAGCTCACTGGCAAGTCTAGCCATCCTAGACGTTATAGCTTGGTTTAGATAGCGACCCTTCCAGCGCGATTGCGAATCCATTAGAACTTTTTTGAATGACCCGTGCTAACATCCAGCACAGCTATCCAGGCTCCTCCTAGCCCGAATTGGTCCCGTGGCCCCCGGATACCATTCGAGAAACCTAACCCTTGTGCACAAGTTGTCCATAACCGTGCAAGACTAAGTTATTTACTCAAGCATGGTCTAGAAGCATCGTAAGATTTAACCCATTTCAACCTATCCCACCTTACTATTGTGACATTTATTCATAGCATCAATGTTGGTGTAACACAGTTCTATGGCAATATATGTAAAAGCAAGCATGTAATAGCTCTATGAATTATGTACGCAAGTAAAGTACGCAGTGGTTACATAAAAATAAGCCTTTGTGTCTGTGCGTCTACGGCTAACATTTCATTCGCATTTATAGCATCGATTGGTTTGAGACAAGAAGGTCAAATGGGAAAGAAGGGTCAGTCACTCACCTTGATTTTGCTTGAGACGAGAGAAAAGATCGGTTGCGCCAGACGGCGCCTACGCGATCACCTGAATCGCATAAGCAACGAATTAGCACTTTACCCGTCTATTCTGTGTTCGATATGAAACACAAAGTTCGAAGAATACAAGCAAATCAAATCCATCGAAAACATTCACGAAAATGCATTCAGAAAATCCAAAGCAAAAAAAAACAAATGCGACATGAAAAACATAGCTACGGAAGGTCTCTTCCGACTCAGCCGCAAAGTCTATCATCGAGGTGCAACCCGCTGAATATGGGACTTGATTCCGAATAAGCCATATTCCACAACGAGGAAAGGATCTTAATTTAATCTATCCCGACCAATCGATAACGATAGCATTTCATAACCGTGTTCCCTATGTCGCAACAGAGAACGAGACGAGGAGTTGGGACGGGACACTACAGCCTATATCCACTCATGCCTATGGTTATCAACCATCGCCTTGAAAACACGTGTAGGCAACTCTAGAGGGGGGGTGAATAGAGTTTGTGTCAATAATCACCAAATAAAAAATAACTCTATATCACCTCCACAAACAACTATCAAGATAGTAAATAAATCAGAAATAAATGCGGAAGGAATAAAGATCAAAAGAGCATTCGCAGACACAGCAGTTTTAACCTGGTTTCCCTCGTGGAGGACTAGTCCAGGCCTGAGAACTCTAGCTCAGGATTCAAATCCACTATTTGTGAAATAGTAGTTTACAACCCGTGCCTTTTCTTCAGAAGAGCACGTCACTTCTTACAGAGGATCGCAGTGGCGATTTGCTTGGATTTTTCCAAGCGACTTGGAATTGTCCAAGTGACTTTTCTTTTCAACTCTTGCACAAAAACTTCTAGCTGAATCGCACTTGAGCACCTTGGGGCTTAGGAAGTTTTGTGGCTAGTAGATTGGAAGAGTAAGGCTCTTGACTATATAGGCTATGTAAGAGAAGAAGAATAGAAGAGTGGATGGTTTCAAATGAGAGAAACCAAGGCCTATTTATAGGGTTCGAGACAAGCAGAATTCGGCCAGAATTCGGTATAGATAATTCAAATTTTTGGCCGTTGGACAGCTTGTAGCAAGCAGGCCCTAAAAATCAGCTCCTGAAAATCAGGGGACAGAGTTCGGCCCGAACTCTGTGTGGAGGCAGAGTTCGGCCCGAACTCTGTCTCCAGGAGACAGAATTGGTCCATTGGCTTTTGGGCTTTGTGGAGCTTGGGCTTGGTTCAGGAATTGGTCTGTTGTATGGTAGAGCTTTGGAGAGATATGCTAGGGGTTGAGATGACTCAGTGCGACTCAACGTACACATTCTCCTAGACTCAATAAATTGAAGATTACAGACTTAGAACAAGTAGGAAAACCAAGAGCCCTTTGATGATGCCTTTCTTCTGATATTTGAGCAGCCCTGAAGACGTCTTTTTCCCTGACAGCAGTCGTCCGAAGATAAACAGATCTGAAAATCTGAATACCTTTCGGGGGCTTCGCCCCGAACCCCCGACGGGGGACGCTGCCCCCCTCGACCCCTGTCCGCTGACCGGGCAGCGGAACCCCCGATGCGAGGCCCCCGGATAGGTCGTTAGGCGGTTCGGAGAAATCCCTTTATATGACGCCGTCTTTGGTCCAACATTAATTCTTCATTGCCTATGTCCTGTTTGATCATGTTAGATCATGCTTACTGCATGTCTACAAATACATGTTAGGCCAGCAAAATATGTTGCAGTACGATACAAGCATAGCAATACAATATAGGACAATTAGGACATTGCTAAGTTTAAGTAGCAACATGATAGTGAGTATATGAATATTAGTGACATCATTATGTTAAACTTAACTGATTAGCCATATTCAAAAACACAATGTAATCATTGGCCAACAATCTCCCCCTTTTTGATTATGGCAAATCGGTTAAGTTTAAGACAGATATGATAGATGCATATATCACTAATAAACACATACTACGAGAAGATAGTGTGCTAACTTAAACTTATTTCTCCCCCTTTGACATGATCAAAAATAAGCTCCCCCGTAATAAGAGATAAAATGAACTCAAGCATAAGGAGGAAGGCATAGACAATCATGATCAAGATATACTAAATGAGGAACAATGGGAGAAGTGTGTAAAGACAAGTATAGAAACTACATACCAAAATGTAGAGTGCCAAATAGAAAATAGCTTGTCAAAACACAAATAGTTGGTAAAACTAAAAGAATTTGAAAATAATCAATAGATACTTTACCAACATGAAATCCAAGAAAGATATCCAAAAACATAGTATTACATGAAATCCAAGAAAGACATCCAAAAACTTTTGGAAGAGAAAAAAATTTAGTCAAAAAACCATAAGGATTAGATAATTGCAAATAATAGATATCAAAGAAGAAAGAAACCAATTGAGATATTGAAATAGACAAACTTGATATCAATTGAAATATATGAACTTGAAACATTGATCAATGAAACTATGATAGTTACAATTGTCCACAGATAAATAGTGGAACAAAATCAAGGAATGATCAATGTAAAATATAGCAATTGAAATAAATAAACTTGAAACATTGATCAATAAAACTATGATAGCACAATTGTCCACCGAAAAATTGTGGAACAAAGTAAACGAATGATCAATGTAAAATAAGGCAATTGATATAAAATAATCTCATTATTTACAAATCTATTTGCTTATCCAAAATTCATGCATTTGAACTCAATTACCATATCATGCTTTATGAATACTCTTTAAAAAAAACATGAAGGTAAGGAGAAAAATATTTGAGAAGGAGAAATTCAATCGACTTAAATGCTCCCCCTCAAACTATTACCAGTATAGATAAAATCATAAATTTTGGGTAAGTTCTCAACAAGGAAAGCCAAATCAATTAAACATACAAAGAGAGCCAAATCATAGAAAGTCATATCAAAGAAAGCACAATAGTCATCAAGATAAAATACGAAAGTAAATATTAACGAGATGACTTATAAGAAATATGATGAAAACAATTGCATAAACTCTTATAAACCTTTCAAAAAATAACAGTATCATGACCTCAATCACTAAGATATAAATAATGATAAAAATATGGGTCAATGATGAACTAGGTATACGACATATTAAAGGGTATAAATGAATTGAACCAATTTATTTGCTCCCCCTTAAAATATGCGTATCTAGTTCCAAAGCACTTATAGCATAAATAAAATGATAACTACAAGATCTAGGGGTAAATCAACTATTGATTTCTCTCCCTTGCTCAATGCATATAAGGCTATAAAGACGACATAAAACAAATAATGTCATCTTTAGGAGAGATATCCAATAAAATAGTCACTAAAGATGAACGATCAAAATAATATCTCAATTTAGCACATGTAATCAAAAGACGACATATACTAACCTATATAGAAGAATATCATTATGAAAAGGAATAATAAGGTCCATTAGAAAAATATCATCATGAAAAGGAATAATAAGGTCCATTAGAAAAATATAATCATGAAAAGGAATAATAAGGTCCATTAAAAACAATCATGATGAGAATCACAATATACCTCAAAAGATAAAAATACAACTAAAGAAAAATGTCATCATGAATAAAGTCAATTAAATCAATCATGAAGAAAGTCAATTAAATCAATCATGAGGAAAGTCAAAATATAGCTCAAAAATAATAAAGCTCAAATATCATGTCCATGATTATCTAATTAAGAAATGATCAACCAACTTATTGCTTTACAAGGACTATGCATGTTTTACCACATATGTACCCATCAACGGGTAATAATCCAACCTTGCTAATACTAAATGAGAAACCAATGAAGTTCAAATAGCAAAGAGCATATGTGATAATCCATGAGTAGTCCAAGTAGAGTAATAAATTAACTTGATAACTACATAATTAGATAATATAGGACTACTCAATCATTAGGATCATTCATAAAGTAAACCAATAAATAATTATGATCAGTCATAAATCTCATCAAAACAAACCATATAAACAAACCAATATAGAAAAGAGTCAATCTCATTTAAAAACCATATAAACAAACCAATATAGAAAAGAGTCAATCTCATTTAAAAACCATATAAACAACCAATGTAGAAAAGAGTCAATCTCATTTAAAAACCATATAAACAACCAATGTAGAAAAGAGTCAATCTCATTTAAATGATTGCAAATTTATTCCAAAGAAATGTAATGATAATATGATAAAATTATGACTCAAAAGTTGAGAGAAATTTAAGAGATGCTTACCAATGACTAGTATGGAAGGAAGTTAAAGCGATGAATCACAAACAAGATAAAATAAAAATTTGTCAAGCTAATTTTAGAGACCAAACATATGTATCTAAAAATAGAATCAAATCTCATCAAGAACATTCATAAATTTTGTTTTTGTAAACTAGCATATCACATATAGATTGAAATTCAAGAAGATAGCTAGATGAGTGAAAGTGAACAAAAATTATGTAGCTTAACAATATATCGCAAATAAGCAAGCTAGCTACATAACTAATTAAGATTAATGAGATAGGCCATTAACATGATAAATGTGCTCATTAAATCTTAAGTCACTAACACCAAAAAAAATACATGCTTAAGCATAGAGTTCACAATAAGGATAATACATTTTGAATGATCAAAATAATTTATATACTCTTTGCTAAGCAAGGATAAGAGTATAAGATAGCAAGCAAATGAATTAGACTCTTATCAAGTAAAAGACAAAAGAGATGTTCATGAAAGCACAGTAGAGCAAATCTCTTTGCCAAATATTGAGATTAACCCAAGATAATGAAATAATAGATTGATCTAGAGAATGCAAAATTATAACCATTATGAAAGTGTATTCTCTAGAAATGGAAAATCTCAAAGTAGAAAATCAACCCATAATAGCTAAGGACATGAGAAGTATGATATATCAATTACATGTATTCTCATGTGCTACAAAACATCATTGGGCAATAATAATAAAATATTTATAGCTCAAATATAAGGCTTGATATGATGAAGTATTCTGGAACTTAGGGGTGGATCCAGAACTAGATAATGGTTGCATATAGACCTTAATAAATCTTCAGTCTATAAAGTATTAATCACTTTGGGTTAGCTGTAGGGGCCGGTTCCCAGCTAGCGGTAGTCCGAATGCTAGTGCACCGTGTCGCTTCAGGCTATTTACACCTGTAGGACAGAAGGACCCTTTCGACTTGTTCCCAAAATGTTCTTTACTTTTAAGAACTTAGATTTAAAAGAATATACGCAGTATCATCAAACACCATCAATATCCAAAAATTCTAAGTATAAGAAAGGTAAATACCCAAATAACAATCAAAGAATGATCATAAAAATTTGCTAAGAGTATTTTCAAAACAAATATTTTCATAATACACTTTATGAAAATAAATATATAGAAGATTCATATTCAAAATAAGTATGATGATCTCAACAAGTAAGGTAAAGCACAAAACCAAGCAATTCTTAAAAGAACTTCCATAAAAGTCATGAACAAGACACTAATAAGCATTTTCTCTCAACATTCCAACTTAAAGGCATTTGAATAAATAAATATCAACATTTGGAATCAATAATGGCCATTGGATCTATAATTTGATCAACTGCAGAGGCTGTTTTCAGTTCTGGAACAGCCAGGCCGAATTCGGCCCGAACTCTGGTGAGGGCAGAGTTCGGCCCGAATTCCGGATTCTGGTGACAGAACTGGAATCAGGCTGAAAATTGGTTAAGCAAAAGATCAAAATAAGAGTGAAAGACATGTATCCATAAAGTCAACAAATAAAAGCCAATAAGATATCATCAAAAAAGAAGACTTTAAGGAATAAGCTAATTGATTCAAGTAGAGATAACACAAATTTAGTCAAAAGAATCAATAGCTAAATTATAAGGTAAGCACAAGTATGAATAAATATTCTTCAAAATAATATAAAACTTGAGCTTACCTCATATACCCACATAAAGATATTTATACAAAAATAGATGTCAATATAATAAATATATGATCTACATGTAAATGAAGAATTAATGAATATAGTCATGTATCCATCATGAATGTTTGAAAAACTATCACAAATTCAAAAGCACGTATAAATAGACTTTATCAGACAAGAACATAATTGATTCTCAAGAGGATAATCAAAATAAAATATGAGAATCGATAATGAATGTACTATGCAAGCACAAGATAAAAAGTAGTATAAGTATATACTTATCAAGTGATAAAAAGCTTGTGCTAAACACATATATTCACAAAAACCAATGATATATTAAATACAAATCGGCAAGAAGTAACTATCTCAAAACATTAAAAATGGAGAGTCAAACTTTAAAACAAAATTCAAGAATCAAGCTCTAATGAACTAGAGTGATATGCATGCTTTATAAAGACAAAGAATAGCGAGCATGCATATGTAAATGTGTCACACTACTAGAAAATGAGTGATAAACTACATAGTGTGAACTAATCATTTAAAGCTATGCAACTAGTCATGCTAGATAAAAGAAATAATAAGAAAATTAACTAAGCATGCTAGTATTATATCTCACATTGATTTATATAAAAGCAACTAAAGGATATCAATGTAAGCTAGTAGCAAGACATCAAGAGAAACATGCTAGATTCAACAAATATAAACCATTTAGAGGGAATCGTTTAGCATGTTACCAAAGTGGCTCTAGTGGCCACACTTGTGTTGGTGCAATTGCTTGGAAGATGACCTTTGAGCTTTGCAACCACCAACACGCTCCTTGGTGCTATATCCCAATACAAGAGGCTCCACCTACAACATTAGGCGAAAACTTTGGTATCCAAATAAACTTGGATCCACATTTGTTAGCTTTAGGGACCCATATACTATTTACTCTAGCATTGGTAGAAAAACTCCTACGAATAGGACAAGTTACACTCATGTGTCCAATGCGAGAGCAATAGAAGCACCTAATACTAGTGTGTGCACATGTATCAGAATGAGCATGATTATGAGCATGTGACATACTAGAATGATGAATATCTCTAGAGTGAGTATGCATGGATTTGGTCTTAAGAGTATCATGCAAATCATTATGCACACAAGTAAGAGAATCCCTATGCATGGATTTGGTCTTAAGAATATCATGTTCTAATAGCAAATCATTATGCAAACAAGTAAGAGAATCAAATTTAGCATTTAAAGCATAATTCTCTTTTTCAAATAAAGCAATTCTAGAAATAAAATCATCATTTTGTTTCTTTAAAGAGTCAATAGAAGAATCATGCAAATGATTTAGCTCATGTGCTTGCTTCTTAAGATCTTCTATTGATGAGGAAAGAGATTTGATTTTCAAAATTAAAGAATCATTCAAACTCTTTAAAGAAACACAAGATGAGTTTTGAGAGTCAAGTCTAGATAATAAATCATTGATTTCATTTCTCAAAAACTCATTAGCTTCTTCTAAATGAATAACCTTTTCTACAAGTTCTTCATTTGTAGAATGAAAAGCCTTAGCACACTTAAAGGAATGGTTAGCCATGGCTTTCCACTTAGAGCACTTATTGCATTTAGAAGAAACATGATTGTCTATGCTACTAGAAGAAAAACCCTCTTCATCGGAGGAGGAAGAATATGATGCCATACACAAATAAACAAGGATCTACTCTAAGGATGTTAAGCCTAACAATAGAGACCTTGCTCTGATACCAATTGAAAACACGTGTAGGCAACTCTAGAGGGGGGGTGAATAGAGTTTGTGTCAATAATCACCAAATAAAAAATAACTCTATATCACCTCCACAAACAACTATCAAGATAGTAAATAAATCAGAAATAAATGCGGAAGGAATAAAGATCAAAAGAGCATTCGCAGACACAGCAGTTTTAACCTGGTTTCCCTCGTGGAGGACTAGTCCAGGCCTGAGAACTCTAGCTCAGGATTCAAATCCACTATTTGTGAAATAGTAGTTTACAACCCGTGCCTTTTCTTCAGAAGAGCACGTCAACTTCTTACAGAGGATCGCAGTGGCGATTTGCTTGGATTTTTCCAAGCGACTTGGAATTGTCCAAGTGACTTTTCTTTTCAACTCTTGCACAAAAACTTCTAGCTGAATCGCACTTGAGCACCTTGGGGCTTAGGAAGTTTTGTGGCTAGTAGATTGGAAGAGTAAGGCTCTTGACTATATAGGCTATGTAAGAGAAGAAGAATAGAAGAGTGGATGGTTTCAAATGAGAGAAACCAAGGCCTATTTATAGGGTTCGAGACAAGCAGAATTCGGCCAGAATTCGGTATAGATAATTCAAATTTTTGGCCGTTGGACAGCTTGTAGCAAGCAGGCCCTAAAAATCAGCTCCTGAAAATCAGGGGACAGAGTTCGGCCCGAACTCTGTGTGGAGGCAGAGTTCGGCCCGAACTCTGTCTCCAGGAGACAGAATTGGTCCATTGGCTTTTGGGCTTTGTGGAGCTTGGGCTTGGTTCAGGAATTGGTCTGTTGTATGGTAGAGCTTTGGAGAGATATGCTAGGGGTTGAGATGACTCAGTGCGACTCAACGTACACATTCTCCTAGACTCAATAAATTGAAGATTACAGACTTAGAACAAGTAGGAAAACCAAGAGCCCTTTGATGATGCCTTTCTTCTGATATTTGAGCAGCCCTGAAGACGTCTTTTTCCCTGACAGCAGTCGTCCGAAGATAAACAGATCTGAAAATCTGAATACCTTTCGGGGGCTTCGCCCCCGAACCCCCGACGGGGGACGCTGCCCCCTCGACCCCTGTCCGCTGACCGGGCAGCGGAACCCCCGATGCGAGGCCCCGGATAGGTCGTTAGGCGGTTCGGAGAAATCCCTTTATATGACGCCGTCTTTGGTCCAACATTAATTCTTCATTGCCTATGTCCTGTTTGATCATGTTAGATCATGCTTACTGCATGTCTACAAATACATGTTAGGCCAGCAAAATATGTTGCAGTACGATACAAGCATAGCAATACAATATAGGACAATTAGGACATTGCTAAGTTTAAGTAGCAACATGATAGTGAGTATATGAATATTAGTGACATCATTATGTTAAACTTAACTGATTAGCCATATTCAAAAACACAATGTAATCATTGGGCCAACACGCCTCTGCAAAACTTTTAGGCTCTCTTCCATCAGTTAATAATGTATACTCATCAAGCGGGTACCTTGATGATGTGAACTACATTTACCTCCACCTTCTTGCTTGTGAAATCGAAGGTCCAACTCTGAAAAACTACCGGCCCGAAATAGCCGCAGATTTGTACAATTTTCTTGATTATTTCTGTATTATTATGTAAGCTTATGAGATGTCCTTTCTAGGAATCCAGTGATGCTAGCACATGACAGTTTATTAATTGGTTTGACAAGAACATCTTTCAATTAATTGTGGGCTATATATGTTGGCAAAACTGAATGTCCAAACTTGAACAAACGATCTCGGTTCAACTACAGATAAAATTTGAGTTTTTTTTACTTGCCCTCCACTTTGTTTACCCATTTCACTGTACACCCCACAGTTTTGTAAAAATGTACAGTACCCCCCACTTTGGATGGAATTCGACAAAAAATATTTTTTGGGACCAAAATGCCCTTGTCTCCTTCCTCATTCCTCTAACCCCCCCTCCCCCCCCCCGCGGCCACCGCCCCCGCTCCCCCCTCCCCTCCCCTGCCTCCGTCGTGCGCTCCCCTTCCCCGCCACCGCCTCCGCTTCCCCCTCACCGCCTCCGCCGTGATGCTTCCGCCGCCGCTGTTGTTGCTGCTGTCGCCGCCGCCGCTGCTGCTGCCGGAGGCAGAAAGGGGGAGCGGAGGTGGTGGCGGGAAGGGGGGAGCGCACGGCAAAGGCAGGGAGGGGAGAGCGGGGGCGGTTGTTACGCCCCAGAACCAGAATACTGGCAGGTGGGGACGGATAAGGCCAGCTACGCGATACCAAAGTACGCCAGTACTCTAAAATCATGTATAAGCTGTCAAGATATGGGGGTTACTTCTACAAGCCAACAGTCGATCCTAGCTCAAGCAATCCTAGGTATCTCAATCACAGGCAATTATATAAAGTACAAGAAGTATGATCCTCAGACATACATAGTAAAGCGTTCCAAACCATTTATACGTGGATGATCATGAAGCTAGTCAATACCAAAATAGAGAACTAGCAAGAGTAATAGTCATAAATGATAAGCTCTAGCTATAGTCTAGAATACGTACATCATGTTTTGGCCCGTAGGCTAAATGTCAAGATCCAAAAAACACGAGCTAAACACGTGCTCGGAGGATAAACGCCGCAAAAGAATAATATACATATCAAGTGGGAGAATGATAAGGAACCCACTCAGGTACTCTGGTGCTTCGGATGGGCACCGTCGAGTAGATGGTGCAGAAGATCCCTTGGGCTCCTCTATCAGATCTGGCAAAACAAAACCAGTGGGGTCAGACCCCAAATAGCAAGTACCACAAAGGAAGCCAAACCAGCAATAGCTAACATAGCAATGGTTAGAAGATGCAATAAGTAAATGCAGATTGAGACTCATGCACTACCAATGCACTCATCCCAAGAATGGAAAAGACAATAAGCAAAGCAACCTGGAGCATAAAGTAATTCATGTGTGACATAAAGTAGACTGTGTACATGTAAAGTAGACGGAAGCATGTGAACATGTAAGATAAACTGGACATATAAACATATTAAGTAGCCGGGTCATGTAAGCATGTAAGGTAGCCGGGTCGTGAGAACATGGTCACCCAGCATAGGGATCATGTAGGACTTGTGGGATAACTGGACTTGTGAGCATGAGATGTAACTAGGGCATGAGAGCCTGTAAGAACTATATAGAACGGCAATGATAAGATGACTTAGAAACTATTCCAGAAGCCAAGTTACAACCCGTAAACCAAACAAGTATCGTGGTTGTAACCCTTCTTCTGAACAGAACTTAATCTCTAATCAATGTTTAGCATAAGATCATGTAGAACATGTGAGTACTAAATAGGACGACAAATGATAAGATGACTTGGAAGCTATTCCAGAAGCCAAGTTACAACCCGTAAACCAAACAAGGACCGGGGTTGTAACCCTTCTCATGAACAGAACTTAGCCTCCGGTCATTCATCGACAAAAGTAAAGCATAAACAATAATGTACTGAAATAAACATACGGATACTGCCTAGACAAAACTAAACTGGACTAGACTACATCCATCAATCACGGCTAAGCAATGAGTACGGTTTGATACTTTAACTAACTAGGGTTATCACAATCCTAATTACTAACAAGATGCAATAAGATGTTCCAGCAGTCACAAGCCCTGCAGACTATCCGAGTTATCCTTCCGCGGGATGAGAGAGTTGTATTAGATGACTTGGGGGTGCAACACATGACAGCGTGCTGGAAATGCACCCTACTCGTCGGCAGGCTACAAGTCCAATTAAAGCGCCCATATAACAGGATTACATGTGACTGGAAAATCTTTTTATGAGCTACTTGATCAATCTAGTCGTTATCCTAGTCAGATTCAGTATGAATCCCTGACCGCGGTAATCAAGAATCTATATCCTAGACATGATGCAAGACGAGACATGTAGCTTGTGCACGCATACACAAAGAATTTAACCACGATGTCCAAAAGAGTTGCATTAGCAAGGAAAAATAGCCGTCGCAACAGCATCTTGATTAAGCATGTCATGTTTAGGTTTACTTGTCATGTAAAGAGTACTTGTCAAGAGTGTGCTTCCACATGCCACTATCATGTAAGCCAGGAAAGACATGTTCAAGAGTGCACCACGACGGGTCACTATCTAGTATAAGCAGAGAAATAACTTGTAACATAAGTGCACCACAATGGGTCACTATCATATAAAGCAAAGAAAAGACATAAATCCTGAGTGTACCTCGACGGGCCACAATCATGCTAAGCAAGGAAGAGAAATGACAACAAATATAGCATGTAAGTAAGAACTTGTCCAAAAAGGGGTATCATGACATAGAAGAGGGAATAAATAAAAGTAACTACTTGGCATAGATCAAATATTAAATATGTGATAGTATCAAGTGTAACAAGGGTGTACAATCATTCTCTAACTGTACAAAATCATCTAATCATGTTAAGAAAATTTATTTTCGTTAAAGAAAATATCATATTCGGCCAAGTATAGAAAATATACCAGAAGATCAAAACTAAGATTTAAATTAACAGCCGCATACGAACTCCAATAAGGTGAACTGAGAAAATTCTGAAGCCAAGACAAATGTCTACAAGCTTCATGTCCGAGTGTTTTTCAAGACTAACAGTTGAATAGCTCAAATGGGCAAAACAGTCAAAACAGTCATTCGTGCTAGGGCTAGCCAGCACGGGCCAAGGTGGCACCATGGCTAAGAAGGCGCCTAGGCCAGGAGGGTGCCAAGGTCAGAATGGTGCCTAGGCACACAAGGGCACCCAAGGCCAGAAGGGGCCAGGGTCAGGATGGCGACAACTGGCATGGGCCAGGGTGGCGTCAGCCAGCATGCGCCAGCATGGAAGGGCGCCTGGGCCAAGAGGCGCTAGGGCCAGGATGTGCACAACCTAGGTGGTGTAGAAGTATAGAAATATCCATACTACGCGCTTGAAGCCATGCGCCCACATAAAGGAGTAGCTATGTGCCCACATAAAGGAGTGGCTATGCGCCCACAGGGACACTATCCGTCCAAAGGGACACTATGCGTCCAAAGGGAAGTACTATGCGCCCAAAGAAGAACTATGCGCCCAAAGGAAACACTACACTATGCGCCCAAAAGGAAACACTATGGGCCCACAGTGGTACAGCGCTAAGGCGCGCACACACACTGTTCATCTTCTCCAACCAACATGAAAACGTTTGGTTGAACCCATGAACTTCAAAAGTCCATAACTTCCTCAAAACAATTCGAAATCTAACTTTTCAAAGGTCAAAATTGGGTAGAACGAAATTTTTTACAATATAGGACAATTAGTTTTCAAAAATATTAAGATTTAATAGATCAAAACCAAAAAAATCTAAAAATATTACAAACTTAGATCTACAAGAATCCATCCATAAAAATCAAAAAACTTCAAGTTCTAAAGAGGCTTATAATCATGTAAGGAAGAGTTTAGAACAAACAAAATAATATTTGTCCAACATTTGGCAAGATGTACTTGTCTTAGGTTGGAGGAGAAAATAAAAAGGAAGAAGATGAAGAGAAATAAAATAATGGAGGAGAGAGAGAGAGAGAAGTTTGGGTTTTATACAAAACCATCTCATCTCAAACCAACTAAACCAAACCAAGCCAAACCAAGTTGAGCCAAACCAAATTAAACCAAGTCAAAATTAAACCAAAGTAAGGCTAAGAAAGACAAGTCAAAACACGGGTCACCTGACAAAGGCCAGCATTTCGTATACGTACACTGAAAATACGTACAACAGAAAATGAGAGTAACAGACATGCCGTCGGCATACAATGGTACACTGGCGATATGCCGGTGAAGGAAAAAATCTATAAGTTGGAAAAAATTTAAAATATTCCGAAAACCAATAAAATACGAAATACAGTACAAAAGTACATATCAGTATATAAATACCGATACTGTGAGACGAGTCTCACAGCGATGGCGGTGCCCGCGGGGTGGGGGGAGAGAGGAAAGAGGAAGGAGACGAGCATTTTGGTCCAAAAAAATATTTTTTGACGGATTCCGTCCAAAGTGGGGGGTACTGTACATTTTGCAAAACTGTGGGAGGTACCCTAAATTATGGTAAATCAAGTGGGGGTACTGTACATTTCTTGATTATTTTCTATAGGGATAAATAGTGTTTAGACTCTGAATTTTATACTAGCTTAAGTCCTAGCATGTCCAATTGAAAAGTTTGGACACTGAATTTTTATTTTTTGCTTTCATTTTTTTCATTATATCCTAAACATAAGTAAAGAGTAACAACCAACACAAGCTGAAAATAAGGGTATAATAGAAAGAAAGAAAAAAACTAAACCAAAAATAAAAATTTAGGATTTAAATTTTCAATAGAACATGTTAGAACTTAAACTTTAAACTGGTATAAATTCCAGGGTATAAACTCTAATTAGCCTTTTTCTATACTATGCAAGTATAGGGAACATATTGCAATTTGTGAATTAGGTTGTCAGAAAGAAACATATTTGTTAGTCCCGGGGCTTGATCATAGATGGTAGACTCGATGTCGAGATCAGAGGTTCAATAAACGTTTACCTTCTGATTATTCTCGAGATCCAAGAGGAACACTATAATATGAATCTGATTACAAAAGTACAATAATCAAAAAGTAAATCTCACATTCTTCCTTGCAATCGCAGTTGCTGACGGACAGAACTGAGTTCAGAAAATAAATCTCACGTTCTTTCTTGCAATCGCAGTTGCAGACGGACAGAACTGAGTTACAACTCAGATGAAGAAGAAGAAAGAAGAAAGAAGAAGAGAAAAAGTTCTTGCTGAGGTGATTAAGATCACCGTTGCTCAAAGCAAGATTTGCCCCACCACGATCTGCTTCCAGGAACCAGCAAGTTCACGAAGAACTTCTGGAACGCTCGTAAGTCAAACTTTGAGACTTGAACGGGCTTCCTGGAAACAGACTCCCTTAACTCTCTTATTGGTGCATCTTTCAAAGGAGGCCAAGGGACTCTATTTATAGAGTGGAGTTGAGACTTCAACTCTTCTCCTATCCGATGTGGGACTAAAATACTAATACTCAAAAATGGAATTTGATATTTTAGATCATCCCACAATCAGCATAAAAGTGTGCCAGTCCACGTCTACCCCCCGAACACTCATGTGCATACACGAGACATCCTGAAGTCCGTGTTCGAGTCCGAGTCCGAGTCCGAGTCCGTACAACAAAAATTAACTTATATCTTTGTTGGAATTAATCCTTTTTTTCTAGGAAAATACTCCCACATGATACACACTTGTGCCCCACCATACCTCATGTGCACACCTCAACACAAGTAATGCATTATATTGAGATACTCACCATTTGGTGTAGCCGATGTGGGACTATCTTTCCTAGTCCAAAGGCAAAAACACCAACAATCTCCCACATATCTCAATATATGGGTTGAGCGTTCCCCACAGTGATTGTCCATCATGTATTAGGAGAGATGTCGCTACGACTTGAATCTTTCAGCATAGGTTAAATAACAGCATGATACAAGAATAGACTAAGCCATGAATTCTGTACCATAACTGTAATTCTTGCTACTCACATAATGACATCAACTGTGCTTCTGGCTGCACATTAAAGGCCTTGTGCCAGCCTCGTTTCAGTATATAATTTTGGACGTCTACAAGTTTACCTTCAAGAGACGGCCTGATATCTCTGTCCATACACTATAGGTGAGTTCTTTATAAAGAGTCATGGCATAAAGCATTGTGCTTCTTTGCGGTGCTACGCCGGCTTAAAGCCGATGCTTTACCCCACATGTGTACCTCATCGTAGTGTCATACTACTGTAGTATGAGGTCACAGGCCTCTTTGTAGTGCCAAACTACCCAGCATAAAGCCTTGCGCTTCCGTGCGGTGTTACGCCGCTATGACATGGCTCACGAAGCTGAGGCTTTACCCTACCTGGTACCTCTTCGTGGTGTTATGCCACTGTAACATGAGGACATCGTTCTCTTTGTAGTGCTGTCTACCTCTCTTTATTACGATTATCATACAGCATTAGGCTACCTACCTATTTGCGGTGCTACTCCGCTGTGACTTGGCTCACAAAACTGAGGCATTATCCCTAATCGGGAACCTCATGGTGGAGTCACCCCACTATAGCATGAAGTTACACTCCTTGCAGTGTTGCACTACCGTGCTTCCTGTAAAGCACTCCAGGCATTCACTCTGTCTGAGAACTCATTAAGGCATTTAAGCCAACCTTCCCACGGGATCCGTTTTTCGTAGAAAACAATAGTAGACAACAGTGGTTGTAGGTCCGTAACCTCTCCTTGCCACAGAGGACAAGTACCTACCATTCCTGATATTCTTCCGGTTAATAGTCTTCCCTTGAACCAAAATCTAGATGCCTAGTAGATTTTTCTTTGAACTAATAGCATAAAACTTTATGGTAGAAATGTAATAACACAATATCAGAATGCCTTCAAGCCTATTTTACAAGCTGTCATCGACCAGCTGGCGCTTGAGGCCCTTGGTAAATGGATCCGCCAGGTTCTCCTAACTCCGAACATTAATCACTGTAATAACACCCCTCTTGATGAGATCGTGTACTGCTCTGTGCTTCAACCGCACAGTCCTCTTCTTCCCGTTAAAGAGGTCATTTGATGCCACCGTCGCAGTCGTCTGGTTGTCGCAGTATATCGGTATCCCCGGTATTTGTGCCCCAACCACTAGAAGATCATACATAAGCTCCTGAAGCCATTCTGCTTCCTCCGCTGCGGTATCAAGTGCAAAGAACTCAGATTCCTTGGATGACCGTGAGAGCATAGTCTGCTTCTTCGATTTCCATGATATAGCAGCTCCACCCATTGTGAAAATGTATCCACCTGTGGACCTCTCGCTCTCCACTTCTGAGCACCAGCTGACATCACTGAAGCCTTCTACTACCGACGGATCTTCGTTGTAGTACAGTGCATATGTCTGAGTCTTCTTGAGATATCTCATAACCTATTTCACAGCTTTCCAGTGCTCAATGCCTGGGTTGCTCGTGAAACGACTCAGTATTTCCACAGCAAAAGCTATGTTAGGCTTTGTGACAGTAGTAGCATACATTAAACTCCCGATTACCACTAAAATAGAAAAGACTTTTTACGACTTTAACTTTAGGGCATACATAAAATGTATGCCGTAAATAGTTAATTCACAGCATATATTTTAGTGAATGCCATAAAATATTAAGAATATGACTAATAGATCTATTTATGGCGTTCATTAGAATGCCTTAAATGACTATACCAATAATATGACGTACAGTAAATGCCGTAAAATTTCTCGATCCAAAAAAATTTGGGGTTAATGCGCCTTTATTTTCGTTTCCCGCGGATGTCTTCCTAAAACCCATCCCCAAAAGAGTTTCGTTCTCCCGCTACTCTCTTTTCTTCCGCTGCTCTCTCTCTCTCTCTTTCTCCCGCTGCTCTCTCTCTCTCTCTTTCTCCCGCAGATGTCTTCCTAAAACCCATCGTTCCCACATCTCTCACAGGTTTCGTTCTCACGTCCATCTCTCTCTCTCTCTCTCTCTCTCTCTCGGTTCTCTTTCTCTCTCTCTGATTTCTCTTCCTCCTTGCTACATCTGTCATATTTTTCTTCCTTCTTCTTTATTTTCTACAATTCCCCATTTATATTTCGGGTTTAGGATTTTGTATGTACCAATTTCCCCATTTTAATTAGAGTGATCTGATTTTTACCAATTTCAGGAACTACGTCTGCTACTCGACGTCTGGGTAAGAATTTATTTTTTCCCCATTTTTCCATAAGAAAATTTATTTTATTTTGAGGTATATGTTTTTGGATTAATTGATTTTCGTTGATTAGTTTTAGTTTCAATCTCTGTATAAAGTTGATATTATTTTGAGGTATAAAGTTGCTTTCTGCAAGCTTTCTGTAAAACATATCCAAGTTATTTTTCAATAAAGACTTAGTTACTGTTTGGTAAGAAACAAAACCCAAAATTTGTGTTAAAAGAACACATAAGGCCAGAAAATATGAATAATAAAAATGTTTGGTTACTGTTTGGTAAGGAACATATCCAAGTCATTTTTCAATAATGTATTTTGTGATCAATCTGGAGGATGAAAAGTGGGACATCAATTTTTTTGTCTTAGTTATTGTTTGGTAAGAAACAATACCATATATAGCAGGAATGGCCTATCAAACTGGCAGTAGTAAAGTGTGAATCACCCGTTTTGGTGAAACTTATTTTGTTGTATTGGTGTCAAAATTTCACAATAATTGTCTTCTTTTTTTGTAATGGTCTTTTTTTAGAACGACTTTCTGAATTTATAAGTTTTTTTAATATTTCTTATGCCTTTTGGTATAAGAGTTTCTTATTCACACTGTAATCTCTATGATATTCCTGTTGTATTTTATCACAAAGGCCTTTCCTAAAGAAGAGTTTTTTGTTTGTTTGAAAGCCTTTAGAGAAACTTGACAATATCGTTATGGTGGAGGCTACTTGTTGGTTGTATGAGCTTATATTGCATAACCAATAAGTTAGCATTTCATATCCGCCAACTAGTCTTATAGATTACAGCAAGCCAATTCTTGTCAAGACATCTTGTTTGGTCAGAGTTTACTATCACTTAAGAAGGTTGATGTCATGTCTGCACTCAGATGTAGTTTAGTCGACAAGACCTACTCAATAGTTGTGTTCCATAATTGATCCCATTTTTATTGGAGAAAAGTTCCAATGATGATGTTCTTTATCTTAGCGTAACCATTGCTTAATCCTTTCAGAGAATTCTAATTGTTGTATAGTTGATAATGTAGTTTTATTGTATAATCAATATTGTAATTTGGTATGTCCAGGTTTCTGCATCTTTTTCTTCAAATTCCTCATGTAATGTAGAGCTTTTTGGAAAAAATAAAAAGAAATAGTGTTATAGTAAGCTTCATCATCAATGTGGATTGCAACATCTATATAGTTGCATTACGTTTTTATCTTGTGGGCATAACTATGTCGATGTGTCCTCTTTCAAAAGGATATTGCAGATCGCTGTAATCAATGGTGATAGACTCGGTGTGCTTTACATTTATTTAACATTTTGAAATGATGTTCATCTTTGGCTAAATACTTCATTTTGAATCATGTTATACCAACTGAAATCTTGTAAGTTTTAGAAGTTGGAAGCCATGATAAGCGTTGCTTTCATTTCCCATCATGCACTATGGCACCGAGAGAGATCCAATGTTATCGAGATTCGAGCATTGGAAAAATTGAAATCATAGGTATAGTCTACAAAATTGATCAGAGCCAAAATGTAATTATGAATAGCTGATATCCCATAAATGGCTCTGTTCTAGAGTGCATTCAACAGTTATCCCTGCATGAAACTTATTTTGTTGTGTTGGTGTTAGTTTGTTGACAGGTCAGTTACCCACCATTTTGGTAGGTCAACAGTGATTCAATTATGCTTGGTGTCTCATTGTGTGTGTACACCTTGATTAGCTGCCTAGTGAAGCCTTTAGGATTCCTTCAAGGACAAAGCACTGTGCTGAGAAGCTTATATGTGAAATCATATATTTATACTTTGTAAACGCTACCTTTTCCTAGTTCCTGGCTTTGGCCTCACCATGTCTGTGTCGTGTCCTATTCATGGGCGTGTAACATGACCTGGAGCTATGCCATTGTTTGGGCACTAGCTAATAATTTTCTTACGTAGGTAGGTTGTTCAGATCCACACGTAACACATTTAGCGGCTTGTTTATTTTTGTAATAAATTGGACAATAAGGGTCCTAACTGATTCAGAAAAGTAAGTTTAATTAAGGGTTAGGACCCTTATAGACCACATATGGTTAATTGGTGTATGGTCTGAGCTTGGCATATTATGTGAGTAATAGCTCGAGTTTGTTATTTTCCTAATGATCCGTCATGCATACCCATAGAAAACACCTGTTACTCTGATAAACATATCATGTATATCTTTTTTGTCCTGTATCCTCAAAGGGGATATACAAGTATATGTTCATACCAAATCCTTTTTGGTTCAGACTAGGTATCCAGTAGTAGGCTCAGACCCTTAGCTTAATGACCTGCCCTTACATCAGATTTGGATGTATCAACCCAAACCTACACTATTGGCTCACTACATTCCTTGATTTGTTAGTTGGTCCTGTCCATATTGTACTGAGCAATCTATTCTGAACATGGCTCAGTCACCTTATTCATATCTTGACCATTACAAATGCCAATAATTCATATCACTTTGTCCTCAGTATTTGTGTTTGTCCTCTGTTGGTTAATTGTAGGGTTGTGTGAGTGTAGAGAGGAAAAGAGGGATTGCCACTCTAGTTCAGACCCCTTCATTGATTCTTCATTCGATGCCCAATGAGCCATTAGTAGTTGAAGGTAGCTCAAGTCTTCTTAGGATTTAGTTACTAGTCCATATCTTCAATATCATTTGAAGTTGAACAGAGTTTAGGTTTATTAGAATACTTTAAGTCTTAATATGGTGCCGGTTGTATGGATGTATAAAAGATCCCAAACTTGCTTATTTATTGGGTATTGAAGATTGACTACAGTATTCTTAAAAAGGACCAATCTACAATTAACTGGCCGAGTAATCTACTGTCCTATTAGACTGATATGATTTAATGGCGATTTGATTAATTAAGATGTTCATTGAAATCAATTCTATTAAGGCATTTATTCGGTTCTTCTTTTGCTCGTCATCATAGTAATGATAATTTTTTTATGTACTTCATGGATGTCTTTAACAGGTTATAATTCGTACAAGTGGGTTCATTAACAATGGACAAAGATTGGGTACACCTTAAAAGGTTACTATTTATTTCTTAAAACAAAAAACATTAATATGTAAGAATACTTGTTGCTTTTTATTAATATAAGATTATGTGTGGGCCTGGGGTTTGTCTTTATTTGTAGAGATTCACAAGCATATCAAAATGGAGCACGCATGTTTGCTGACACAATTCAAGCTAGTAAGGAAAATCCAGAAAAAAAAATCAATGTCCTTGTTGTCGATGTTTAAGTCATCGATTTCATCATTTTGATACGGTTTATGAACACTTAGTCATATTTGGGATGGATCCTTATATGATAAATGGGTCTTTCATGGAGAAAGTTCTTCTGCAACTAGAGACGAAGCTTTAGAAATACTCGAAGCATATAAAATGTTTAGAGATGCAAATTTGAAGAGAATTATTTAATGACAATGATAATAATATGGAACCTGAATATGAAAGAAGAGATGCAAATTTTGCAAATCTTGTGGAGGATGCTGAACTTCCTTTATATGATGGATCTACTTACACAAAGATGGCTGCAGTTGTTGCCCTATACAAGTATAAAACTAGACATAGTCTTACAGACGACGGTTTTAATGAACTTCTTGAGATGCTTGGCAAACTTCTACCACCAGACAACAAACTTCCTGATTCTTTATATTCAGTGAAGAAGCTACTTAAAGATTTTGATCTAGGCTATGAGAAGATACATGCTTGTGTTAATGATTGTTGTTTATTTAGAAAGGAAAATGAACTTATGGAGACATGTCCAAAATGTGGGGCTTCACGGTGGAAAGTTGATGTGCGCACCAAAAAGATTCAAAATAGAGTTCATGCAAAGGTGTTGAGGTACTTTCCTATAATACCAAGATTTAGGAGAATGTTTAAATCACCTGAAAAGGCGAAACAACTGAGATGGCATGACACTCACAAAAGTCAGGATGGAAAGATGCGTCACCCTGTTGATTCAATGGCATAGAATATGATCGACAGTAAGTGGCCTGATTTTGCATCAGATCCTCGTAGTCTTAGACTTGGCCTTGCATCGGATGGATTTAATCCTTTCGGTGATCGTAGTACTCAATATAGCTGTTGGCTTATGATTTTGGTTGCTTATAATCTGTCCCCTTCCTTATGCATGTCAAAGGAAAACTTGATGTTGATGTTATTAATCCCCGGACCCAAGCAACCAGGAAATGACATAGATGTATATTTGGAGTCACTTATAGAAGATTTGAAAGAGTTATGGAGCAATGGTGTGAATGTTTTTAATTCATTCAGTCAATCCATATTTAATTTGAAGGCTATTCTAATGTGGACAATAAATAACTTTCTAGCCTATGAAAATTTATCTGGATATTCCACAAAGGGTAAAGCAGCTTGTTTAATATGTGGAATTGAGATATCTTCAAGATGGTTGGCTAATTGTCAGAAGCATGTATATATGAACCATAGACGATTTCTTGCGCACAATCATCCATCACGATTAAAAAAGTCTTGGTTTGATGGAAATGAAGAACATAGAAGGAAGCCTAGAGCACTAACAGGTTCAGAAGTTTTCGATGTGGTAAAAAACCATGTCAATAATTGGGGAAAACCAAAAAAAGAAAAGAAGAAAAGGAAGAAGAAGCAACAACAGCCAAGCATTGATTCAATATGGCTTGGAAGAAGAAATCAATTTTCTTTGAGTTACCTTATTGGAAGGTACTAGCATTACCCCTCTCTTTATATATCTCTCTTTCTATGAAAAATTAAATTATTTTCAATTTATGATTTTTTTATATGATGTTTCAGGGTTTGTTATTTGGACGTGATGCACATTGAGAAGAACATTTGTGAGAGCATTATTGGCACACTCTTGGATATAAAGGGCAAAACAAAGGATGGACTAAATTCTCGTAAAGATATGGCAGCAATGGGCATAAGAAAAGAACTACATGCTGAAAAAATAGGGAATAAATTTCGATGGGCAGCAGGCTCTTTTAATTTATCAAAGTAGGAGAAGCAATTATTTTGCGCAATACTTGCAAATTTACGATTGCCTGATGGTTATGGCTCCAACATTTCAAATCATGTGTCATTGCAAGATTCTAAGATTTTAAATCTCGAGTCTCATGATTGTCACATTCTACTCCAACAAGTCTTGTTAGTAGCATTAAGAGGACTTCTACCAAAGGGTACGAGAACTGCAATATTTCGACTTTGTTCATTTTTTAATGAATTATGTCAAAGAGTGATCGATAAAAACAGATTGGAACAACTCGAAACTGAAGTTGCTGAAACTTTGTGCTTATTAGAAAGATTTTTCCCTCCATTATTTTTTGAGTTATGGTCCATCTCACAATTCATCTTGCACGAGAAGCTCGAATTGGCGGGGGGGTAACATTTCGTTGGATGTACCCCATTGAGAGGTAATAATCTATATTTTAAATTAATAATGAACTTATAAATTATTCTATACTCTTCTAAGTTTAGCTCTTAATTAGATCTATGAAGGTAATAAAAGGATATGTTAGAAACCGTTCACGGCCTGAAGGATGTATAGCAGAAAGATATCTTGCGGAAGAGTGTTCAAGTTTTTGTAGTGGGTATATAAAGCAAGCTGCTGAAATTGGAGCTCAATATAGACGCAATGATGATTTTGAGAATAAAACTACCGGAGAAGGGAGTCCAATTTCTAAGGGGAAAACAAGGAGTATGTCTTCTGACATGTTAGAGATAGCTCATCGTACTGTTTTGTTCAATAGTTCTGAAGTCGAACCGTACATTAAGTAAGTATGCTACCAAATTATAACTTATTTTTACTTAAAATTTTCATTTTTAAGTTAATCATGTATACTTTGATATCAGGATGCATTTAGAAGAACTTAAGCATTTGGATAGGCGTCTTTTGAAGAATGAAAGTCTGCTACAAAAGAGACATACAGAGGCTTTCATAGGATGGCTATCAAATAAAGTCAAAACAGGCCAAGTTGGCACTATGTCGAGCACATTAAGATGGCTAGCATGTGGACCTAAAAAGAATGTAATGTCATTCTCAGGTTATGTCATCAATTGTCATCGATTTCATACAAAAGATGCCGAAAAAAAGCACACAAAACAGTGGTGTTTCAATTGAAGCAGAAACAATTTGTCGATCTAGTGCAAGAGACACATCTCAAGTCATTGGCAGAGTAACTTATTATGGATGGGGTTATTAGAGATATAATTTTGCTTGACTACTACAATATTCAGGTTCCTTTATTTCAATGTGATTGGGCAAACATAGAAATGGTGTCAAAGTTGACGAGGGATTTACATTGGTTAATCTTCACCAAGGACAAAGTCAATTTGAAAGAGATCCGTTTATCTTAGATTCACAAGCAAAGCAAGTGTTTTATTCAAGAGATAGTGATGCATCACATTGGTATGTTGTTTTAAGAGCACCACCACGAGGTTTTTACGAGTTAGAAAGTTTTGAAGAGAATGCGTGCATGTCATGTGCACCATTAGATGCACTACAACTGGATCTGAATCTTGATGGTGAAGGTTATGTAAGACTTGATTGCGAGAAGGTGACTTCAGATGAGGTACATAATTAGTTTTTCTATACAAATCATAATTATTTGCAAATTTGTATACATATATTCTATTTTCTCTCATACCTTATTAATTAATTTAAATGTTTTACCAAACAGATTGAAGATTAATCTCATATCCACTTATGGTGTCGACAAAGCAACTGGGATTTGATTGGCACTTCATATTCATCTTTACTAATGTCATGCAAAAGCCTATGATTTGCATGTTCTGTGAAAGAGAACATATATGTCATTTGGAAGAGTGTCACATGTGGAACTTGCTTAATCTTTCACTAAATGATTTTTTTATATGATCGATTAGTCTAACTATTTTGTTGTGCTATGGTCAATTATTTGGAAGAGTGTCACATGTGGAACTTGCTTCATCTTTCTTTTCGGCTTGCTTTTGTTTGGAATCACTATTTCTGAGTTTGTTTGCAATCACTATCTTATCTTTACAATCATAAGTACTGCATATCTTTGCAATCACTATTTCTGACACATCATGGCCATCCTATTGCCTGGCTTCGTCTGGCAACACTATTGCGGCTCAACTTGTTGCTGAACCTTTACATCAGCAGGACATGTTCTCACACAGGTAGCGCATTCCTGCTAATCTGTTGCTGCACTTTCTTGAACATCACACACAATCATGTTAATTGCATGTCATTATGCTACGCTTCATTAATGCTAATTTGAATTTCTCGAAATTTATACCAACATAGGGACTTATAAATAGGTCATGTTCTTAACAGACCCTCATACCCATATTCTGAACCAATAGGTTCAAACTAAGGATTGTACTAAAGGTAAATAGGCTGATCATTAAGCAAGGTAATATCTGAAATACAGGACTGTACAGAACCTATTGGGGTCTGCCATATTATAATATCTGAAATACATATCAGTTTTACCTGTCTCATAAACTGATACCATATCACATAGGGATTGAACCAATAGTAGCACCTTGGGCCATCACCCCCTTATCCATTAATTGATATTAGATGAAGTAAAAGAATAGATGGGAGTGAATGTTAATATTAGGACAGATCCTATAGCTGAGTAGGATAATTGTACAGAACATGACTGAAACTGAGTAATCCATACTCGAGCCCCTACCTCATTTCCTTACTGAACACAAGTCCCCAAAGGACTGACATTCAAAGTTCACAAAGGGACTGAACTTTTGATAGGATTTCTGATTATCCAATATTGCATATTTCCATATTCATGTTGTTCTGATACAAACTGTCATTGATACTCTGTGCATATACACACACATCTGATGTATATACATATGTTATGAATATTTTAGGTACTGCAGGTCTATTCAAAAAGTTGTGAACATGTCGGGATATTGTGAAGTAAGCTCATTTATCTTTATAACCTTTTTTTAATAATATCTTGGTAAAAAACTTATTTCTTATTATGTACTTGTTTTATGAAGTCTTCCAAAAAAGGTGATAAAAGAGGAGATATACAACGTTTAGCTGCCATAGTGGGTACCATGCAAAGAGGAAATGAAGGTGTGAGAATATCAAATGGAGACTCTAACTCTCCATTGAATATGTCACCTAATATTTCAAGTGATCAAAATCAATCAAGTTCTAATGTGCCTGAAAAGAAGAAAACTAGGGGTAAATCAAGAATGGATCATATTCGTATGAGAAAAAATCCTGTTTCGGTTGATTTTAATGATAGGGGTCAACCAATTGGAGATACTGCAGCTGAATTTGCTAGTTTTCTAGGCTCGACATCAAGAGATTTAGAGCCAGTGACAATGGAGAAATGGACAGATCTTTCTGATGATTTTAAACATCAAATCTGGGAGAACATCACGGTAATATTTATGTCATATTTATGTGTTTTTTAGATGCATTTATTAAACTTATGTTTTTATTGACGGGTATCTTTTTCTTATAGCAAAAATTTATTCTTGATGACTACCATAAGACTTACGTATTCCAAAAGTTAGAAAGGCATTGGCGTGATCATAGATCTAATTTGATGAAAGACGTGATAGAACAAGCAAAAGTTGTAGGTCTACCACGAGCACTTGCCCTCCTGAAACCTGACAATATACCATCCTTTAAAGATTGGAAGACATTTGTAATCAAGAGAAGTACTCCAGAATTTAAGGTAAATATTGTTGGTTTCATTGTTTTTTTTTTTTTGCTATAAATGTTTTGCTATTGCTAAATGATGTAATATATTTCAAATGTAATAAAGGAAAGAAGTGAAAAATTCAAGAAGATGAGGAGAAGTCAAACTTTGCTGCATACAACGAGTCGTAAGGGATATGCTCGTCTAGAGGAAGAAATGGTAACTAAGTGATAATCTGCTTGTTACCTAAAAATCTGTTTTGTTACACAAGTCATTTCATTAGTCTTATTGATTTTTACTCACCTTTCTTACCTCAAAAAAATGTCTTAGCGTCAACAAAGTGATAATCCTAATTCTATACAAAGAGTTGATGTTTGGATCAAAGGACATAAGAGGAAGATGGGTACATTGAGTTTAGAGGCTCGGAAAATTTTGGTATATTTCCGTTTATATTTTTTATTATTTGGTTATTCACTTATATCGTTCTAAAATTATATCTGTTCAATTTTATAAGGATGACGTAGAAGAGATTCATAAGTCAGCAACACCATCAGAAAAAAGTTCTCTTCAAGATGATGCGGTTTCAAGAGTAATTGGCCCTGAACGATGAGGAAAAGTAAGAGGACTTGGCTTTGGGGCGACTCCTTCAAAGGTAGAAGGCCAAAAATATCATCGTGATAAATTCAATAGATTAGAAAGTGAGTTGAATGAATTGAAAAATTTTGTCAAAAGCATCGCTGGAAAGGTTATTGGGAATAATAACGTTGTAAGTTTTATACTTCGAATAGTATCTTTATTCTTTAGTACAAACCAATATGTTCAATAGTTAATGTATTTTTTTCATTCATGTAGCAAATAGAAAACTCAAACACGGTGAGAAAGGATAACTCAAACAATGGGGTTCAAAGTTCTACCAACCGAGAGAGAGCCGAAACAAGGCGGGAAAAATTAAATGCAGAAGTTCCAAGTTCTCCTAGCATTGGGACAAAATACAAATTATTGAATTGGAAGACGGGTTCAAAAGTTGTGGCAATTGGCAAGATTACATCTACAAATCCCAAAGATTTGGTCCATCATGTGGCTATAGGACAAGAGTGCTATAAACTTTGGGTTCATGAAGTAATTGATTATGAGGTGACTTTGTATCGGCCGACCCGTGAGTTTTTTCTTCTACATGAGGCTTTATCAAGTACGATCGCGTGGCCTATCAAGTATATCAAATTTGATTAGTGGTGAGACTTATGAGGTAAAGGTAATATGACTACTCTTTATTTGACCATATTATTAGCTAAAAGTGTTTGTTAAATGCATATGGATTGGAGCATGAATAATAATTCTGTTTATCATCAATCATTGTATACTTGCACCTACTTGTTATTCTGCCTATGCTGACACTGGACACTAATTTTTCAGTATCTCCCTGCTTGCACCTAACTTTCAGTATCTTCCTGTTTCCTAGCCTTCAATCCTACCTCTCTGTTCAGTAAAAGGTGAGTAGATAGTCAAATTACTTTGAAACGAGTGGAAGGTTCTCTGGATTTCATCTGGAAAAATATATAATCTTCTAAGCTTTCTTTTGGTTGCTTCTTTTATTAAATTTTTATATCTGGAAAAATTGATTGAACGTGAGCCTAATGTTGGATGCCAAATTGCCAATATCTGACTGCATTAACTAATTAGCAAATATTCATAAATTTGTTTAATTTTTGGAATTATTAGCTGTTACAGTTTACAGTTCAATATATGTTATGGCATATTGGAGTACATCTTATATACAGATTGATGTCTTTGCATTGTTGTTGCAAGTTTGGCACATTTAAATATTTAATCTGCTGTTAAGAAGGGATGAAAGAGCTAGAGGTGGTCACATTTAATCTGTTATTGGAAATAAGAGTACTAGTCTTATTGTTGAGAGAGATTAATCGTGCTAATATTAAAAGTACATTTGAGAATCATGTACTTAATTCTTAGTGCAAGGAGAGGATCTAGTCAAAGTTTTGGAGTTCTCAAATTTCTTCTAAACTTTGCTTACAAATAATCAATCTCACACATCCAATGTATCTATTTGGGAATCAATATATGTATATACATCAATAGTTCGATTAATATTCAGAGCTTTAGATCTTGAAAGTTCTGACACCCAGACCTACCAAGAACAGAAGCACTTGGAACACAGATGGCTTAGAAAGGGTAGGACAACCAGAAACCAAATGATGGACACGTTTTGGCCACCGAAAATATGTGGTCTGTCGATCGGATTTCTGATCGGTAGCAGGGCCGCCCCGAAGGGTTAGTCCTTGAGGGTCACATACGATTTTGATATCGTGCAGGTCACGTTAGATTTAGTGGATTGTCCTAAACAAAAATAGATTGTCCAAGTACGAAGTCTTGACGGACTTATCTCTGAACCTGCCCTTATCGATAGTAATAACGATTGATCATGAGAGTACTGAAATTGGACTTGACCAAACTGACTAAATAGAACGAAACCCATACGTGAGAGAGAAAAGTTTTGTCGAACAATCTACATATCTGTGTGTGACAACAAAAGCCCACCTTTTTTTCCTTCTTCTATACTTTATAAAATAATTCAAGAGCATACTAACAATGTAGGTATCCGTTGACCTACTCAATGCACCATATGGAATTTAAGTTCCTAACTGATAGTTATAATGTTGCTTTAATTAACTATTAGTCATGATCACAGAAGCTACAAGGTGTTGACAATGATCTAATTCTCATTTAGAGCTTATAATATAATATTATTTGTTATTCATTATTATGATCATCAAAACATTACTTCTTATATTATATTTATGATCCAGGTGTCACTTGGTAAGGTTTTAGAGCTTATAAAAATGGTTTTTCTTATATTCTTCTCTTGGTCTCCTTATATTGTAGCTCACGTTCAATCAAGTTTACAATATAAATATGAACTTTAGTCCTTGGATTTATTTAACTCGTGACTGGCGTTGGGGGTGAAGGGAATCAGAAAACATGGAGAAGTCTGCTGCTTAAAACCATTTCAAGTTGATTTGTACAGGAATGAATACCAAAACTCCAACCTGTTAGGATAAGTTTAAAATTAAGCATCCCATTACCAATCCACCCCTGCTTCCTCCAGGTACAGGAATGATGTATATGTGGAAATTGCTTAACAAAATAAGGTTTCAACCTACCCTTTTACTGTACTGTCAAGAAAATTAAAACAAAATTGCTAAGGGTGATGGAAAAGAAAAACTGTGTCTTGTTTCTGCAAAATAATTGCCCATTGCTTCAGCCTTTCTGCAAAATAATTGCCCATTGCTTCATCCTTTCATGAAGACACACATCAGGAGTGTCTTTACAAATATAGTAATTCCAAGACAAGGAACACAAACTTATCTGTAGTGGCAGATAATTATATTCAGACAGCCAATAAAATCTCAGTTCTATCTATTGCAAGGTTCGTGGTATCAGAATCATCGGACCCTTTCTATGAGTATCGGGATCGACACTATCGGCACTTTTCGATCGGAGTATCGGATCGAAAAAGTCGGTATCGGATCGGGACATGCCCTTATTGGTCCATTCTGTTACAATTTTGCTTTATTTTGTTATATGCAAGATTATTATTCTGTAGTTGGATCTCTTTTCTTGTTTCTTCATTTATGTTTACAATTTTATTGTTACATATTCTTAGCACAACATTTCACATGTACTCGACTCTTCATTCTGCTATATTATCATGTGATTCAGTCTTGCTCTATCACTTAAGGAAATAAAATCGAAAACAGGTTGGTATCGGAGGAAAATTGATTCTAGTCTTGAGGAAACTAATTTGATACGTTGTGGCTACCTGGGATAAACTAAATTGATACTAATTTAATCGAAAACAGGTTGGTTTCGCTTCTGTTTGGTCTCTTTGTTAAGCATTTCTTTTCAGTGGAGGAAACTAATTTGATAGGTTGTGGTTACCTGGGATGGTTGTGGCTACTCTAGTACATTGTCTGATGGGGTATAGGTTAATTGCAACCCTCCTCTAATTGCTATATTCATCACACTCCTTCTAATTGATATATTTATTGGTTGTCTGTTCTATTTCTTAGTAGTTTGTTATTCCATTCATTTTGAACTTTATATTGACTTGATTTGTTGTTGTATATAATAGGATATGTAAGAGATGCTACTTTTGGCTGCATACATGTGGACTTGGCGCACGTTTGATGAAGTGGTGATTGAAAGATTACTCTAATTATGCTGGCGCTTGATCGTGAATGGAATGAAGGAATCATCATATTTTGTATATATAGAATTATTTTATGGCCACAATTTTGTGACATTTTAGTTGGTGATTTGTATTCACATGATTTGACATTATTATGGTTTCAATGAAAATTAGTCTTTGCAACAATAATTGTGTATACTTTAATGTGATTTTGGATCATTAGATATTATTGCTTCAATGTATTATTATCTTTCATAATTGTTGTGCATATTATCTGTTTTGTGATTTGTCAAAGGTAAATGGATTGCACAAAAAGGCAGGACCTTTAAAAAAAATTAAAGAGAATATAAGGCATGCAAAATATGCCCTAATAGATGGGTATTTTATACTTTTCATGGCATACAATAAATATCATAATTTACTATTATTTATGGCATGTTGTAGCATGTCGTGCTTTGTGCATTAAAGACGTGCAATAGAATGTCATAAATAATATATTAACGACATGTAAAGTATGTCATAAATTTTTATTAACGGCGTGCAGGAACACACCGTAATTTCATTTTAACGACATACAATGGATGTCGTGAATAATAGAAGACGGCGTACAAAATGACATTAGACGGCACGCCATATATGTTGTCTAATTATCAGGTTTTTATGGCGAGGGCTAATACGGCTTGCGTATGTACGCCGTGGAAAGTGTTTTACGGCATACATTGTGCGCCGTGAAAAGGTATTTTTCCTGTAGTATACGCTTGCATACTCCAACTGCCTGACGCTTTCCCCTGAATTAGGCTTCAGCTTCATATCACACTTGTACGGCGTATCGATCTCTGAAAGATCCTGATACCCGTAACGAGTGATCATCTTTTCAACATAATGAGACTGTGACAGCGCTAGTCCAGTATCTGTCCGGATGATCTTGAGTCCCAAGATAACATCAGCATCCCCCAAGTCCTTCATACTGAACTTCGTCGAGAGGAATTTCTTTGTCTCCGTGACACAGCTTATATCCGTACCTAGGATTAGCATGTCGTCCACGTATAGACAAACGATGACTCCTCTTCCGTCAGCAAAGTTCGTATAGACACACTTGTCTGTTTTACTGACCCTGTAGCCATTTGACCTTATGACTATGTCAAACTTCTCATGCCATATTTTGGGAGCTTGCTTTAAACCGTACAGAGATTTTACCAACTTGCAGACTTTGTCTTCAAGACCTTTGACGACAAACCCTTCTGACTGTTGCATGTAGATCACTTCGGTCAGCTCGCCATTCAGGAATGCCGTTTTCACATCCATCTGATGTATCACTATCTTATGTATCGCTGTGAAAGCAATCAACATTCTGATGGTGGTCATCCGGGCTACTGGAGCATACGTGTCAGAGTAGTTGATCATCTACTTCTGAGAAAATCCCTTTGCCACTAGCCTGGCCTTGAACTTGTCAATGGTTCCATCAGCTTTCATCTTCTTGAAGATCCACTTGCATCCGATAGGTTTTTCTCCTTCAGGTAGATCAACCAACACCCAAGTGTTATTGGAGGTGATTGATTCAATTTTATTGTCTATCGCCTCCTTCCAGAAAATAACATCTCTGGTCTTCATCGCCTCATCATAGGTAAGCGGATCTGCTTCCACATGATAGGTGATGAAGTCATCTCCGAAGTTCTTCGGCCTCCTCGCTCGCTTCGACGACGGTTCAGCGAGTTCTGGTTCAATCGTTGTCAGTAACAACTTCATCTTGGACAACTGGCTCATTGAAGATCTTAGTCACCTTTGCACCTTCATCATTCTTCGGAATGTCCGTTAGAACAATGTTCTTATACCTTACAAACTTGTCTTCAAAATATTCAGCATCGCGAGATTCGATGATATAATTTGACTCAACATCAAGAAATCTCCGAGCATCACTCTTCTCGGCATACCCCAAGAAGATCGTCTTCATAGTCCTTGTCCCCAGCTTCCGAATCTTCAGATCTGGGAGCTTCACATAACCCAGACACCCCCACACTCGAATGACATTCAAGTTAGGTCTGACTTTGAACCAGAGTTCATGAGGAGTTACGTCTGAAGTTGCATACGGCACTCTATTTAGAATAAAAGTGGCCGTCAATGCAGCTTCTCCCCAGTAGCATTTAGGAAGAACCGCAGTTAACAGCATTGAGTTCATCATTTCTGTCAACGTTCTGTTCTTCCTCTTCGCTACTCCGTTAGATTGAGGAGAATACGGACCAGTAGTCTCGTTTATGATTCCATATTCTTTGCAGAACGATGTGAATTCATGAGACCTATACTCTCCGCCTCGATCACTTCTTAGCCTCTTGAGTTGTTGTCCAGTTTGCCGTTCAGTCTCGGTCCTGAACTCCTTGAACTTCTCGAACGCTTCATCTTTAGACTTGAGCAAGTAGACGAACGCGTACTTTAAGAAGTCATCGATGAAGGTTATGAAATACTTTATCCCAGCTTTTGTAGAGAATTGCTTGAAGTCACAGATATCGGAGTGCACAAACTCCAGAAGATCTGTGCTTCGATTGACCCGATGAAAGAGTTTTCTTGTGATCTTTGTCTGAGCACATACTTCACACTTCTCTACATTACCCCCACATTTGGAGATAAGTCCTAGACTGGACATTTTATTAATTCTTTTACAGTGAACATGTCCTAGCCTATTATGCCACAACTCAAGAGAATAATCAGAACGAGCGATTGCATTGATTACATTTGACTGGTTTACAAGCTGAATTTGGAACATTCCTTCGGTTTGAAAATCTTTTCCGAAGTATGTTTCCTTCTTGGACATCACCATCTGGCCAGCATTGATGTACATCCTCAAGCCTATGTTGCTAAGCAGGCTTCCAGAGATCAAGTTCTTTGCAATCACCGGAACGTGCTTCACACCTTGAAGCGTCATAGTGTTCCCGGATGTGAGTTTCAGCTCCACAGTTCTGATCCCCAGAACTTCAGCTTGGGCTTGGTTCGCCATGATAACTTTTTCAGAAGTTGGCTGGTATGTGACGAACCATTCCTTGCCAGAGCAGACATGGCAAGTTGTACCAGTGTCTATCTACCAGTTAGAGTCAGCCCCCACAGCTGTGACCTGAGCAATCATAGCAACTATGTTAGAAACCATAAAAACCTTGCTAGGCTCACCTTGCTCAACTTGTTTGGGCTTGGATTTGCATTCACTCTTATAGTGACCCTTCTTGCCACAGTTGAAGCAAGTCACGTGGGACTTGGACTTCTGTTGCTTGAACGAAGGACCCTTCACTTTCAGATTTGTGGAGTCCTTCTTCTTGTGATGAGAAGCCACCTGCTTTCCTTTGAACTCTCTTGTCTGCACCAAGTTGGCCTTAGCCAGTTGTTTGGACAGAGAGTCCATCTTCTGTTGAGATCGTATTTCGTCCTCAACGTGGATCTCTTGTAGAAGATCTTCCAAGCTAATGTCCAGCTTCTTCCGATGCATTCTAGCATAGAAGTTGCTCCAACCAGCAGGAAGTTTCGAGACTATCCCTCCAACGACAAACTTGTCGACGAGGGGCATCTTCTCGTCATCTAACTTCTGGCGCAACTTCAGGAATTCCTTTACTTGAGGTAGCATCGCCATCTCGTCTTCGAAGAGCCACTTGTGGTACTTCTCGACGATAAAGATTTTGGACCTGTTCTCATCATCTTCATATAGCTTACCCAAAGAATCTCAGATCTCTTTGGCCTTCACCTTCTTGGAATATGACTCTGCCAGAGAGTCTTCCATAGAATTGAGAATCAGCAGTTTACAGATGCTGTTTTTTCTCTTCCATTTGCTCTGCTTGACGAGTGCAGCAGCAATAGCCTCGACAGTTCCTCCTTCTGGAATCGTCGGTTCATCCTCAATCAACACATGGTCTACGTCCACGAGTTGAAGATTAAGGGTGACCTTCCTCTTCCAGATTTGGAAATATTCTCCGTCGAATTTCTCCAACTTGTTAAAGCTGGTATCGATGAGAGAAGCACGCGAGGTCTCCATCTACAAGGATCTTGCTTTGAGATTGTTAGTCCCGGGGCTTGATCAAAGATGGTAGACTCGATGTCGAGATCAGAGGTTCAACAAACGTTCACCTTCTGATTATTCTCGAGATCCAAGAGGAACGCTATAATATGAATCTGATTACAAAAGCTACAATAATCAGAAAGTAAATCTCACATTCTTCCTCGCAATCGCAGTTGCTGACGGACAGAACTGAGTTCAGAAAATAATTCTCACGTTCTTCCTTGCAATCGCAGTTACAAACATACATAACTGAGTTACAACTCAGATGAAGGAGAAGAAAGAAGAAAGAAGAAGATGAAAGGTTCTTGCTGGGGTGATTAAGATCACCGTTGCTCAAAGAAAGATTCGCCACACCACGATCTGCTTCCAGGAACCAGCAAGTTCACGAAGAACTTCTGGAACGCTCGTAAGTCAAAATTTGATACTTGAAGGGGCTTCCTGGACTTTACGGGCTCCCTTAACTCTCTTCTTGGTACATCTTTCAAAGGAGGCCAAGGGGCTCTATTTATAGAGTGGAGTTGAGACTTCACCTCTTCTCCTATCCGATGTGGGACTAAAATACCAATACTCAAAAATGGAGTTTGATATTTTAGATCATCCCACAATCAGCATAGAAGTGTGCCAGTCCACGCCTACCCCCCGAACACTCTCGTGCATGCACGAGACATCCTGGAGTCTGTGTCCGAGTCCGAGTCCGAGTCCGCACAACAAAAATCAACTTATATCTTTGTTGGAATTGATCCCTTTTTTTCTAGAAAAATACTCCCACATGACACACACTTGTGCCCCACCACACCTCATGTGCACACCTCAACACAAGCAATGCATTATATTGAGATACTCACCATTTGATGTAGCCGATGTGGGACTATCTTTCCTAGTCCAAGGCAAAAATACCAACAATATTAATGTTTGTTGTCTCTTGTCAATGTTCATCTGAGTATGCTACTCCATGTTCTTGCATGTTGGGGTGAGCATTATTCTGTTCTGGACCGAAAACTGAACCGAACGAACCGAATAAGAGATCCATTCAGTTCTGTTTGAAAATAATTCGGTTCAGTTTCGTTTTTGAAAATACTAAACAAAAATTATTTGGTTTCGGTTTTGGATTTCGGTCCAAAACTGAAAATCGAATAAGACTTATGTAATTATATAAATACCCTGAATTATATGTGTATGTTGTAATTAAAAGGTGTATATTTGGAAAACAACAATTCTATTTACGTGTTTTGAACGAAACTTTGGTAATTTAACAAGTAGTCTAACTTTGGACGCAAATACAACAAATGTGTGTATAAAAATTATAATTTTTAATATTATTTAACCACGATTTTAACTTTGAACCCTACCTATTATACAATGGAAATAGTCCAACCGCACAAACCAAATCTTTATTCGGTTCGGTTTTGACTAATTTCGGTTCGATTTCGATTTTGGATTTTTAGAATTTTGGTTTATACGGTTTGACAATTTCGATTCGGTTGAAACCGAATAAACCAAAAGCTCACCCCTACTTGCATGTAAGGATAAATTTCTGGAAAGTTATTCTTCTAATGTTGAACGACCTAACCGACAACGGGTTGCAACCGTTGCATAGCGTTTATTCTCTATTTTTTTTTTTTTTTTCCCTTTTGGCGAAACTTTGTTTATTCTCATTTGAAAGCAATCTGTATAATAGATTTGTTGGTGCACTTTTTTGGTTGGCAACAAGCTGCCACCAGTGGTGTTGCACATCAAATTATCTTTGGATGCCCGAAGTGGTCGATTTACCAGTTCAAAGTGATAACACGAAAATATACTCTATGAAATGGCGGCTAACAAGTTAAATAAATGAATGGTTGGGGGCCTTGTTAGCAATCACCCGAATAAAACTCGTATTATACGCAAATTTTTTCGTATCTTTCATAAACGTATTATACTTGCATAATTTTGACAGATCCAAATCAGTACATAAATTTTAAGTATGCGTAGTTTTAAACATGTTCTGTATAAATTATTGACAAATTTGGTACAATAAACATGCTAGAAACCTATTTAATTAACCAAATTTGACAACATATTTAAGAATGTAAAATTTCTAACCTCAATGTTTTCATTTTTCGAACATTTGACCAAATTTTTTAACGTATTTTATTTGCACTGAGCCGATTTATATTCGTACTTTTGTCATCCCGATTTTTTTTCCGTTTGCCGAATTGCTAACAAGGGTTGGGGGGAATAGTTAATCAAAAAACCTTGCAATGGTCACCCAACAGATGGCCACTGCTTGAACAAGGTCAAGGTGATTTTGCAGCGAATAAAAGAGTATCTATTTTTTCAGCAAATCACATTACAATGTATGAAATATCTTGTAATAAAATGTACCATGATTCCATCTCCATATCAATCTGTTGGTAAATGGGTGATTGCAGCTAAACAAGTACATTGTAAATTCTTCAGGCACACATACAAGTCGAATTATCACAGGGAGGGGTTGCTCCCTCCATGGCTGCAGTCTCCCAACACCGATCATGTAACATCCAAAAAACCAATTGGGAAGTCCTTCCCAGGTCACAGCTATCATAACACTACTCTCCTACTTAAAAGACAATTCTCCTCCAACACATATCTGCTAGAAAATAACCATGTTTCAGTAACCACTGCAAGTTTCTTTTGACATGTATTTTTGACTGTCAGTTCAGCTACAGATTGGGTGATCATTATAAAGCTGATGCGTCCATCAAAATCTTCAGACCATGGAATGGGAAATAACTGAATTTGGACCAACTCATTTACTTCGGCCAAAAACATCACAAAAGATAAAATATGGATCCCATTGCTGAGTTCCGGCTTATAGCCCAGTAACTGGAAGTATAAGAATCAACAATGCTTTCGACCCAACTCTGGCTAGAGTGACCTCCAGAACAGCATTCCACACGAACAGCAAGTAACACACCCTCGCAAATTATAGTAGGGGACTCATAAAAGCTAAGCATATGGGCTTTCCATGTCCAGATGAATCTTTACAAACATTATTTCCAAGGGAAGAAAGCAGTACAAGACCGCATCATCAAACTCTCCTCACCTAGCCTGTACACGAGTTAAACATGAATATTTTTAGACACGAAAGGGGTCAACAGAAAGTCTGCTTGAAAAGTATTTCCACATATGAAAAAAAAAAATTACATATCCACCATCTTTAACATAGTTGGTGTGTGATTTCCATTACTGAAAAGATAGAGAAAAAAGATCTTCATACTAGAGGATAAAATTCCACTGGTAATGTGTTCCCTATGGACAACATAAGAGTTCAATTATGTGTGTTTGAATTAAGCTCAATCTGAAGGCATATGATTATCTTTGTCATTTCAATTTCTGTTTGTATGTAACTGATACTTCTGATTTAAAACCTAGCCAAAATCCATCGACCAACTACGATGAGTGAATTTTGGTCCAATTTTCATTCAAAAAAGATTATAAAGACCGAGGCTTTTTTAGTTAAACGGCCAGCCATTCTGCAGAAAATGTCTATTATTATAAGTATTGGTATTGGAATCTGTTAAGGATCCTTCTTATAAGTACTGGTTTCGTTGGTTTTGGCATTGTCAGCGGTTTCAGATTGGAGTTTCGGAGCTTTTAGTTTTAACAAAAAATGAAATTATTTTAAAAACTAAACTAGAACGGTATTTGATATATTTAGGCACAATCTGGTGTACCATTTGTTGTTTCACGTTAATTTTGAATAAATAATATTCAACATAGTTGAATCATTTGCCCGTAATAGATTTTGTTGTTCATTTTACTAGCTTTTCGATAATGAACTCTTATAATAGATGGTTTTGAATTGAATATTACTAAGATGTATGAGCATTGTGAATTAGTGTACGACTTTGGCAAACGGTAATAGTTACATTGTGTTGATAAAGAATTTGATCTTCAAAAAGTAGCATGTTGATCTCCACAATGTAGCATGTTGATCTTCAGCACGATTGAATCATTGCGTCAACATTGTTATTTCCTTCTCTCTTTTTATTTTAAATTTTCTTGCTAAATTGACTAGAAAATAGAGCTACAATTTCAGTATCAGCCGATATGTGGATTTTTGTGTCGGATCATGCCAAAAACCATATAATACACCCGTTTCGTACTGGTATTGCTATTGACCAATCTGCAAACCTTACATAAGACCCCCTCCTCAATCCTTAACAGACAAAAAAAGAAGTGTTTTGAGAAACTACTTTATTTAGAAATATCAAAATGTTAAAACCATGTCGTCATATTAAATCTGCTAGCACTATTTGCACATATTTCTAGATAGGCTGCTGTTAATTTATACTTTCAAGATGGTGAGATAGCTGTGTACACCAACAAAAATGAAAAACACCGCGTGAGAACAAACAATGAAAGAATAAGGAGAAGAATGTCAATAAATACAAAGGGATCTTTACATCAATTAAGGTTCATAACAGTGATACCACCACAATTCTTGCATAAAGTCAGCCGCCTGACGCAATTACTAAAGGGGTGTTTTGTATATGGAATTTCTTTTTAACTCCAAGAAACTAAGGATGGGAAAATAATTGACATGTTGGTTTCATGTTATAGCTCTTATCCAGGCATGTTTAATTTCCAAAATACAATTTTCTGGTGGGGTAATTTTATTTTCTATGGGAATGGAAATATTGGGTCAGTCGTGTGGGTTCGGAACAGTGGGGTCACTCGGTTCAGTTCAGGTTCGTGTTCACGTCAGCAGGTTCAGGTTAGTCGGGTTCAGGTCAAACTCCGGTAGTCGGGTTAAGATCAGTTAAAATAGTAGCATGTCATTGGTGGGACTTGAACGCATGTCTCCTGAGTAAAAGACTAGTATCCTAACCAACTAGCTTATAACCTATGTTGCAAGAGTACGCACATGGATACGGATACGGATACAGAATACGGGCATTTTCAAATATGTAGGAAGTAATAACCTATAATGCACGAATAAGGGCACGGAAATGAGTAGACATGATACAGAACAGGTAGCATTTTCCCGTGTCCATGCAAGACTAACAAACTTTGCATACGAAGACAAAGCCATTAATATATCTTATTATAGATCAAGAATGTTGTATTTTTGGAAATTTATTTATGGTACCAAACACATCAATATTATATTCATGAAAATATTATATATATTATACCAAACACGATAATATAAATTTCTCATGAATTTGATGCATGGGAATAAAATTATCAGGAATATTAGAATTCCCCAACATTGCAATCCACGTACCAAATGCACAACATAAAGATAAAGGTCGACTCACCTTGCTTGTTGATTGATTGTTTCTAAAGGAAGAAACCAGGGTCAACTTCTTGACCATCAACTTAGATCCAAAGGTGATGATGATGCCAACTTGACAAACCAATTGGAAATGCCAACATTGTAACATTTCTTTGCTCCATTTCTTCACCATCATCGTAACTTGTCTCTTTCCCACGTCAAATAGGGACATCTATCAACAAAAACGTAGAAATGTTACCAAAATCTATACTTGGCTATCATGAGACCAGTGAGACAATTCTCGGAACAAAAATAGAGAAATGATTTCGTGCATCTCATGGTTTGCACCTCAATTGTTATTGGTCCACTGGGACTAAATTTCAGAAGACATTAGTTCAAACGGTTTGCAAACTACCATCTCTCTGGATATTTGTTTTCTAAGTTAACTAATAGCTATGGAATTGGCAAACAGAAAGTTGTGAACTGTATCATCTCACAAAAATATATGCAAAAGAGGCTTGAAAAAGCCTGGAGACATTTGACGGGCAGGCTAAACCTATATCACTGGTGTAGAATGGAATAAAATAGATGATTTCTTTATTGAAGAGAGACGACACATATATATAGGAGAGGCTAGCCTCCTCTCCTATTACTCTAAGCAATGTGGGACTAAAGCCCAACAACTAATAACTCTAATATAACACTTAACACCCTCCCTCAAGCTGGAGCATAGATGTCAATCATGCCCAGCGTGTTACATAAAAATTGAACCCGGGGACCCAGAAGAGGCTTTGTGAAGATATCAGCTATCTGGTCGCCGGTCCGCACATGTTGAAACTTTATCACTCCTTTTGTATATTCATCACGAACAAAATGAATATCAATTTCAATATGCTTCGTCCGTTCATGAAATACTGGATTGGTGGCAATGTGAATAGCAGATTGGTTATCACACCATAGGTCTGCCACTTGTGATCCTGCGTCTTCTTCCAGTTCTTGTAGGAGATGCTTCATATATAATATCTCTGACGTGCCATGAGCAATAGCTCGATATTCTGCTTCCGAGCTTGAGCGTGCTATCACACTTTGTTTCTTGCTTTTCCATGATACTAGATTTCCACCAACAAATACTGAGTAGCCAGATGTAGACCGTCTATCTGTCAAACTTGTCCCCCAGTCAGCATCAGTAAAACACTCAATACGAGTGTGTCCATTATTCTCCATTCGAATTCCTTTTCCTGGATTCTTTACTGGATAACACAAAATTCTGAGAACTGTCTGTCAGTGTGGAACTCTTAGAGAAGCCATGAATCTACTTGCGACGCTTACTGCAAAAGAAATATCCGGACGCGTCATGACTGCCAAGTAGTTGAGTTTTTCAACCACTCGACGATACTGATCTGGATTGGTCATTAGGACCCCTTCGTCTGGGAGTAATTTTACCCCTGGATCCATAGGTGAGTTTGCTCCCTTTGCTTGCATCATGTCTGCATCATTTAGTATATCCAGTACATATTTTCTTTGTGACATTACAATGTCCCGCTTACCCCGTGTGACTTCAATGTCCAAGAAATAGTTCAAGGATCCTATATCCTTGGTTTGAAATTGTTCTCCAATAAACTTCTTGAGACTTGCAATACCCTGGCTGTCATCTTCCGTGATTACAATATCATCAATGTAGACACCAAGAAGTATTCTTCCAGCAGATGTGTGTCGATAGAAGATTGAATGGTCCTTCTTCGACTGACACATTCCAAATTGAGTAACCACCTGTGTAAATCTACCAAACCATGCACGAGGTGATTGTTTCAGGCCATAGAGGGTCTTCCTTAGACGACACACCTTACCCTCCCTTGCAACGAACCCGGGAGGTTGCATCACATATACTTCATCATCAAGGTCCCCGTGGAGGAAAGCATTCTTTATATCGAGTTGAAGTAAAGGCCAGTCATAGCGAATGGCCAAGGCCATGAGGACACGAACGGACGTCATTTTGGCCACAGGAGAAAAAGTCTCGAAGTAATCCTCACTATAGGTTTGAGAGTAACCTTTGGCCACCAGACGAGATTTCAATCGATCAAGAGTGCCATCCGGTTTTACCTTAATCGTGAACATCCATTTGCAGTCGACTGCTTGTTTACCATGAGGTAGATCGATTAAGTCACAGGTATGATTCTCCTGGAGAGTCTTCATCTCCTCGTACATAGCAGCACGCCAACCAGGATGTCGGAGACCCTCCCCAGCGGTCTTGGGGATCTGAATCCCATCAATAGTAGCTACCAGAGACTGAGTATGACTGGTAAGTCCTTTGTAGTTGTTAACATACAAGGGATGATCTCGACATGCACGACGAGGACGTTCTGGAGGCGGAATCGCCGGAGCTGCTGGCGGAATTGGTGAAGCTGCTGGAGGGACAGATGGAGACAACTCACTGGAGCCGGAGCTGCTGGTGGAACCAGAGGAAGATTCTGTGGTTGATGTCGTTAATGGCTGAATCGGTGTATGTGGACCATCATCCTGGGAGACTGGCTCGGTAAGGGAGGGCACCCGTACGGGGGGGTTGTGTTTGAGGAGAAAACAACAAAAAATCTTCTTCGGGATAGATCAGGGGAGCCGGACCTGTTGATTGGGGGAACGGAGGAAATTTTGTTTCGACAAAGGTAACATCCCGAGTGAAAAAATATCACTTTAAGACAGGAGAGAAACACCGATACCCTTTCTAATCTTTAGGATACCCAAGAAAAATACATTGTATAGCCTTAGGATCCAATTTAGAAAGGGTTGGTCGGGTATCCCGAACATAGCATAAGCAACCAAAGATGCGGAGAGGCAGAGGAAACGGCTCTCTTCCAGGAAAGAGCCTAGAGAAGGGAATGCTACCATGGAGAACTGACGACGGCATGCGATTAATAAGATAACAAGCTGTAAGGACCGCATCCGACCAAAATCTCTTGGGAGTACGTGCTTGAAACATAAGAGCACGTGTTGTTTCCAATAAATGACGATTCTTGCGTTCGGCTACACCATTTTGTTGTGGTGTGTACGCACAAGAGGTTTGGTGGATGATGTCGTTGCTGGCCAGATGTTTATCAAGATCACGAGATAAATACTCACGACCATTGTCACTCCGAAAGATTTTGATTGGAAGACCAAATTGTGTAGTTATCTCGGCATGAAAGTTACACCATATGTTAAATAATTTAGCGCGACTTTTCATTAAATAAATAAAAGTGACACGTGAGTAATCATCGACAAACGTGACAAAGTACTTAAAACCCATTACAGATTCAGTCGGACAAGGTCCCCATATATCAGAATGCACCAACTCAAAAGGAGCGGTTGCAAGATTATTTGGACTCACCGGATAAGAAACCCGATGATGCTTAGCTAAACTACATGGCTCACAATGAAAAGAAGAGGGAATAGCTAAAGATGGGTACATTTTCTGGAGAACTGGAGACGACGGATGACCTAACCGACAATATAACTCGACCGGATCAAGTTTCATGCTTGCGCAAACAACAGAAGGAGTTGTGTCAAACAGGTACAAGCCTCCAGCCACATGTCCCTTACCAATAGTCTTCCCAGTTGTCAGGTCCTGAAAACACAATTATCAGGAAAAAAAGGTTACCGAGCAATGAAGTTCACGAGTAAGTTGACTGATAGAAAGTAAATTGAACGGGTTCCCAGGAGTAAGTAGAACAGAGGTAACTGACAGTCCGGGAGAAAGAGTGGCACTTCCACGGCCGCGGACTGCCAGAGAACCGCCATTGGCAACAGTAATGCCAGAAGCACGACGGACAGGTACATAATCATGTATCATACATGCGTCACCAGTCATGTGTGAGAATGCACCAGAGTCAATTATCCACTGCTTGGGTTTTACTATGCATGCTGCGGAATATCCGGTTGTGGAACCAGACGTTGATGCTTCACCACGACGTTGAGCCTGGAACTCAAGAAATTCCGCATAAGAATCGTCACTCATCTGAACCGAACGAACGCTATTATCAGTAGCATCCGAAGTAATATTGGCAACAGGAGCGTTAGGGCACTGCCACTGGAAATGTCCCTGTTGGCCACAATGGAAGCATGTTCGTAGTCGTCCCCCATCACGACCACCATTGTCGCGTCCGCCATCGCGACCATAAGTCCGACCACCTCGTCGTCCACCACGTCCACCACGAACGCCAGGACGAGCAGCGCTACCAAGGGCAGATCGATCAGCAGAAGTATCTCCCGAGTGGTCTCAACCACCTTTACGGTCCGAAGAACACGGAAGTGGGCCTCCATCAAAGATGGAACATCAGATCCAGCAATGATCTGGGATCGAGCCGAGTCCGCATCAGGACGGAGAGATGCAAGATATGCCATAACATGAAGCTGCTCGCGTTGAGCCCGAGCTTCATTGATATCCGTCGTCAGAGGAAGAACACGATCAATTTCATCCACCATAGCCTTGAAGGATCGGAAGTGGTCCTTATGAGACTTGTCTCCTTGAGTTGCTCGGTAAACGCTAACAACCGAGTCGTATATGCGAGACAAGTCGCGTTTTCCATCAAACGCCGTTGCTAGGACCTCCCATAGCTCCTTGACCATGTCCGTGTTTTGAACCATGTCCTCGACGGACGGTTCCATGGAGTTCATCAACTGTGTAAGCAATCGACTATCATCCGTCTCCCACTGTTCAAATGTGGGATCAGTCGTCGCCGGAGGACTGTCAGTCAAATGTTTAGATAGCCGCATCCCACGAAGTGTTTTCTCAACTTTCTTCCGCCATGTTGAGTAACCATCTGGACCGTCCAATCGACGATCGACAAGTCGAGTCGAAGAGATCGTCGTGCCAGTGCTCGTCGTGTTGCTGACACCGTTACCATCATCTGCCTTCGAATCTGTCATCCTGAAATGGAAGCAATCGTCGCGAGTTCTTTCCAACCCAAAAAATTACACCAACTTTACGAATGTGCTATAAACGTGGTCAACACCGTCGCGCACATAGAAAGTAAACACGTCAGGACACAGGAGAAAACACGATCATTCTCTGTGTAAATTTGGATGTGAAGATTAGGGTAGGAAAATCATTTGTTAAGTTCAAACGGCTTAATCTAGGAATAAAGCATTAGACCACTGACTTTTTTTTCTTCTTTTTTTTTTCTTTTTTTTCTTCTTTTTCTTCTTTTTTTTTCTTTTCTTTTTTCTTTTTTTCTCTTTTTTTTTCTTTTTTTTAAAAACTAGGGTTTGGAGGGTGTGTGGTGGCTGATGAAAAATGTTAGGGTTTTGAGCCATCGTGGGTGATCCGGATGTCTGCACAGCAGATCCGGGGCGTGGGGGGATCCAGGTGTCTGCACAGCATATCCGGGGTGTGGGGGAGCCGGGTGTCTGCGCCGCAGATCCGGAGTGTGGGGGAGCCGGGTGTCTGCACAGCAGATCCGGGAAGGGGGAGGGAACCGGGGGTCTGCACAGCAAATCCGGGCAGGGGGGGCTGGATTTGGGGGGGGGGGGGGGGGGTCGGCGAAGGGGGGTTGAGGGGGGGGGGGGGGGGGGCGCTGGACAACAAGGGGGGGGTCGGCGAGGGGGGGGGGGGGGGAATTTTTTTTGTTATGGAAATTTTTTTTTCTTCCTTCTATGGCTCTGATACCATGTAGAATGGAATAAAATAGATGATTTCTTTATTGAAGAGAGACTACACATATATATAGGAGAGGCTAGCCTCCTCTCCTATTACTCTAAGCAATGTGGGACTAAAGCCCAACAACTAATAACTCTAATATAACACTTAACAACTGGTTATACAGTTTGAGCTCTCAATCAAAAGGCAATCCCATGAGATAATCTTAGATGTGCTAAAGAGAACTCTTTAACAATCTTTGCAGAACAAATATGAGCTACAAGCCAGAGAATTGCTCACACTATTAGCTATTTTTTATAGGAATCATGTGATAGAAGAGGGGAAGCTTCTTAAAGAGTGTAACTGAGGGACTTCCCAATGTGTAGATTGTAAGACTCATTTCATAGAGATCCGTCAATGTTTTACACTTTTACTTCTACGTTGACGATCAACTACCAAAGACAACCTCCTCCATAATCTGGGTTCAGGAGGTAAGAATGTAAGGCATTAGGAAAAACATGTGGAGTTCTAATTGATTGTATATCAAAAAAAAATGTGTACAAATCAATATCATGACTCAACTTGTAAGAAATTTCACAGTTGTTTGACGGTTGGAAGTGAATTTATGATAGGATAGTTTTTCATATAGTTGACAATTGTCACAATTGCGATCAACTATTGTGATTAATTGAAAAGTTATAAAGATGGAAATAAAAATTATAGTACCAAATATACTCAGTACATAAAGGATATCTGAATTCTCAACATTTCAAAATGAGCAGTTAACTGAAAGAATGAGAAGCATCCATGTTACTCAAGCCACATAAAACAGAGATATTAGTCATGAGGTAGTACACATGTTCACAAACAAGACTATATTGAGTTAATTTTAGAAGTACTAATTAATCTATCAAGGTCTACTTAACTTCTCAAGAAGAATATCAAGCTCCATTTCAGATTCACTTATCATACATTTTTTTCCCAGAATGGCAGCAGTAAACAAACTAATTAAAAAACAAATATACCTCCTGGTGATCAGAGTCTGCAATGCTATAGCAGTTGGCAAGGCCACGAGTCTCCCTAAGACATGACAATGATCAACAAGCATATCATAGAAATATATTCAAGTGCAACAGGCATACACCTTTACATATATACAATAATAGCAAATTGTACAAGGATCTAGAATATATGAGCGACTTAGACTTTTTATAATTAAAAAACTGAAAGGTCTAAACACTATAGGAAAGAAAAGAATTAAGTTGATTATGAAATTAACGGTTCTAACACTTGACATGTAAATCGCAGGGGTGTCAACAAGCCAGGCCATGTTTTTGCACTAGTTCTGCACAAACTAAACATATCTAGAAGCCCTGCTCTTGGCACAGATAGATCCCATATAAAACACCATACACCACTTACAAATCAAAGCCCTACCCACCATAACTCTTGTAAGTTTCCCCGACTCTGACTGTATGCACACGTGTACATAAATATATAATAAAAGTAATCAGCTTAATCAATTGCTTCAAAGTATGGTGAAATGATTTACGCCGCTTGGCCTTGATCGCCTTTTACCTTACCGGTCAAAGTCTACAGCTGCTCAACAGACCTTTACTTACCTTATTGCCATGCTTCTTTTCCAGCTCTTTTTATCGAACTGGAGCAGGGAATCACCAAGCTGGACCCTTCCTTGATTTATGACACAATTAGACCTGACATCTTTCAATTTGATGTTTCAAGTGTCAACATAGCAATAAGATCATGACAACATCGCGATTTTATGACTTGAACTGTGCTAGGACACTGTCGTTGGAGTAACTGTCCAAGTATCAGTGCCCAACATCAAGAAGCAACACATTTCGTGGGTTCGAGTGACACTGCTACTTTAAAACGAACTTAGAGCATAATGTCTATGGTTCATCAACACGTACGAGGGATAAAAATTGTATAGATAATTTTGTACATCATTTGCACCCACTTTTATTCGTAGTGGTAGATCAAAGCCTCCAATTTATGTCAAACTATATACAGGACTAATATCCTCCTATCTTAATGTCGATAAGACATATATACCAGAGTGTCACTCCCCATTTTCGATATTAATATTTATGCATGTATTTGTTCATGTATATGTATTTCGTGTTCCTGTATGCAGTATCTTGCACGTGTTGCTAGTATCCGTATCCATTAGTAGACACATGTATCATGTTATAGGTTTTCCTGTGATAGTTTCGAAAGTCGTGCGGACCGGTCGTCCGTAGAGTAATCGACAGGCCTAATTGATTAACTGACTTGTATAACTGATTTTTTGTTTCTGGTTTTATGCAATATAATTATACATGAGACTACTTAGGCTCCTACATTTTCCATTGGCATTGTCATAGACCCGTATTAGGTCCCATACATAGATTGACGTACCAGTGAATTGTCCAACCTGGGAATTTATCCAGCCATACCGCCGATATACCGTCGGGGTACAATTCGCCCGGTCAGCTCCCTATTGGTTTCTTGGTTTTCTATCATATGCCTGATATTAGAAGAGGGGTATGGATTGGGGAGGTGGCACACATCCATGGGACTCTCCTCTTCCCCCTCTCTATTTAATCTCTTTTTCTCTTTTCTTCATTTCCCTTTTCATTTTCTTTCCTCTTCTCCTTGATTATGGGCTGACCTAGAAGGCTAGAACAAGATCTTGAGATCTAGGGTGTGATTTATGAATCCCCTAGGAGAAGGAGTAGAAGATTAGGCTTGGAATTTGACCTAAGCAAGTACATCTTGCCATTGTGAATAAAAGTTGTGTTTTCTCTTACATTTTAATTTCCTATATATTATGTGCTTAGTTTTGTCCAAAACATATTAGTTTCAATTATGTCAATCATGTTTCATGTTAGTGTAATTGATTTTCGTTTTGTTTTGACCTAGGTTTTGGTTTCTTAGGTTAGATTTGTGATACTAGTGTGTAAACTAGGTATCGATTGTGATACCTAGGTTTCCATCATCAAAGTATCAAACCTAGTTCAAACAGCTATAGGAAACCTATCATTAGCATTATTTCTTGTTAGACTAGCATTGGGGGAGATCGGGGTATGATTTCGACTCCGAAAATCCGGGATATGATTTTGACTCTGAAAATCCCAAACTCCCGAGTTGTTTGCACAGTTTCTGTGCATGCGGTATATCATCGGTATATTGTTGTCGGTGTACCGACAATATACCAATCATGTAGAATTGTGAGAAATAGTTGTCTCAAATAGTAGATTTTCGACATATCGTTAGCATACCGCTATAGGTGTACTGCCGTTATACCGGTCTGATACCCCAGTTTTGGCTTTTCTTGTTCTAGCATACCGATGTACGGTGCGAGTGTTTAGTTCTCTAGTCTTGCCCTAGTGACTTGCTATTGTATTCTAGTACTTGTACCTGATTGACTGCTAGCCTTGTATAGGTGTTACCTATTGTTCCGTCCCGAGTGTTAGAGGACTTATTTATCGTCGGCCTGTGGTCATTGTTCGATGGATTCTTGTGAGCCAGCATTCCTAGAATTGTTTTGTGTGATTGGCATAGTGTATTATGATCGTGTTCTTGACTTGATGCCCATAAGGGCTAGCCAACCAAGAAAGATTGGTAGACTGATTTGATTGATTGCCTATATGATTGTCCTTATTTCCTGACATGACTACATGTATTTGTGCTATATGATTACTAGTCTACCCTTTGATGCTGATGTGCTCTTGTTCACTAGTGCAGTGCGGTGTTATTTCTTGTTATTCTTGTACAATGCAGTACTATTCATGTTACCTGTGCACTGAGGTGCGATATCATGTTCTAGTTATATTATATGTATCATGTTATTCATGTACGGATCATCTCATAGTTGACCAGTGATTATAGCATGGCTAGATAAGAGATTGTGTATTGATTGTTACATCTACGCTCATAGATGAATCTAGGTTGGAACATTTGGGAACCAATACGGATTCATACCCAACGTGCTCGTACTACTGTACGACATCTAGGATGGATGATCGTGTGCCCACGACATGGGATTCCACATAATTGCTATGGTCAACTAGGTAACATAAAATATGTAGATTCACTGGTAGTGAAGAGGATCTCGATATCGTACATTTGCTGGCCATCTATCGGATATTGTGGTATCATCCACCTTAGTGAAGTGCAGTATCCAGCATTTATTACTGTTACCGACCCAGTATCTACCCTATAGGAGTGTTGGGACCGTTACTGAGATTGAGGACCATGTGGACTTCAAAGTGGTGGCATCCTGGAATTATTATTGCCTATGCGTAGTGTTATGGTTTGGCTAGTCCCACTACGGCATCGCATGATATGAGGATCCATATATTGCATTTACTGGGATAATCCATATACAAATATAGCAAGCCGTAGAATTGATTGGTCGTTCTATAAAATCACTTGTGTTTTTTACTATATTGCATGTCAGTAGTTTAGGGACTTAGACTATCATGGTGTAGTGGTTCATTCCTTGTCCTTGTTTGGTGTAGGATTGGAGATGATAGACTACATGCCTAGACTACGACACAGGTTTATATATACTACTATTGATTGGATTTTGTGCTTTCTTGCGGTACTTGCTATTAGGGGTCTGATCTCTCTAGTTTTGTTTAGCCAGATCTTGTAGCAGAGCCTGGAGATCCAACGTAGCTCTATCCCGATGGTGTGCACCAACGTAATGACCATCGAGAGACTTGAGTGGGTGGGGTTTCTTCTTCACTACTTGTATAACATTTTGTATCTTTTCAGCGTTCAACCGACAGGCACGTGTTAGCCTGAATGTCTGATATTCTGGAAGACTTTGCTATCACATGATTGTATTATATTCAGACTGCAGCTGACAATGTGATCATGTATATCTGACACTGTGCTAGCTCTCTATTTTGTATAACTAGCTTCACGATCATTTTGATAGAGCATTGGGAACACCTTGCTTCTTTCTCTTACATGTAATATATTTTCATTCTTGTTTAACTGATTGAGACAGTATATTCTCGTGAGACCATAGATAACTTGTATTGTACTATATACCCCCATGTCTAGGGGCAGTGCGTAGCTGGTCGTGCTATACTTCCGTTCTCCCTATTCTGGTACTTGGGCGTAACAGGGAGAGAGGTCAATTTTTCATCACACGTAGTAGGGCCAATCTTTACTCAAAGGGACTTTGCCTTGGCCACAAATTATGCACAAGATAGAGATGTTAAATGAAAAACGACCCTCAGGCATTGACAACTCGCTTGTTAGAAACAGAAGCCCAAATCCTTCCAACTCCTTGGGGAGCTCAAGCACAGATGGTGCTTCAACTTGACTGTTGTCAATCTTCTTCTATACCTCATCTCCCTTCAGCATCTCTTCTTTGACAATTTTGGCTAACCATCTTCATCTTTTCAAGTGAAAAGCATTTTACATCCCCACTGTTCAATCCTAACCAAAAGCAGAGTCAGATCAATACCTACAGAATACAGCACCAGGAGACTTATGAATAATAATAGGGAGATAGTTAGGCAGCAAAGACTATAGCCGCTATACCAATAATAGTCCTATGCTCACTCAATGGAAGATGATATGCAGGTAGTAGCAGGCCTTAGAATATAGAGGTGACACAGGAAACACTTCATAAAGGGGTTGATCACGTCAAAACCAGAAAAGCCTCATAATCCACCAGGATAGTAAGCTTATGCACGAGAGAACTCTTTGGAATATAATTTATTGATTGATTAATTGTTTACAATAGCTTGCAAAGATTTTTATTTGTAGCCTTCAAGTAATCCTAACCCTAATAGTAAAATAAGTAAATCATATCTAAACAATAATATAGATAAATACTAAAAAATCATAAGAAATCCTAATAAAATAAGGTTTCCTAAATCTGCACGGAATTCGTGATCTGACTTTCACAGCAGATTTGAAGGCCTATAATCAATTTCTGAAAATCTTTGAACTCTGACTTAGTTCTCTATGTTGGGGTGATTCGTCGAAAACAGACATCTTTGCTGGAAGATATATCTCATCTAAAATTGTGCAGTTGATCCCAATTTGAATGCACTGATCCAAATTGTCCTCATCAGGATGCAAACACCGAGTAAATCTTACAAGTGGTATTCCATCATGGAAGTTCTCCATCTTTGATGAGAAAAAAATGGTCTCATGTGCAAAGTAGCAATAGGATAATAACTAGTATCCCAAAACACAAAAAGTTAGTACAGATATTGATTGAGGGGGCAGGGAAAGCGGTATAGTGAATTCCTTGACGAACTGTATATTAATAATATGCTTGGTCAAGGAAATTCATAAAACATCTAATTTGGCTGCCCTTATCAATCCCCTGCTTTGCGGCTCAACTATCAAACAAAAGAGAATATAAATTGATGTTGGAAAGTAAAGTAAAAGGGACCTAGCCTTGCCTCCAAAGGATTTCAAGTAAATGTAAGTGAGAAAATGGGGGACATCAGCGTACTTTAACTTGAAGATGTTCAATTAGACCAACATATATAGTTTTTGAAATTCACTTATGTTGCCAAATATCAAATCAGTGAACACTCAATCTTGGATATTAGAACGAAACAGAGAGAAGTTTACAAGATCCAACATAACTTTCAAGGAAGCCCCATATAGCATAATGACCACAATCATCGCAACCAAGACCAACCGACCCCCGTGGACATAATATGGAAAGAAAGACAAAAAAATCATTGATAATGTGTGATGAAACATGAAGTAATTTAGCTAACGGGTTTCATGAAGTAATTTAGCTAACGGACAAAGATTTAAAACTAGTGCCATGAAACAAAATGCCATACATGCCTCAGGTTTGTTATTTGGAAGGCAATATATAAGATCTGAACTCCAGAATCAATAACAAAACATTAGTTGGTTACATTTAGCCGTTGTATACTTTGCCAAAGCTGCACTAGGTTCATCATGTGTGGTAGCAATATATGCCTCTTTCCAACCTAATGTAATTAGTATAGTTCCGGCACTAATATAGCAAATAAGCTGTCAATAATCTCATGACAAATTTCAGATAAGTCACATGGAACTTCTTGCAATCATATAAAAGACTCCCGCTTATACAAGTTCCCTTAACCCCATAAATATGGAGAGGCCGTTTCTGTGACTCAAACATGCATCTCCAGGATGCAACAAGGATGCAAACAACAAGCCTTACACTAGACGACGCCCTCATATAGCAAAGATAATTGCTTTTGAAATGCATCAAATCCTAATATATAGTTGGGGATTCTACAAGTTGCATTTTGCAACTGAGACAGCTAAGTCTCCGGTTGAGAAGAGTAATGCTTGACATTGTGAGAGAGTGAATTTAAATTGAAAGGTAGCTTACAAAATCTCTAATCACAGACATTAAGAAAAGACCGCATCAAAAACCTATCTGTAAAAAACAATAGTAGTTACAGAATGCAAATTGAAACCACAGCTAAATAAAATAAGAATCAACTGAAAGTTATCACTTACTTGATGATATACATCCAGTGAGATTTACTTGCAAGCCAGCCTCGTCAAGCCCCGACAGACCAACTCTTTATTCTCCCAGAAACTTGCAGGAGTCCATTGTACACCTCCTACATGCCTTTCTCCACGAAGTAAGCTTTTACATGCTTGCACTCTAGTATGTGGGAAAATCAGAGCACTATCCCCAACTTTCTCGCCTTTCAGTATACCATATCACTTAAATAAACTGGCTATGATTTTGATGTGACTAAAGTCTATTATAAGTATATGAAGATAAGGTTCCAAGGATAGTCTTCAGAAGGAATAGAGGTTACAAACTAGGGGCTGAACCAACTACCAAGCATCCTTTCGAGATATCAAGCCTTCATTTAATAGGTGAGGCAGTGAAGAAAAATTTCAAAGATCCTAATCTTTATGATCATGATGTGCAATAGTCCTCGGAAATCTAACCGCTCAAAACAACAATAAGGCTTACAAAGAATGTATTACACCACCCCACAGCACAGAAACAAACTACTTCATGACAAACAATTCACTTGATAGATGTAACTGAACAAGGACAACAACTAGCAGAATATTAAACTATACTGTTGGATCATGGAACAGTCTAAATCCAAGCTTTACAATTGTAGAGTCCCAATAGAAAAGTATATCAATTGTGAAGATATTCAGAACACTATTTCCATGGTTCTGCAAAACTTTTCATGGAAGAGGAGATACCATGAGATGTGTTCATCCTTACAAATTAGCTAGGTAACATCTGTGAAACAATATTAGATTTATGCTCCATTAACTATGAGTCACTATCTCCCACAAAACATGGAGCTCAAAAAAGCTTGAAAAGATCACCAATGACAATTCTAAAGAATTCAACTTGGTAAGTAATGGGACGGGAGTACCGAAATAAAGACGCCCAGGAAACTACCAAACTTGCTGTGAATAAGATACAAACAAATAACATTTTTATGGAGCATCAGCATAATGATGTTAAGGAACTGCAGAACAATTTTTTCTTTAGAGTATGATACCAATAATATTTCTTACAAAACATTACACTCCAACATAAATCCTCTGTATATCTTATCGCAAAAGATATGGATATTTGGAGGTCTCATATTTCATACACATCCTATAATTGATAGGAAGCTATCAAGGAAATATAAAATCAGAACTCCATTTACCAACCAAACGGGCAAGTTAAGAAATCTTGTAGACATCATAGTATAACAGTGGCAATGGATAATGATTATACATCTAGAAGCAGAAAATACAACATTAAAATTGATTAATATTGGTGAAATCAAAGTTCACACATAATAACACCTAAAGAGCATAAAGTGCCACAAATTGAAAGCCAGAATTGTTCAATACCCAAAAGATGTACTGAGAATTGATCCTCTCAACATGCCATCCCCGACAGAGAATACTTGAAGACTGTAGTAACATATGTCACTAATAAGTTTCAACATCAATGGCACTCTTTCATCTATGTGCTTGAGTTCGTTGCATGTCATATACACCCCATGAGCCATATCCGGATCCACCTCCAGATCCATATTGAGTAGCACCATCTGCAGCTCCAGGAACCTGAAAGGCAGAGGATAGAATAAGCTTCTGATATACATATAGCAAAAGTTGCAAGAAATAGGCATATCGAGAAATGTAAAACTGCTGACGAAAGACAAAGTCATACAGGATTCATGCCATAACCAGCAGGATAAGGATTTCCGCCATAACTGGGATCAGCGTGTCCATAGTTTCCACCATAACCTGCACCTATAGATACACATATTTAGTTCTACAGAAATGGAATCAAACAGAAGAGCCGAGCCAATGGCTATTGCAAATTTATGTCATAAAGCAGTCAACCTATCAGGTACATAACCTTCATGACTTGTTTGGTAAAAGATTAGTTAAATATTACACAAATACTTTTTTTTTTAAAGTTCTTCTCTCGTAAATATAACATACTTACTGAAATAATATTTTTAATGACCTTTGTAATTTGTATTGCATGAAGATTTGACATGAAGATTTGAGTAGCTTTTTCCTTGTATACGGAAGATTTTCTAATAGGTGTTAGGCATCTACTAGTAGAATGTTTCTAGAATTATATTATTATGTGTATTTACTATTTAGTTTTTCTATTACTAATATATGGACTCACGATAATTAAAATGGCATGCACTCATGTACATCATTTTCCTTCGACTGATTCTAGACACAAGATGCCTTAAAGGGGTTAACATAAGACAACTAAATGACGAGGTTCTTTGGTATGGTGATTAAATCAAGATATATGGTTACAACGAAGCACCCTAGTGATTTGCCATTACTCAATAAATCAAGAAACTAACCCAACAGATAGAGAAAGCACAAATCTAACAAACTAACTGAAAAGGAGGTGAATGTCTCTCTTATAATAAAAGGAACGCCTCACATAATAAGAACTCAAGCTCTACAGTCAATATTCAACCGAAAACTTAACCTAGCACACAGTGCACACTTACACTATGAACAACTGGAACAAAACCTTAAAACCAAGATAAGAATTTATCTTAATTGTGCAGAGACCAAACTGTTGCAATTATTTGCTTAGACCCCACTTATTTCCTTCTATAACATTTCAAGCTCATTGTCGTCCTCTTTATCTTGTCGGCCATTTACATGAAAAATATGAGAAGGTTTAAAGTTTATGCAGTAGAGACGATCTGAAGAAATCATAGAAAGAGATTGGGCGATACTAAATCTGAAACAAAAAACAGTTAGACTAGGAAAAAATCACTCGAGGAAATAAGACAATAGTCATACTTGATATTATGTAGACTTATAACTTGATGCACATTGCTAAGTCATTCTTGGTAACAGATTTATAATTGTTCGAATACCAGCTAAAAACCTAAAGAAACAATTGATAGGAAATACTTAAGTAGATTATATCAGAACCGGAACAAGGAAATTGTAGTATACAATATATGCATGTACAATTCTCATGTCACAGAAGACGTACAATAAACAAAAACCACTCAGATATTTTTGTACGATTCTTGTAAATACTCAAAGCATTAACATACAATCAATACCTTGATTTCCAGCAGCTGCTGAAGCTCGTGCCCTCTTGTCAGCATTAGCAACCTCTGCACGTAACTTCTCCACCTCACGTGCCATTGAAATTAGATTCTTCTCCATCACCTGGCCCTGCTCATAATTCTCGGCATATCCTTTCTTCTCGAACTCAATAGCTTGCCTACAAAATATTTAATCAGATAAGCTTAATCTTCAACCAAAACAAAATCTATTACTAAAAATTTCAATTCAAATAAAACAACAGAACTTTGGTTTCTGTGAGTAAGATGTTTGTTTCACACTTTCAGTTCTAAAGCAAAGCTGTTGTTTAATATATTTCATTTACTGACAAGTAATAGTGCCGAAGTCCCTGTGTGTTGTTGAAGTAAGAGGAAGTAGTTAAGCAAAAAAGAAACCTAGCTGATTGCAACTCGTGCTTAATGGCTTCAATCTCCTCTTTAATTGCAGGCGCTTGTGACACGTCATCTGAGGCTCTACTCAAGTCCTGGGTGAGAATCTGGATCTGACCTGTGAGCTCCTGCTTCGCAGCATTTAGCTTCTGGATATCTGCTCGGACCTGAGTGAGCTCGTCCTTCATCGCCTCAACTGCCTTGAGCTCCGCTTCCATCTTTAAAGATCTCTCATATAGCTGTCATTTTCAGGAGGATGAAGAGATTCAGTAGTGTAACAGATTAAAATCCAAATTTTGAATTGCCTACACCATTCCATTTATTGGGGTGTAACGAGCCTTAATCCAATGAAGGAACAAGCATTCGGCATTCGCTTCTAATTTCCTATGAGAACTTAGAATCAGACCAGTATAAGCCATTAATATAAGGCTGTGTTTGATTGAGCTTTTTTTTTCCATGGAAAATATTTCCATCACAAATTTTTCACCGATAGCGTATATTTTCCATGGAATTATTTTCCAAAAATCTATCATTTTCCATATTTTCCTCCAAAATGGTGGAAAATAAAATTGGCCCAGCCCATAGGAAAATATCAATTTCCATTGAAAATAACTATTTTCCATAGAAAATAACGACAATCAAACATCCAAATTAATTCCGTGGAACCTTTTCCATGGAATTTTTTCCTAGTAAGATAATTCCTTGGAATTAATTTATTTTCCACCTTGTAATCAAACGCACCCTAAGTTTTTTTTTTCTAGGAGACAGGTACTCAAGGAACAAGGGAGGGGGTTCTATATTATGAAAGGGCTTTTGACAAAATGCTAGAAATCGAACCAGAGATTGAGAGACCATTCTAGAGTTTTAGGAGGCCATGGATCTATGGATACAAGAAATAACTAATAAAAATCCAGGACCAATAGAACAAAACACAAAATAATCAACCATGTCTTGATTCGCTAATGGCCTATTGCATAATTGTAGGAAACTAAATTGGACATCGCACAACCACCACAGCTACTAGTCGTACTCATCCTCCATAAGACTAAACAGAAATCTAGGACACACAGCCACTCCAAAAGACAGTTCCATGTCACTATTGTGTGGTGTCGAACATGTATTGGACAACATCGCCACTCCAATACACACTAGGACGTGCCAAAGCGAATGGTGTGTTGTATTTGTGTCGGCACAACATGGCAAGAAACTAAATCAGATCAAACTAAAGCCAGTATTGCTACAGCTTATCAAGGCTGCTTCTTTTTTTCTTTTCTTTTTCTTGAAAATTTGCTGCCTTTCATGGGCTACTTTTGAATGCATGGAAGCATTTGCTTCCAAAAGCTACTTCAGCTTATTAATACACGTCCAGTTTGCAGTTTGGTCATTTTTCAATAATTTTAGGCACTGAAAAGCGTGTTCTGACACCAATTTCCGATAATTGTACCGATCAGCAGTGCTGCTTGCGATAAGCTTCAGCAGCACCAAAACAAGCATCTCGAGTAACAAAGCGTGTAGATGCTACCTCCCTGAGGTGGGCGTCGCGGTCGACGCGCAAGCCGCCGGCCGCGGCGGAGGCGCGGCGCAGCTCGTGGTGGGCTGCGGCGAGCTCCTGCTTGAGGGCGACGTGGGTGGCGGCGAGGTGCTGGTTGTCGACCAGCAGCACCTGGACGTCCTCGTGCTGCGCCGCCATCCTCTCCTCGATCATCGCCGCCGCAGAGTGCGGGTGGGGAAACCCCCTCGGTCTCTCCGATGGGTGGTGGGGGTGGTGTAGGTGGGGAGGGGGTGGGCCTCCCACCATGTCGTCGAGGAGGTGGGGGTGGGGGTGGTGGAGGGGTGGTGGGCCCCGGCCGAAGGGGGCGAGGTCCTGGGGATGGGGTAGGCGGTTCCTCCCTGACATATTGGTTAGGGTTAGGGTTTGTTGTTTGCTTCTCCTTCAGTAAGAAGAAGAAGAAGAAGGAGGTGGGTGGGAAATTAGGGTTAGGGACTTGAGGGATGTTCTGTTTGGGTAATTTCTCTCACCAATTGTTTGGTCTACTTGTTTGTTTTTTTTCTTTCTTTTGTAAGTTTGTTCAAGTCCCTTAAATCCACCTCAGTTCCGTATGAGTCCTCCATTTCTTATTAATTAATACAGGTACTTTTATGGGGGGGGGGGGGGGGTGAAGTTTACTCTATTTATAGGAAAGATGACATTTTTTACGAATTTACAGAAAGAGGGGTGAGGCGACATCAGAGATGGCGCCAGAGGCCCTCCCTCCCCTTGGCGACATCTCTGATGGCGCCAGAGGCCCCCCCCCCACGCCATCCAGAACTTGAATTTGGGAGGAAAAAAATAGTTATTCTTTAATAATTTTGTTAAATATTTATTCTTTAATAATTTTGTTAAAAATTAGTAAATTAAAAATTAGTTATTCTTTAATAATTTTATTAAAATATTTATTCTTTAATAATTTCGTTAAAAATTAGTTAATTAATAAAAAACTAACTAATAGTTAGTTATCATAATTCTATTCTAAGTCAATAATTTATTAATTAATAATTTTATTAATTAGTAATTTATAATAATCCTAACTAATAATTTATTACTTTATTAATCATAATTATAATAATTGTATTAATCATAACCATAATCTTAATTAATATCCAATTATAATCATAATTAATAATCTATAATATTATTATAATACTAATTAATAATTTGTTAATAACTATTTTATTATAATCTTAATTAATAATATTTAATCATTATTAGAATCATATTTTATGATAATTTAATTAATAATTTACTAATCATCATTATATTAATTTATAATTATTATTTTTTAAATATTTAATTTGTAGTTAATTAAAAACTAACTAATATTTATTTAAAAATTAACTAACCGTTAATTATTAATTATTAATTATTAATTTTATAATTATAATAATCGTTATTTATTTAAAAACTATTAATCGTTAATTATTACAAATATTAATTGTTAATTATTAATTACTAATCATTAATTATAATTTATAATTTTTAATCATTAATTAAAAATTATTAATCGTTCATTATTAATTATTAATCATTACTTATAATTTTATCGTTAATTATTAATTATTAATTATTAATTATTAAATATTATTAATCGTTAATTATTAATCGTTATTTATTTAAAAATTAACTAATTGTTAATTATTAATTTTATAATTAATAATAACTAATAGTTAATTATTAATTATTAATCATTAATTATTAATTTTATAATTAATAATGACTATAATTAATTATAATTAATTAATATCTTAATTATTGATCATGACTATAATTTAGTTATTAATCATAAATTCAAATCATATGTTTGGTTGGAGTTGGATTTTGACTTGGATTTGGATTTTGAAATCCATGATTTGGATTTATATTTGAATTTTGGATTTCCAAATCCAAATCCATTTACCAAATAAGTCCGTGAGGAATCTAGAAAAACAAATAATGACATGGAAAAGAGTACATAGGGAGGAGAGAAAGTAAGTATTGGGGGAAAGAGAAAGAGGATATGGACAAATAAAAGGGGAAGGATAATTAGCATTTGAAAGAGGGAAGGGGAAAAAGGGAGCAAGGCGCCAGGGGGGCCCTCTGGCGCCATCAGAGATGTCGCCTCACCCCTCTTCCTGTAATTTCGTGAAAAGTGTCATCTTTCCTATAAATATAGTAAACTTCAACCCCCCATGAAATTATCTGTAATTAATAACTAGTTTACATGTATGTGCTTTTGCACGTATTTTAATTAAAATATTATAGGTCAACTGTCGTCTTTTCATCTTTTTCAGGTAATTATTCATGTGTGTATGCTTTTTTTTTACAGTGCCAAGAAATTAAAAGTACGAATTTTGTTATTTTTCTAATTTTCTATTGAGAATAATAACCTTTGAAAATGTTAAAGACATAAAAATTTATTACTATTAGAACATGAAAGAAAATTTTATAGCATGCAAATTTCATTGCCTTGACTATTAAATATAAATGACATGTAAGTTGACATAATAATATCATGTTTGTAAAAGAGCATTTTAGGAATTTAAAACTTCTACCACCAAATTTTTTCTAGTATATAGTAGAAAAGATTACTTTGAAGTTGCTCAAATTAGAAATAATTGAGTTGCTACTCCCCAACAAAAATAGTAAGACTAGTGTTATTAGCACCTCATTCTCATATCAGACATATCGTAAATATTTTTTAAAAAAAATAGTTTTCTATTTTCTTTTGAGATTACGCAGGTTATGGAATCTCATAAAATTTTGACAGTTCTGACTATAAATAAGAAACTGGAAATTGCTGAGAAACCCAACTTCGGGGTGGACTTTTATGAAATGTCCACCCGCTGGATAAGTTTTATGAAATACCCAGAATTAAGTATTTTCACGTTAAATATTCCAAGATTCCCTTTTAGATGCCACCCGCTAGAAACTGCTATTTTTATAATACCGAAACTACCCCTCCGCGCGAATTGGTCATCTATATGTATTTGAATTCAAAAAACTCAGATCTGGATTACGATTTTCGTCTTCTTCTTCTTCACGGGAAATCTGAATTCCATTGCTCTCATATTCAGCAGAGATCGCAAAGATCGTTCGTAGTTCGGTGTATTTTTCTTCAGTCGAACTCAGATCATCGCTCGTCATCATCATCACCATCATCATCATCTTCTTCGTGGAGACATTTGAACTCAGATCTTCAATTGTGGAGAGAAGATCTTTCTTCTTCTTTTCCATAAGAATTATCATCGCTTTGAAAGAAGAACGAAACTCTTTATTCCTGAAAAAACTAAATTACACGTTTTAACACTGGAAATGACCATTCTCCGTCTTAATTAGGACGGAGAATGGCATTCTCCGTCTTAATTAGGACGGAGAATGCCATTCTCCGTTTTATTTAAGACGGATAATGCCATTCTCCGTCCTAATTAACACGGAGAATGACATTCTCCGTTTCCGTCTTAATTAGGACGGAGAATGGCATTCTCCGTCTTAATTAGGACGGAGAATGCCATTCTCCGTCCTAATTAACACGGAGAATGACATTCTCCGTTTCCGTCTTAATTAGGACGGAGAATGTCATTCTTCGTCTTAATTAGGACGGAGAATGGCATTCTCCGTTTTATTTAAGACGGAGAATGGCATTCTCCGTCCTAATTAACACGGAGAATGGCATTCTCCGTGTTTCTAACACGGAGAATGGTCATTCTCCTGCGTTTTAACACTAGAATGACCATTCTCCGTGATAAATTACACGGAGAATGGCATTTTCCGTCCTAATTAAGACGGAGAATGGTCATTCTCCGTTTAATTTAGCACGGAGAATGGCCATTCTCCGTCTTAATTAGGACGGAGAATGCCATTCTCCGTTTTATTTAACACGGAGAATGACATTCTCCGTTTCATTTAACACGGAGAATGGCATTTTCCGTGTTTCTAACACGGAGAATGGTCATTCTCCTGCGTTTTAACACTGGAATGACCATTCTCCGTGTAAATTAAGACGGAGAATGTCATTCTCCGTCCTAATTAAGACGGAAAATGGTCATTCTCCGTGTAAATTAAGACGGAGAATGCCATTCTCCTGCATTTTATGGTTAGCTGAAACTTTGGAGGGCCATAACTTTTGACTGGGAGGTCGAAACGAGGTCTCGTTTGTCGCAAAATGAGCGTATCGTCGAGGAGACTGAAAGTAATCGCTTCACCGTTAGACGGCCTTCCGAAATTTTAGATTCGCAAAAAAATGATGTTTGGACCTCCGTTTTAGCACTTTTGTCGTTCGTCCCGGTCTTTCCGAAATTTTTCGACGAGTTTTTGAATATTTTTGAGGAGAAAACCTAGATTCGAAAGTGAGCAGCGTATGGAAGAAGATGGAGTATTGAAACGTTTTTTTAAGAACAGTTTTGTGGGTGTTTCCAATAAATTAAAAGGAAGGGCAAAAGGGTCATTTGGAACCCGCTTTGGATAAGTTTCTCTAATTCTGGGCACGCGATGAAAGTTTTTTTAGCGGTGGATTTTACATAAAACTTTTTTAGTTTTTGGACATTTCATAAATCTTCCCAATAAGAAATGCCAAATTTTTGATAGTTTTATAGACAAAAAAATTTGAGGACCGCCAAAATTATACAGTCCTCCATTGTCTCATATAAACATTATTGTATATATTCCGAAGCTTTCGAACCTCTGTTAGTGGAGTTCGAAACTTCAAAAATGGTGTCTTCGTGGACTTTTTGCTTAAAAGTATATATAATAAGACGAAGAACTGCTAGAATTTAGACAATGACGTAAATTCTCTTAAGAGCATCATTAGTAAGGCCCATTCCATTTTCTAGATTCTAGATTTAGAATGTAGAAGCTCATTTTGTAGAATAATAAGTCTCATCCCTAGTCCCAATTTCTACAATTTCGGTTCCAACCCATCCATGGGTGCTAAGGGTTGGGCCTCCCAATTTCTAGATTCTAGATTGTAGAAACTCGTTTGTAGAATACTAAGTTCCAATTTGGAGCCCAACTTTCTAGATTCTAAACTTTATATTATTTTTTTTCCTACATTAATTTTTGACCACACAATTTTTGGGACCGGAGCTCACTTTATCATTTCCTACTATTCTCATACAAACCCAACCCATTCTACATTTACCTTTTTTTTGAAATTTTAGGCTCCAAATTGCATTGGAGAGTCCCAACTACTAATGATGCTCTTAGGACTGCAAGAATTTTTTCAGTCCTAACAACAATTAGGACTACCAATTTATAGTAGTCATATGTTTCTTTTAATCTTAGACGGATGTTGTCAAATTCTGGCAGTACAAGATAAAAAAAAAAATGATAGTCCACAACATTTGTTTAAAGAATATTTTGAATATAAAAATATTAAATTTTTTTACAAGCCCTATAACTTTTGGTACTTAATTTATAAAAAAATGGCCAATTCTATAGGCACTTCACATTTTACTTCAGAACAGCTCTTACTTCAAGACAGTCTAACTTGGTATAATTTTTACTCATAACAGTCCCAATTTCATTTTGGGCTACCCAACCCCCTTTTAGAACTTTAACGAAGTTGGCAGTCCTAACATAAAGTAAGACTGTCCACAAAGTTGGCAGTCATACTTTATGTTAGGACTGCCAACAAAATGGTAATCCAAAATTCAAATTATCCAAATCCTTTAGGATTGCCAACCAAATTGACTGTCCTAACATAAAGTAGCACTGCAATAATGTTGACAGTCCTACTTTATGTTAGGACTGACAACTAACATAAATTATAACTACAATAATGTTGGCAGTTATACTTTATGTTAGAGCTGTCAACTTTATTGGCAATCCAAATCCAAAGTTGGCAGTCCAAATCCAAATATTTGAACCGCCCTAAAGTAAAAATTTGGAGTGGTAAATTGGTAAATAAATTGAAAAAAATGGACTGCCTAAAACGTGAGTTGGCTATAGAATTTGAAGAAAAAAAAGAGGCAAATATTAAAGGCCACCTCCTTTTTACTAAGGGCAACCATGCCTTTGTTTTTTTTTTACTAAGAGCAACCTAAAGTTCACAAGTTTACTAAGGGCCACCAAGAGGACTTTGGAGGAGGACTGCTTCGGGGAGGAGCTCGACGGCCGATGGGCTCATGCTCGCGCGGAGGAACTGCTTCGGGGAGGAGCTCGGCGGCCGACGTACCCGACTCGCCTTTGCCGAAGAATTCACCCTCTCTAATGGCGGCCACCGAAGAAAACCTCCCAAAATCTAACACCCAAGAAGAAGTAGAAGCTGACGACAACGAAGAAGAAAGAAGAAGAAGATGATGAAGACGAAGACTACGAAGAAGAAGAAGAAGAAGACGAGGAGGAGGAGCCGGCGGACACCTCCTTCTCCACCCGATCCAAGCTCCAGATCCTCTTTCGCCGCCTCTCGACCGGTCCGGTCTCGATCCGCGTCCACGACATCGTCGTCAAGGGGAACGCCCGGACGAAGGAGTCGCTCATCGAGGCCGAGGCGCTCCTTCCTCACTCTCGATTGGAAGGCGGACTGCAGGCCTTGCCTGCAGTTCTATCTTCACTTTGGACTGCAGGCAAGCCCTGCAGTCACCGTAGGTAAAAAAAAAAAAAATGTCAATTGAGGACTGCAGGCCTGCCTTGCAGTCCTAGATTGACAGGAATATGGTGGCATTAGTGTTTTTAAAATGGCAAAATTGTAAATTTTTTTAAAATTTTAAGTTGGTGGCCCTTAGTAAAAAGGGGTGGCCTTAAACATTTACCAAAAAAAAATCCCTGTCCAAGGGACCCCCACTTTTGTACTATTGTAAGCAAAGCGTCAAAACCAACCGCAAAGCACATACTTGCGACCATGGCGGAGACGACGACTACAAAGGAGACGGAGGTGGTCGGAGTGGTCGGCGGCGGCCAGATGGGCTCGGGCATCGCGCAGGTCGCAGCCGTGTCCGGGTTCGACGTGTGGCTCCACGACACAGACCCGGCCGCGCTCGACCGGGCGGTCCGGGCCGTCTCCTCCTCCATCGGCCGGTTCGTCTCAAAGGGGAAGCTCTCTCGCGTAAATACCTCGACGACCCACCTCGTTTTTTTGTCGGATTTGTCGTTAGATCGCTTCAAAATCCGATCTTGTCAATGTTTGTTACATAAAGCACCGTGCTTGCTCTGATTTTTAACCCATCTTGTGCGGAAACTGACACGGGGACACGGACACAGACGCGGTGACGATTTTTGGAGTGTCCCTGCTTCCTAATACTACTGATGCTTCGAGTGTGGTATTATGGATTAAGTAGCTTTGTCACGTAGTTCTCGTCGACCCACCTCCTTTTTCCCCCTTATAATTTGTAGCTCTAGCTGTTCAAATCTGATCTTGTTAGGGTTAGTTGCACAATATTCGTGGTGGGTGCTTTGTTTTTGAACCTACGTTCCATGGACATGAATACTACACAACAAGATACAGAGGACACAAACTCGACACTAATTTTTCTGCGTCTGGAGTGTCCATGTGGTGTCCAATGCGTGTCCGACATGACACATACGGTACAAACTTTTGTGGTGTCCAATGCGTGTCCGACATGACACATACGGTACAAACTTTTGGAATGCACATGATCGAGTTCCTTTACAGATACTGTTACAGATAGTCGAGATAAACAGGAAAAACGACAAGAATCAAACACAGATGAGACACAGATTTTACGTGGAAACCCAAATGAGAAAAACCACCAAATTAGCAGATTATTCTTTACTATTTTCAGACGATACAGAATGTATGACGATCAGATGGTGGCTATTTACAAGCCCCGGTAAACCATAAACTAGTTAGGATAAATAATAGAAAGAATTCCAAGATATCCTTCAACTAATTTCTGATACGCAAAACACAATATACACGAACAAAATTTAAGGACTCCCTTTGTTTAATTGTTTCCGAAGGGTCCTTTTGCTGGTGTACCTTGTAACGTCTCGACCCGGAAAATTGCTCGTCCTTGCATCGATTTATCCGAATCGTCCTTGTTGGGACGTGATGCCATACGAGTCTAGAGTTGCACTTGTACAAGGCAAGATGACAAGTTCTCAAATGGTTATCGTTGATATTGTTATTTAGCAGCGGAAGAAACAGAGTATACGGAACAATTCTCTTTATTTGATAAATGAATTGAGGTTACAAAGGCTTTCAATAGCCCAACTGAATTTGCTAGATTGGCTACAACATTTAGGTTCTCTCTTGCCCACAAATGATTTCACCCTTCCATACATCATGTCCTCTATATCTCGTCCGCATCAATCCTGTTGCAAGTCCGAGTGTCAATGCGGTTGCACGTCTCAAAATCCTACCACATTCCATGCCTCAGCGCGTTCAAGCGAAGCTCCGCCGCGAGCAGATTATTCCCTGAACCAGCAAGCAATCTGGTGGGAGATCGGTACTAATCCTCTCGCGTACTGATCAGAGACTCACTTTACTAAACCGACATTAAGTGGATATATGGATCATGCAGCTTAACTTGTGATTTTTCTATATTTGCCTTAGGATAGGTTTGGCATATTCGAAAGCGGTAAAGTATGTTATCATGGTAAGCATGTTATGTTTGAATCTTGTAAGCAAACATACATGCAACATATAGCAATCTCGTGTTTTGATTCGTGGCGCGACTTCTTACCAACATCGACGCACTCGCCCTTACACCGACGCAGGGAGAATACGCCTATCATCTTTTTCTGTCACGTTATAAGTGATCTCTGTGCAGGATCTCTGCGTGCACTTTCGGCCCACCGTTCTTTAACTATATGAAGATCATTGGCGTATCCGCGCCATAATGGAACTCTACCATGTTTCTCTTCTCAAATTGGGTAACCCAACGTCCTCCCCATACGAGATGCTAGTTCGTTTCGGAGGATGCCAAACTTACCATCATTGCGGTTCAACACATCGATAACCGAGTGCAAGTCGTATTAAGGATGTGTGTCCTCAAGATTAACCATTCCTCCTAGGCCGAACGGTCCCGGTATCCCAGCATTTAACTTGTTCGAGGAAAATTATCACACCCATGCACGGACAACATCTCAAGTCCATTCATGCAACGTGCGCCTTACTCAAACAACCAAACATAGTCTTGAGTTCGAAACTCAGATTTCATATCGTCTTGTATTTCTCTTTCTTTCAATGTTCTCACTCTTTCTATTTTCTCACATTCTTTGTACGATTTCATTTCTTCGTTTCAATGTTCTACGACACCATGCTCCAATTTAATGTTCGTCAAACGAACGACCCGAAGGCCCCGAACATTCTGAGACACCATGCCACATTCGACAGTTCTGTTACATTCATGCCACAACTGTTCTCTTCGCAACGAAGCCATCTTTTATGATTCTCGTACACGTACGCACGCTTTGACACAATTGTTCTCTATTCTTCGAGTCGTGCATGCGATGCACGTCTCGATACCGTATTTTCATTTCCTATGCCTTAGTGTTCAATGTTCATGGCTCGTGCACTAGGGCACTCGCCTCAATAGTCTTTCAATGTGCTAACCTTCTAACTCGTGCGCTGAGGCACTTGTCGATACAATTATCCCATGTTCTTATGGCTTGCGCACCGAGACGCTCGCCTTTGCGATATTCAATGTTCAATAGCGACTCGTACATTTGATGTACGTTTTATTTCAATTGTTCTGTCTAGTGTTCGACATACACTATGTTCATCTCTCGATCGAGCCACGTCCGTGGTCTCGATAGGTTAACTTAGCATACAACGATATATTTTACTTAGACATGAAGGAGTAGAAAAGAAGGGTTAAAGTCCTCTCACCTTAAGTCGATATGCCTTGTCGTTTCGCCGAGTCGATGCGGTTCGATTTCATAGCTTTGTTACACGGCCAACTCTTCTTATTTAGCCATTCGAGCACTTCGTGCTTCGTTGAATTATCCGACCGATTTGGCTTACCGTGCCTATGTCTCGGTCCGTCGCGAGACGACGATTTGGTTTTGCGGACTCTGTTGCGAACAAGGCAAAATGTCGACCTCTTATATTTCATCGTAAACGTATAGCCTACACATGAAACCAACTAAAATCAATAATCATTCGTATCGGACTTATGCGTTGCATCGATTCGATTTCTTAGAATCTTCGAACCGACTCAATGCTTTCCCTCGGGCCAACTTAACACTTGCATCAAACTTACTCGATACATTCCTCGGGTCAACGTAACTCTTTGCATCGATTCGCATCGATACATATTTCGGGTCAATGCAACTTTTCGAGTCAACGACCCATCGTAATGCACCGTGCGGAGCGGGTCATTACATACCTGATTAGGATTCAAATCCCAACAGATACCAAGGACTTCTTCTTTATAAGAAAATTTTGAGTTGACAAACTTTTATTTGTAGAGTGCTCATTATTCAACTAAATAATTGTTTGAAAACAGATTATAAACTCAAAAAGTGCTAATAAGTACTTTCAGCTTGTCATCATGGTTGCTGGTAGATTAGTTTGATGGATGCTAATTTGAGTCAAATAAGTTTCGTACCACGAAACATTTTTCTCCACGTAATTTCTTGATGTAAGCTTTACTGCTACTCTTGTGCCGCACAGCTTACATTCCTGCTGAGAACCCTCCCTTCTCTTCTGTTGGAACTTTATTTCACAGGCAGCAGGTTCTGATGCTATGAAGAGGCTGAGGTGTACATCAAATTTGGAAGATCTTCGGGATGCAGATGTGATAATTGAAGCCATTGTGGAGTCGGAAGAGGTTAAGAAGACATTATTTTCGAAACTTGACAAGATTGCAAAAGCCACTACAATACTAGCCTCCAATACTAGTTCCATTTCTATTACACGTCTTGCTTCTGGAACTAGCCGCCCATCACAGGTTAGTCTTTTTGGATATGTCATAGAATAATGGTTATTCAGACGACAGATTAAAATATTGCCTTCTATCCTTTGGCTTCCCTGTTCCATGATGAAGCTTATGCTACAATGATATTATAACAAGACTGGAATCATAGTAAGTCATTTTCTCGCCTGGTACTAGAACCTGTATAGTTCACCTGCCTGGATTAGGGACGTTTGTTTTATTTCTCCTGAATTTCTTTCAAGAAGAATAAAGAAAATCTTATGAACACCACTGTCGATAAGGCTTAAATCTTTGAAATCAAAGAAGCTTGAGTATTTTCGTCTAATTATTTTTAGAGTTAAGATCTGTTTGATAGCTTCAGTAAATGTTTGACGTTAGTGCACTGCTTTTAAATTGAATTGATATGGTTTTGTTCAATAACATGGTGCTATCTATGATTCTATATAAACTTGAAGCATTTTACATAGGAGTGACAATGGGTAAGGTTAGGGTCGAATCAAGCTTATATACTTTAATCCTGTAGGAAATCTTAAATGATTTCTAAACAGAATAATTTGTCCCGAATTTAGATGTCAAAGAATTTAAAAAGTAATGAAGAATCCCTTTTTCCAGTATAGTTGCATACATGCAATAAAAATCGGGTGAAGCCTTTCTCTGCAACCACTAGGTAGGACGCTGATAAAGCTGATCGAATCTGGGAGTGTACACTCCACCACATAACTACCTTGCACTGATTACGTCTTATATAATAACTGTTACACCCCATTTCTAGTAATTTGCATAAAATCCTGATTCAGTCCCCAAAACGTACTTGTCTTCACAAAAAGTCGATAATCTGGTTTGATCCTGTAGTCTAAATAATTCCATTAACAGGATGCATATCAGGATGTATCTGATAGAGTAGTAATTAGCAAAAATAAAACAAAAATACTTGTACACCCCATCTCCAACTGATGTTTATTCCACAGAAAGTTCTTTGCATAATCTTCCTTGCGAAGCCTTATAACCAAAGTTAGAACCATAGATTGGTGTCTCTCTAGCCTTGGGTTGGAAGGAAGGTATCTGCATCATTTATTCTATCTGTCAGAGGAGAAATTTACCAGTATGATATACATTTTCTTCTGTAAGTTTCTTCGGTGGTGATACGCATGCATAACCAATTAATGGATGCAGCTAAACAAAACTTTCAGCGAAGCAGTAAAACAATTCAAAAGGCTATTTTTCAGAATACGGAGCTGTTTAAGGTTGTTCTTTTAGTAGAGCACCTTTCTGGCTCATCTCCCACACCCAAGTTTTTGGACCAACACCAACCTTCCCTTCTCTTAAGGGGTGCATTTACATGTCAAAAGTAAGAAGTCTTCACGTGATGGTTTTGCCATTTTGAAATGCAACGGAAATAAATCTTGAAGGTATTTGAAGATCAGACAGGCCATACAAATTATTGTTACCAAAATCTCTACAGCAACAACAAACTTTCCGCAAATATTTGGATCAACTAACTGGCTTAGTTTATGTAAAACACTTGATGCTTGGTGGCCTTGTTCAAAGACTATGCTCACAGGCTGGTGCTATTTACTGTTATCTTGGAATAATCAAATTCGTATGTGACTTCTGCAGTAACCTTTAAAATCAAAAGGGATAACATCAAGAATCCAAGATAGGAAGAAATGGAGAAAAAGAATAGTTCACAGGATCAGAATGGCAATGATTTACTACCATGACTGATATTTGTTGATAGAAATCAAGCAATACCTCTCTGCTGTATGTCAAATGCTAGTCCAAGATCAATTGTCAATAGAGCAGCTACATTGAATCCATGATGAAGTAATCCACTTACAAAATGCAGCCAGGAAACTCCGAGCATGCGAGCATGAGATCATTTGGTTGTATCTTCAATAGTATTTGTTGTTCTTGGCCTTGTGAGATTTATGTTTAAGCAAATTATTGGCTTCATCTGGATAAGCATGATCTTCAGACTGACCCAAAGCTCCTAGACACTAGATACTAATAACCATTGGATAAGTAAAGATTATTTTCTGTGTGTAGGAAAGAGGGCACATACCATTACATTCTAGCTAAAAAGCTTTATGAAATCGTCTTCATGCTTTGGTACATCTGGTTACAGGTCCTCATAAGATGATATGATGAACAGATCCTCATAAGATGATATGATAAAGGTCACGATGACCAAGTAATTGGATGTATTGCTATTTTCTTCAGTTATATCCATTATGTACTATATATAACAGGATATTGTATGGAGTGACTGAAACTTGTCACCTTCATCTTGGAGTATGGGGGTTGAAGACATGCTACGTTGCATATACATGCACTAAGATTAGAAACACATGACGGATTCAGATACGATGTTTTAAGAAACTTTAGTGCACGCTATAGCATGGATTTATCAAATGACTACATTTATATACTTGACATTACATATATTTTAGATATTAGTATTATCTATATTTATGCATGTTTCGATAGTAACCAAGACTTTGAAATTCAAGAAAAGACCACCGTATGAATGAAAAGTTACTTTCTCATATCACAATCATGTTCGACAATTAGTCCCACATTGATTGAACTCGATGTTGGGTGATATGATCTTGGGCCCTCCCCTTTTAGCCGCTAGCTTTTTGGATGAGTTCTCCCTATACGATATATTGTGAGAACTCATCCTAAAAGCTAGCCGTTAAGAGGTATCTTGGGAGGACTCATCCCAAAAGCTAGCTGTTAAGAGGAGAGAGTCCAAGATCATATCAACCCACATCGAGTGTTCCATATAATTGTAGCACCATGCCACATCACTTTTACCCATGTTTTAATTTGGGCCCCTTCAGAACCTAGACATAGGCAGACCATGCTAGTCATGTGTCAAGGAAGTATCACCTCGGTCATGAAGGCGGCCATGGATATGATTCAACTCAAGCGGAATATCCATGCAACCTACGAGACAAAGAAACAGTCTCTCAGTAAATGGAGGTTAGTCCTGTGTACATTTGACCCTCATGTTCTGGATTATTGGCAGTATTTAGGCTCTAAGACGCCCTTTATAGGTCATTAGATATCATATTGATCCGCAAGCACTAAGATTTACTAAATATTAGAATGCTCAAGAAGAGTTTTCTCTAAGACATGCACTTTAGCCACCTGCAGACTTGTGATTATCTTTCCAACCTGAGTAAGGTCATATGTTGTCCACTGTAACTCACTACCAATGCTTGTCCTTAAGGTTTCATGATCTAACATGAAACCTGAACTTCACACACCTTGCAATATCGACATGATCTCATCACACGTCTTCCTTTCATGATTTTGGAAGGTGCCATCTTATATATCCTCAACCGAAGACGCACGAACCTTGGAAATGATATCGTTGTCAATATTCATGTAAATAGGAAATGCAAAGCAATATAATATATATGCACCACACAATGGCTATTCAGGATGTTTTCTTTATCATGAGGACTTTGATCAACTTGCAGGCCTGTTTATCTTAGTTTCTCATATCAGTTTAATTCTAATGAAATGTCCATTTCAATGTGGAAACAACATTTGGATGGCAGATATTTCCTAAATATCTATATATTAAAGGCTAAATTATCCTAATGGCACCCCAACTATGGCGTTCGGACGTTTTTGGCATCTTAACTTTCCACTGCTCGATTTTGGCACCCCAACTTCATAAATTATTTTTTTAAACACCTTTCGTCAATTTTGAAGCACATCGAGACTACTTCAAAAGCATATCTTGTAGTACAAAAGCGCAATTTAAATACTTTTATTGAATGATATTCTTTTGAAGTAGTTCCGATCTTCGAGACTACTTCAAAAGCATATCTTGTAGTACAAAAACGCAATTTAAATACTTTTATTGAATGATATTCTTTTAATGTTGGGGTGCCAAAATCGAGCAATAAAAAGTTAAGGTACCAAAAATGTCCGAGTAATATAGTTGGGGCGCCATTAGGGTAATTTTAAAATAAAGTATCACGAATCAAGACTCCTCGTCTTGTTTTTATATGGCAGTGACAGTTTCTATTTTTCGTCAATACTAATCTTTTGTTTACCACAGGTGATAGGCATGCATTTTATGAACCCCCCTCCATTAATGAAACTGATTGAGATTGTTCGAGGAGCTGATACCTCTGATGAGGTCTTTCTGAAAATAAAAGATTTATCAGAGAGGTAACGAGTCGAAGCTCTTTGCAACCCAGCTACATATTGAACTGTCAAAATGGCCTCAACATTTCTGATCTTTAAATGCTTCAGTGACCATTCTTCTAACTACATTGATAGAGATTCATTAAATCTTTTGTTATTTAATTCTCGTTGCTGTGGTGAATTGCATTACCTGGGTGTCATGGCTATGGTTGCACATTACCTTTCTCTTTCATAAGTTTTTCTGATGCTTGTAGGTATCTACTGGTTCTACTTTGTTATTTTCTGAAAATCTGTGTGTTCAACTCTCTCTACACAGGATGGGCAAGATCGTCGTGTGCTCACAGGACTACCCAGGCTTCATCGTGAACCGGATTCTAATGCCCATGATCAACGAGGCGTTTCACACGCTGTACACCGGCGTGGCAACCAAAGAAGACATTGACACGGCGATGAAACTGGGAACGAACCATCCCATGGGCCCTCTGGAGCTCGCGGATCTGATTGGGCTGGATGTGTGCCTCAACATAATGAAGGTGCTCTACGAAGGGTTTGGCGACAGCAAGTACAGCCCCTGCCCCCTCCTTGTGCAGTATGTCGACGCCGGTCGTTTGGGAAGGAAGAGAGGAATTGGTGTGTACTCGTACGAAAGCTCTGCAGCCGAGAAACCGAAGGCGTCGCTCTAGTGAAAATATCTTTGTAATGGTTGATATGTTATGAAGATGTTTGTAACACCAACCTCAGTTCCATTGTAAGACAGACAGGAAAATGTGTTGGGGAATGTACTTCTGTTTAGTGACAAGGGTTAACTACTTCAGTATGACTATGAGGAAATAAATAAATAAAGTAATAAATAAAGTGCATGGAATTCCATAGCTGTTGGTTTCTTGACACAAATAGTATTGATGTCTGCTTTATTTATTTATGTATGTAAAAATATTAGCCAAATGACACAATATCCTTAACTGAATATCTGGAAATAAAAGTTGAAAATCTTTAGAAGACTTAAAAAAAGGGGAACTGGCCCAAGTGGAGAAGATCAAGATCTCTGATCTCGCTACTTCATCTCAAAGTGAGGGTGAGCAATGTCTCATTTCAATCGACTTGGCTAAAGACTACGAAATTGATAGTGACGGTTCAATCTGACTAGGCCACTTGACAGAGAAGACTGAGTGGAACTAAACCAGCCACAGGTCAGGTCATTTCAATTGACTTAGCCCCTTATTTCATATTTACTATTGGTAGCAGCAACTAAAACGACAATAAGGGTATGGTTGGTAACAATATTTTTACCGGTTCTTAGATGTTTTTGAACCAACTATTTATGAAAATTTATACTTGTTATTTTTTTAGACAGATTTTGGTCAGCTTAAAAATCTTCTAAAATCGGTGTAATGTAATTTTGGATGTCTTTCTTTATAAACACCCAAAAGCGATAGATTTTATTAGTTTATTTCATTTACGAAATTGATAGTGAGGGTTCAATCTGGCTGGGGGCACAGGGAGGGGGGCTACCGGTGTTGGGGTGCTGCAGCAGCTGTAACAAATGTGGGTGGCTCGAACTCACAACCACCAAGGACGATATCTCACAACTTAGCAACTTGAGCTAGAGGTTATATATATATATATATATATATATATATATATATATATATATATATATATATATATCACCTTCACGTGCGTTGCACGTATCAAAAGAAATGATAGTATTAATAAAGTATATAAAAGTTTAAATTATATTAGAATATTTTAAATATAATTTTCATATATATTTTAATATAATTTGTTATAATTATTTTTTAAATTATGGATATGTGTTTAATTAGATAATATTATGTAGTTAGTTTAAACATAATTTTAATTTTAATTTTAAATTCTAGCATCGGGTGGTTTTTAATTTTTTAGGTGATGAGAGAGGGTTCGGTTATCCACAGAAGGAAAAAAAATGTAGTTAATTTTAAAAAAATATTTTATTTTTTAAAAAGGAAAACGGTTGATGATATACACGGCTTAGACGGCTCAAAATTAAGATATTTTGAAGCCCCTTTATAAAATGACCTCTAGCATATATATATATATATATATATATATATATATATATATCCACCCAATGCTAGAATTAAAAACCATTGCTTATATATATAAGTGTGTGTGTGTGAAGCAATGGTTTTTAATTCTACCATTGGGTGTATATATATATATATATATATATATATATATATATATATATATATATATATATATATATATATATATATTAATTCTAGCATTGGGTGGATATATATATATATATATATATATATATATATATATATATATATATATATATATAATATATATATATATATATATATATATATATATATATATATTAATTCTAGCATTGGGTGGATATATATATATATATATATATATATATATATATATATATATATATATATATCCACCAAAAATATATATATATATATATATATATATATATATATATATATATATATATATATATATATATATATCTGGAAATTGCTGAGAAACCCAATTTCGGGGTGGGCTTTTATGAAATGCCCACCCGCTGGATAAGTTTTATGAAATACTCAGAATTAAGTATTTTCACGTTAAATATTCCAAGATTCCCTTTTAGATGCCACCCGCTAGAAACTGCTATTTTTATAATACCGAAACTACCCCTTCGCGCGAATTGGTCATCTATATGTATTTGAATTCAAAAAACTCAGATCTGGATTGCGATTTTCGTCTTCTTCTTCTTCACGGAAAATCTGAATTCCATTGCTCTCATATTCAGCAGAGATCGCAAAGATCGTTCGTAGTTCGGTGTGTTTTTCTTCAGTCGAACTCAGATCATCGCTCGTCATCATCATCACCATCATCATCATCTTCATCGTGGAGACATTTGAACTCAGATCTTCAATTGTGGAGAGAAGATCTTTCTTCTTCTTTTCCATAAGAATTATCATCGCTTTGAAAGAAGAACGAAACTCTTTATTCCTGAAAAAACTAAATTACACGTTTTAACACTGGAAATGACCATTCTCCGTCTTAATTAGGACGGAGAATGGAATTCTCCGTCTTAATTAGGACGGAGAATGCCATTCTCCGTTTTATTTAAGACGGAGAATGCCATTCTCCGTCCTAATTAACACGGAGAATGACATTCTCCGTTTCCGTCTTAATTAGGACCGAGAATGTCATTCTCCGTCTTAATTAGGACGGAGAATGACATTCTCCGTTTTATTTAAGACGGAGAATGGCATTCTCCGTCCTAATTAACACGGAGAATGGCATTCTCCGTGTTTCTAACACGGAGAATGGTCATTCTCCTGCGTTTTAACACTAGAATGACCATTCTCCGTGATAAATTACACGGAGAATGGCATTCTCCGTCCTAATTAAGACGGAGAATGGTCATTCTCCGTTTAATTTAGCACGGAGAATGGCCATTCTCCGTTTTATTTAACACGGAGAATGACATTCTCCGTTTCATTTAACACGGAGAATGGCATTCTCCGTGTTTCTAACACGGAGAATGGTCATTCTCCTGCGTTTTAACACTGGAATGACCATTCTCCGTGTAAATTAAGACGGAGAATGTCATTCTCCGTCCTAATTAAGACGGAGAATGGTCATTCTCCGTGTAAATTAAGACGGAGAATGTCATTCTCCTGCATTTTATGGTTAGCTGAAACTTTGGAGGGCCATAACTTTTGACTGGGAGGTCGAAACGAGGTCCCGTTTGTCGCAAAATGAGCGTATCGTCGAGGAGACTGAAAGTAATAGCTTCACCGATAGACGGCCTTCCGAAATTTTAGATTCGCAAAAAAATGATGTTTGGACCTCCGTTTTAGCACTTTTGTCGTTCGTCCCGGTCTTTCCGAAATTTTTCGACGAGTTTTTGAAGATTTTGAGGAGAAAACCTAGATTCGAAAGTGAGCAGCGTATGGAAGAAGATGGAGTATTGAAACGTTTTTTTAAGAGCAGTTTTGTGGGTGTTTCCAATAAATTAAAAAGGAAGGGCAAAAGGGTCATTTGGAACCCGCTTTGGATAAGTTTCTCTAATTCTGGGCACGCGATGAAAGTTTTTTTAGCGGTGGGTTTTACATAAAACTTTTTTAGTTTTTGGGCATTCATAAATCTTCTCTCTCTCTCTCTCTCTCTCTCTATATATATATATATATATATATATATATAAACTTTTGCAACAGAAATTTTTGGCCCTTGAATACTGGAATTATCCTCGGAAAACATTAAAGCCTACACACAAGTCGTGCTCTCTATAGTTTACTACGTGCTCTCTATAGTTTACTACGAGATGAAACCCTAGATTTTTTTGTTTCTCTCTCGTCTTCTTCCCAAAGTTCCTTATACTTCTTCCATGATTGTGGTCATTCCTGGTATAATGTTCCTGCCATTTTCTTCATGTTTGCTTATTGTTTTCTTGCATGAGCTTAGCAACCGGCTTATGGTTTGTACTTTATAGCCTGAAAACAATAAGAGCAAAATAAAAGTTGGACTATCAAATAATTGAGATCTTTAATGTAAGAGCATCAAACATTAGATGGAGCTCAAAAATATATTTTTTTAATTCAAATTTATAACTAAAAGATAAAATAAAATGGGTGGGATTTATAATAATAATAATAATAAATTGATGTCCAGTGAGATGAGTGGATATACATAAGTTGTCCTCATTCTCTTTTTTTTTTTTCCAGAAAATAATATAAAATCTAAAAAATGGCAATTCAAATTGAATCTTACTATTCTACAAGATGAGTTCCTGCATTTTGAATGTAGAAATTCAGGCTGTACCATCATGGAACTCCAATTGAGCTTACTACTTTAAAAAATAATGTTATTCATCTCTCCAAAGTCTTTCCAAACCATCAATTCTTATTTGGCAAATAACGTGATGGTTGATGTGGTAACTGATATGACAAATTTTAAAATGAATATGAATATTAATATTAAAAAATTTAGGTAATTAATTTTTGGGTTAAAATTTGTTATATCAACTGTCATATTAGATGAAACATAATGGTATTTGATATGCTATGTTAGCTATCTACCACACAAGGAGGAATGATATGAAGGTAAAATTTGGAGGAACTCAGTTAATTGGCACGCACGCGTGCACCGCGCTATGCACGTATGACAGAGGAGGGCGGAGCAGTAGAGGGGGAGGAGAAACTTCGTCGGAGGAGGAGGAGGAGGAGGAGGAGGAGTAGGAGGAGGCGGCCGCGGCGGAGGAGGGGGAGGGGAGGGCGGAGCAGGAGGGGGGGGGGGGGGGGGGGGGGGGGAGTGGGAGTAGGAGTAGCGCAGCTCTCCTTGGGCGCCGCACGTGTGCACCACGTTGTGTACGCGCGCATGCCAAATAAGATTTTCAAATTTGGAGAGAGAAATAACGTTACTCTTCTGGAAGACACTGTATTCTAATTTAGAATCTACAAATTGTAAGGAACCTTTAATATTGATGCTCTACGGAGGTAGCAAGAGTGGCTTTTATTCTAATAGTAGCATGAAAACAAACAAGGATATTATGCCTGCACAAGTAAGTAAAACAGGAAAAAAAAATTTAAAACACAAATAATTTTTTCCCCAATAGTAATGCATGCATGGCCGGCAAAGTCTGGGCTATATATAGGGCTTTCCTGCATATGCAGTATCCATCCTTCCTACACTATTATGCAGCCACAACTAACCTTCGTGATCCCTCTCCTGGCAATGGCCATGGCCATGGTCATGGCAGCAGCTTCCTCTTCAGCAGCAACTGCTCCTTCTTCTCCGGCGCCGCCGCCACCGCCGCTGGGCCTTCGACTGCAAATGAGCCGTGTCGGCACGCACGGGAGTAATCTCATGACCCGTCCCCATCTCCCGAAGGGAGGAGGAAGAGGAACCGAGCGCAGCCTCGGCCGAGTCGACGGCCGTTACGTCGGCAGCAGCTATCTCGTGGACGTCGCCATCGGAACCCCTGCGAAGAAGTTCACCGCGGTCCTCAGCACGGGAGGCGACCTCGTGTGGACCCAGTGCAAGCCGTGCAGGAACTGCGTAGCGCAGCACGACGCAGTGTTCGATCCGCGCGAGTCCTCCTCCTTCTCCCCGCTCTCCTGCTCCCACAAGAAGAAGTCATGCAAGTTCTCTTACAGCTACTTCGGCCTTACGACCGCGCAGGGCTTCCTCGGGAAGGATAGCTTCACCTTCGGCTCGGTCCGCGTTCCGGACCTCGTCTTCGGCTGCGGCGTGTCCCAGCGGGGCGCGTTCGCGCCCGGCTCCTCCGGCAGCGTCGGGCTGGACAGGGGCCCCCTGTCCCTGGTCTCCCAACTAAACGTGCGGAGGTTCTCGCATTGCTTTGCTTCCGATTCAGACGACTCCGACACCGCCAGCGCCGGCGGAAGCCCTCTCTTCTTCGGCGCTCTGGCCAAGCTGGACGAAGGCGGCGGCGCTCAGCTGCGTTCGACGCCGCTGCTGCGGAACCCGCGGGCGCACCCGACGTTCTACTACCTGTCCCTGGAGGGGATAACCGTGGGGAAGACGCGGCTCCCGATCCCGCGGTCGGCGCTCGGGCTGAAGAAGGACGGGAGCGGAGGGACCATCGTCGACTCCGGCTTCGTCACCATGCACCTGACCGACGCGGCCTTCGAGCAGGTGATGAAGGCGTTCCGGTCCCAGATCGATCTCCCGTACGTCGACGGGACCGGCGTAACGGGCTACGAGATCTGCTTCGAGTCGGCGAGGTCCCCCACGCTCGACGCGCTGCCCGAGCTGATCCTCCACTTCGAGGGCGCGGACATGGACCTGCCGGTAGGCAACTACCTGGGGCGGAGCAGCGGGCTGATGTGCGTCATCGCCGAGAGGTCGATCTACGAGTGGTCGATCATCGGGAACTATGCGACCAGGGATATGCACGTCCTCTATGATCTGGAGAAGGAGAGGTGGTCGTTCCAGCCGGCCAAGTGCTCTGAGCTATGATCATCATATACTTGAGTAATATTGAATAAAGTAGTGCACGTCATTAAGGACTGTGTTGTTGTTCTCGAGTTGTTAAAGTTGATGGCTTAAAAATCAGCTTAATTAGTCTTTTAAATGGAAAATGAAATGTTTAATTGAATCTATATATAGATGAAGAAAATGAATTAAACAGACACATCTTTACTTGTGAGTTGTGACTATTAATTGGTGAAAATTCTTGGGTGTTCTGGTAGTTTGCTAATACATGATCTTATCTATATGAATAGTATCATCCCTCTTTCACTCTAAAAATCTATCGATCTTTTAAAAGCTTTTTGTCCTTTGACAACCGTATCTAAGTGGAGTGCGTCTGCAGGGAACGCATCTCCTTCTGCATATGAATTGCATCAACTCTTGTCTGTGTTCGTCTTCATTCATCTCTGCAAAATTTTCGGACTCTCCTCCGTCAATCAGTAGCGCGTACTCATCTGATGAGTATCTACTAGATTGTCGACTCTCTCTCTCTCTCTCTCGTGCTACACCTCAATGGAACCTCTGGTGCTGGCTGTATACTGGTAGCTTCGTTTCCTTCAGGAACTGTCTCCTCGGCATGCTTATTCTCTTGAGGGTCACCCTGACCACCATCACCAAACTGATGATCAAGATTGGGAGCATCTTCATGTACTACCACATCAGCAAACTGATGATCAAGGTTGGAAGCATCTTCATGTACTGGCTCCGTCGTAACTGGATACTCTGTAGTTTCCTCTGAAATGATAGTTTCTCTTCGATTTCTTTTATTATATACACTAGTAAATGCACGTGTGATAACTTATAATAAGAATATTATTCAATTATGTCAAATATTATTTCTAGCTCATGTGGTTAAGGCTAGAGATTTTTTTCTTGTTTGGTTGAGTTCGATTCCCCATTTTGCATATATATAACAAATTTAAACTTTTTTAACAATTTCTTACATAATTTAATTTTTTAAAAGAAAATGGTTGATGATATACACGGCTTAGACGGATCAATCTTGAGTCGTTTTGAAACCCCTTTATAATAGTAAAGATGTGTAATAATCTCTATTATTTCATTGTATATATTAAATAAATAGTAATTTATTAAATATAGTATCTTTTTTATTTGAAAAAGAAGAAGAAAATTTGAGTCGCACCCTACTTTATTGTTCATATTTTTAGATGCAACACTGTTTTATCTTAGAGGCTGTTTGGCTAACATGAAGTAGAGGAGGAATTCCACTTCACAATGATTTTGGAGGATGGAAAACCAAATTAGTTGTTTGATAGGAGGTGGAAGAGGGAACAAAAAAAAATGAGAAACTGACAGACTCACTTCCTGCCGGCGGGAAAGCAATGCCATATCCAGTTAGGCCAACTGGATATGGACGAATTCCATTGGGTTTTTTGTGTTGTTGTTTATAAAGTAATACATGGAACACATACATATTTTATGTTTATAACACTAGCACTAATTAAAGCTTTCTTTAGCACTAATAAAATAATAAACAATGCCATATCAAATCGTTTTTTTAGCACTATTAGAACTTTGTTCTCAGCAGTTTACAGTATGTTTAGTAACTAATTAGGAGTATGTTTAGTAACTAATTAGGATAATTAGGAATTAATTATTAAATTTAGTAATATGCTTGGACTGCATAATTTTGAGATTGAATAAACTAAATTATTATGTAATTATGTAACTAATTAGGAGTATGTTTAGTAACCAATTGATAACTAATTATTTATTTTATTAAATTATTATGTAATTATTATAATTGAATAAATTAAATAATTAGTAATTAAATTTACATAATAATTTAATTAGTTTGATAAATAATTAGTTTTAAATCGTAATTAGTAATTAAATTTGAGTTGATAAATTTGTAATTCTTAATTAGTTAATAACTAATTTTGTTCCTATCTCAACCAAATACATTTGTCTAATTTTTCACTTCCCACTTCTCACTTCCTATCTCAACTAAACACCTTTGTCCCCTACTAGGTAGACAAGGAAGTTCATGGATTCATACCCTTCTTTCCTCCTTGAAAGTCCAAATCCAAATCCAAATTCACTTCATGTTTACCAAACAGGCCCTTAATGTAATTAGTTACCTCCCATATTTACGGATTCCGTCCAAAATCGACGGTCAACGCGTTTGACCAAATTTTTAGGACAAAAATATCCTTGACCTCGTGGGGTATAACGGAGGAGAGCCTTGGGGGAGCAGGGGCGACGCCATGGGGGATCAGGGGCGGCACCATAGGGGAGCGGGGGAATGGGGGTGCGGGGGAGGAGGGGGCGGCGCCGTGGATGAGCGGAGAAGTGGAGGCGGCGGAGAGTGAAGGTGGTGGTGTGGTAATGGTGGTGGTGGGGCTGAAGGTGGTGGTGTTGAAGGTAGTGAAAGTGGTGGTGGTGGTGGTGATGGTGTTGGTGAAGGTGGTGGTGGTGGTGGTTGTGAAGGTGGTGGTGGTGTTGGTGTTGGTGGTGGTGGTGGTCAAAAAAACCTACAGAATTTTTGCTGACCTGCAAAAGATGACATAATGAGTTAAACAACACACGAGTGTTAATAATCATTGACCTATGAAGTGAAGATGGAATAAGAGTCTAACAAAGCCACTAAAGAGATTAAGATCAAAATAAGCAAATAAGCCCATTCCAAAGAATGCACACCTGGTAAGGATGAGATTTACATCATGTGGATTACAATCAACACAGTGGATATCAACATTGTGAGATTTCTTAACTTGCAATGTAAGCTGCAAAAATACAAACTTGTTTTAGCTTCAAGATGGAAAATATATATAAATGAAGAAAATGTCAAAGAAGCACTTGCATTGAGGAGGGGGAAAAATCTAAAAGAAACCCAAAATCCAAGATTTCACCTTATATATAATTAAAAGAAAAAAACGAAAAAAGCATGCTATGGAACAAAATCCAGAGTTTCACTGCATCATAACACTTCTGATTACCTAGAAGGGCAAAACGACACATCTTCCACCGTCTCCCTGTTCCCTTGGAAGACCCCTCGTAATTCTGTCAATGATGTATTTATCAAGCTTATTTTAAGCTTAATTTAGTAATAGGCTAACAAGACATGGCATTGGATAACTATAACTAAAAGATTTCCTTCTACATGAACATTTGTATCCACTACATATCACTAAAGAATAAGGATATTTCCTACCAATAAACATTCATCCTTTGAATAAGCAAATATTTGAAGACATAATAATTTGAAATGTACAACATTAATACCTATCATGAACATCAATCTATAGCACCTTCAGCATTTGAATATGTAATTTATGGGGGAACATGCAAGTCTACAAGAAGGAAAAAAAAGTCATTCGCCACCTATAGTAACACATTTGATAATGAATGGTACTTTTCAAAACAAACTAATATAAAATGTGTTTGGTATTTTAAGATTACAGCTTTTTAATGGACAAGAAGTGTTGACAGTTGACAATGAAGGTTATTATGAATGTGTATATCAACCATATATCTCTTCAATTTGAAGATAACCTAATTGAAGCTAACCTTGCGTTCACTAAAAAAATTGTTGCTAGATTATTCATTTTACATTTGTATTCTTTTCGGAATCGAATAATGAGTTGTAAAGTTCAAATAAGGTATTGACAATTACCTGCCAGTACCATCCATCTGCCACGGATGGGTCTTCGCCGCTGTTCACATCAATGCATTTTCCACGGGCTACTGATGAGTTTATATCAGAAAATACTCTGTGAAGAAATCAGCTCCTTGTGCTTGTGCTTGATCAATTTGACTACAAATATCAGTAACAGGAGGAACATTATATTGAGCAGACCCACAATATGTACCATATAGATAATCCTTCAGATGCCCTGTATTATTCAAGAGGCTTTTGGAAGTCACATATGCAAACACAAATAGAGCAACAAGATTAAGCAAGTAATTTGAGAAGAATAATTTTCAAGAAGAAGAAGAAGAAGAAGAAAGAAGAAGAAGAAGAAGAAATAAAAGTTAGGAAATTAAAGCATATATAGTTAATACCTGCAAGTGTAAAATGTGTTGCTTAAAAGGTTGAGGCCACCCGACCGAGAACCAACCCTATCAATCTCATACCATGATTCCCTAATAGTTTTGTAGCAACTCTCACTAGTATCGTACATACAATTTACAAAAACGATCGATATTGATTCAATAGTACTTTCTAATTATAGAGAAAATGTGAGAAGAATCTATGCATTTATATATACTCTGAAATCCTTGGTGACGACATCGAAATATCCATGCTGAGGACTGATTATATAGTTGAAGTAGAGTATGAGGGCTGAAGAAGCGAAAGCTCCAATGGCGATGTGCGGGTATTTTAAGCGAAACCATGAAGCAAACACTGAAACATGCACAAATTATAAGATAATGAGAAAGAAAAACTAACATAGACTAGCTGGTACTCAAGAAGTATATGGCAATTTTAATGATAACGATGTATTTGTGTAGCTCGACTCACTTCCAGCGTAAGAAAGATTATCTGTGTTATGGATGTATATTAGTTGATGGGTATATATTTGTTCAGCTTGACATGTCAGTTGAACTGTAGTGAACATTTAGACCTAGATGGGTTTTAATTAAATTGTCAGTTAGAAAAAGCAGTACTAAAGATTTTCTTATATAATGTTTGATGTAAATTGTTATGGATTTCTGGTAAAAGTTTCCTGAACTGGTCGGTTATAGAGCATAAGAAAACTTCATAAAACATTTTTTCTTATAAAAAATTGATAAATTTTCTTATAGTGCTAATATGGACATGTGGTTTACTGTGTTTCAGGTTAAGCTCAGTCACTAAGGTATATAGGCATCAGTATCTTACTACTGTTAGTCACCACATGCTTTCCAAAAACAAATCTGTCAATGTAGGAGCATAAAAAGTGCTTCATGGACTAAGTCAAAGAAGTTGAGAACTTTACACAAGTCAAACAGAATCAGATTCAGACTTTATGCAGAAATCAAACAGAATAAAACTATACGCGAGCTACTTTCTACGCGAGCTACTTTACGCGAGAGCCATCCTCAAAGCTTTTACGCGAGGGACAGGCTGTCAAATCATCGCATTTAATGCGCGTGATACTGTTCTGACGTGATGATTTTCTGATAGCGGACAGCACAGAAGTCGAGAAGATTTCATTTATACCAAACCCAACACTGTCGTTTAGTGTGTAGATGGGCTACTTTACGCTCAAGAGATTGCTTCTTTTACGCACGAAAGCTATTCGAGCTTTTTACGCTCAAGGCTGTTGTGTGCGTAAAGTTTATTTGAGCAAATTTTACGCCCAAGGCTATTTTCAGCCACTTTACGCGAGAAGTATATTTTAGGTCATTTTTACGCCCAGTTTTCTACTTTACGCAGGAAGTATATTTTGGGTCATTTTTATGTTCGATCTTTTCTGGCTATATGAGAACGTGGTCTGCTTACGTGGCTTTCATGCCACACTTATCGAGGAATGTGTGTACGTGCTCTTCTCATTTTGTTGAAGTAGTGGGACACGTGTCACCATGCGTAGAGATCAAAACTTTACGTGGGATACGTGTCATCACGGGTAAAGGTTGATTCTCATCGTGAGTGACAGTTACCAAATTTTGTTGCTTTTTACGCACAGAGAGTCTAGTCTATAAATAAACTTATTTTCAACACAGAAGAGATTGTAGAAGCATGAAAAAGAATAATAAATTCATATGCGGCCCAGACTCAACATGTAGCTCAAAACCTCGAAGAATCTTATGCGGCTCGGAGAGACCCAGAGAGCCGCATGCGGCTCAGGGACTTTATGCGGCTCAGGGACTTTATGCGGCTCAGGAAGAGCCACGTAGACTTATGCGGCTCAAAACAGGCCGATGACAGCTGGCCATAATTACTTCATGCAGCTGGCCATTTAATGCTCTGACATAAAGTGACAGCTCTGATGGCTCTGACATAATGAGAAGACGCGTCAGGCTCCTCAAAAGACGAGAAAATCTCTGAGACAGTCAGCACAGTCCACAAAATCCAAAGAAGCTCTCTATGCGGACCGCCCAGACCACCTTTATGCGGTTCAGTTGGGGGTTCACCCTTATGCGGCTGCCACCCTCATGCGGCTGCCATCCTCATGCGGCTCGGATTGTGGGGGACCCATCCTTACGCGGTTCAGTTGGAGGCCGCCCCCATGCGGCTGCCACTCTCATGCGGTTCGGATTGTGGGGGCCAACCTTATGCGGTTCAGTTGGAGGCCACCCCCATGCGGCTGCCACTCTCATGCGGCTCGGATTGTGGAGGGCCACCCTTATGCGGTTCAGTTGGGGTTCACTCTTATGCGGCTGTCACTCTCATGCGGCTGCCACCTTCATGCGACTCGATAGTCGGGGCCACACTCATACGGCTCTGCCAGGACGCTCCGTCTATGCGGCTCGCAGCATAATGGCAGTTGGGACACGTGACAGAAAATTGACTAAAACTTATCCATCCGCGTTCATACGGCTCTCAGCATAATGGCGGCTGGGACACGTGGCAGAAGATTGACCAAGACTTATCCACTCGGATTTGCTGCTATCAACAAATCATCACAATACAGATTTATTGCAATCAACATAACTGCCCGGATCAATCTCCAACAAACAATACAGATTTGTTGCAATCAACATAATAGCCCAGATTGATTTCCAACAAACAAGATCAAGGCTAATCTTAACCAAATCCCTAACCATCCACTTTTCAAGGAGCAATTACTGCATACCCTACTTATCACAAAGCCCTATAATAGCAAGGTGTTATTCCCTTGTAAAACCCTGGACACAGAGAGCGACGGAGACACAGAGAGAGGTATAGAGCAAAGAGCACCCAGCAAGAGTATTTCTTCATTAGAGCCGAAGCGACGTCCGATCGTCCAAGGAGTAAGGCAGAGTTTATAGCACACTACAAGAATAACGATCATTTACGGCACGCGAAATGCGCCGTAAATGCGCTTTTACGGCATACATTTTGGTGCCGTAAAAGCTCATGCCGTAAATGAGCCTATTATTTACGGCACATTTAATATGCCGTAAATGTAAACATATTAACGCCGTAAATATTTTTTTACAGAATCTCGACAACCATTTATGACATATTTGCGTGCCGTAATTGCTCTTTCATGGCATACATGTGCGAGCCGTAATAGATATTTTTCACTAAATTTCGACAACCATTTACGACATCTTTCGTATGCCGTAATTGCTCTTTCACGGCATACATATGTGCGTCGTAATAGATATTCGCGCTGGGTCAAATACGGCGTATAGATGCACGTCGTAATAGTGATTCGCACATGATCAAATATAGCATACATTGTGATGCCGTAAAAGATATTTTTGATAAATTATATTTACCATTTATGACATATGTAGCGTGCTGTAAATAATATTTTATAAATTTTTTTATCAAATAATAATAATAATAATAATAATAATAATAATAATAATAATAATAATAATAATTATTATTATTATTATTATTATTATTATTATTATATTATTATTATTTCCATACCAATCCCTATTTATTTAAGCAAGGATATCAATGGTAAACAAAGTATATAACATAGCAAACATAAGTTAAAGAAATAGTTGATCACTGGCATATATCCCAATCAAACTACAAAAGTGAAACGTAATTCAAAAGAACCCAGACACGTGAGATATCATAAAAATAATCGGATTCAATAGCCAAAATACATTAATAGCAAACAAAAGTCCATGCCAAAGTATATCATGCCATATTTACATTATAGCAAACAAAAGGCCATGCCAAAGTATATCATGCCATATTGTTTCATGAACTACAAAAGTATTTTAGTACTGAATAATAAGAACAATACAATATGTCAATACAAATTGAGCTTGTTTCATAATTTGTCCTACTTTAGGAAAAAAAAAATGTAAATTGTCTTCTATGACAAATTTCGGCTCAAATGGTTGCAGAGGTGAAGCTTCAAACACAAAACCCAAATTTTTTTCATTGATTGATAACCTACACAAACATAAAATGTATTTTAGTTCATTATATCCAATTTGATGTATATATAAACACAACAATGAAAAAATATACATAAATAAATGAGCATTATGGGCACAAATTAATGTATGCATAAACACAATATGAATTTCAGAATTCTAAGTAATAGAGAAGTGTGTGCCATTTAAAGGATAGATGGATAGGAGAAGAAGACGATAGATGGATAGGATGAAGTTTAAAGGATGAGATTGTTAGGTTTTGGGTTACAAAAGAATTGCTATTGATGCCTAATATTGCTCAAAGTCTAAAATGGGTTCTGGTTTAATAAGTAAAAGTTGAAATTTCCAACCAGCAGAATACCAACAGTGGGGTGTCTAGTTTCTAAGGTAAGAATAACCATGTAACTGCCTAAACCATTCAACTAGGTATCTGTGAAATAATCCATCCAGGTAGGTATCTGTGAAAATAATCAATCCAAGTTCGTTAGGCATCGGTAAGTACAAGCAAGAAGTGGAATTTGCATAGATAACAAGCAAAAGAAGAACTTAAATGATGAGAATAGTTTCTCTCTACAATAGAACTACCATATATTTCTAAGTTAATGGAGTACAAAATTATTTACCCAATTGTATAAAAAATTACTTGTGTAAGAGAACATGTGAAAAAGTTTATCACTGATCAGTTTCTTGTAGCATCTTATACTGCTCAGTACTTATTTTGGAGCATTACTGTTGCCTCTTTGCTCCAGCTGCATGCCTACTTAGATAGATGTTAATGAATCGGCTTTGTGTTTCCAACCAACCCATCCTTTTGCGACAAAGTTCCAAGTGGACATATGACTATGAATGCTAGAAGTAATTGATTCCTGCGGCTGAATGATTTTGTTGCCAATTAACCTTTGGGCATATCATTTATCAATAACATAACACCAGAAGTAGTACTTTAGGACAAAGATAAAGGTAAAAGTAAAGATATTAATTTATAACTTGAAGAAACCGAAAGTCTACATCCTTTTTCTGAAAGATTATCTGCAATCCTCCTCCACGAACTTCCAGGTACTTGAAGTTGACCTAGAGCTTTAAATTTTAAGTGCTTGGCAATCCACCCCAAAACATGAAAATGATTTCAAAGCACTATGTATTTCATTTACCAACAAGAAAGCTTTCACATACTTTTCCGGGCAGCTATGCAAATCGCATAAATAGTGCTTCAAGATCCATTACGCTGCGCATCCAAGATCTTTTAACCTTTTTGGTATCCATTATTTTGGCACAAACCTCTTTGGTTCTTAAAAGAAATGAATAGTGCTTCAAGATCCATTACGCATCCAAGATCTTTTATACATTTTGGTATCCATTTTGGCATAAACCTCTTTGGTTCTTAAAAAGAAATAGTTTGACAAGGTTAATTCTATATCCAGATATTACTTAATATAGAGGGAGTTACTTGGCACAACGATAAGGTTGTTGCTTGCATCCTGGAGAATGCGGGTTCAAGTCACGAAAACAATATCTTTATATATATAGGGGTAAGTTTGTACCAAGGTTCGCAATATTAGTATCGGAATCTGACCCTTCCTATAAGTATCGGGATCGATGGTATCGGAAGTAAGTATCAACGGTTTGAATCGGAGTATCAAAAAATTTTGGTACCGTAAATCAAATAATTATTAATAAATTATTACAAATTTAGAAGAAAAAAAATATTTTATACTTTAGGCATGTATTTTTCTATTTTTTTTTTTTGAAATTGAATGAAATAATAGTCACTATTTCTGATTGGTTTTACATGCAATAAATACTTTTTTTATTTACATGCTTTTACACCCTTATGATGCTTTTACGCCCTTATTGATTGATCTTTTTCGTTCAATTTTCTCTGCCAAATTGACTAAGAAAAAAATCCTCAACGTCAGTACCGATCAGTATCGGTAGCAATCGGTATATGTTCGGGGCATGCCAAACCGTATAAGCATCGACCGTATCGTATCAATACTGCAAACTATGGTCAGTAAGTCTTAACCCTCCCCGGACCCTAGATAAGTGGGACCCTCGTAGCACTAAGACACCCTAGAGATTACTCAACATCGAAGTTAGCAAAAAAGCATTGAATTCATGTCGTATCTTTCATTCAGCCCTCATATGGTCATCTTCTCGCCAATATCAGCAAATGCCATATATATATTTTTTCCATATATATATATATATATATATATATATATATATATATATATATATATAGTCCAACTTCGTCAAGGTCACCCCTAGTTATAGTGGCTCCTTTAACAAATATCCTATCAGTTATGCATTTATTGATCTTTGTTGTTCATGTCCAAGCCATCTCAAATGATTTTCAGTAGTCCTCTATTAACACCAAATCCAACTCCAGTAGTGCACTCATTGCTTATCCTTTCATTATTTAACCAGTTGATGATATTTTACCACATGGAGATTTAGATTCCAATACCTATTGAGATCATAAAAATACCCAAATCAGAGAAAACTATAAACAGTTTATAATTAGACACTGTATATTTGAGTGTTTTATGATCGTGTAAGTGCATTTCGGTTAATAGATAATGCATTTAACTGCAACTGAGGATCTGTTTTCTTGATTTCTCTTTAATGTAGAGCATGATTACACACTAGTTTCTCTAAAAAGAACTATAGTTCGGTGTCTAAAAAGGTTTATGGCAAGCCTCAGGTTAACAGTTAACATTGATAGGAATTTGACACCAACATAGGGCTGAAAGCAAGGCTCACAGAATATGAATCGGTTATGGAACCTTCTCGTGAGTAATCAGTTACAGAACCATCTCTTGAGTAGGTATTGATGGCTTCGGAGTTTGGGAGTTCTTAGTTAAGGAAAAGCCAAAAAAAATTATTTAAAAGCTAGAAAAATATTCGATGCATATAGACATAAGCTTGTGTATAATTTGTTGTTTCTCATAAGTTTTGATTGAAATTAATATTCTACATGTTGAATCGCTCACCCACAATTTATATTGTTGTTTATTTTACTTGTTTTAGACAAAATACCTTCACAGGATATACAGTTTTGAACGAAATAATATTAATATGGACGAATATTATAAATTTATAGATATACAACTTCAACAAAACAATAATGGTTAGTGTCTTGAGTTAGAGGAGGGATATGATTCAATGAGGATGTCAAATTCTTCAAAATGAAAAATGAGTTGTAGGACAAGGAACTAAAAGTGAGGCTCAAGAATTTAAAGAAATTATTCTTGAAAAGTATGGCAAATCTGATTTGTAAGTTTTTCTGATTCACTTATCTTTTTGGTGAGATATTGTGCAGCTAAGTTCCTCAGAGACGTTCCCAATACGTATCAAAAGTAAACATTGATAGACTGATTTTTGTGTCTCCGTGTATATATTTGAGGCATCCCCAGAGACATTCAACATGAAACAAGTTCAACTCTCAATGAAAGAACAACTCCATCATCATCAGTGTATACAACAAACACATCATACATCTAAATCGTCCATCAATTTCAAATATCAAAATTAATAATATTTCTCCCCGTTAATATATCAAAATTAATTTCCTTTTAATATATTTTCACTTCAAGCATTTAAAAACTTATAATCTTCACAAATTTTATTATTTTTAATCTGGTGGGGATTTGAGGCCTTCTTCAAATTTTGACTAATCATCTATCTAATTGTAAAATACCTACAAAATCACTTGCAAGAAAAGAAACTGACCACTTCATTCACGGTCAAGGTTGTCAGAGCAAACTTCTGATCAGTTTGGTAGTCCTTGTGCAAAAGATCTGTAAAATAAAAATAGACAAAAATCAAGAAAATAAATAAAAATTCTGAAGGAAAAAAACAATAAGCCAGATTAACCGAAAAATTATTCAAGCAAACAAACAGAAAATAGAAGAGAGATAATAAAGAAGATATAAAACAATAAAAAAAGGCAAAATAAACAGAATAAATCCATAAAAAAGAGAGACTACACCGAATATCGGACCTCTGGCTCTCTTGTCGATGTCGAAGTAGAGTCCAGGACGCATGAAAAAAATGATGGAAGGAGAAGTAAACGAAACCCTAATTTTTAGTTTCTCTAGAGAGAGGCAAGGAGGAGACGTCGACGATGGGAGGCCAGGAGCCCTGGAGAAGATGATGTTGTCGACGAGAAGACGACCGGAGCAGGCTGTCGCTCTTTCTTCCGCTGCATAGGAGACGATGAAGAGAAGAACATCGGTTGAAGAAGAGATGGGGATGAGGAGAAGGGGAGTGGGTTTTCTGATGGGATCGAAATAAAAAGAGTGGGAATGAAATAAAAAAAAGGGGGCACGAAAAAAAAAATGAGCGGGCCGAACACGTGAGTAAAAAAGCTATCAATTACGGCGCGTACAACGCATGCCGTAAATAAAACAACATTCACGGCGTGCTGAGGAACGCCGTAATTGAGATCTCATTCACGGCGCACAAGAACGCATGCCGTAAATAAGTTAACATTTAAGGCATGCAAAAACGAATGCCGTAATTAAGTTATCATTCACGGCATAGGAAAATACGTGCCGTAAATGCGTTTGTAATTACGGCATGCGGGTAAAACACGTCGTAAAAAATACAAAAATTGACTCTTTTATGGCACACAGAATTGCACGCTGTAAAAGAGTGTCATTTACGGCGCACAGGCAATGTGTGCCGTAAATTGTGCGCCGTAAATGATCATTTTTCTTGTCGTGCACTCTCCCGAGCCTCTACTGTCAACTCCAGAAAAACAAAATAATTGTACTCTAGATTGTTTTTCCTAAGTTTTGTTCTTAGGCTCTCTTCTGTACAAGCAAGTTTGTAGTTGTGAAGTAAAAGTCCAGTCCTCCCATAAAACTGTTCTGTTCTTTTATAATCAATGGCAAACACGATGACGACTCTGCTGGGGATTAACTTCTCCACGGCTGAAAAGTTGGTGACGCAATCGGACGCCGCTAAGCTCGGCTCCATGCAACAGATGCTGGTCGTTCGCTTTGACCAGCATGTGTTTGAAGAAATACTCTCCGACGGGAGCGCCGGCCCGGTCCAGAAGTGAGCCCGTACGAAGAAGGCTCGCAGGGAGTGGAGGGGCAAATCATTTGCTCCTTCCCAAGCTCTGGAAGAAATGCTCTCTGCTGCCCAAGACAGCGGAGAAGGCACTTCAGACCGTAGAGGACTCTGCTGTCCCCAAGTCCGGCAGAGGAAAATATTATGATGCTGGACTTGCAGGGGCAAAGAGGGACTCTATACGGTCCAAGAAGCAGCCACGAAAGGGCGCCCGCCGCATGGAGAAGTCTTATGCGGCCACAAAAGCCAACCGCATGGGGAAGGCTCATGCGGTCACAACAGCCAGCCGCATGGAGAAGGCTCATGCGGCCACAACTGCCAGCCGCATGAAGGAGGCCCATGCGGCCACGACTTCCAGTCGCATGTAAACTGTTCCCAGCCGCATGGAGAACACTTATGCGGCTGCCAAACTCAGCCGTAAGCCATCCACCCTGTACGGCTCAGGGTCAGTTTTTGACCGCCTCTCATGCGGTCCTGACCCCAGAGGTTCTCAGCAGGATGCGCCAGACTCTGTGACGCACAACTTGTACTCTTCATACTATGTACTCTCAAGTGCTAGAGGGAAGAAGTCCAGGACCGCGCGGGCTCGTCGAGCTCAGTCAGCTGTCCCAACTTCTGACCATCAGGGCGTCCCACTGACTATTATGCGGGCCCCTGATGGAAAGTTGTATAAAACTATCCGTGTCCAACCCCCGGTGGCCAACGGACGGGATAGTTATCAAGAATCTCCCAACAACGATCAGAGACAAGTACTCTTACTAGCCCCACATCAGGGAGCTAGCAGGATGCCAACACACTCGTGTGCTCGGAACTCTCGGGCCCACAGAACGAGTGACTTGCGTGATGTGATTCTTCACAAGCGCAAGGAAAGAGAAGAAAGCTTGGTGTGCAAAGAGTCCTTTCATGGACATCACTGTAATCAAGTCATTGTCAATTGCTGCTGCAGCAAGGCGGCAGTCCAAGAGGACCGACAGTCCGTCTTCTAACGACTGTAACATCCAGGACCGGTCCTACCACCAAGCCCAGGAGACAAAGCGCTTCATGTCGCCTCCTACAACTCTGCTCAGAAGGTCCCTACTAGCAAAGCAGGAAGGAAGATGAATGTGGCTAGCCCAAAGGTTTCATCCGGTACGGCCAAGAAGCTCTCATCCAAGCTATCGTCCACAACCACCATAGGAGGAGTTTATCAAGGCACCCATTCAAAAATGAAATCTTCAACACTTGGAGATTCGTCATCCTCATCCCTGGGGGTAGCTAAAACTGGGGGTAGCACCCATCCGACGTCCACGACAATCCGACGTTCCAAGAAGATGCACCGGAGGAAGCAATTCCCCTCACAGATGCAGTAGACCCAGACATCCCCGGGGACGTCCACGGGTCCCAAGATGAGGCAGCCTCCTGCGCAGGGGGTAGCACTTCCTCTGAGTCCGAACCAGAGGAGAACATTCCTACATACCCGACAATTTCTCGGTACAAGGGTATAATTCAGAGGGTACGTCCTCCACTGTTCCTTCCATCTCTCCTCATGTGAGGACGGTATTCATGACAAAAAATGACCAAGACGGTCCCAGTGATCGCCAACGCATCGATACCCTGGAGGCTATACTTTATACCTTGGTCAAATCCGTGGACGAGATTAAAGAGGCCTTACCAACTCTGCAAGGAAGGACGCCTGGGCAGACAAGCTTGGGTCCCGTGGCCAATGCGGACTCGAACTCAATCCCGGGCGACAAACCTTTTACAATATCGGCTCCCACCGTTGCAGACGAGGCAAGGGAGGCAAGACGAGAGGTCCAGGAGCTCCGGGCCATGTTCCACGCCCGAGAAACCTGCCAGGACCTCAGGATACGACAACCGTATCCTGCTGCATGGAGAGATATTCCCTTCCCACCAAGATATAAACCATTCAACATCAATCCATATGATGGAAAGACATCTGCAAGCAGGTACATCACCTACTTCGAAGTCACAACTGACCATCTGCCTAATAACGATGCCATCCTTACGCGGTTGTTTATTGGAGCATTGGAAGGGGTCGCCTTCGACTGGTACCGCAACTTGCCAGACAACTACATCTATTCTTTTATCGGCTTCAAAAACATATTCCTTGAAAGGTTCTACGAGGTAGGACAAGATGTGACAATGTCCACCCTCATAGACGTTGTTCAAGGTGAGAAAGAACTAACAAAGAACTACATTGAGCGGTTTTGCCAGATCGCGATGAAATTGTCCTCTGGCAATCCAGATTCTTCCTTGATTGAAATCTGCCAAAAGAGGCTGCTTCCTACAATCAGCCTCTGGATGGGCGAAAGTCAGTTCAAGGACTGGAAGACTTTCATCATCAGCACCACTAGCACAGAAGACAAGTTGAAGAAAGCTCGCCAACTGGAATTGTACATCACGGAGGGAGACGACAAGGACAGACGCCCTAATACCAATAGCAATAATGGTGGTAACCCCTCCAACAATCGAGACAACAAGGGCAAACAGGCTATGGTGGTCGACACAGCCCCGAAGCCCGAACCAAAGTCGGCAGAGAAGCAGTGGCCGCAGATGACTTACTCCTTCGAAGACAGCCATGTTAAGCCCATCCTTGACATGCTCATACAAGGAGACAGGATTCAGCTCCCTCCACCGAGACGTGAGCCTCGGCCTGCAGAGATGGAAAGCCCAAAGTATTGCCACTACCATCGCTATGTCTACCATGTCACACAAGACTGCTACCAACTGAAGCGGTATATCCAGCACCTGATCGACTCTACAGCTCTGGCCATTGACTTCGAGGAGGTAACTGTAGCGGCCAACATGGTATCTGTCCAATTCGACAGCTTCCCTCCGACGAAGACTCAAGATGGAGTGGTACCCGTCCCCCGGGCGAAGATGGAGGTCGCTAATCTTCTACTTCCCCGATACCAGGCTGCTGGGCTGGTACCCCACACCACATCGCGAGAGGAGGTCATGTGGGTCCACCAGGACTTAGTATCTGAAGTAACCCAGCCAGCATCACCCTCTACTGGCAAGAAGAAGGGTGGGAAAGTCAAGTCCTGCCGCACAATCTCAGCCGACGTCGAAGAAACTATAGCTGTCGTTACCCGATCCGGTGCACAAACTCAACCCCTACCGGGTAACTCGGTTGAAGATTATCAGCCGGCTGCTGCTGATGCTCCAGGGCCCTCTCAGCCTTCGACGACCGACAAGCCTAGGTCGAAGGAGACCCGCTTCGACAAACCGTTGCTCCGAAAAGATACGCCTCAGGGACTGGAGAGACCTTACAACTTTGACATCTTGGCACAATTAGCCAACACACCGACCAAATTGTCGTTATATGAGCTCTTGAGGCTCTCCAAAGATGTTCGCATCGCACTGAGTGACGCACTTCAGAACGCTGACACCTATCTGGCTCAAGTTAAGCTCACATGAGAAAGTTCTACAGAGGATCCTCAGGACAGTGCTTTTACTGGAGCAATGTCCAACATTGTCTTTACTCCGTAGGAGATGCTCATTAAGACCAAACTGTACGATCTCTCGCTATATTATACTGGATACGTCGACGACGTAAAGGTGGATCGGATGCACATAGATCTCGGTTCTTCCATAAGTATCATCCCGAAGAGCCTACTTCACTTCCCGGGCATCCCTATGCATCGTCTGACACCTACAAGCACCGCCATCAGCAGTTTCAATTCAGGCAGAAGCTATCCGATCGAGAAGATTCGCTTGAAGTGCCAAATCGGTGACCTTCAGTCAGAAGTAACCTGCTATGTCATAGACGCGGACACTTCCTACAATATTCTTCTGTGGCGTCCTTGGATACACGACTACATGATCGTGTCTTCCATGTTGCACCAATGCTTCAAGTACGTCGACAAACACGATTTTGTAAGAACCGAATTTGCCGACATTGATCCTTTCAGAGGGCTTGAATCCTACTACTCGGAATCCTGCTTGTACGAGAAGTCGAAGAGGTACCTTGTCAAAGAAAATACTCAAGCTCAAACTGAGGCGGCAACGGGATCAGAAGAACCTCTGACGATCCACCTCCAAGCCCGCAAACCAGGCAGAACTGCACCCTTTACAGCCACTTTACGTAAGGATGCAATCAGTCTCTCTGCACAGAAGGAGCAAATGACTATCCGACTCCCAAGGTCTGGCCAAGCGCCGAGACCCACTGTGAAGCCAACGATAATCAGACTGTCAAGAGCCGGTCAACGACAATCTGAAGGGACAAACTCTCCTGATAAGCCAATGGTCATCTGTCTACCAAGGACAAGGCGTCAGCCCAACACTGAGCCGAGGACTGTTAGTGAGCCACCAACCCCACGTCCTGTCCCACCAGCGGGACCCTTGGTGATCAAGCTCCCCAGATCGTCTTCCCAAGCTTCAATAACGCAGGGGGTTGCTGAACTGGAGCTGGGGACAAACTACCAATTCAGCACCAAGTCGGGGACCGCTAGCGTACCGACGACTCCATGCTCGGCCCCATCAACGAAACCCTTGATGATCAGGCTGCCAAGATCATCCTTCCAGTCTTCACTGATATAGGGGGTAGCTGAAGAAGAGAAAGAGCTGGCCAAGTATGTGGCAGCATACACTGATGTTCCTTCCGCCGATAATGTAATTCCTCCTGAAAAGATACCTTACTACCGTGAGCTTGATAAGCTTCGTATAATGTATGCGATAGAACACGGTATAGGCACTAACTTACACACACAAGTAACCAATGTCTATACCACGAACCAACTTACTCCCGTGGAAGGCGCCTGCTTCATAATCGAAAGAGAGGATCATCCGATCATCTTTGGCCGGAAGAACGATCCACAGCCCTTCAGGCTAGAAGAAGTCGATCTGGAACCTGACACTGGGAAACTGCCCCTTTATCTGTATAGCTCTCGATCCAAGTACCTCATACAAAAACAGGGGTATGACATGGAGGCTACACCAGGCCTGAACTACGGCACCGGCCGATGATTACCTTTACAATTGTCAGTCCCGGCTAGGAAGCCACGAGATTACTACAGCAAGACCAGACATGGTCTAGACTATGTTACTCCTGTGATAACCCCCGAGAGCTCAGATGAAGAATGCGAATGGCACTCTCATTCGTCCGGTTCACCCACTTCTGATTCGGATGTTAGCATTGGGGACATGCTCAGGCAGAATTGGACTGTCAATATGGCATTCATCGACGCCTACGAAGAAGATGAAGACATTCCTGAACTTCTTGAGTTAGAGTCGTGGGCCCAACAGCTAGACGCGCAATGGAAGAAGCGGTTCGAACAAAAAGAGCCTCCCACCGAAGATGAGGTCCTGCAAGTTGACCTCGGCGATGAGTCCTCTCCAAAACCAATCTTCGTTAGCAAAAGTCTGACAGACGAAGAGCGAGAATCGCTACTGTAACTCGTCAGAGAATATATCGACGTGTTCGCCTGGAGTTATGAAGACATGTCAGGGCTAAACCCCGAGGTTGCACTTCACAAACTCAACATTCGTCCGGACGCAAAGCAGGTCAAGCAGCAGCAACGATGGTTCCGTCCAGACATCATGAACTCTATCAAGACCGAGGTTAACAAACTGATAGCCAGCGGCTTCATTCGCGAGGAACAACATCCAGACTGGGTAGCCAATATAGTACCAGTCCTCAAGAAGAACGTGAAGATCCGAATCTGCATCGATTTCCGGAATCTAAACGAGACGTGTCCTAAGGATGAGTTTCCCCTCCCTATTACAGATATAATGATTGAAAACACCTGCGGCTTCGAGCGCATGTCATTCATGGATGGCTTCTCAGGATACAATCAAATCAAGATGTTCCCTGATGATAAAAAACATACATCATTCTGAACACCGATTGGCACATACTACTACACAGTCATGCCATTTGGTTTAAAGAATGCTGGCGCCACCTATCAACGAGCCATGAGCGTCATCTTCAGAGATCACTTAAGCAAGACAGTGGAGTGTTATGTCGATAATATTGCCGTCAAGAGCCGCTCTAAAGAAGATCATCTGCATGATCTGAAGACAATATTCGACCTGATGTGGGCGCACAATTTGAAGATGAATCCCACGAAATCCTTCTTGGGTGTATCCAACGGGAAGTTCTTGGGTTTTATCGTTACCTCCCAGGGTATCCATGTCGACCCTGAGAAGACGAAGGCAATCATGGAGATGGGTCCCCCAAGAAATCTTCGTGAACTCAGAGGCCTTCAAGGAAGGCTAGCTTACATCAGGAGGTTTATCTCTAACCTTTCCGGATGATGTCAACCCTTCACACACCTCATGAAGAAAGGCGTCTCCTTCGTATGGGATGAAGAGTGCCAGCGCGCCTTCGAAAACATCAAAGAATACCTGTCGAACCCTCCAGTCCTGGTGGCCCCAGTTGTTGGAAAGCCATTCCTGCTCTATGTACGAGCTATAGAGCATTCTTTCGGTGCTCTACTAGCACAAAACAATGATGCAGGCCATGAACAAGCCATCTACTACCTCAGCCGAATGATGATTGGGCATGAGCATCGATATACTATCGTGGAAAAGAAGTGCCTCACTCTAGTGTTCGCCATTCAGAAGATGCGACACTACGTCACGGGACAAACCATACATGTGATATCACGAGTCAACCCTCTCAGGGTCCTTATGACCAAACCAGGGGCACTCAGCTCTCGCCTCGCTACTTGGGCAATATTATTGTCTCCCTACCACGTGATCTTCGTCCCGCAGAAGGCTGTTAAAGGTGAAGCTCTGGCAGACTTTTTAGCAGCCCATCCAGGTTTGGAGTCAACCAGAATATACGAAGAGATCCCAGACGAGGTCGCCAATTCAAATGTGGTCTTCTATGATGCCGTTTGGCGAATGTTCTTTGACGACGCTTCAAAAACTGGGCCCAAAGGCAATATCGTAGTCGGAGTCGGAGTGGTGCTGATTTCTCCCTCCGGGTTCGTGATCAATCGGGCATACTCCCTCATGGAACCTTGTTCAAACAACGTGGCAGAGTACAATGCTCTGGTTATCGGCCTTCGACTTGCAAAAGAACTGGAGGTAGAGCACCTCGAAGCATATAGCGATTCACAGCTAATCGTTAACCAGATCCGAAGTTCATATGAAGTTCGTCATGAAGACATGATACCCTATCACCAAATTGCGATTGACATCATCTCGTCCTTGGAAGGATTCTTCATAGAACACGTTCCCAGGCTCCAGAACATTGAAGCCGATGCCTTAGCAGGCCTTGCCGCTTCCTTAGCTGTTCCGAATCATGCTCACTACTTGGTTTGACATAATAGGCCGTGAATTAGTCTGTCCCAAGAACAATGTTCAATGTGTTGAGAGTTTCTTCGCTCTGACAGTCGATGAAGCACCAGACTGGAGACAACCATTCATTGACTTCGTAGTCTACGACATCTTGTCGGAGAATCCAAAAGAAGCCACTTCCATCAGAAGGCGTTCCCTCAGATTTTTCTATGATACGGAGACGAAAATGCTGTATCGACGATCATATGATGGATTATTGCTTCGATGTCTGTCAAATACAGAAGCCGTGCGTGAAGCTCACGATGGCGTCTGTGGAGCCCATCAGCCTGGTCCGAAATTACAAGACTGTATTCGTCGAATGGGCTACTACTGGCCTACGATGGTAGCGGATGCGATAAAATATACAAGAAAGTGCAAAGCCTGTCATGTCCACGCAGATTTCATCCATCAACCATCCGAGTTCCTACATCCAACGATGGCATCCTGGCCATTCGAAGCATGGGGAATGGACATCATCGGTCCGATCACTCCTCCTTCGTCCAGAGGACACCGCTTCATACTCGCAATCACATATTACTTCTCCAAATAGGCGAAAGTTGTTCCTCTTGCAGAAGTGAAGACATCAAACGTGATTAGCTTCGTTAAGCATCACGTCATCTATCACTTCGGACTGCCCCGAAGGATCATCCACGATAATGGTCTGCAGTTCGCAAGCCACGCCTTCTATCGATTTTGCGACAAACACCGGATCCAGAATGTGGCTTCAACACCGTACAATCCGGCGACGAATGGGTTGGCAGAAGCGTTCAACAAAACTATAATCAAGCTGCTCAAGAAGTTTGTTTCTTCCAACAAACGCGACTGGAATGAAAAGCTTGGCGAATGCTTATGGGCGTACCGTACTACAGTTCGGATGGCCACCGGGAACACACCATTCTCTCTGGTGTATGGGAGTGAGACAGTTCTCCCATTGGAGGCCCAAATCCCCTCGCTCCGCGTCGCCCTCGCCTATCGATTGACGACGGATGATAATCACCGTCGCCGGCTGCAAGAGTTGGAGGCCTTAGATGAGAAGCGCCTGCTAGCTCAACAACGAATAGAGCTGTATCAAGCCTGCATCTCCGGAGCCTTCAACAAGAAGGTTAAACTCAGAACATTCCAAGTGGGAGATCTCGTTCTGGCAGTTCGGAGGCCGATGGTTATGACTCACAAAACCGTCGGCAAATTCCAGCCAAAGTGGGAAGGCCCATTTGTCATCGAGGCTGTATTCTCCAACGGTGCTTACCGCCTCGCAAAGCAAAATGGAGACTTGCTCATGTTGCCCGTCAATGGCAAGTTCCTGAAGAAGTATTATGTCTAAACGATATCCTCCAAATCTACCGGACTGTTAAGTTATGTGCCCTTAGGTACCGCTGAACTTACACTCTGGTCACTCCAAATGAATCCATATCGTATCTTCTGGGTAGTAAGTCATGTATGATCATACCTCTGAACTTCCTTCCTAAAAAGAGTACCTTCCTCATGATTTACTACCCGTACTTTCAGTACATAAAAAGGGTAACAGATCTATAAAATTCCCGAAACAACTACGTCGATGTCACCTCTGAGTTGTTTCACTTCCGCCAAAAAATAAATCACCCCCTCACATAGAACTTCCACATCCATATTACCTCTGAGTTGTTCTATGTACCCTTTATGGAGTCCACTCCTGCCACGTCCTCATTACCTCTAAGTAGGAAGGCTCCATTGAAGAAACCCTCATATTTACCACGTCCTCATTACCTCTGAGTAAGTATGTTGGTTTTCTCTCGACTTATTATCCGTACCTAAGACCGGAGTATGCTAAGGATAATAGGCCCACAAATGTCCTCTGTTGACCATAAATGTCCTCTGCTGACCAAAAATATTGTACTAAGTTTTCTAGTACATGCGCCTCATTTCTCATAATGCCTCGGGAGCCCAGCTGCTCCATGGCATTCTTTCTCCCAATACCTGGAACTTCCATGGCCACCTTACTGTGAAATTGTTCTGAGTATCCCTATCAAACTTGTTATCCGTACCTAAAACTAAGGTATGCCAAGGATAATAGGTCCACAAATAGTCCTCCAATGGGGCAAATACCATGACACCACAAACGCAACAAGCAATACAAATAAAGGGTAAAATAAAACATACTCTTTTATTTGAAAGTCAAAGGTACTACATGTTCTGGGACCATGTTCCTCTCAAAAAGGAAAGAATATAAATTAAAAAAAGGCTGACTATGGTTCGACGACACATAATTCTCTGAGACGGTCCCTCAGCAAGGCAGTCGACCGCTCAAATCGCTGCTTGGCCCGGCGCTCGGCCTCCTGAGTTAGCCGCTCCACATCCTCCAGATGCGCGTGAGCCCGCCAGCCCTCTTCAAGCCTCTCCAGAGTACGCTCCAAGCCAACAGAAGCTCGAGTGACCTTGTCGGCTTCCTGAACAACCAGCTCCTTATCCGTGTGGGCGGCCCCGAGCTCAGATTCTAAGAAAGTCAGTTTTCTCTAAAGTTTGAGGATCTGCTCTTTCGTATCAATTACCCCATAGGAGGCGGCCGCTTCCCGAGCCATGCAATCCTCTCTCCTGCGGCTCAACTGATCATACTGCAGAGACAGGCGGTGGAGGTCCTCCATTATAGTCGGCTTGGCCGTATCCCGAACAACCCTTACCTTCTCCATGGCAGTTATGAGGAAGGCACGCTCTTGATCTATTGCTGCAGACAGATCAACTTGTCGCAGCACTTGAAACTGGGCCACAAGCTGATCAGTCTCTAGCAATTTGGGCTCCAGGAGCTCAACTATCCTGGCCCCGTTGGGGAGGGTTCTAAGGATTTCAATCTGGCCCCGGGCACATTGACGAGCCAAGGCAAAAGAGGTCCCCCTATCCACCGCAGCAGGTGGCGGTAGAAACTGTTAACCACATCCTTTAACGCTTTATCCAGAACTTCCGTAGAAGATGGCGTCAAAGAAAGAGTGGCTGGCAGTGTCGAAGAAGATGTACCGAAACTCGATGCCCCTGCCACAAGGGAAACAAGTTCCAAGCAAAAAGACGCTTGAAGAGCGGCTAATTCTTCTTCCACAGCCCGAAGGGTCTGGAGACTCGGCAGGACGGAAAGGTCGACCCCCAGAGCCATATGAACAGAGGAGAGGGCGGGAACTATTTCTCTCTGCCCCGGCCGTTCTGCCGTCTGCTCTCCCGAACTCGATCCAGCGGGAGGTCCCTCAATATAAGTTGGAGGGGGAGGAAGCACACTCCCTTCCACCAGATCCTCTCTGGCGAACTCTCTCCTGATAATATCCGTCGTTGGTGTTTGCCATGAAATATAAAAGAGCAAAACAATTATCGGAGGACTGGACTTTTACTTCACGTTACAAACTCGCTTGTACAAAGAAAGCCTAGGGACGAAAGCCTAGGTACAGCAATCTAAGTACAATTGTTTATTTTAGATTCTGGGGGGGTGACGGTAGAGGCTCGGAAAAGCGACGGCAGCTCTGCCTTACTCCTTGGACGATCGGTATGCAGCCTTGGCTCCAGAAGATTGCTCAGCGTTGAGAAAATGCTCTCTTTGCTATCTCTCTCTGCTCTTCTCTCCAAGTACTCTGGTGCTCTCTTTGATCTCGAAAAGTGCTCCTGTATGCGCCTCTCTCTGTGTGTGCCTCTCTCTTCTTCAAGGGAATGGCACCCTGCTATTTATAGGAATGGAGTGTAATCATTAGGGTTGCAAATGATTGCTTCTTGAAGATGGTGGCGGCCTGTGGATTGGTCAATCTAGGCCATTAGTTTTGATTGTGATGAATCTGGACCATTAAGTATAGATTACACCAAATCTCATCAGCAGTTAATACTGATTGGAATAAATCTTCCTCATAATGATCTTCTGATGTTTGCGAATAAATTTGATTTATTCTCCTGCCACGTGAATCAGATTATTAAGATTTGACCCAATCTCTGATTGCAATAAATCTGGAAGATTGATCGGCTTAGGACACGTGTCCTAGGAGCCACTGGGGGATCTGAACCGCATGAAGATTGAACTGCATAAGATTTGGGCCGCATAAGGTTCGGGCCACGTATCAGGGCTGCTTGGGTAGTGGCTCCCCCCTTCGAATCTTTGAACCGCATGGAGATGATCATTGCGAGCCGCATAGGGATGCATCCGCCTGGGCCGCATGGAAATGGTCCTCTTGAACCGCATGGGAAGGCCTCCGCTTGAGCCGCATGAGACTGTTTCGGCCTGAGCCGTATGGAACGGCTTCATTCTGAACCGCATGGGAAGTCTTCGCTCGAGCCGCATATGATCGTCCACGTGTCAGGGTCACGTGGCATTTTCTGGATTTTGGGAGATTGTGTCAGAGATCTCCTTCACTTCCCTAGGGGTCTGTCATTATGACAGAGTCATAATTACCACTTTTGTGTCAGGGCTGCCATTTTTTCAGAGTTGTCAGCCGTCACAGCAATTAATACAGGAGGAGAGAACTATTTTTCAAGCCACGTGTCTCCTGTTCTGAGCCGCATAGGACGTCTTGAGCCGCATAGCCCCTCGTGCCGCATGAATCTGTGAGCCACATGGGCTTCCTGAGCCGCATGGAGTTTCCTGGCTGCATGGATCCTTCTTTAATATTTTCCATGCTTCTACAAGACCCCCTTCAAAGTTTTCAATTTGCAAAATTGAAATACTTTGAATAAGAAGCATGGTTATATTCTTCTGGCCGCATATGAAGTCCTGGCCGCATGGATGTTTAAGCCGCATAGATAGTTCAGTCGCATGGATGGCTTAGCCGCAGGGGACTTTTCGGCCACGTCATCATTGCCACGTATGGCAATCTTTTGCATTAAATGCTGTTTGATTTGCTGTCAGCTTTAAAGGCCACTTTTCGGTACGGAATCCGAGGAGTTTGGCCTTCATTTTCGGTGGCTCACCTTGATAACCGAAGAGTCGGTCTTCGTGTATGCACGGGGATCGAAACGCTTCACTTTTATTTATAAATATGGATGAGTACGGTCGGGGGATTTCTTTACTTCCTCCTTCGTCCAACTATTGCTGTCTTACCTTTCTTTCCTCATTTTCCTTCTCCGATCGTCAGTCATGGCCCCCAAATCCTCTAAGGTCGCTTCTGCCGTCGCGAAGGGCAAGAAGGCGACTTCTTCGTCAGCCGTTGTGCTCGAAGTGCACCCTGATGTCCGTCCTGCCCTTAATGGTAAGAGTTGTATTTGGGTACTTTGAATCCTAAGAATTCATGGCTCTGTTGCATATTCATGCACAAGCCTTCACCCAAATTTGGCTATGATAGAGCCGCATATGCTGTATGGGCTGCATGACCCTCTCATATCCGAGTCGCATAGGAGATACCCTATGTTTGAGCCGCATGAGAAAGTTTTGGACCGCATGAAGTCTCCCTTGAACGGAGCTGCATAAACTTCTAACCGCATATGTTCGATTGATCCGCATACGCTTCTAACAGACTGACCCGTATAGCACTTCAGTGCCACAAAAGCTTTTCTGCTTAGAACCGCATATGCTCGATTGATCCGCATAAGCTTCCAACAGACCGATCCGTATAGCGCTTTAGTCCACAAAAGCTTTTCTGCTTAGAACCGTATATGTTCGATTGATCCGCATAAGCTATCGAACCGATGTCATATGGAACTCTCAATTGATTTAGGCCGCATGAGGCTGTGTTGGCTGAACCACATAAGCTCCCTTGGGACTGTGCCACTTGGAACCCAATTGTAATTGAGCCGCATAAGGCTTTGTTTGATCCGAGCCGCATAGGCTCGTAGGGACTTGAGTTCAGTAATCATCTTTTAATCCTGTTTCGTGTTGTCCTTTTTTTCAGTGAGCCTCCCAACCAACCCAGCAGGAGAGCTTCTTGTGGGTTCAGCTCAGTTTACTGTAGGCATGCGTCTCGGCAGCTTAATTCGACACATAGTGGACCAGCTTCCCACTAATGAACCTAGGGAGAGGATATCTGTCATTAACAACCAACCTTTCCACTTTCTCTGTTCTATGATGAATTCGGGAAAGCTGGACGGAGAGTATCTGAAACCGGCTTTTCTCTTTGGGGATGCCTTTTCTATAAAGAACTTCCGATTGCTGGATGTTTCAGAGAGCTGGAATTTTTCTGTAGACGGAGTGGAGATTCATATCCCCGAGATGGAGCGGCATTATCCCCTCTTATGGTTTAACATGGTACCGCTGGACAGGATAATGGTGGGCTCCCTGACTCCCACCCGACCGGGAATGTTTGTAGGCGACATCCACTACAACAGGCGTACTGGTTCAGCATGTGCGGGCAAGGATTCAGTTAGTCGGAGTGTGATGGGGTTGCTCCCTGGCACTTTTGTAAACGTGGCTGGTCCTAACTTTACTTTCATTCGAGCTGATACGTTTCTGAATCAGCTTGCTCGCAAGGGGTCTTATCCTGTGGGCAGGTTGTCGCTGCTAAATTGGATCAACCCCATTCCTACATGGGCTAATCTTACCTCATAGATCTTGAGGAAGTATGGGGAATCCCTTCGGGAAATTGACCTCTACTACGCCGTCCGGGGCACCTGCTACGGGTTACCCATTAACAAGCCTTTGTTCATGGCTCTTTTGGAGCTGTATAATCGGCGTACGGGGACTTTCTTCGCCCCCGGGGGAGAGCTGGGGCTTGCTCTCCATGAGATACACGTTGTTTCTAAACTGCCGTGGGGAGGTGAAGCTTTTGAAGTATATACACCGACGAACGAAGAATTCGAAGACCTGGATCGACGATTTCCTAGTTTCGTCGCCGTGTACCAAGAACTGTTGTGCCATCATAGCATCTGCCACCAGATTGCTATCAAGAAAGAAAATAGCTCAGAAGGAAGCGCCCCTCACACCACGGCCTGGGTTTCGTATCTTTTCAAGTTACGTCCCTCCGGCCGAGTTTCGTCTCGAAGTCCTCAAACCCCGGAGGAGGTGGAGGACATGATGTTGAAGGTCAAAAGGTCGAGGTCTACCCGTGACAGGTTTGGGAGCCGCACTGACTCCCTCAATTACTTCCACTATGGTACCCGGGAAATGTCCGATAAAGCGATCTTAGCTGGGTTCTTGATGGTGTGGCTACGCAATTGCGTAGTCTCAGACGGCACAGGTTCTATGGAAAGGATCAGCCGCCATTTCATTCTCCCCGCTGTGAAATTGGTCTTCAAGGTAAGACTGGCCCTTCTTCCGGCCATGGTGTGTAGCATACACCACGGCCTCCGCGCCTTTTCATCCAAAGTCATTGCTCGTGATACGACGTTGGACTTTGAACGGATAGAACTACCATACCACTACCTCATGGGGTGGTTATTACTGCACTACCGGTCGTTGATGAGGCCAGGAACCGAAGAAGATGTTACTACTGACGATGCCTTCATTTTTTAATACCGTCATCAGCCTTGGGAACACGATACCATGCCAGCCTGCCGGAGGGCGTTGGCGAGGGTTGACGGGCCCGAGTTTTTTTTCTCTTCCTCAATTTACCCCCGGGGAAGTGAGGGAAGTACATGTCGATGGCGTTGATCCTCCCCAACTTTTTTCTGAGAAGATGCTTCTTTGGTTACGCAACATCCGCCCTGCGCACCTGATGTATCGTTGCCGGAATAACGTATACCTGGAGCCTTATCTGCCCAGTAGATTTTCTCGTCAATTTGGGTATAGTCAATTGTTCCTGGATTGTCCTAGCACTTGCTTGAGCTTTGAGGACAGTATACTCGATGGCATCCGGGCTTGGCATTATTATAATGCGGTCCATACCCGTGCCAGCTTCTCAGTCCCTGATGCCAAGACGGCAGGGGATATTTTGTATATAGCGGCCCTTTATCATGTCGCAGCGAGCAAGCCTCATGTCGATTTTGATATAAATACTAGCTTCATTGGTGGCACTGGTTTGGCTGAGAAGCCAGAGGGATCCAAGAAGAGAAAGAGGGGGGCGAACAGGGTTCCTGCGTCGAACTCAGAGTCCACTAGGGCGGATGAGGAGGATGATGAACAAGACGCCGATGACTCATCGCATTCTTCGGACGAGGAAGTTGGGAATCAACACCCTATTATGCCAGATGAAAGGGCGGCGGGTCAGCCGTCTACTTGGTCTGACGAGGTGGTGGAGGATCAACCATCTGCAGTGCCTGGCCCTTCGCGTAAACGAAGCAGGCGCGTGACTACCGCTGATGACCGAACCTATTCCACGAAGCACGCTGCGGTAAGACGTCGCAGGCTGTTTATTGATGATGTGGACGTTGTTCCTGAGGTGATTTGAGTTTCAACTATCTCCTTTCTTCTTTTTCTATGTTATGGCCTAATCGTTTGTTCCTTTTGCTCTTTATAGGCGTCGGATGAGCTCGCTCCTCAGGACCCGATTGCCGAGGCTGATCCAGTCCTGTCTCATTTGGTCAGTGATGTGTGCACTGCTATCATTGCTGCTAGGGTTCTTCCGGTTGCGGTCGAGGATTCCTACCTTACTAGGACCTCAACCCAGGGGGATGGGGGTTTTACCGCGCCCGTCCCTGAGACATCTGAACCCCAACAGGATGACACTGTGGGTGGGGAAACTACGCCGGCTGTGAACGAGCCGCCGCATCCATGCTCTTTCCCTGGTAATACAAGTCAAACCATAACTCGTGAATAAGCCTATGTACTCTGTCATCCTATTCTCTAGATTACGTCGATTAATGGTTGCTTTGGATGTTCAGGTCCCAACCCAGTGATGGACATTGCTGGGGCGGACCCTACCGGAGAGGGTCTGGCGGAACCTCCCTGTATCGAGGGGCCTCCATCTGGGTCGAGCTCGCGGGCCCCGGTAGCCGTGCAACTGGGACAAGGGACGATGCTCCCAGCGCCCTCTTCTGCGAATGTAGTTTTGGGGGTCAACCTTTCCTCCCTACCGAGCATCCAGGCTCTTCGGGCGGCGGAAGAGGAGCTAGCCGCCATTCAAGCATCTTTCCGCACGGAGTTTGCTTCCTTGGTGGCGGGGGCGGTAACTTCTGAAGCTACTCCTTCGGTACTGTCTGCCATCCTCCCTCTGACGCCATCCTCTACAGAGGTTTTGGATGAAGTCTCCCAGGATGTGGTCGACAGTTTCCACCGTCACCTAAAAAGAGGGATCGAGGCCGCGGTGGAAAGGGGAACTCCCTTTACTCTGGCCCGTCGATGTGCCGGTGGCCAGATTAATATCCTTAGGACTCTTCCTAGTGGAGGAGAACTGGCCACGCTTCTCGAGCCTAAGTTGTTAGAAGCTGATCGTCTCGTAGCCCGGTTTCGCATGTTACAACAGGCTGATTTACCCGCGGTCATAAATCAAGAACACAACTTCCTCATTACCGCGGTGGAGAAGGTGATGGCTGCCCGGGAATCGCTTAAGCCGGCTATATTGAAGGACCGACGGGATTTGTCTCGGTTGCATGATCAGTGGAGCCGTCGGATTGAAGATTGCACGGCCCGGGAAGCGGCTGCCTCCCGTGGGGTAACCGACACCCGGGAACAAATCCTCGAGCTCCAAAGAAAGCTGGCCTTCTTGGAGTCCGAGTTGGAGGCTGCTTGTACTGAGAAAAGGATTGCCATCCAGGAGGCTGATAAATTTAGCAGGGCTTCTGCCAATCTAGAACTTGTCCTGAAGAAAATGGAGAATGACTGGGAGGCGTATATGTATTTGAATGATGCGGAGCAATTATCCCAAGAAGCCGAGCGTCGAGCTAAACGGAGGCTTGAGCGGGGGACTGTGTTGGTGAAAAACCGGCTCCTGGAATTGTGTAATGCTGAGCTATAGTCAGCCTTTTCCTCTTGCTTTGTTCTTGTTTTCCTTTTTGAGAGGGACGCGGTCCCGAAACATGTAATGCTTTTTTTTTTCCTTCAAATAAAGAGTACTTTCCATTCTACCCTTCATTTGCATTGCTTGTTATACCTATGATATTGTGGTGATGTTTTCCCCGTCTTGAGGACTTTTTTGTGGACCTGTTACCCATGGCATACCTTGGTTTTAGGTACGGATAACGAGTTTGGTCAGGATATCCGAAACAGCCATGGCAAAGTGGTCATGGGTGCTCTCGGTATTGGGAAAAAGAATGCCGTAGAGCAGCTGGGCTCCCGGGGCATGATGAGATGGTGGATTTATGCTAAGAAACTTAGCAGAGGATATTTGTGGACCTATTACCCTTGGTGTACCCTGGCTTAGGATACAGATAGTAGGGTGAAATAGAACCGACATATTTGTTCAGAGGTTATGAGGACATGGCAAGCATGAGGGTTTTATCGCAGAATCTTCCTGCTCAGGGGTAATGAGGACATGGCAGGAGTGACTTCACGGAGGATATTTTGTGGTCAACGAAGGACATTTGTGGTCAACAGAGGACATTTGTGGTCAACAGAGGACATTTATGGTCAACAGAGGACATTTGTGGACCTATTATCCTTGTCGTACTCCGGTTGTGGGTACAGATAATAGGTTGAAAGGGAACCGACATACTTACTCAGAGGTAATGAGAACATGGCGAGTATGAAGGTTTCTTCTATGGAGCCTTCCCACTCAGAGGTAATGAGGACATGGCAGGAGTGGGCTCAATGAAGAGGGGGTACGTTGAACGACTCAGAGGTAATGAGGGCATAGAAGTTCTATGTAGGGGTGATTTGTTTTTGGCGGAAGTAAAACGACTCAGAGGTAATGAGGATATGGCCGTTTTAGAAATTTTTGGATCGTTTACCCTTTTTGTGCACTGGAAGTGCGGGTATTGGATCATGAGGGAGGATCTCTTCCAGGAAGAAAGTTCAGAGGTATGATCATACATGACTTTCTATCTGAAAGAGTGACCGGGATGTGAGTTCAGAGGCACCATCGGGTACATGACTCGATATTGTGAAAGTGTGAGTTCAGGGGCACCAGCGGGTACATGACTCGATAATCTGGAGAATGGTGAGTGTGAGTTCAGCGGCACCAGCGGGTACGTGACTCGGGATCTAGAAAATTGTGAGGGCGAGTTCAGTGGTATCAGCGGGCACGTGACTCAAAAATCTGGAGAATTACGATGGTGAGTTCAGCGGTACCAGCGGGTACGTGACTCGAAAATCTAGAGAATTATCGTCTAGACATAGTATTTCTTCAGGAACTTGCCGTTGACGGGCAACATGAGCAAGTCTCCGTTTTGCTTGGCGAGGCGGTAAGCACCGTTGGAGAATACGGCCTCGATGATAAATGGACCTTTCCATTTTGGCTGGAACTTGCCGGAGGTCTTGTGAGTCATGATCGTCGGCCTCCGGACTGCCAGAACAAGATCGCCCACTTGGAATGTCCTAATTTTGACCTTCTTGTTGAAGGCTCCAGAGATGCGTGCTTGATATAGCTCGATCCTTTGCTGAGCCAGGAGGCATTTTTCATCTAAGGCCTCCAACTCTTGTAGTCGATGTCGGTAGTTGTCATCCGTTGTCAATTGATAAGTGAGGGCGACGCGGAGTGAGGGTATTTGAGTCTCTAATGGGAGAACTGCCTCACTCCCGTATACCAGGGAGAATGGTGTGTTCCCAGTAGCTGTTCGGACTGTAGTACGGTACGCCCATAAACATTCGCGAAGCTTCTCGTTCCAGTCGCGTTTGTTGGAAGAGACAAACTTCTTGAGGAGTTTGATGATTGTTTTGTTGAATGCCTCTGCCAACCCGTTCGCTGCCGGGTTGTATGGTGTTGAAGCAATATTCTGGATACGATGTTTGTCGCAGAACCGATAGAAGGCGTGGCTTGCAAACTGCGGACCATTGTCGTGGATGATCCTCCGGGGCAGTCCAAAGCGATAGATGACGTGATGCTTGAGGAAGCTGATCACGTTCGCAGTCTTTACTTCTGCAAGCGGGACAGCTTCTGTCTATTTGGAGAAATAATCCGTGATCGCAAGTATGAAGCGATGTCCACGGGAGGAAGGTGGAGTAATCGGACCGATGATGTCCATCCCCCATGCTTCGAATGGCCAGGATGCCATGGTCGGATGTAGAAATTTGGATGGTTGGTGGATGAAGTCTGCGTGGACTTGGCAGGCTTTGCACCTTCTAGCATAGTCTATCACAACTGCTACCATCGGGGGCCAGTAGTAGCCCATTCGGCGAAGACGGTCTTGCAATTTAGGACCTGGCTGATGGGCCCTACAGACACCGTCATGAGCTTCTCGTACGGCTTCTTTGGCTTCTGCGTTCGACAGATACCGAAGCAATACTCCATCATAGGATCGGCGATACAGCATTTTCGTCTCTGTATCGTAGAAGAATCTGAGAGAACGCCGTCTGATGGAGGTGGCTTCCTTCGGGTTCTCGGGCAGGATGTCATAGACGACGAAGTCAATGAATGGTTGTCTCCAATCTGGGACATCATTAATCGTCTGAGTGGAATAACTCGCCACAAATTGAACGTTGTTCTTGGGGCAGACCAGTTCGTGGCCTACTACGTCTACCGATTGATGAGTATGATTTGGCACTACTAGGAAAGCGGCCAGACCTGCTAGGGCATCGGCTTCGATATTTTGGAGTCTGGGGACGTGTTCGATGAAGAATCCCTCGAACGACGAGATGATGTTGATTGCTATTTGGTGATAGGGAATCATGTCTTCGTGGCGAACTTCGTATGAGCCCCAGATTTGATTGACGATTAACTGAGAATCGCCGTATGCTTCAAAATATTCTACCCCAGCTCCCTTGCAAGTTGGAGGCCAATGACCTGGGCGTTGTACTCGGCCACATTGTTAGAGCAGGGTTCCGTGAGAGAGTAAGCGCTGTTGATCACCAATCCGGTAGGAGAAACCAGTACCACCCCAACTCCGATGACGATGTTGCCCTTAGGTCCAGTTCTCGAAGCGCCGTCGAAGAACATTCGCCATATATCATCGTGAGAGGTTGCATGCGAGTCGGCGACCTCATCTGGGATCTCTTCATATATCCTGGACGACTCCGAACCCGGGTGGGCTGCCAAAAAGTCTGCCAGGGCTTGACCTTTGACCGCCTTTTGTGGGACGAAGATCATATGGTAGGGGGATAGCAATATTGCCCATGTAGCGAGACGAAAGTTGAGTGCCCCTGGTTTAGTCATGAGGACCCTAAGAGGGTTGACTCGTGAGATCACATGTATCGTTTGTCCGATGACATAGTACCGTGTCTTCTGAATGGCGAACACTAGGGCAAGGCATTCCTTCTCCACAGCGGTGTATCGGTGCTCTGGCCCAATCATCATTCGGCTGAGGTAATATATGGCCTGTTCATGGCCTGCATCGTTGTTTTGTGCTAGCAGAGCTCCGAGAGAGTGCTCCATTGCTCGTACGTAGAGCAGGAATGGTTTTCCAGCAACCGGGGCCACCAGGACTGGAGGGTTCGACAAATATTCTTTGATGCTGTCGAAGGCCCGCTGGCATTCTTCATCCCATACGAACGAGACGCCTTTCTTCTTAAGGTGGGTGAATGGCCGACATCGCCCGGAGAGGTTAAAAATGAACCTCCTGATGTACGCTAGCCTCCCTTGAAGGCCTCTGAGTTCGGAGAGATTTCTCGGGGGACCCATCTCCATAATTGCCTTTGTCTTCTCAGGGTCTACATGGATACCCTGGGCGGTTATGATGAAACCCAAGAACTTCCCACTGGATACGCCCAGGAAGGACTTCATAGGGTTCATTTTCAAATTGTGCGCTCGCTTCAGGTCGAATACCATCCTCAGATCCTGCAGATGGTCTCCCTTAAAGCGACTATTGACAGCGATGTCATCAACATAGCACTCCACCGTCTTGCGTAAGTGGTCCCTGAAGATGATACTCATGGCTCTTTGATATGTGGCGCCAGCATTCTTTAAACCGAAAGGCATGACTGTGTAGCAATACGTGCCAATCGGTATTCAGAATGATGTGTGCTTTTCGTCGTCAGGAGACATCTTGATTTGGTTGTACCCCGAGAAGCCATCCATGAATGACATACGTTCAAAGCCGCAGGTATTGTCAATCATGATGTCCGTGATAGGGAGGAGGAATTCATCTTTGGGGCATGCCTCGTTCAGATTGCGGAAGTCGATGCAGATTCGAATCTTCCCATTCTTCTTGAGGACGGGTACTATGTTGGCGACCCAATCCGGATGTTGTTCTTCACGAATGAAGCCGCTGGCTATCAGTTTGTTGACTTCGATTTCGATCGCATCCATGATGCCTGGGCGGAAGCGTCGCTGTTGTTTCTTGACTGGCTTTGCGTCCGGCCGAATGTTGAGCTTGTGAAGAGAAATATGGGATTTAATCCCGACATGTCTTCATAGCTCCATGCGAACACATCAATGTATTCTTTGACAAGTTCCAGCAGTGATTCTCGCTCTTCGTCTGTTAAACTTTTACTGACGAAGATTGGTTTTGGGGAAGATTCGCTGCCGAGGTCGACCTGGATAACCTCATCTTCGGTAGGAGGTTCCCTCAGTTCGAACCGCTTTTCCCATTGCGCATCCAACTGCTGGGCCCACGGCTCTAGTTCGAAGATTTCGGGGATGCCTTCGTCTTTTTCATAAGCGTCGGCGAATGCCATATTGACTGACAAGACTTGTCTGAATACATCGTCGATGCTGGTATCAGAGTCGGAAGTTGGTGACCCGGTTGAATGGGAATGCCAGTCACATTCTTCATCTGAACTTTCAGGGGTCGTCGTGGGTGTTACATACCCTAATCCACATCGAGTCTTGCTATAGTAGTCCCGTGGTTTACCTGCCGGGACCGGTGGCTTCAAAGGTAATCGTCGCCCCGTGCCGTAGTTCAAGCCTGGCGTAGTCTCCAGATCATACCCCTGTTTCTGCATGAGATATTTAGATTGGGGGCTATAAAGATACATAGGTAGTCTCCCGGCATCCGATCCAAGGTCGACTTCTTCTATGGTGAAGGGATGCGGATCGTCCTTCCGGCCGAAGATGATTGGATGGTCCCCTCCCTCGATTATTCGGTAAGCGTCTTCTGCTGGAGTAAGCTGGATTATGGTGTAGACATTTGTCACCTGTGTGTGTAGGTGAGTGCCTATGCCGTGTTCCATAGCGTACATTGTACAAAGCTTATTAAGCTCGAGGTAGTTCAAAGATAGCCCTTTATTGATGAAGTAAGGTATCTTTTCTAGGGGGATTACATCATCTGCGGAGGGAACATCAGTGTAGGCAGCCACATACTTGGCTAGCTCCGGTTCCTCTTCGGCTACCCCATGTGTGAATGAAGACTGAGAGGACGACCTGGGGAGCTTGATTGTCAGCGGTTCAGCTGATGGTGCTGAGCGTGGAGTTGTTGGCAGACTAGCGACCCCCAGTTTGGTACTCGATGTGGGGCGGGGAGTGGCTGGTTCACTGGAAGTGTCAGACCTTGTATCGGGGTGACGACCCTTCTTGGGAAGGCGTATCCTCATCGGCTTGTCGGAGGGATTGAGCTTCTCCGTCTGCGGCTGGCCAGCTCTCGGCAGCCTGATTGTCAGTGGCTCTGTTGTAGGTCTTGGCACTTGGCCAGACCTTGGCAGCCGGATTATCATCTGCTCTTCTTGTGCCGAGAGGCTGATTGCGTCCTTACGCAGAGTGGCGATAAGGGGTGCAGACCTGCCCGGTTTGCGAGCTTGGAGGTGGATCGTCAGAGGCTCTTCTGATCCTGTGGTTATCTCGGTACTAGCTTGTACATCTCCTTCACCAAGATGCTTCTTCGATTTTTCGTACAGGCAGGAGTCTGAGTAGTAAGATTCGACCCCTTTGAAGGGATCGATATCAGCAAATTCCGTCCTCACGAAGTCGTATTTGTCGACATATTTGAAGCACTGGTGCAGCATGGAAGGCACGATCATATAATCGTGTATCCACGGGCGCCCCAAGAGGATGTTGTAAGAAGTGTCTGCATCTATGACGTAGCAGGTGACTTCGGATTGGAGGTCGCCAATTTGATACTTCAGACGAATCTTTCCAATAGGGTAGCTCCTGCCCGAATTGAAACCGTTGATGGCGGTGCTTGTAGGCGTTAGACGATGCATTGGGATACGGAGATGATGTAGCAGACCCTTCGGGATAATGCTTATGGAAGAGCTAGGATCAATGTGCATCCGATCCATCTTTACGTTGCCGATGTATCCAGTGTAGTATAGTGGGCGATCGTACAGATTAGTTTTGATGAGCATGTCCTGCGGAGTGAAGACGATGTTGGGCATTGCTCCCGTGCAGGCGCTGTCTTGGAGATCTGCAGGCGGGTTTTCTCCCGTGAGGTTGACTTGAGCCAGGTATGCATCGGCGTTTTGGATTGCATCGCTCAAAGCCGCACGAACATCTTTGGAGAGTCTCAGGAGCTCGTATAATGACAACTTGGCCGGTGTGTTGGCCAATTGTGCCAAGATGTCGAAGTTGTAGGGCTTCTCCAGCCCTTGGGTTGCCTCTTTTCGGAGGGATTTGTCGAAGCGAGTCTCCCTCGGCCTAGGCTTGTCGGTCGTCGGAGGCTGAGCCGGTCCCGGAGCATCAGTTGTAGTGGGCTGATGATCTTCAGCTGGATTGTCAACCACAGGTTGGGATTGTGCCCTAGACCGCGTGACGATGGCTGTAGCTTCTTCAATGTCTGCCGAGATTGTGCGGCAGGACCTGATTTTTCTATTCTTTTTCTTGCAGATAGAAGACGATATGGGCTGAGTCACTTCCGATACCAAGTCTGGATGGATCCACATGACCTCCCCTCGTGATGTGGTGAGGGGTACTAGACCAGCGGCCTGATCTCGGGGAGGAGGAAGATTAGAGATCTCTATTGTTGCCAGAGGGATGGGGACCACCCCGTCTTGGGTTTCCGTCGGAGGGAAGCTGCCGAATTGTACTGATACCATGTTGGCTGCCACGGTTACCTCTTCGAAATCGATAGCCAGAGCATTCGAATCGATGAGGTTTTGGATGTACCGTTTTAGCTGGTAGCAGTCGTGTGTAGCATGGTGGACGTAGCGGTGATAATGGCAGTACTTTGGGTTCTCCATCTCTGCCGGCCGTGGTTCCCGTCTTGGTGGAGGAAGCTGGATTCTGTCTTCTTATATGAGCATATCCAAGATGGGCTTGACGTGACCGTCTTCGAAGGAGTAAGTGATTTGCGGCCATTGTTTGTCTGCCGGCTTTGGCTCAGGTTTCTGTGCTGTGTCGGCCACCATAGCCTGCTTGCCCCTGTTGTCTCGATTGTTGGAGGGATTCCCCCCATTGTCGTTGTTGGGACGCTTGCCCTTGTTCTCTCCGTCCGAGATGTGCAGTCACAGTTGGCGAGCCTTCTTCAACCGTTCTTCGGCGCTTGTGGCGCTGATGATGAATGTCTTCCAGTCCTTGAATTGACTTTCGCCCATCCAGAGACTGATTGTTGGAAGCAGTCTCTTTTGGCAAATTTCAATCAAGGAGGAATTCAGGTTTCCAGACGGCAACTTCATTGCGGTTTGGCGAAACCGCTCGATATAGTTTCTTGTCAGCTCTTTTTCCCCTTGGACGACGTCCATGAGGGTGGACATGAAGATGTCCTGTCCTACTTCGTATAATCTCTCCAAGAACATGCGCTTGAAGCCGGTGAAAGAGTGGATGCAGTTGTCCGGCAGATTGCGATACCAGTCGAAGGCGACTCCTTCCAATGCCCCGATGAATAATCGTGTGAGAATGGCATCGTCATGGGGCAGATGGTCGGTGGTGACCTCGAAGTAAGTGATGTACCGACTTGCTGAGGTCTTGCCATCATAAGTATTGATATTGAACGGCTTATATCTTGGTGGGAATGGAACATCCCTCCATACAGCAGGGTATGGTTGCCGTATTCTGAGGTCTTGAGAGTTTTCTCGAGCATGGAACATGGCTCGGAGCTCTTAGACCTCTCTTCTCGCTTCGTGGGCCTCATCCACAGCGGTGGGGGCCGTTACTTCGGGAGGACTGTTGCCCGGGTTCGGTGCCGCTGAGTTTGAGTCCACATTGACCGCGGGACCCACACTTGTTTGGCCAGGCGTCCCTCCTTGGAGAGTTGGAAGGGCCGCTTTGATCTCGTCTACAGACTTGACCAAGACGTGTAGTATGGCTTCTAGCGTGTCGATGCGTTGGCGATCACTGGAACCACCTTGGTTGCTATCTGTCATGAATACCATCTTCACATGAGAAGAGATAGACGAAGCGGTGGAGGAATCGCCCTCCGAATCGTACCCCTGTTGTGAGAAGTCATCGGGGTATGTGCGTATGTTCCCTTCTGATTCAGACTCGGAAGGAACAGTACCCCCAGTCTCCGAGTTCGCCTCGTCTTGGGAGTTGTGGACGTCCTCGGGGACGTCGAGGTTTGCTACATCCGATGGGAGAGTCGTCTCCCTCGGCTCGTCTTCTTGGAACATCGGATTGCTGTGGAGGCTCGGAGGGGTGCTACCCCCAGCCCCAGCAACCCCCTGCGTTGTGGACGACGAATCTCCCACTGTAGCAGATTTCGTCTTAGAGCGAGTACCTTGGAAAACTCCGGTGGTGGGCACCCGCTTGGACGACAGACTTTTAGTCGCGGTGGTTGAAATCTTCGGGCTGGGAATATTTGTCTTCTTCCCCCTTCCATCAGCGGGGACTTTCCGAGCAGAGTTGCAGGAGACGACGGGGAGTGCCTCGTCTTCTGAAGATGGCTGTTGTAGTCTTTGAAAGATAGACTGCCGGTCTTCTTGCATCGTCGTGCTGTTGCAGCAGCAGTTGACGATGACTTGGGTGCAGTGACGTCCGTGGGAGGACTCTTTGCACCCCGATGCATCTTCTCTTTTCTTGCGTTTATGGAGGATGGCCTCACGCAAGTCAGATGGGTCTGGACCGCCCATGTTTGCTCCCGGGATTTTGGGAGACTTTTGCGAACCTCTCTGTCCGTCTGTCGTCGGGGGCTGGACTCGAGTGGTTCTGTACAACTTCCCATCCGAGGCCTGCGTAACAGTATGCGGAACGCTCAGATGGTCAGAGGTCAGATCAGCGGACCGAACTCGCCAGGCTCGCGCTGCTTTAGACTTCTTCGCTCTAGTACGTAAGGGCACATAGTAGGAAGAGTCTAAGTGATACTGGAGAGAGTCAGACATATCTTCTTGGGAGCACAAGAGATCAGGACCGTACGAGAGGCGGTCGAAGACAGAGCCGCGTGGAGTAAGTGTCATGCGGCTGTCATCATTGGTCCGTATGCGGCTGGCAGACGTAGCCGCATAGGCTTTCTTCATGCGGCTGGGAGTCTCAGCCGCATGAGTCTTCTTTATGCGGCTGGATGATCTGGCCGCATGGATTTTCTTTATGCGGCTGGTAGATCCACCCGCATGAGCCTCTCGTATGTGGTTGGCAGATTTGGCCACAGGAGTGCTCGGCTTCTTCTTGGGGCGCATAGAGTTGCTCTTTGTCCCTGCAAGTCTAGCATCGTAGTGGTTTCCTTTGCCGGACTTGGGGACAGCAGAGTTCTCTACGGCTCGAAGTGGAGCCGTATGAGAGTCGCCTTCGCCGTCTTGGGTAGCAGAGAGTACCCCGTCCAGAGCTTGTGGGGGAGCAAATGATTTTGGCCTCCACTCGCAGCGAGCTTTCTTTGTGCGTGTTCGCTTCTGGATCGGGCCGACACTTCCCTCAAAAAGCATCTCTTCAAACGCCTGTTGGTCGAAACGGACGACCATCTTCTGTTGCGTAGAGCCAAGCTTGGCTGCATCCGATTGCGTCACCAACTCCTCAGCCGTGGAGAAGTTTTTCCCCAGCAGAGTCGTCATCGTGTTTGCCATGAAATATAAAAGAGCAGAACAATTAATTATCGGAGGACTGGACTTTTACTTCACGTTACAAACTCGCTTGTACAAAGAAAGCCTAGGGACGAAAGCCTAGGTACAACAATCTAAGTACAATTGTTTATTTTAGATTTTGGGGGGTGACGGTAGAGGCTCGGGAAAGCGACGGCAGCTCTGCCTTACTCCTTGGACGATCGGTATGCAGCCTTGGCTCCAGAAGATTGCTCAGCGTTGAGAAAATGCTCTCTTTGCTCTCTCTCTCTGCTCTTCTCTCCAAGTACTTTGGTGCTCTCTCTGATCTCGAAAAGTGCTCCTGTGTGCGCCTCTCTCTGTGTGTGCCTCTCTCTTCTGCAAGGAAATGGCACCCTGCTATTTATAGGAATGGGGTGTGATCATTAGGGTTACAAATGATTGCTTCTTGGAGATGGCGGCGGCCTGTGGATTGGTCAATCTAGGCCATTAGTTTTGATTGTGATGAATCTGGACCATTAAGTATAGATTACACCAAATCTCATCAGCAATTAATACTGATTGGAATAAATCTTCCTCATAATGATCTTCTGATGTCTGCGAATAAATTTGATTTATTCTCCTGCCACGTGTCTCAGATTATTGAGATTTGACCCAATCTCTGATTACAATAAATCTGGGAGATTGATCGGCTTAGGACACGTGTCCTAGGAGCCACTGGGGGATCTGAACCGCATGAAGATTGAACCGCATAAGATTTGGGCCGCATAAGGTTCGGGCCACGTATCAGGGCTGCTTGGGTAGTGGCTCCCCCCTTCGAACCTTTGAACCGCATGGAGATGATCATTGCGAGCCGCATAGGAATGCATCCGCCTGGGCCGCATGGAAATGGTCCTCTTGAACCGCATGGGAATGCCTCCGCTTGAGCCGCATGAGACTGTTTCGGCCTGAGCCGCATGGAACGGCTTCATTCTGAACCGCATAGGAAGTCTTCGCTCGAGCCGCATATGATCGTCCACGTGTCAGGGCCACGTGGCATTTTCTGGATTTTGGAAGATTGTGTCAGAGATCTCCTTCACTTTCCTAGGGGTCTATCATTATGACAGAGTCATAATTACCACTTTTGTGTCAGGGCTGCCACTTTTTCAGAGTTGTCAGCCGTCACAGCAATTAATACAGGAGGGGAGAACTGTTTTTCAAGTCACGTGTCTCCTGTTCTGAGCCGCATAGGACGTCTTGAGCCGCATAGCCCCTCGTGTCGCATGAATCTGTGAGCCGCATGGGCTTCCTGAGCCGCATGGAGTTTCCTGGCCGCATGGATCCTTCTTTAATATTTTCCATACTTCTACAGTTGGTAGTGGAGGAGCAGGACCTGTATGTCCAGAGCGACCATCAATCAGCTTAACCCGAAGGATGTGATGATAGAGCAGATGAACCTTCTCACTAGTCAAGACTTGGCTTATCTTACCAGGGGGAAGTTGCTGAAGCTGAGTTTCGCTCATAGCCGTCGTAGCCTCTTCACCAGCAACATCCGAGCCGAATTCAACTGGTTCCTCTGCCCCAGCCGCCCCGAAAGGAGATACAACTGGATCAGCGTCACCCAGCTAAAGTTCAGCAGCCTCAGGGATGAGTTCAGCAGAGCCCACATCGCCATGGGTTGAGACTTCAGCAACGGGAGGAACCTCAGCCGTCACCGGAAGAACCCCGGCAAAAATAATCTCGGCACACATATCACTAATCAAAGTGGTCAGGGCCGGGTCGACTTCAGAGCCAGGGGCCTGTTCTCGAGAGTCCGATTCTTCTGACGCCTACAAAGAAAAGAAAATGATTAGGTTATAGTTCAAAAGAAGAGCTAAAGAAGAAGATGATTGTAGTTCAATTCACCTCTGAAACGGCGTCGTCCTCGCCTCTCTCCTTGAATAGCAGCCTGCGAGGCTTAGACGCAATCCATTTCACAGAGTAAGTTCTGCCGCCAATGGCGGGCTCATGCCTGCTTCGCTTGCGCGAAGGACCAGGAATGACAGGCGGCTGATCCGCCACCACCTTATCTGCAGGAGGAAGAGAGTTATCGGGGTCATGCTCGTCATCCTCTTCGTCCGCGTCGACAGACTCTGAGTCCGACACAGCAACTGTGTTCTCCCGTTTCTTTCTCACCTTAGACACCTGGGGCTTCTCCGCCAAGCCAGTACCAACAATAAAGCTGGTACTCGGGTCAAAGCCAACAGGAGGCTTGCTCGCCGCGACATGGTATAGAGCCGCCAAATACAAAATCTCTCCTGGCGCCTCAGCATTAGGAACTGAGAAGCTAGTACGGGTGTGAACCGTGTCATAATAATGCCAGGCCCTGATGCCGTCAAGGACGCTACCTTCAAAACCCAGGCAAGGGCTGGGACTGTCCAAGAGTAGCTGACTATACCCAAATTGTTGGGAGAACCTACTGGGCAAGTAAGGCTCCAAGTAGACAGCGTTGCGGTTGCGGTATACTAGGTGCGCAGGACGGATGTTACGCAACCAAAGGAGCATCTTCTCAGACAAGAGGTGAGGAGGCCCGGTACCGTCAATATGTACGTCCCTCACTTCTTCATCGGTAAAACGAGGAACAGACACAAAAAATTTGTATCTATCCACTCTCGCCAGCGCCCTCCGACAGGCTGGCATAGTGCTGCACTCCCAGGGCTGATGGTGATATTGGAAGATGAAAGCATCATCAGCCGTAATGCCGTTTTCTGTGCCAGGCCTCATCAAAGACCGATAGTGCATCAACAACCACCCCATCAGATAATGATAGGGCAGTTCAACGTATTCAAACTCCTTCGCCGTGTCACGGGCGATGACCATGGACGAGAAGGCGCGGAGGCCACGACGTATGCTGCACACCATGGCCGGAAGAAGAGCTAGTCTGGCCCCGAAGACCAGATTCACAGCAGGAAGGATAAAGTTACGGCTGATCCTCTCAATCGAACCAGCCCCTCCTGAGACCACGCAGTTCCGCAGCCACACCATCAGGAATCCTGCCAGGAGTGTCTTCTCTGACAGCTGTTGAGTACCCTGATAAAAATAACCGAAGGAGTCAGTTCGACTCCCAAACCTGTCGCCCGTGGTCCTCGACCTCTTGGCAGTCAACACCAGGTCCTGTACTTCCTCCTGGGTTTGAGGATTTCGAAGAGAAACCCGACCTGAGGCACCTAGCGTAAAAAGATGTGTGAGCCATGTCCGGGTGTGAGGAAGGTTCCCTTTCGAGCTACCGTCCTTCTTGATGGACGTATGGTGGCAGGTGCTGTGATGACATAGTAGTTCCCGGTATACGGCAATAAAGTCCGGGAACTGCCGATCCAAATTCTTGAACTCTTCGTTCGTCTGGGTATACACTTCAAAGACTTCTCCCCCCGGGACAGCTTGGAAACTGCATGCATCTCGTGGAGGGCGAGTCCCATCTCCCTCCAGGCGTGAAGAAGGTTTCCGTCCGCCCGTTGTACATCTCCAGGAGAGCCATAAACAACATCTTATTCATGGGCAGACCGTGACAGGTGCCCCGAATGGCGTGATAGAGACCGATCTCACGAAGGAGAGTCTCATACTTCCGCAGAATCCACGTGGTCAAATTGGCCCACGAAGGGATGGGGTTTATCCAGTTCAACAGCGCCAACCGGCCAACGAGATAGGACCCCTTCCAAGCAAGCTGGTTCAGGAAAGTGTCGGCTTGAGAGAAGTTGAAATTGGGACCCTGTACATTTGAGAAGGTACCCGGGGCCAACCCCATCACGTAGCAACTGACCGATACCTTGCCCGCATACACTGACCCCAAGTTTCTGTTATAATGGATGTTACCCACAAACATCCCCGACTGGCTCGGAGTTAAGGAGTCCACCATCTTTCTGTCCATCGGCAGCATGTTAAACCACGACAGCGGAAAATGACGCTCCATCTGAGGAATATGGATCGCCATTCCGTCAGAAGTAAAGCTCCAACTCTCAGATATATCCAGAACTTGGGGGTTCTTCACAGTCAAGGCATCCCCAAAGAGGAACGCAGGCTTCAGGTATTCTCCTCCCAGTCGCCCCGAGTTCATCATGGCACAGAGAAAGTAGAAGGACTGGTTCTTGATAGCATTCAGCCTCTCCACAGGCTCGTCTTTGGGAAGCTGGTTCATCACATACTGGACTATATGGTCGAACCGTACACCCACAGCAGATTGGGCTGAACCCACCAAGGGCTCTCCCGCAGGATTGACTGGCAGATTTACTGAAAAAGACAAAGGAAACAAGTTAGAAGACGGCCAGGTAAAACCACTTAGTATTTCTGGGCTTATGCAGCTCTATTTTTGCGGGGCCTCATGCGGCCCAGTTCAAGTGAGCTTATGCGGCTCGGTTTAGAAGAGCTTATGCGGATCTGATTTGATGCGGCCTCATGCGGCCCAGTCCAAATGAGCTTATACGGTTCTGCTTAGCGCGGTCTCATGCGACCCAGTTCAAATGAGCTTATGCGGTTCTTCTTAGTGCGGTCTCATGCGACCCAGTTCAAATAAGCTTATGCGGTTTCGCTTAGCGAGGCCTCATACGGCTCAGTTCAAAGGGAGCTTATGCGGCCCTGTTTTGTGGGGGTTCATGCGACTCAGTTCAAAGGGAGCTTATGCGGCCCTGTTTTGTGGGGGTTCATACGGCTCAGTTCAGATGGACTTATGCAGCCCTGTTCTGTGGGTCCTCATGCGGTCCAGTGCTTATGCGGCCACGAAACGACTCTCATGCGGCTCGAACATGGGGCATACCCCCATGTAGCTCGGACATGAGATGTACATGTGGCACGTACAGCACAATGAACTTGAACAATGAAGACGAAGAAGGCCCGCGCATAAAATATGCGGCATGGCCATAATGGTTAGGGTTTCGAGGTCATACAATTCCTCCCAACATCCTTACCAGCAATGGCAGGGTGAACATCAGGATGGACTTTAGACGCCGCAGTCGACGAAGAAGTCGCTCATTTACCCTTCGCCGCAGAGGAAGCCTTGGAAGTTTTGGAAGCCATCGATGATCAAAGGAGAAGAAGACAGCCGCTAGGGCAAGAAAGGCTTGAACAAGAAGAGAGAGTAAAGAGTCTCTCTCTAAAAATTACTCATATTTATAGGCAGACAGGGGGGGCTCGTAGACCGATGGACGCTTCGATTCATGTGCTGCCTAGGAGAGGAGACCGACTCTTGGATTTCTATCCCCCGCATGCAAAAGATTACTCGTAATAATTAAGAATAAATCCAAATATTTAAAGCTGACTCTTGGGATCCTATCCCAAAAGACGGCTTTAAATCAAAACAAATCAAGGGCAATTAATGAGACGCCTACGTGGCAGACAGAGCTGCATGCGGCTAGAGCAGCCCATGCGGCTAGAGAATTCTATGCGGTCAGAGTAATCCATGCGGCTAGAAAATCCTATGCGGTCAGAGAAGTCTATACGGCTACGTGGGCATGCTTCTTATTCAAAGTATTTCAATTTGTGCAAAATTGAAAACTTTGAAGGGGGTCTTGTAGAAGCATGAAAAAGAATAATAAATTCATATGCGGCCCAGACTCAACATGCGGCTCAAAATCTCGAAGAATCTTATGCGTCTCGGAGAGACCTAGAGAGCAGCATGCGGCTCAGGGACTTTATGCGGCTCAGGAAGAGCCACGTGGCCTTATGCGGCTCAAAACAGGCCGATGACAGCTGGCCATAATTACTTCATGCAGCTGCCCATTTAATGCTCTGACATAAAGTGACAGCTCTCTGACGGCTCTAACATAATGAGGAGACGCGTCAGGCTCCTCAAAAGACGAGAAAATCTCTGAGACAGTCAGCACAGTCCATAAAATCCAAAGAATCTCTCTATGCGGACCGCCCAGACCACCTTTATGCGGTTCAGTTGGAGGTTCACCCTTATGCGACTGCCACTCTCATGCGGCTGCCACCCTCATACGGCTCGGATTGTGGGGGGACCACCCTTACGCGGTTCAGTTGGAGGCCACCCCCATGCGGCTGCCACTCTCATGCGGCTCGAATTGTGGGGGCCACCCTTATGCAGTTAAGTTGGAGGCCACCCTCATGCGGCTGCCACCCTCATGCGGCTCGGATTGTGGGGGGCCACCCTTACGCGGTTCAGTTGGAGGCCACCCCCATGCGGCTGCCACTCTCATGCGGCTCGGATTGTGGGGGCCACCCTTATGCGGTTCAGTTGGAGGCCACCCCCATGCGGCTGCCACTCTCATACGGCTCGAATTGTAGGGGGCCACCCTTATACGGTTCAGTTGGGGTTCACTCTTATGCGGCTGTCACTCTCATGCGGCTGCCACCTTCATGCGACTCGGTAGTCGGGGCCACACTCATGCGGCTCTGCCAGGACGCCCCGTCTATACGGTTCGTATCATAATGGCAGTTGGGACACGTGACAGAAAATTGACTAAAACTTATCCACCCGCGTTCATACGGCTCTCAGCATAATGGCGGCTGGGACACGTGGCAGAAGATTGACTAAGACTTATCCACTCGGATTTGCTGCTATCAACAAATCATCACAATACAGATTTATTGCAATCAACATAACTGTCCGAATCAATCTCCAACAAACAATACAGATTTGTTGCAATCAACATAATAGCCCAGATTGATTTCCAACAAACAAGATCAAGGCTAATCTTAACCAAATTCCTAACCGTCCACTTTTCAAGGAGCAATTACTGCACACCCTACTTATCACAAAGCCCTATAAATAGCAAAGTGTCATTGCCTTGGAAAATCTTGGACACAGAGAGCGGCGGAGACACAGAGAGAGGTATAGAGCAAAGAGCACCCAGCAAGAGCATTTCTTCATCAGAGCCGAAGCGACGTCCGATCGTCCAAGGAGTAAGGCAGAGTTGATAGCACTCTCCCGAGCCTCTACCGTCACCCCCCATAAAAATAAAACAATTGTACTCTAGATTGCTTTTCCTAGGTTTTGTTCTTAGGCTCTCTTCTGTACAAGCGAGTTTGTAGTTGTGAAGTAAAAGTCCAGTCCTCCCATAAAACTGTTCTGTTCTTTTATAATCAATGGCAAATAGAGATCAATAGAGATACAGGAGAGGAGATTCTGAAAAAACTCATACTTTCAGAGTGATATTCCCAGAAGCATTTTTTCAACTTTTTCTCAAGAACAGGGTGAAGCAAAGCAGGAAAGCATTCGACTGTGCCATCAGTGCCGTTGCTCGATACCTTTTTGGTGACTTAGTTCTTCCGATTGTTCATCTTCTTCAAGCAGTTTTTTTCATCATCATCGTATGGTCCAAGGAACAAAGTGATCGCTCTCAGATCAGACTTCCATAGCAATACTTTCCAGAACAATTTGTACTCTTGTACTTTTTCTATTTTTCTTTCAAAAGCCAATTTTAGGCATTTTGTTAAGTGAAACAATCAATTGCTTGACAAGCTTCTCAACATAGCATTAATACACCATGACCAAAAGAAATCTTTAGGAAATTCCACACTACCACTTTCCTGCATATAGCTAGAAAATCACACTGTAAAGCGTAATCTAGCATACGTCAAGTGACATCTAGGCAAGGTTCACAGTATCGGTATCGAAATCAGTATCGAACTATTCCTGTGAGTATTGGTATCGACGATATCGGTAGTATCGGCAGCTTCGGATCGGAGTATCGAATTTGTTAATATCGGAAAACAAATAATTATTACTAAATTATTTACATTTAAGAACATATATTTTATACATTTAGGCATAATTTTAAGTATTATTTCTGAGTAGTTTTGAAATTAAATGAAATATTAGTCACCCTTACCGATTGGTTTACATACAATAGATCCAAATAATGGAGCCAATTAACTAATCATAAACCACTACAACAAAAAATCCTTTTAATGATGGCTAAAAAGCGTCATTAATGACAAACCATGCTTTTTTTTTCAAAGCAACCGTTATGAAAACGAGTGTTATAAATGTTTTTTAAAAACGTTATAAAAAAACCGTCATGAATAGTTTCTATAAAAGCGTTATGAATAGTTAATATATAGTGCACAATTCAGAACAATTTTAAAACGTTATGAATAGATAATATGTATTGGCTCAATGCAGCACATTTATAACACTTTATACTATTCAAATTAACATATTTATAATACTCTATACTGCACAGTATATATTACATTCCAAAAACTCAACATTATATATCACCATCTTTATTACATTTCTCAAAATAGAGTACATATCAACATCTTCATTACATTGAATATCCAAATACGTATATATATTTACAACTACCAAAATTGTCCACATCAAAACTTGGCCACATCAAAACTGTCCAGAACATGTAGCAAAATCCTGAAAAAGATAAAAACAAAGTTCAATATACTTTATTTATTTGGGTAAAATCTATTGTAAGTTTAACTTATCCGTATCCGTGTTCGTATCCTGAGTCCGTATCGTGGCATTTATGGATGTTGATTGATAACGACAAATTTGTAGAAACAAAGGAGAAAACCTCACCTGGATTGTGCTGTCCAAATAGAACCTGGGCAATTGCCAATCCGCCCGTCTCTCCAGGATACCCAGCCCACAAGATCGCCCCGATGGTCCGATCATCCTTCGCGAAGCTGACATCCACCGGACGTAGGTGCCACAGTTCACGTCCATTCCTGAAGAGAAAAAAATCCAAGGTTCTTGAAGCTCGACTAAAATTTAAATCAATCAGAGGATTATGAAACTCTCGATCAAATAACTGTCATATTTATTGTGTATTTGATAGACTCGAGTCGAGCCGACTCAGCAATTTGTGTCGAGACTAACACTAATAATAGAGATGAAACGCTAGTGCAGCATGAATCAAATCATCTTGATCTAGAATTAGGAATCGTTCAACTCTCTCAGGCCAGCAGTACAAGAGGATATGATCCTACTTTGTAGATCTTTGTAGTCCAGTGCTAGCTTTACATCCCAGTTGGAACCCTCTCTTTGAAAATGGACAGGTATATGAGAATAAGAACAGGGCTGATATGCATTAAATATGGGTTTTAAATTGTGAGTATTTTACCTGTCAACTTCATCAGAGTCCCCAAGTGCTTCTATCATGGGTGTGAAGATGGAGAGAATTGTTTCGAGAACTGATCTTTCAATTTCCTCATGTATCTACGAGAACAGGACATAGCAAGATTTATGCCGGCATTAAAGGTATGGGAAGAAGTTGAGCCTAAACCCTCACCAGCGCCTGCATGCACCTCAGCGTTGGAAGTAGCTCGATTTACAACTCAGCATATAGATCATAATGTATCTAAGAATGAACTGGTAACAATTATGTAAGTTAAAACTTCAATTAGATTCAGATGATCATTGTAGAGAATATGGAAACCGTTAACAATTTGTATCAGGATCTACTTCCAATTCAATGAATGTGACAAGAAAAGGGCAACATACATGACCACATATCCAAGACAAACTATAAACCAATAGTAGACGTGTAATATTTAAAGATCAAATATGCATACCTGTAGATTTTGTAGGATCTCTTAGTTTTGGTCTGACTGAAGTTGTTAGTCCTGTCCTCTGTGAAAGTGGTTTAGTTACTCGTGATGGTGCTTTGGGCCTGAAATTTCAACAAGATGAATGTTTTCAAAATTTTGAAAAAGTAGGATTTCACATTTATAATATTAGATCATTAAGTAGTAGACGAATAAATTGCTTCACTATTTCTAGCATAGGGTATTTTTCTTCCATTTAAGGAGTGAAAGGGATCTAGAAGAATTTAACCTTTTCTGTTATTCAGGAAATTCCAATTGCTCTGTCCACAACAGAAAACATGAGGAATAGAATTCATGCCATGCATGCAGACAACGGTAAGAGGAAAAGAATTAAAGCTATAGCAATGCAAATTTAAATATTCATGTTGTTTTTTCAACATGAAGTGAATGAAATATAGATGAAGTCACTCAAGTAAAATGAATTAAGTCTATTAAAAGAATAACTTCAGCAAAAACTCCCCTTTTTAATCAAATGAATACCAAATACATGCAAACATCAGAAAAACAATAAACCACTTACATCTTTTCTCTTATATTGTCTGATGGTTTGTCATTCTCAGGAAGGTGGGTGAACTCAGCTCTTTCTGAAGAGTCGGTTTCTGCTCAGCATATAGCAGGAGGAAGAAGAACCCTTGCGCCTGCCCGGCGTTGTAGATCGCCACCACCATCGTGTAGCCCAGCATCACGTGCGACACTATGCCGGAGAGGAACGTCACGAATCCGCTCCCTATTTTTTGTCGGAAGGAAGAAGAAATTAAAAACCCTAGCCCTAATTTTGAAGAGAACAGGCTCTAGGGTTAGGGTTTTGGAGTTGGGGGAAAAGAAGGAGAAGAAGAGGAGGAGAGGAGGGTGTTGCTGAACTAGAGTTAGGATTTTGGATCTATCCTTAGGATTTTGGAGTTGGGGGAGAGGAGGGAGGAGAAAGGAGGAGAAGGAGAAGACCGACCAGAATTGGGGGAGAGAAATTTTTTTGTTGAAGCGTGCAGGGTTTGTAGAAGGATTTTGCCAAAAATTGAACTTAAAAAATATTACAAGTTTACCACCGGTCTAAAATATTAATGACGTTTTGTTTTATAAACGTTATAAAAAGTCCAGAATTAGCCCAAACCGTCATAGAAAAAAGGTATTTCGAACTTTGATAACGCTTAGGTATCGGGCGTCATCAATACGTCTTGTCGAGCGTTATTAATAGGCCTTTTTGTTGTAGTGAATAGACTTATCAATTCAGATATCTTTGCGTTTTTTGGTTTGTAACAAACATGGTAGGAAATGGAACATAAAGCAAGTCATTGGATATTTTAAAGCCCTATGGTTAGGTAATAAAGCACTCATGACAAGCAACACGTAGGTCACAGAGTCTCATAGTGAACATGTTGGACACTGTCCATGCTAGATTAATAAGCTCCCTATAGTTGAGATGTAAACCTTACGTGTGGAGCATAAGGTCAACATTAAATAAATGTGGATTCAAATCTTGGAAACTCTCTCTCACAATTCAATCGTAGATAAATAATCTTAAGTAACCAACACATATACAAGACAAATAGGATAACACTTATTGCCATGTGTTCCTCCAATCAGATTATGCCACTGTAGACTGGCATCCTAATTCCAGAAAGTGATATGAAGCATAATACTTTTCTATTATGATATTCATGGTTTCAAGAAGATCCAAAATCTATGTTCTTGTTAATTCCAAAATCCAAATAGAATCAGACATATTTACTGCAAGTAAAGGAATATAGCTAATTGACATGATGAATTTGGATACAAGTTTATGAAGGAGCTTACATCATTCCTACCACTCTGTAGGTGTCTATGTGGGTACAAAGTGCATTAGCTGGTAGGGGTGAGCATCGGTTCGGTTCGGTCCGAACCGAACCGAAAAAATTAAAACCAAACTCAAAACCGAACCGACCAAATCAAAACCGAACCGAACCGAATTGGTTCAGAACCGAACCTGAACCGAACCTGAACCGAACCGAATTGGTTCGGTTCGGTTCATCGGTTTTTCGGTTATATATATATATATATATATATATATATATATATATATATATATATAAACCGGTTTTAAAGTTCGGTTTTCGGTTCGGTTCGAAAACCGAACCCAAAAACCGAAAACCGAACCGAAAATCCAAAAAAACCGAACCTCCAAACCGACAACCGAACCGTTTAAAAAAAAACCGAACCGAAACCTTATTTCGGTTCGGTTCGGATTGGTTTTCGGTTTTAAACCGAGTTTTGCTCACCCCTATTAGCTGGGAATGGTTAAGGCAGCATGCAGTAACAAGCATTTGCTAGGATAAGCTGCATTAAATAGCAGCGGCATTAGGAAATAGTAGAAGCAGCTTTAACAGCAGGTAGTGCACTGCAGCACACAAGTATCAGCAGCAACACATGCTGCAGTAACATGTATGTAGTGACAGCAACATTGCAACATCTACAAATGATGGGGTTAAGTAAGAATGTGAAACATTCTATAGGAGTGTATCCTAGGGAGTATACTAGATAAGTATAGATCTGTGTTAGTGTGTAGATATGAGATATATGTATTTTAAAGCCAGGGAAATCAAGTGATACTAAGGTAGGTGTGCATCTTGGTATCAAGATACCATGGGTATCTCAAGGGCTAGTGTCAGGGGTTTGAGTATCCCAGATAGAAGTGGTAACCTAGTGTCAAGATAATTGGGTTATGTCAAGGGTAGGGTATTGGAAATTGGTATCCTAAGGGAAAGATAGTGGGGTACCCATAGGTATAGGTTTTACATATAATTAGGGAAATATATATTATAGCCATAACTTTGATCCTAATAGATAATAACATATATAAATCAAGTAGGGAACATAGAACCTAAAAAGATACTTCACTTGTTTATTACCATAGGAATTGACCTAGAAGCCTAATAACTGAAAGATAGTTCGATTATTTCCATTACACTTATTGACATATAAAATTCATATAATAGGTTACATGGACTTGACTTGGACGTGGTACGATAAATTTCATGTCATTTTCAAATCTACAACTAAATTATATTTTACAGTAGTGTTCTTACCCAGAATATGATTTCTTATTGCTTCATACATAAGTTCTATTATGGAAATAGTGCAAGGTTACACTGCTTCCTCCAATATTAATATACCAAACCCAACTATTGTCTTTTTTCTTGTATTGCTATAGGATTCATTCCATGCACTAAAAACAAGTGAGAATAAAGTAACCTTGGAAGATATGTAACAGAATCTTAAGTTATATTACCTCACGTAGGGCTTTTGAGAGATCCCATTGCCAGGACAAGACGCTTCTCCTATGGAAAAATAAATTTAGACTCCATCTTTGCTCATCAACAATCAATCTGAAAAAAGACTAAAGACTCACCTTCTACTGTTTGTTCTTACCTTAACTGGTGTCGCTTGCCTTGCTTTGCAGTGTATGTCTCAAACAAAAAAAGTTTAGAGGAAAAGGTAGCCATCAGTCAACATAGCGACATCAATAATCTAAAAAGTAAAAATGATTTTGATAGATGAAGAGGAAGGAGAAAAACAAAAAGTTTGGCCACAAGAAGTCACCTTAATGGGGTACAACTTGTACATGTCTGGTTAAATAAGAGAAGTAATGTAGAGACAAAGTACATTAGACATGAATTTCATCACTATGGGATTTAAGCATTTTAAGTGATCATCATCATGTTGATCAGAGTAAGATTCGAGATAGTAACATTCCTTTTGGCCTAGGACAAAAAAGAAAATGCTAATAAATATATACCTTCATAGGCTTCATATACAACAAGGAAGTATCTCGAAAACACTAATTTACTAGGTTTGAACACATGTTCTTTTTCTCATGTAACACAACATAGTTACATACATAAGGCAGCCCAGGATAGTACAGAAGTTGTGAGGAAGGGTTTATTAAAAATGTAGGGAATAGCTGAGGTAGCCCTTCGTAAGGCTAATTGGTGAAGAAGGCTTCCTAAGGTTGAGGTGAAAGGGTTGGGATCCTGCTATGATGATATGTTCGTACAATATCTGTAGCAGAAAAATCACATCTGCATTGAACTAGTATAAGGCTGAGAGACCAAGCAGCGGGAAAGTTTAAGCTAAAGACTTTGGACTAGTTTAAAAGCAAATGTCTGGGCCTTTGGTAAAGTGTAAAAGGCAATACACAATGTCATATAAGTGCTAACGCAAAAGAATGATTGCACTTGAAGTTTGAATGGCTACCAATTAGAGAAGCTGTTATATTGCATAGCTTAGTAGAGAAATATATCAAGAAAGAATCTCTAAAATTAATATAAGTCTCGGTATCATGAGAACTTGAAGATTCATCAACAATCAGTCAAATCGAATTGGATAGGGGCGACACACATTATCAACTATCATTTTAGTGACAGTTGATCCTATCATTTTAGTGGCTCACTATTGTAAGAACTTGAATATTCAAATCAGAATTGAGTTGTGGAGGGACACCAACAACAAATCCCTGTAAATGACCAACTACTGACAAATGTTGAGGATAGTTCCCATAGTTTAAGCGGCCAACATGGATCCCTACGTGACCAATCCTTCTTTCTAGGAGATCAAGGATAGGCATACTTATGGATCATATAGACCCTATCACCCCGCCCAATTGTAGGCTGCATGATCAAAAAAGCTTAACCACACAATATAGGCTGTTGATATTAAATATTATTATGAAAAATGGAAGAGAAAAGTTAAAATGAGATCAATGAATAGAAGGTGAAAATTAAAAACCCAATTTAATACCCTTAAAAGATAAATGTGAAAGAACGACCACGTGACATAGAAAAAGAAACTAACATTGTGGTATAATATGCTCAAACAATTCAAAAGGCCTAAGATACTAGCCAGCTACTCTCGAGAGACAATAAATCAAACATGTTTGACTAGTAAGTATATTGCCAATTTCGATTGAAATCGAGAGAATATAAAGGAAGCGCTCACTCGATGAGCATCTTCACAAGCTGGCGAGTCTCTTTATGTTTGTGCTTCCGCAGAGGATTCAGTGTCTTTCCAATCTCAGTAGCCTACATCGATCAAACAAAGCATACAAAAATCATTTCAAGCGCAAAATAAAATCACCTTAAACTACAACTAATACACACTTAAGAATCCACAGATTCACACCTTTAGGCCTCGTTTGGTTCACGGAAAGGAAATGCATTCCTTTGTATTTTCCATAGGAATGGGAAAGTAGGATTCCTGTCACATTTTCTTTCCGTTGTTTGGTTGGTGCAGGAAAGGAAAGCAAAAATATAGCAATGTTCCAATAATATCCTTACATATAAAATAAAAATAATATTATAAAAAATAACATTAATGGTAAAATAAGCAATAACACATGGTTACTTTTGTCATAACTTTTGTAATAAATGTTGGGAAAGGAGGAGGGAAAATCAATCCCATGGGTCATGAGTGGAACCATATTCCCTCCAATTTTCCCCCTTGTGAGGAAATTGATTTCCAAGTTTGTGGTTACCAAACAAAGGAAAGGAACAACTTTCCTTTCCTACTTCCTTGAATCCGTGAACCAAACGAGGCCTTAGGGTTTCAAAAGAGAGAGCCATCAACTGTAGGCGTCTCAAAGAATCAAACAACATGCTATACGAATGTAACCACCCCCCCTGCCGCCAAACAACACAAATTCAGTAAACTAGTGGCGAAAAAAAAAAATAGAAACGAAGAAGAAGACTAAAATAGCTTATATCTTGTTCTTGATTGAAAGAGGCATATTTGTTAACTTTTTCTATCACCTGAATTTGCCTTCGAGGTCGGACCAACCATGGTGACCTTCAACCACGTGGGGCCAAACTGGCTTCACTCCTCCCTGTCCCAAAATCAAGCCATTAACAACGACATCAAATCGTTCGACGAAAATTCCCAATGAAGATTCAGCAATAATTCAGAAAAGAATGGAGATGGGTTTCTCGCAAAACACTAGAAAAGAGAGGAGGAGACATCCTGTGAGATATCTACAATAGGAGGAAAAAAAATGTTGAGCAGGCATCTCAACTGACCTTGATTCGGTGATGGAGGACGGCGATCTGGCTGAGCAACGACTCCCTCTCCAATCGCCACTGGGACTCGTCGTGCAGCCACCGTTGCACTTCGCGGAGCCACTGGTGCTCCTCGCGGAGCTTCCTCTCTCTCCCTCCCAAAAAGAGGAAGAGAAAGAGGAGCGAGCAGTGAGAGAGAGAGAGGATTTAGGAGGAGTAAATCTAATATTAGGGTTAGGATTTTGGTTGATTTGAGGAACGAGAGGAGAGGAAGGGGGGAGGAGAGAGCAAGAGAGAGAGAGAGGGGCGGAAGAGGCAAAGATTAAAAAAAAATATGAGTGCACAGAAATGCCAAAAAAAACTATGAAGGGACCAGGGTTAGAACATGGGCTAGATTTTTCTCATCGAAAAATTGGAGCAGCAGAATTATGTATTATAGTTATTAGAGGATTTTAGGAGGGAAAGACAAAAATATTAGAGGGAAAGGAAATTAAGGAAATGATGGTCTCCTTTTTTTAGCATTAGTCCATGTTTTTTTAACAAAACGTTGTTAAATTGCTTGACGTTTAAGACAAACGTCGGAAAAAGCGTCGATAAGTTAATATTTTTGACGTTTAACACAGAAGGACGGTAATTTGCTTACCTAAGACGACTTCAATATAAACGTCGAGAACAAAAATGTTGGTAATGCACAACGTTTAAGAGCAAACATTGATATTTTTCAACGTTTATTATAGAACATCGGTGTATTATGCCTAAGCCGACGTTTGATAAACGTCGAAAGAAAAGAAAAATGTCGGCAAAGTCCTATTTTCTTGTAGTAGTGTAACAATACTTTGAATGGTCATCTATAAAAGTGACAAAGTATTTCCTACCACCTCGGGTCAAAATTCTATTGGAATCACAGACGTCACTGTGGATAAGTTCTAGAAGTTCTGAATCCCTTTGGACAGATTTGAAAGATAATCTAGTGTGTTTGGCTTGAACACAAATCTCACATTTGTGTTCATCATCTATAGGAGTCTTAGGAATAAGATCTAAGTTCATCATTCTTTTAATAGATCCTAAATTCACATGACCTAATCTGCCATGCCAATCATTTGAGGATTCAACATTAGCAACAACCAAAGAAGGATTTGAAATTTTATTCATAGTACTCAAAATAAAGAGTCCATCTTTTACAAATCATTTCCTCACAAAAAATTCATTCTTAGAAAAAACTACTTTATTGGTCTCCATTACAATTTTGTATCTTGAGGCTACAAGTAGGGATCCACTAAATAGGTTTCTCCTAATCGGCGGCACATGAAGCACATCATGGAGAGGTAGAATTTTTTTTGATGTCATCTTCAGATCTATTCTTCCTCTTCCTACGATCTGTGCCATTGAACCATCTCCTAGAGTCACACCTCCTCCACCTGATTCCTGATAGGTTAAAAAACAGGAGCGATCAAACAAAACATGAACATTAGCTCCGGAATCCAACCACCAATCATCAGAATGGTAAGAAATATTTACTACAGGTTGATAGCTTACATACCTGAATGAACTAGAAGATCCATTCAGAATCATGTTAGCCTTTTGCTTGCCTTTCATTTTGAAGAAGGTCTTGACATGTTCTTTCTTCCTTTAGAAGCAGTTGATGGCTGTATGGTTTGTTCTACCACACACAAAATAAATTATTCTATGATCCTGAGTCTAACTAAAGTTTCTAGGTTTATTAGGTTGCTGGTGTTGAGTGTCACGACCCGCTTCCGAATAATCAGACACGAGTCGGACACGCCCAACCTACGTTGGAAGATACAACATAGTAAGCTGTACTAAGTATCTAATATCTCAAGTCACATCATGAAATCACATCACAACATCTAAACACGTGCTCAATAATATTACAAATCACCATGTCTTTATAAAAAAATAAACCAACCCATCGCTAATCTCCACGTAGCCTCCAGGCTAGCTAACTATCAACCCGTCCCGTAATCCATAATACTAGGGTAGAAAGCCTCGACACCTGCAACGTATCCTGTCAGGAAAAGAGCAAAGTATAATCCCGACAAGAAGCACTGAACAATGTAAACTGAAATGCATGAAAAAGAATCACAATATGAACTATGGTACCAGACAAGAATATGAAACTGTAGTACATAAATAACGATAAACTATAGTACAAGATCCTGAACAATGAACTAGACTATCAGTGTAACATGCAAGTGAAATAACTATCAGAGTATGTGACCGGCTGGGTAAACAATGAACAAAAGCACATGAATAATGGTACGACTTAGAGTCCCACGTACACGATGTGAGACCTAAACTATTAGTCAATGCCTAGCTAAAATAGGATTGGTCACATATCTGTAGTATTTCTCCACCCCAATGTACAAGTAAAGAACAATAAACTATGAACAATGAATGGTGAACAATGAACAATCGTGTGTACAATGTGTCAATATGAGAACATGAAACAAGACAGAAATACAGAGTAAGGGTTTGAGTCGATGTACTTGCCTTTGTCCTTGTAAATCAAATTCGTCTCAAAGTCTCCACCTAGAGTTGGGCAATAAGGGGTTAGATTCTAAAGAGTGATATTGTCTAACTATCTCTTATCTAACTATCCATAAGCTAGCTATTAATATAATATCACTAACTATCCATAAAGACTAGCATTATTACTAATTGAATATACAGATGATGTTATCAAGAAACTAATTTTGAAAAATAATATTATACAATTATTATCTAGAACTTGAGAATAATTTTTAGTAAAAACAATAATATTTTAGAGAACAAAATATAGTAATAATTTCTAGCAAGAAAATAATTTATTTTACAAGAAAAGATTTATTAAATAATATGTACAACTTAAATAAACTAGAAATGTATATAAACATTTATATCTATACATAGCTCTATGTAATATTACTCAAGACAATAAATACATTTTATATATTTGAGAATATCCCAAAATTATTTTAATATAGACAAACTTTTCTAGAAATGTATATCTTATTATTAATTGTGTACAAGAATTTACCAAAATCGTACTTATAAATTATATGCACATAATATTTCCAAAGAAATTTAGTAATTAATTCTACCCACTGGCCCGAGCCTAACCCACTAGAATTTAGTAACATAGAACCCATGATTCTCTCTCCATCTGGAGAGAACCAACCCAGCCGACAAAAAAAGAAAAAGAAGGGGAAGAAGGAGGCGGAGGGAAACTCATCGCGGTTTCTCCGAGGTCGGTGCGGAAGCACTCGGCGGGAGAGGGACCAAGATGGCATGCGACACTGAGGCATTCGAGATCCCGTGGTGGAGGTCATCAGACTTCGTCGATGCCGGATCTCAAACGAGGGCTCAGATCTGGCGGTGGATGAGTTCACGCAACGACGAGTTCAGGGGTCGGCTCACTCGTAGATCTGGAAAGAAGTCGAGGCGACGGCGATGATCGATCTCGGTGGTTCTCGAGGCGTACGACGGCTCGGATCTGGCACCCGATCATCCGGAGAAGCAGTCTCCGTCGGAACGCTTGCTGTCACTCCTATTTTCCATTATACGTATTTTCGTATGCGTATACGAGATCTCTGACGTTGGTCAGGTAACCCGTAGTTAGACTTATTTTGCTTAGCCTAGTCTTGGTTTAATCTTGACTTGGTTTATTTAATTGGTTCAAATTGGTTCAACATGAGTACTTGACTTGGCTTGGCTTGGCTTGGTTTGGTTTATTTTGGGTTGAGATGAGAGGGGTTGCTATATAAGTCAACTTCTTCTCTCTCCTCCTTTATTTGCATTTACTTCTTTATCTTCTTTATTTACTCCTCCTACCTACCAAGCCTAGGCAAGTGCAACTTGCTTCATGAGAGATCTCAAGTTTTCTTGTTTCATTCTCTTCCTTACTAGATTCTAAGCCTCTTTAGAACTGGAAGTTTTCGGTTTTGATGGTTATATTTTTGTAGATCTAAGTTTTAAGTTTCTTCTTGTTTAGTTTTCTTGGTTTTGATCTCTAAAAACTTGGTATTTCCAAAAACTAGTGGTTCCATGTTGTAGAGAATTTATTTTCATACAGTTTTGACCTCTATTTCGCTTGATTCTGAGTTCGGTTGAGGAAGTTATGGCCATAGCAAGTTTTTAGGACTTTCATGGCTGAACTTGCTGTTTGGGGACGATGAACCCCATGCGCCGGCAACCCCATGCGCCCTGGAGGCCATGCGTCGTGAAGTCCCGGCAATGCATTCTTTGACTCCGAGCGTGTCATGCGCGTAGGTTCTTTACGCGCATGTACTAAAGACGCAACGTGAGTTTCCCATGCGCGGATGTGCAGGAATTCCCATGCGCGAATGTGCAGGAATTCCCATGCACGGATGTACAGGAATTCCCATGCACGGATTGTGTAGGAATTCCCATGTACGGATTGTGCAGGAATTCCCATGCGCGGATTGTGCAGGAATTTCCATGTGCAGATTGTGCAGGAATCCCATGTGCCGGAATTGCTCTATTTCACTGTTTTTGCCTGTTTAAGTTGTTTTGTAGCCAAAATCTTGAAAAACTCAAAACATGAAAGTTGTATATCTTTTCCTTGGCTTCAAGAATGTGTCACTAGTTATTTTATGCAAGTTTCTCTCATTCATAATAATGTAAGAATAAAACACGATAGTGGCCTGTTAAGGCGCACTCTTAACAAGAATCAAGTAACATGATAAATCTTGATAGTGACCCGTCATGGTGCACTCTTGACAAGTAACTTGACATGATAATAATCTTGATAGTGGCCCGTCGTGACGTATTCTTGACAAGTAATCTTGATAAGTAAGCCTAACATGATAATCTTGAATGCTGTTGCGACGGCTATCTTGACATGTTGAATAATAACTCGTCTTGACACCGTGGGTGATTGTTCTTGAATGTGCTTGTGTAAGCTACCAGTCTCGTCTTGCATCATGTCTAGGACTTGCACCCTGATTACCACGGTCAGGGATTCATACTGAATCTGACTAGGTTAATGACTAGATTGATCAAGTAGTCATAAAGAGATTTCCCAGTCACAGGCAATCCCGTTATCTGGGCGCTCTAATTGGACTTGTAGCCTACCGTCGAGTAGGGAGCATTTCCAGCACACTGTCATGTGTTGCACCCCCAAGTCACCATGGGATACATTTGTCTCCTGGGCAATGTATCCACCTAATACAACTCTCAACCTGCGGAAGGATAACTGGATAGCTGCAGGGCTTGTGACTGTCGGAACATCTCATTGCATCTTGTTAGTAACTAGGCTTGTGATAATCCTAGTTAGTTAAAGTATCAAGCCGTACTCTTTGCTTGACCGTGAATGTTGAATGGAGTCTAGTCTTGTCTAATCTTGTCTAGATACTGCCAGTACATGGTTACTTCTGGACATTTCTCAGTTTATGCTTTACTTGTCGATAATTGGTAAGAGACTAAGTTCTGTTCAGGTGAAGGGTTACAACCCCGATCCTTGTTTGGTTTACGGATTGTAACTTGGTTACCGGAATAGTTTCTTAAGTTATCTTATCGTTTATCACCCTACTTTTATAACTTCAGTTTTCTTGTTATTATTATTATGCTTTGTGTTCTAACTTGCTGGTTTTAGTTCTTAAGTGAAGCCTCCCTTGTGGCACTTGCTCTTTCTGGGGTCTGACCAAGCTGGTTTTGTATGGCCAGATTTTGGAGCAGCTTTCGAGGATCTTTCAGCCTTCCTGCCAGATGGTGACCACTAGAAGAAACCTTGGCAACGAGTGGATTTTATTTTGCTCTCCCACTCTATTGTAAAATTATTCTTTTGAGGCGTTTAGCCGCCGAGCAAGTGTTAGCTCATGTTAAATTTACATTCCCGTCTGCCTAATGGTTGTAACATGATTGACAGATCCTAAGGTTGATCATGTATGACTTAAACTCTTGCCAGTCTTCGCATTTTGTATGACTAGCTTCATGATCATCTGAATATGTAATATTTGGGATACCTTAATTTGTATGTCTGATGATCTACCATCTTGTTACATTTACTTTCTTGCTTGAGATTGAGACACTAGGCTTGGTCTTGACCATAAGAGACTGATGGCTTGTAGATAAACCCTTATATATCTAGACAGCCGTGACCGTATATGGAGGTAGAATACACTTCTATATACGTAGCTGGCTGTGTCTGCCCCAGCTCTCCAGTATTCTGGTTCTGGGGCGTGACACGTTTAAGTGGTGGCCCATGCAGGTCTTGTAAATCAAGATGTGTGAGGGTTTCACTGAATAGATGTCTCAATCAGCACTCGCCCTTGATCTCTACTCGTGTCTTCAAATCTTCCTGAAATCTTGACCTGATCACATGCTTATATCCTCGATCTATCATAGTCCTTCCTTATTGTTCCCTATGTCATGTCTTCAGCGGCATTGTCCCTGGTCCTACCGATCAGCAAGGCGAAGCACCTCCAGTGGACCAGCAGCAACCTGGAGACCAAGCCCAGCACTCTGGTGCGACCTCCCGAGTCATGCATTCTGGGGACCCAGAGCCCCCAGTTCAACCAGTCTAGCCTACAGAGCCTGATAATAGAACCCTGGTGGGTCTCATCAGGGAACTGCTTGCATCTCAAGATCGTCGGGGCGATGCCCTGTACCAGACAGTACAAGATGCCATGGACAGAGTTGGTTACCTAGGGAACAACGCGGCCAACAGCTTTAAGCGTTTGAACCCTCCTTTCTTTGACGACAGTGAAGATGCTATCGCTGCTGATGCATGGCTTCAGGACACAAAAGTAATCTTAGAGGCAGCTAGGATTCCCGAGGGAGAGAAGGTGGCCGTTGTGCGCTTACAGTTGTTGGACTTAGCCTGCAGCTGGTGGGCGATGCAAGCAGTTAGATTGGCGACGCCTGTCTTATGGGCGGTATTCAGTGACAAGTTTCAAATCAAGTACTTTGATACAGTAGCTCGATATGATTTACAGACCAGATTCAGCAATCTCAAGCAGATGGGAAGGACGGTCGACGGTTATGCGGTCGAGTTTTCAAGACTTAGTCGGTTTGCTCCCAACTTGGTGGCAACCGAATTGGACTGAGCCCAGCGATTCCAGCAGGGGCTTCACCTAGAGATCATTATTTCAGTGGAGTAGTTTGAGCACCAGATGTTTGATGCCATCTTGCGAGCAGCAAAGAGGCATGAGTATACCTCGCAGAGGATCGTGGACATGACCGGAAGCAGGAAGAGGTCCCATGGGCAGATGAGTCTATCCTCAGCACCAACCCCGGCAGCTAGGGCTTTGACTATTGGAGTTCCCCGAAGGGCAGATTCGGTTTCATCGGTTCAGCACTCGACACCGACATCCCCTCAGCAACAGAAGCAGAAACAGTCTTTCGCAATGGGATGCACTCATTGTGGGAAGTCAGGGCATGTAGTATCATAATGTCGTAGAGTACAGGGATTGTGCTTGGCTTGTGGGGCACCAGATCATAAGATAGGGTCATGTCCGAATAGAGCAAGTTCGTCGTCATCAAACCTAACTAGTCCATCGGTTAGGGGACCAGCCCCAGCACCAGTGCAGCAGCAGTACCAGCCTATGAGGACATTGCCGCCTCAGGCACAAGCCTTCCAGCAGCAGAGACCCCAACAGTATGCCCCGACCCAAGCTCAGATTCAGAACCGGCAGAGAGGTTTCTAGCAGGATGTCTTTCTTCTGCCTTATGCTTTTAAATTCCTCGCTTGCATGAATGATTGCTTGATTGGTTGCTAGTCGTAGATTGCTTATGCTTTAGTATAGCTTACCCGACATCTCTAGCCTATTGATTAAATTTCGAGGACGGAATTCTTTTAAGGTGGATAGAGTTGTCACTTCCGTTTTTTGTTATATGTATTTTCGTATGCGTATACGAGATCTCTGACGTTTGTCAGGTGACCCGTAGTTAGACTTGTTTTGCTTAGCCTAGTCTTGGTTTAATCTTGACTTGGTTTATTTGATTGGTTCAACTTGGTTCAATATGACTTGACTTGGCTTGGCTTGGTTTGGTTTATTTTGGGTTGAGATGAGAGGGGTTGCTATATAAGTCAACTTCTTCTCTCTCCTTCTTTATTTGCATTTACTTCTTCATCTTCTTTATTTACTCCTCCTACCTACCAAGCCTAGGCAAGTGCAACTTTCTTCATGAGAGATCTCAAGTTTTCTTGTTCTATTCTCTTCCTTACTAGATTCTAAGCCTCTTTAGAACTGGAAGTTTTCGGTTTTAATGGTTATATTTTTATAGATCTAAGTTTTAAGTTTCTTCTTGTTTAGTTTTCTTGGTTTTGATCTCTAAAAACTTGGTATTTCCAAAAATTAGTGGTTCCATGTTGTAGAGAATTTGATTTCATGCAGTTTTGACCTCTATTTCGCTTGATTCTGAGTTCGGTTGAGGAAGTTATGGCCATAGCAAGTTTTTAGGACTTTCATGGCTGAACTTGCTGTTTGGGGACGATGAACCCCATGCGCCGGCAACCCCATGCGCCCGGGAGGCCATGCGCCGTGAAGTCCCGGCAACGCATTCTTTGACTCCGAACGTGTCATGCACGTAAGTTCCTTACGCGCATGTACTGAAGACGCAACGTGCACTACCAAAACAAGTCATATCAGCGACGAAATTAGCGACGCCGACTTAAAACGTCGCTAATATTTTTGGATTTAGCGACTCCAAAAGAACGCGTCACAATACGTCGCCGATAGCGACAAACAGCGACATATTGCGACTACCTTTAGTGTAATAAAAACCAACGCCGTTGATTTGTCGGAAAACGTCGCCAGTTTTATTAGTTCAACGACGTTTAGCGTCGCAAAGTTTAAGACGTCGCCGAATATTAAAGGAAGGCTGACGCTTTGCGACGTATTTACGGACGTCGCTAACTTCTGCTAAATAGGGTTTCCTCGGTTCGACTTTTCATTTCTCCCTCTCCCCAATTTTTTCTTCCTGCCCCTCTTCCCCGACCTCGACGACAGCCCGACCCCCTTCCCTCCGGCGCCGCTCATCCTCCTCCTCCACCGCGAGACCCTTCTCCTCCCTCCGGCGAGCCCCTTCTCCTCCTCCTCCTCCACCGCGAGCCCCTTCTCCTCCTCCACCGCGAGATCCTCCTCCTCCTCCTCCTCCACCACCGCGAGGAGACTGAAGGTAAACCCTAACCCTAATTGAGGTGTTTTTCGTGTCCAAAATGGACACGGAGACACATTACGACCATGTGTTCACTGATACAGTGTGTTCGTGAGGTTTTGGACACTTTGTGTCCATTTGTTGGACACGTAGACACCCCCAAGCTTGCATATATATGTATTTCACCTCTGTACACTTAATCATCTCCTCCTCCACCACCGAACTTGTCCTCCTCCTCCTCCTCCACCACGCGAGGAGACTGAAGGTAAACCCTAACCCTAATTGAGGTGTTTTTCGTGTCCAAAATGGACACGGAGACACATTACGACCATGTGTTCACTGATACAGTGTGTTCGTGAGGTTTTGGACACTTTGTGTCCATTTGTTGGACACGTGGACACCCCCAAGCATGCATATATATGTATTTCACCTCTGTATACTTAATCCCCTACATATACTTGTGTATTTTCGTATTAATTTGGATTTGCATATTGGGTTTGGGTTTCGATATAGTGTTTGATACATTGTTTCACCTTGCAACATTCCTACTCTTATTTTAGACAACAAGTATATGAACCAATTAGTCAACATCTATTTGTTGAAGTATGGTACTCCATTCTTCGTAAGTTCTAGCTATATATGTCTCAAGATCCAATACTCGAAAATTCCAAGAAGAAGAAGAAGAAAAGAATAAAATGACATCGCTCAACACCCTATGACAACTCTTTGTAGAATTGTGTTAAAGTGTGAGTTCTACAGTATGAGTTCTACAGTATGGTTCTCTTTGTAGAATAAAATGACATCGCTCAACCCTATCGATCCTCCATACAAGTCTTCCTTCATCTATTGTCTTAAAGTGTGAGTTCTACAGTATGGTTCTCTTTGTAGAATTGTGTCTTATTTTAGACAACAAGGGTTTCCTATTTTTATAGGTAACATGACAACATGTGTAAGGGAACATATAGGTGTGTGTTTGTGTTTGAAAGGGAGTGTCACAAGAGTAAGGCGTGAGCATATATTAGTATTTTGAGCTGTGAGAGTGTTTGTTCTATTGAGGTTAGTACCAACTGGAAAGTTAGGTTAAAAGAACCTGGGAACTATGGTGTGGTTGTATACATCATGTATATGTATGTGTGTGTCTAGTGGGAGAAAGGGGGAGGGTTAACTAGTACCAGGTATTTGGAGAGGAGGGAGAGTTTATACTAGTATATATAGACTAATATTCTAAAACTTGACTTATACAACTTAGACACGGGTGATATACCGTCGCGATAATCTCTGACCACCGCATGCACAAACACGCGAAAGAAAAGTTAGTAATGCGAAAAGAAGATGACAGATAATCTCTGACCATTTAACGTAAAATGTCATGTGTACATATACTGCGGAAAGTGTAGACCGCATGAACTGACAATTGCATATCATTCACTACCTTGATGTATCTATCTTACAGAATTATGGAGCTGAATTACTATCTGCGGAATCGTACTTGGATGTACAACCGTCATCCTGATGACATGTGCGGTGTGCGGGATGAATTCATAGAGGGTGTACACCAGTTCCTGCAGTTTGCCAAGGCTTCCCTCAGTACATGGACGGTACCAAAATTAAGTGTCCGTGTATGAGATGTCGCAACTTGAAATATCATCCAGAAGTGGATGTCACGTATCATTTATACTCGAAGGGTTTCACGCCGAATTACTATCAGTGGAGCTAGCACGGAGAACTTGTATCTTTAGCATCGGAGTACGAGCCTTATGTGGATGTCCACAACAACGCTCCTTACGACGATGGGTTGGTGAACATGGTTTTCGACGCGGCCGGGCCTAGTTTCGATCCGGATGATCATGATGCACCTGAGGAGGCACCTAACCCCGATGCTGCACAGTTCATGGAGTTGCTGGAGAATGCAAGGACTCCATTATATCCTGGTTGTGAGGATCATTCACCGTTGGAGGTGGTTACAAGATTGTTGAGCATCAAGTCCGATTTTAACATGTCGCAAGATTGCTACAACCGTCTTATGGAGTTGCTTATAGAAATATTGCCTGAGGGTACGAAGTTGCCTAAAGACTTCTACCGGTCTAAGAGGATGGTTAGATCGCTCTGGATGGGATACAAAAAAATCGATGCCTGTCGCAACGAGTGCATGTTGTACTACAAAGACGACAAGGATGAAGACGCCTGCAGATTTTGTGGTGTCGATCGCTACAAGGCATGTGGTAGAGGAAAGTCTGTCGGTGCCAGGAAGCCTACCTCTTCGATGCACTACTTGCCGTTGACGCCGCGGTTACAGCGGTTGTTTATGGTGAAGGAAACTGCAGAAAACATGAGTTGGCATAAGCGGAAATATACCGAAGGAGTGTTGGATCATCCATATGATGGAGAAGCATGGAAGCACTTTGATCGAGAGTATCCAGATTTTGCTTCTGATCCGCGTAATGTCAGATTGGGTCTCTGCTCCGACGGTTTTTGTAGCGCCCCGCTTTCGATAGGCGATGGAACTTCATAATATGCTAGCGCCGAGTCAGATCGGCCGGGAACTCAGATGGCCATCTGACTCGATCGCTAAGCTTGGTAAACGTTAACGCCTTGCGGCATCGATTCAATTCGATTTGGACGGAAGATACGAGAATCGATCCAACTAATGGAACGACTTCTGTTGGAACAAGTCCTAGATGCAGCGGGCTGCGTCTCGGCGCACGAGCTCTCTATAAGAGTCCCTTCGACGGGACCGGACCGCTGTATGGTTTTCTTGGAGCTTTGCCGCTTGGCTTGATTGAAGTGCTTTCGCGTCGTTTTTATGGATGCAATTACAAATTTCGATGCAAGGGGAAAAGAAGGAAATCTAACAAAGTGTTGATGCATTGCAGGAGCTCGCGTAACTAAGGATTGACGTTGCGTAGCGCTTCGACGACCTGCACAAAGCAAAGTGATCGGTGGGTGATTCGGCCCCTTCTTTTCTACTCTGTCCCGCAAACTTATTCCTTGCTTCGAATTCATTCAAATCGAACGATGCCAAGTTAATTGCATGCCAATCCACTAAGTCCAAGAACTCGGGAAAACGTATTGACTTAGAGAAATTTACTCTGAAAATACAAGTCTATCACATAAACCAGAAAGTTTAAGGTTCTAGTAAAAAGATAGACTATTTTACGTGCTGCAAAATATTATGAAACGTCGATCGTGGGTTATGATGCCTCGAACAATTTGGTGCCTACGGGACGCTAAATCGGAGTACGGCTTGGGGAAAATGAAACGTTGCATGAGTTGGGGGAAATGATAATGTCGTTCTATACTGTCCGCGCTATACAAAACTGGTTGCATATATAAACTGTTCACGCATTGGCATGGTCATGGACGACTTGTGCACAAGTTGATATTTTCCTCGAATCGATATCCGGGGCATCGGAATCGACTCGACCTAGGGGGAATGAATAATCGTGCTTCGGCACTGATGCATTGCGGGACCGTCAGTCAGGCTTGCAACCTAGACTGAGCGGGCCGAAATGCCGTTGAGATAGTCCCAAGTGATGTGTAACATCAATGACCGCATATAAGATAGTAGCATGCTCACCTATTGTCTTATGCAGGGTAAATATTATCTCTGTTTTTCATGCAGGGACGAGCACGGCCGTGGTAAGAAATATGATAAACTGCTATGTTTTACTGTATGCTTATTACGCAAAGATGGCTATCGAATATGAACTGAATTCATTTAGTTCTAATAGAAAGACAACTCTAAAGCATGCCTACCCTAACAATCAGAGTCGGTTTAGACGAGTGGGTTCGTCTCGTCCACTTAGCAAGTGTGCTAATCCCATTCCCCCAATTTCCCCAGGTGCGACGGGCGCGCCCAACTAAACTGGAGCTGAAGTCCGGAGAGGCGTTTTGAAGCTCTTCCTATACTGAAGTATTTTGAAGCCAACTCAAGTCGACGGCTTATGTATAAAGGGGCGAATGTATGGGACGACAAGCGTTAGTTCAGGCAACTTGTCGAATGTATCTTCTTTCTGTTTTCAATCAATGTAGCCGCAACGGCATCCAATGTAAATTACGACTTGCACTTCATTGCAAGCTATGAATGAAAAGCATTTCTATCTTCCTATACTGCGTCTTATATTCTGATGTGAATTGTGAAGTTTCGACTTGGCGTATTAATATCAAAATTTAACGATAACCATTTGAGAACTTGTCATCTTGCCTTGCACGAGCGCAACTCCAGGCTCGTGCGGCATCACGCCTTAGCGAGGACGATCGAATCGGCAAGGTAACACCGGGGACGAACGGTTTGTCGACTCGGGGCGTGACAAATTGGTATCAGAGCACAGTTATGTTTCCTCGGATTTTCGAAAGATGTTTCATTATTGGAATGTCCGTTGCGATGGCTCGATTGAATGCTTGTCGGCATGTTGCGTGAAATATGAGTTCCATACAGGTAAGCCCATAGATATTTTTGAAAAATACTAACGGGTTTACTCTGTTTTGTAGGAATGACTAAGAAAAGGAACAATCCCGCCCCAACCCAAACTGTAGATAGTACGTCGAGCACAAAAAGCACCGAGCCTAGCGAGACGACTATGCAAAAGATGCTACAGTTGATGGAGCTGCAGCAGCAGCAGCTTCAGACACAATTCAAAGCCCAATTCGAAGCGCAACAAAGACAGATGAATGCCCTGACTCAGATAGTCAGCAGAATGGCGGGCAACACGAAGACGACGGAGGAAGGGCCCGAGGGAAACCAAGGCAATCAAGAAGAAAACGAGGAAGAAGAGACTCAACCGCAAATGATAGATTCTTCTTCCTTGTTCAAGGCAAAGGAGTTCCGCAAGATGAATCCACCGAAGTTCAACGGCCGAGCGGAGCCCGATGTGATCGTAGGATGGCTCGCGGAGATGGAGGACCTATTTAATCTGCTTAGCATCGAAGGGTCCCAACGGGTAACTTGTGCGGCGTTACAGCTGCAACTGAGGGCGTATGACTGGTGGGCCGCTAAAAAGCAGGAAATCTATGAAGCAGATACAGACGCCACGATTTCCTGGAAAATGTTCAAGGAAGCCTTCCTCGAACAGTACGTTCCTCGCGTCGTCCGTCAACAAAAAGAAGACGAGTTCATGATGCTGCGACAGGAAAATATGTCTGTCGACGATTATGATTCGAGCTTCTCAAAATTGGCAAAGTTTGCCGGCGCCTTCCTGCCCAACAAGGACGCATGGTGTGAACGCTTCCAACAAGGCCTGAATGACGAACTGCGAAGGGACGTCATGAATCAGAGGTGCCGAACATACCGCGAATCCTATAATGCCGCTCTTAACAGTGAGCGCGTCTTTGGCCGTATGTCGAGTAGAGGCATTCGTAACAACTTCAACAAGCGTCCTAACGACGCCGGCGCCGGGGGATCGGGAATAACAAAGCGTCCGAACAGGTTCGATGATCGAGGCCATGGCAGTCAGCACTGCACCAGGTGCGGTAGGCGTGGGCACCGAACCGTCGACTGCGTCACGAGATCTTGCTATAAATGTGGCGAGGTAGGCCATATAGTTACATATTGTCCGCACAAAGGTTCGAATCAACACAACCCACCGAGGAACGTCCCGAACCCGCATAAAGCGCCGATATTGCAAGGCGCAAATGCGGTGCCCGTCAACCAGCAGAACCAACGCCACGGAGCTCAAGGCCGAGTTTATGCCTTAACTCGGGACGAGGCGCACGCGTCCGATACTGTTGTAACAGGTATATTACTCTACAAAAGTATACCTGCACGAGTCCTATTCGATTCGGGTGCGACGCATAGCTTTATATCTGCTGATTTTGCGAAAGAAAATAAAATAACCATGCAATCACTAGATATAAATATTAGCGTTAGCACTCCGTCGGGAGTCGATATGCCTGCAAACTTTATTTGTAGGGATGGCCACATTTGCGTCGGGGGAAGATATCTATCCTTGGATGCCGTCGTGCTAGACATCAAAGACTACGACATAATCCTGGGCATGGATTGGTTGGGCGCTTGTCGTGCAACGATCGAGTGCGCGGAGAAGAGAGTGGTGTTTCGCCTTCCTGGCGAGACAGAGTTCTCATTTTCGTGCGGTACGGCCTCGAAGACGGCGATGATGGTGTCGGCAATCTCGGCAAGGCGTATGCTGCGTTCCGGCTGTGCGGGATACTTGGCATCAGTTCGAGATACGCGGACGGATAATACAAACACAATGCAGACTGATGTTGTGGCAGATTTTCCTGACGTCTTTCCTGACGAGATGCCCGGGATGCCGCCGGATCGAGAAATAGAATTCAGCATCGACACCTTTCCGGATACGCGGCCGATATCAAAGGCGCCTTACCGAATGGCTCCAGCAGAACTGAAGGAGCTGAAGGTGCAATTACAAGAGTTGCTAGACCGCGGATTTATTCGCCCTAGCGTCTCTCCGTGGGGAGCTCCCGTACTGTTCGTGAAGAAGAAAGATGGGTCGTTGCGGCTATGCATCGACTATCGGGAACTCAACAAGGCGACCGTGCGGAACAAGTATCCTTTGCCGCGAATCGACGACTTGTTTGACCAACTGCAAGGCGCGGCGATATTTTCAAAAATCGATCTTCGTTCAGGCTATCATCAGTTGAAGATCAAGTCCGACGACATATCGAAGTCCGCCTTCCGCACTCGATATGGTCATTACGAATTCCTCGTCATGCCGTTCGGTTTGACGAATGCCCCTGCCGCTTTCATGGATCTGATGAACCGAGTCTTCCGACCTCAAATAGATAAATTTGTAGTCGTATTCATCGACGATATCCTTGTCTACTCAAAGAATCGGGAAGAGCACGCGGAACATTTGAAGACGGTACTGCAGATTCTGCGTGAAAACAAATTGTACGCCAAGCAGAGTAAGTGTGAGTTCTGGATGAGTAGCGTGACATTCCTTGGGCACGTAATCTCTGCCGAAGGTGTCGCGGTGGACCCAAAGAAGATTGATGCGGTGGTGGATTGGAAACGACCTGCCTCGGCTAGCGACATTCGGAGCTTCTTGGGCTTAGCGGGCTACTATCGTAGATTCGTGCGAAGCTTCTCAAAACTAGCATCGCCTCTGACTCGCCTCACCCAGAAGGGAGTAGTATTCGAATGGAGCGACGACTGTGAATCCAGCTTTCAAGAGTTGAAGCAACGGCTCGTCTCAGCTCCAATCCTTGCACTTCCAGACGGTCCCGAAGGCTTTCAGATATTCAGCGACGCGTCAGGAACTGGCCTCGGGTGCGTACTCATGCAGAGAGACAAAGTCATCTCCTACGCTTTACGGCAGTTGAAGCAGCACGAGAAAAATTACCCGACGCACGACTTAGAATTGGCGGCGATCGTCTTTGCATTGAAGTTATGGCGGCACTATCTCTATGGTGTAGCATGCAGAATCTACACAGATCATAAAAGCCTGAAGTACTTGTTCACGCAACGGGAACTCAACCTACGACAGCGACGATGGCTCGAACTTATAAAAGATTACGAGCTAACGATCGAGTACACGCCGGGCAAGGGAAACGTGGTGGCCGACGCACTCAGCAGAATGTTTATGGGAACACTGGCCATAAACAAGGAGATAAAGCGAGACCTTGAAGCGATGGGTATCGAACTCGGAATTGAGTATCGACACCTGCACCTAGCTCAACTGAAGTTTGGATCGAGCCTGCTTAGCAAGATAAAGACCGCACAGGAGGACGACTCATTCCTGAAGAAGATGCGCGAGCTGATTTCAACGGGAAGGGCAACTGACTTTGCGGAAGACGGAGACGGGACGATGCGACTAAAGGGAAGGCTCTGCATTCCTGAAACTGCCGAACTCAAAAAAGAAATTCTGACGGAGGCGCATTATGCGAAGTACTCGTTACATCCTGGGAGCACCAAGATGTACAAGGACTTGCACACAAACTTTTGGTGGCACGGCATGAAGAAAGACGTGGCTACGTTCGTATCGCAATGCATGGCGTGTCAACATGTGAAGGCGGAACACCAGAGGCCCGGCGGAGAGCTGCAGAACATCCCCATTCCCGAGTGGAAGTGGGACAATATCTCGATGGATTTCATTGTGGGATTTCCGAAGACGCCGCGGGGGAATGACGCGATTTGGGTCATTGTTGATAGATTGACCAAGTCGGCTCACTTCATCGCAATTAAAGTAGGGTGGAGCGTCGATCGGTTAGCGCAAATCTACGTCGATGAGATTGTTCGACTGCACGGGGTGCCGGCCTCAATAATTTCGGACAGAGACGGGCGATTCCTATCGCGTTTCTGGACGAGCCTCCAAGCGGCGATGGGAACCAAACTGAACTTTAGTTCGGCGTACCATCCCCAAACAGACGGACAGACGGAGAGGGTGAATCAAATCCTAGAAGACATGCTGCGTCTGTGTGCGATCGACCTAAAGACTAGTTGGGATACGCATTTGCCGCTTGCGGAGTTTGCGTATAACAACAGTTATCAGTCGAGTATTCGGATGGCTCCATACGAAGCGCTCTACGGGAGGAAGTGCCGTTCGCCGATATGCTGGGATGACGTCGGAGAGCGACAAGTGCTGGGACCGGAACTAGTGGAGCAGGCCGTCGAAAAGGTCCGCTTGATCCGAGATAGACTCCGCATCGCGCAAAGTCGACAAAAGAGCTACGCAGATCTTCGTCGACGACCACTAGAGTTCTTGGCCGGGGACCATGTGTTTCTGAAAGTAACGCCCATGCGCGGAGTGATGCGGTTCGGTGTTAAAGGCAAATTGAGCCCGAGATTTGTAGGCCCCTTCGAGATCATTGAGCGAGTTGCAACTGTTGCTTATCGGATCGCACTACCTCCTGCCTTAGCCGATGTGCACGATGTTTTCCACGTTTCACAACTTCGAAAATACGTGCACGATCCAAGTCATGTGGTTAGCTTCGATCAGTTGGAGCTACGTACTGACTTGTCTTACTCGGAGGAGCCTATTCAAATTTTGGACCGCAAGGAAAAGGTGCTACGAAATCGATCGATGTCCTTGGTCCGCGTGCTTTGGCGGAACCATACAGTCGAGGAGTCGACGTGGGAGATGGAGGCGGAGATGAAGGAGAAGTACCCTGCGTTGTTCGTCTAAATTAAGGTCCGACCCTTGTTCTTAAGTTTCGGGACGAAACTTTTTCTTAGTGGTATATTATGTAGCGCCCCGCTTTCGATAGGCGATGGAACTTCATAATATGCTAGCGCCGAGTCAGATCGGCCGGGAACTCAGATGGCCATCTGACTCGATCGCTAAGCTTGGTAAACGTTAACGCCTTGCGGCATCGATTCAATTCGATTTGGACGGAAGATACGAGAATCGATCCAACTAATGGAACGACTTCTGTTGGAACAAGTCCTAGATGCAGCGGGCTGCGTCTCGGCGCACGAGCTCTCTATAAGAGTCCCTTCGACGGGACCGGACCGCTGTATGGTTTTCTTGGAGCTTTGCCGCTTGGCTTGATTGAAGTGCTTTCGCGTCGTTTTCATGGATGCAATTACAAATTTCGATGCAAGGGGAAAAGAAGGAAATCTAACAAAGTGTTGATGCATTGCAGGAGCTCGCGTAACTAAGGATTGACGTTGCGTAGCGCTTCGACGACCTGCACAAAGCAAAGTGATCGGTGGGTGATTCGGCCCCTTCTTTTCTACTCTGTCCCGCAAACTTATTCCTTGCTTCGAATTCATTCAAATCGAACGATGCCAAGTTAATTGCATGCCAATCCACTAAGTCCAAGAACTCGGGAAAACGTATTGACTTAGAGAAATTTACTCTGAAAATACAAGTCTATCACATAAACCAGAAAGTTTAAGGTTCTAGTAAAAAGATAGACTATTTTACGTGCTGCAAAATATTATGAAACGTCGATCGTGGGTTATGATGCCTCGAACAATTTGGTGCCTACGGGACGCTAAATCGGAGTACGGCTTGGGGAAAATGAAACGTTGCATGAGTTGGGGGAAATGATAATGTCGTTCTATACTGTCCGCGCTATACAAAACTGGTTGCATATATAAACTGTTCACGCATTGGCATGGTCATGGACGACTTGTGCACAAGTTGATATTTTCCTCGAATCGATATCCGGGGCATCGGAATCGACTCGACCTAGGGGGAATGAATAATCGTGCTTCGGCACTGATGCATTGCGGGACCGTCAGTCAGGCTTGCAACCTAGACTGAGCGGGCCGAAATGCCGTTGAGATAGTCCCAAGTGATGTGTAACATCAATGACCGCATATAAGATAGTAGCATGCTCACCTATTGTCTTATGCAGGGTAAATATTATCTCTGTTTTTCATGCAGGGACGAGCACGGCCGTGGTAAGAAATATGATAAACTGCTATGTTTTACTGTATGCTTATTACGCAAAGATGGCTATCGAATATGAACTGAATTCATTTAGTTCTAATAGAAAGACAACTCTAAAGCATGCCTACCCTAACAATCAGAGTCGGTTTAGACGAGTGGGTTCGTCTCGTCCACTTAGCAAGTGTGCTAATCCCATTCCCCCAATTTCCCCAGGTACGACGGGCGCGCCCAACTAAACTGGAGCTGAAGTCCGGAGAGGCGTTTTGAAGCTCTTCCTATACTGAAGTATTTTGAAGCCAACTCAAGTCGACGGCTTATGTATAAAGGGGCGAATGTATGGGACGGCAAGCGTTAGTTCAGGCAACTTGTCGAATGTATCTTCTTTCTGTTTTCAATCAATGTAGCCGCAACGGCATCCAATGTAAATTACGACTTGCACTTCATTGCAAGCTATGAATGAAAAGCATTTCTATCTTCCTATACTGCGTCTTATATTCTGATGTGAATTGTGAAGTTTCGACTTGGCGTATTAATATCAAAATTTAACGATAACCATTTGAGAACTTGTCATCTTGCCTTGCACGAGCGCAACTCCAGGCTCGTGCGGCATCACGCCTTAGCGAGGACGATCGAATCGGCAAGGTAACACCGGGGACGAACGGTTTGTCGACTCGGGGCGTGACAGTTTTACCCCATTTGGACTTTCGGGATCCCAGTATTCGTGTTGGCCTGTGATCGTCACCCCGTACAATCTATCGCCTTGGATGTGCATGAAGACTCCGTATATGTTTCTCACCGTTATTATCCCAGGTCCGAACAATCCGAAAAGGAACATCGATGTGTATTTAAAGCCGTTGATTGATGAGTTGAATCAGCTGTGGGAAGTAGGTTCCAACACGTACGATGTATCTAGAAAAAAATTTCGGATGCGGGCAACACTTATGTGGACCATCAACGACTTTCCGGCCTATGGAATGTTATCTGGATGGAGCACGCATGGTCGTCTTTCATGTCCGTATTGCATGGACAGCACTACGGCTTTCCGTTTGAAACACGGAGGCAAACCGTGCTTCTTCGATTGTCATCGACAATTCCTGCCGAAGGATCATCCGTACCGGAGGAACATGAATGCTTTTTGTGCTGGCGTTGTGGAGAAGGCTAATCACCTGCCAAGGTGGACCGGATACATGATATGGGAAGAGGTAAAAGATTTACCAAGAGCTATTGAGCAGCCTGCTACGGGCTACAAGTGTGACGGATTTGGTCGCACTCATAACTGGACGAAGAGGAGTATATTCTGGGATCTTCCATATTGGAGCACCAATCTGATTAGACATAACCTTGATGTCATGCATATCGAGAAGAATGTGTTTGACAATATAATTACTACTGTAATAGACGTAAAGGGGAAGATGAAAGACAATCCAAAGGCTAGATTGGACTTGGAAGAAATATGTAGACGTCCTGTATTGCATTTGATAGAGGACGGGAATGGAAAGTTGAAGCAGCCTAAGACAATTTTCTCACTGGAGAAGGAGGATAAAGTGAGGCTTTGTAGGTGGATTTAATGTCTGAAATTTCCAGATGGGTATGTTTCGAACTTGAGAAGATGCGTCGACCTCAAGGAGAACAAACTGACATGTATGAAGAGCCATGATTGTCACGTATTCATGGAGCGGTTAATTCCGATTGTATTTCGGGAATTCTTACCGCAGGCAGTTTGGGATCCATTGACGGAGCTTAGCATATTCTTCAGGGACCTTTGTTCTAAGAAATTGCTCGTTGATCGTCTAGAAAAGCAAGAGAAGGACATTACGGTAACATTGTACAAGCTAGAGAGGGTGTTCCCTCCTGGATTCTTCGACTCTATGGAGCATTTGTCGATTCATCTTTCCTACGAGACACGTGTTGGTGGACCCGTCGAATATCGATGGATGTACCCGTTCGAGCGACATTTGAATCACCTAAAAAGAAAGGTGAAAAATAAGGCTCGGGTCGAGGGTTCTATTTGTGAAGCCTATATTCTCAAGGAGATTACAAATTTCTGCTCCTCCTATTTCAAACCTCATGTTGCTACGAATAGAACGAGGGCTCCGAGAAACGACGACGGATATAAAGAATTTAATGATGGAATACTAAAAGTATTCAATGCGTCCGGAAAGCCTTCGGGGAAAATAAAGAAGAGATATTTGAATGACGAAGAGCTAAGGGCTGCTCAGTTGTATGTATTACTCAATTGCGACGAGGATGAAGTGGAGAAGCTAGAGGTGTAAGTAACTCAGGATGATGAGTTTACGTCATCTCAATGTAATAGTATAAGCTAATATTATTGTACTAATCGGCGGTTGTTTCGTTGTTTTCCAGCACATATAATGATGAGTTGAGGCTGGTTAGACCCTACCTAACAGACGAAGCATTAGAACAAGAAATGAGACGTCATTTTCCTTCTTGGTTGAGCCAATATGTAAGTAGCTCGGTAATTACTGGCCTCTTCTAATGCAACTGCGCAATAAATAACTTATTATCGCTTCTTTGATATTCAGGTCGATCGTCTAATTTCACCCGAGATTGAATTAATTAGAACTCTTGCCAAGGGACCAATTATTTTTGTTAAAATATGGCCAAGTTACTGTGTCAATGGCTTTCGGTTCAAGTCGACAAATGCTCCGATCAGAGACAGCTTCCTGGATCTTGATTCCACGAAAAACAGTTGTTTGTGTATCAAGTCTTCGAACTACAAAGACGTCGATCCAGGAAATAATTTCTTTGGCATCTTGCGAGAGATTGTAGAGTTGTCATATAATAATGGCAGAGAACCTACAAAGATCGTGTTGTTCAAGTGTGAATGGTTCGATCCGATTGAAAATCAAGGTTGGAAAATTGACAAGCATGGTCTTCTGGATATAAACTACAAGCGTAGATATCAAGGCTACGAACCGTTTGTCCTAGCAACTCAGGCTCAGCTCGTGTACTTCACAGCTTATCCGAGACGGGGAGCAACGAAGTCTGACTGGTGGACAGTATGCAAGACTAAAGCCAGAGATACTTTTGATGTTGACGAAAAAGCTTACCAGGAGGACGAGCTACCTCTTGTAACCAATATTGTCGATGTGGACTCCACGGAAGTTACGTATTACACGACACATAATGTAGAAGATGTAGAATTATTCGAAGAGGAAGACGAAGCCGACGAAGGCGAAGATGAAAGTGAAGATGAGGAGGAAGAGGAAGATGAGGTCGAGGAAGACGAACAAGATGATTATTCTGAAGATGATTGAGAGAGATATACTTATCTGAACTTAGATGTTTCTTCTAGAATATATTATCTGGACTTAGATGTTTATTGTAGAATGTATCATTATATGTTGTCTTGGTTATTATCTTGTCTTTGTTGTACTTTCATATTTCTAATCTCTATTATTTGTTGTACTTTCATATTTCTAGTCTCTATTATTTGTTGTACTTTCATATTTCTAGTCTCTATTATTTGTTGTATTATCATATGCTGTTATCAGGTATGGCAGGTCGTCGCGGAGCGTTCCGAGGGAGACAACGAGGTCACTCTCCTCCGGTACTTCCTACAGGTACCGCTAGAGGACGGAGTTTTCCTTCGGTACCTCATTCTGGTACCGGCTCTGGATCCTCGTCGCCGATTACTCCTCCATATCGAACAGTAGGTGGGCCTGCTGGGACGACGTCACGTGGCATATCTCCTGGGACGAGTAGTTCCAGGCCTGTTGATAGTGCTCGCCCGTCTAGCGTTCCTACTGCTGATACGACGATGGAGACGGATGAGCAGATGGCGGAGGCTGTGGCGCCGGCCGACCAGCATCATGCAGATGATGCGTGCGCACCTCCGGAGGAGAGGAGGACGAAGATCTGGGCCGACGGTACAAAGTAGGTGTTTTGGTTTATAATTTTTTTTCTTTCTGTTTTTATCATAAATTAACTTTTTTCATGAATATAATATGTTTGTATAGATATCGTCCCCCAGAGGTACAGAGACGTCTAGGCCACATGCTGAGGCATAATTATGGTGGTGCTTGGATTAACTACTCTGATGCTCCGGACGAGAGGAAGGCCTTCTGGTTTGCGTGCTTCAAGGTTAAAATATATTTGCTTTTAACATGAATCATATAATTTTTGTATATTATATATAACTGATAAATATTTGGTTTGGCTCTTCTAGGATATGTTTTTCTATCCACCGCACCGGGCCGAGCAGATCGAGGGGATGTTTCCTGCCGTCGCTGTCAAGCTGATCCGCGACTCTATCAATGATCAGAAGGATCGTGATCGTGCTGGAAAGCCGATCCAAGGTTGGATCACCCCTGATCAATGGAATGCGATGAAGGCTCGATTCGAGGAGCCAAGGTACAAGAAGAAGTCGGAGAAGGCCAATGCGGCTAGGCAACATGCCTCGAAGTGGTGCGATGGGTCGATTCCGATGACGGAACATTTCCGTCGTCTGGTATGTCTTCCTCTTTTACAAATATTATTTTAATGTAAAATTGATAAATTATTACTAAGATAATATATTTAATTACAGGTAAGGAAGGTCGGTAACGCCGACATGGTGACCGTCTTCCTGGCCACCCATCGTCGCGGCGGTGACCTTATTGACGAGAGGGCCGAGCAGACTTATGTAAGTATTACAATACGTTATCTTAATTTAATACTTCGTGTCAATTTTAATATAACTTAGTAAATATGATGCAAATAAATATTTATGTAGTTAGTAATAATAAGTACATTAATTAGAAATTAGAAATAATAAGTACATTAATTAGAAATTAGTAATAATAAGTACATTAATTAGAAATTAGAAGTTAGTAATAATAAGTACTTTCTAGGCCGAGTATCAGAGGCTGCGGGAACGGGCGGCTGCTAGTGCACCTGATGCAGGAGAGGCCGGTACTTCCTCGCAGCCCACTCAAGCTCCGTCGGCGGACGAGCTGTGGATGGCCGCCGCTGGTTGACTCCGTAGGGGTACGTACTACGGTACAGGATCCTATGGCACCCTAGTTGCGACCCAGTCCTCTAGGACATCTCCTGCTAGTGTGCATGGTCCACAGCCGTCCCAGGAGTCTGCCCGAGTCCACCAGATGATGGAGTCTCTCCGTGACGACCTGCTACGACGGATCGAGGAGCAGTCTCAGCACCCTACGGAGGATCCTGCGCTGCTAGCACGATTGGATGCACTCGACCGCGACATTATGGACCTCAGGGAGACGACTGAGAGGACAAAGCGCACCGTTGGAGGGTTAGAGCGCACGGTGACGGAGCTGCAGACAGGACAGGTGACCATGGCCGAGAGGATGAGATTGGCGCAGGAGTCGATGGTCCAGAGCAGTGATAGAATGTTATCTATCATGGATTCATACCACCAGCGACTTACAGCGTTGGAGCGTGCTGGTCCTTCGGGTGCGCCTTCATCGTCGTCGACTCCGCCGCCTCCACCGACTTCTTCTTCGACACCGACTCCACCGACGTCACTGCCTCCTCCATCGGTGTCGATTTCACTTGAGGAGTATGAGTTGTTCTTATTCCTTCGTCGCGGCAGTGCCCCTCCTGCACCAGATTCCTAGTAGTCCTAGTTAGGACTGTTTCTTTGTGTTTGTTTCATTCTTTATTTGTGACTTGGATATTTGTTGGTTGTGTAGATTTGGATGTTTGGATCCTATTCTATTTGTTGGTTGTGTGTAGACTTTGGTTATTTGGTTGTAGACTTTGTTATTTGGTATAGAATTGGTTATTTGGATACTTGGTTATTTGGATATTTGGTTATTTGGTTAGTTGTTGTGTGATTGTTGTAAACTTGCTTATAGGGACTGAAATCTGTGTACAGTAAGAAATGGACATTCTGAGAACTAGACATTGTGTGATTGTTGTAGACTTGGTTATAGGGACTGACACCTGTGTACAGTGAGAAATGGACATTCTGTGATTGTTTGGATCCTATTCTACGGTGAGAAATGGTTAGCTTTTTAAACTGCAGGGAGAAATGGACATTCTGTATTTTTTTTTTTTTTTTTGCAGATTTAGCGACGTTTACCGACGTCCTCCGACGTAATTTTGCGTCGATAAACGTCGGTAGATAAGCGATATTATCCAAGTTACCGACGTTTAGCGACGTCAATATATGTCGGAGGACGTCGGTAAACGTCGGTGAACGTCGGTAATCGTCCCCAGTAATTCCCAGGATTTATCGACGTTTAGCGACTTTGAACATGTCACTAAACCACCGACGACTCGACGGTAATTCGTCGGTAAATTTACCGACGCGTAGCGACATGATGTATTACGTCGCAAAGCCACCGACGACACGACGGTAGACGTCGGCATTATACCGACGTATAAATACGTCGGCAAACGTCGGTAATTGCGACGTTTGGCGACGTTTAGAAGATTAGCGACTTACATTTCAGCGACTATCTCAAAACGTCGGTAATTTCGTCGCTAAATATTTTTAGCGACGAATATTGTCATTTTAGTGACGTCTTTAGGCGTCGCTAAAACGACTTATTCTGGTAGTGGTGAGTTTCCCATGCGCGGATGTGCAGGAATTCCCATGCGCGGATGTGTAGGAATTCCCATGCGCGAATGTACAGGAATTTCCATGCGCAGATTGTGCAAGAATTCCCATGCACGGATTGTACAGGAATTCCCATGCGCAGATTGTGTAGGAATCCCATGCGCAGGAATTGCTCTATTTCACTATTTTTGTCTGTTTAAGTTGTTTTGTAGCCAAAATCTTGAAAAACTCAAAACATGAAAGTTGTAGATCTTTTCCTTGGCTTCGAGAATGTGTCACTAGTTATTTTATGCAAGTTTCTCTCATTCATAATAATGTAAGAATAAAACACGATAGTGGCCTGTTAAGGCGCACTCTTAACAAGAATCAAGTAACATGATAAATCTTGATAGTGACCCGTCGTGATGCACTCTTGACAAGTAACTTGATATGATAATAATCTTGATAGTGTTCGTCGTGGTGCATTCTTGACAAGTAATCTTGATAAGTAAGCCTAACATGATAATCTTGAATGCTGTTGCGACGGCTATCTTGACATGTTGAATAATAACTCGTCTTGACACCGTGGGTGATTGTTCTTGAATGTGCTTGTGTAAGCTACCAGCCTCGTCTTGCATCATGTCTAGGACTTGCATCCTGATTACCACGGTCAGGGATTCATACTGAATCTGACTAGGTTAATGACTAGATTGATCAAGTAGTCATAAAGAGATTTCCTAGTCACAGGCAATCCCGTTATCTGGGCGCTCTAATTGGACTTGTAGCCTGCCGTCGAGTAGGGCACATTTCTAGACACTGTCATGTGTTGCACCCCCAAGTCACCATGGGATACATTTGTCTCATGGGCGATGTATCCACCTAATACAACTCTCAACATGCGGAAGGATAACTGGATAGCTGCAGGGCTTGTGACTGTCGGAATATCTCATTGCATCTTGTTAGTAACTAGGCTTTTGATAACCTTAGTTAAAGTATCAAGCCCTAACCCTAACCCTAACCCTAACCCTAACCCTAACCTTAGTTAGTTAAAGTATCAAGCCGTACTTTTTGCTTGGCCGTGAATATTGAATGGAGTCTAGTCTTGTCTAATCTTGTCTAGACACTGCCAGTACATGGTTACTTCTGGACATTTTTAAGTTTATGCTTTACTTGTCGATAATTGGTAAGAGACTAGTTTTGTTCATGTGAAGGATTACAACCCCGGTCCTTGTTTGGTTTACGGGTTGTAACTTGGTTACCGGAATAGTTTCTTAAGTTATCTTATCATTTATCACACTACTTTCATAACTTCAGTTTTCTTGTTATTATTATGCTTTGTGTTCTAACTTGCTAGTTTTAGTTCTTAAGTGAAGCCTCCCTTGTGGCACTTGCTCTTTCTGGGGTCTGACCCAGCTGATTTTGTATGGCCAGATTTTGGAGCAGCTCCCGAGGATCTTTCAGCCTTCCTGCCATATGGTGACCACTAGAAGAAACCTTGACAACAAGTGGGTTTTATTTTGCTCTCCCACTCTATTGTAAAATTATTCTTTTGAGGTGTTTAGCCGCCGAGCAAGTGTTAGCTCGTGTTAAATTTATATTCCCGTCTGCCTAATGGCTGTAACATGATTGACAGATCCTAGGGTTGATCATGTATGACTTAAACTCTTGCTAGTCTTCGTATTTTGTATGACTAGCTTCATGATCATCTGAATATGTAATGTTTGGGACACCTTACTTTGTATGTCTGATGATCTACCATCTTGTTACATTTACTTGCTTGCTTGACATTGAGACACTAGGCTTGTTCTTGACCATAAGAGACTGATGGCTTGTAGATAAACCCTCATACATCTAGACAGCCGTGACCGTATATGGAGGTGGAATACACTTCTATATGCGTAGCTGGCTGTGTCTGCCCCAGCTCTCCAGTATTCTGGTTCAGGGGCATGACACTTGCCAAGAGGAGCTCGACGCCGGGGATAGGACGGGTGCACATATTCACGTCGTCGGACTCGCCGTCGGTGGGACCAATCGAGGAGGTCGAGGGTTCTGCGACGGAGAACTCCGGTGGATGACTACATCCTCAACGGCGGTCCTCGGACGCGGATCTAGATCAGCGGAGGAGACGAAGACGGGTGATCGGAACCAGGGAAATGGAGGCTGTGGAAAGGCTCTTCGATAATAGAAGACGCCGGACACGACACAGTAGCCGGAGGTGAGCAATTCTAAACTTTGGGGCTATTTTTGTGTGAAATTATGTTGAATGGTGGGGATGATGGTGGTTGTGATTCTGGTGGTGGTAGTGGTTCATGGTGGAGACGGGGTGGTGACGATGGTGGAGACGACCGGAATGGCCGTGGCAACATTGCCAGGAGATTGGGAGTGAGTACGGTGGAACAAGGAGGCAGAGGAGAGGAAAAAGGAGGAGGCGATGGTGGTGCTCGCCGGAGCCCGACCAGCACGACGATGGAGAACAGTGACGACTGGCCGGCATGAGCAGTGGAGATTTGTGGCTGTGTCAGAATTGCTTTGTAATAATATATTAAATGGAAAACTCCCCCAATATTTATAATAGAATATATGTGTGTGCTCCAAGTCAAGTTCAGTGGCACAACCAGTAAATAAAATCAGATCTGAGGATTATTAGTAGGAGATCCTAACTAACCATAACTAATTGTAGCTAATATTTAACCAAATTGCTAATTGCATAACTAATTAAATATTCCATCCAATAGTAAACAGATTAGCAAATATTGTTAGCCACTAACTAGTACATATCTACTAGTACTTAGTAAACAGAATTTAGCAACCATGAGTACTAGTCATAAACGAAATTTAATAGTTATAGTTAAATCAATAAATCATAATTAGTTAATAATATGAATTAACCATTTCACCATGATAAATATTTAAGAGAGAACTATATATATATTTCTAAAGAAAAATTAATTCATTATAAATTATTTTTATTAAAACAAATTTTCATATGAAATAATACTACTAGGAATTTAGGAAACACTCTCAAAATTACCAAAATTGGTTGTAGGGAGTTACATTGAGGGTTTTGATGATGAGGATTATGGTAATGAGGGTTTTGGTGATTTGGTTGAAAACTCTGCTTCTTTTTTAAGGAGTTTTTCTTGGGTTTGAGATGGTTGTTTGACTTGGGTTTACCGTGGCTTTCTACAAGGTTTATCCTAGCTGTGACATTAGACCTAGCTTTGGCCTTTAACCTATATTCTTCTTCTGTTCTAAGTCACTTTAGAGCTTGAGGGTATGTAATAGATCCTTGTAGATGGAGGAGATCCTTTGCCACATTAGACCAAGAAGAAGGGAGTTTGTCTATCAAGCATCATATTTTATGCTCAGTAGAAAATAATGTACCTTTCGATTGAACATGCCTAAGGTGTTCTTGGAATTCATGAATTTGGTCATTGATAGGTTTGTTATCTACCATGACATATCTGTTGAATGTGGAGGAATTGAATCTATCAATTTCAGCATCATCACAACATATTCATCTTCTAAGGCATCCCAGAGTTCTTTAGCGCTTTTATATTCAAAAAATATGCCATAGAGAGACTCAGACATAGCGCTTAAGATTCTGTGGAAATAGTGGTAATCTATTTCCTTACGGGTCTTAGGTTTGGAGGATGAGGATAACTTGGTTACTCCTATGTCAGACTCAGTATCGTCTGAATCATTTGTGATGGGTGTGGACCCATCAATAGCAGAAATTAATCCTAAAGTTGTAAGCCAGAACTTCATTTGGCTCTGCCACCTCTTCAATATTTTGATTACTTCCCACCAATATATAGCAAAGTGTTCCTTATATGCTTATATCTATCCTATAAGAGATTGGAATGGTACATAATACGAATGCATCTCCAAGGTATAAATGACTAGTTCCATGATGACAATTATAATGCTTTAAGACATGAAATCTAGTATAAATAATATTGTTTGCATATATTTTCGAGCACCCAAATGGGCGCATGCATGACAGGTGTTGCACTGCATGTAAGGAGGAAACCATTCGCCCGCGAATGAATTTTACAAGTCGCAGCGGGTTGTTGGCCCTCAAAAGGCATATATATATATATATATATATATATATATATATATATATATATATATATATATATATATATATATATATATTATAGTGGCATTTTTTTTAAAGCTGCAAATCTCATAAATTTAAATTTTAAAGTTGGTGACATAAGGTTGTTCTATGCATTATTGTCCTACCAACTATCATAGACCTGAAGTTCTATGTTTAGAACTATTATTATTGATTAATAATATCTTTATTTGTAACTATTGATAAGATATTGTCATATTTAGAAACTAGAATCTATGAAAAAACTAGATAGAGGCACCTTATGCATGCTGCTACCAACACCATCCTTAAGAATAGGATATTTTTCTCCAACAAGAATACTAGTGTGAAAGTAGTATCCATGATAGCTGGTCATGCTCATATTATTGATGGCTTTTGCAGAGCAAACTTAAATTTATCCAATGGAACCCACCTACTTATGCAAAATATCTTATACTCTCATAATTTTAGAAGAAAATTATTGAGTTTTAAGGACATAAGGACAAACGCGGGTATCATATTGATACTATGAGTGAGAAAAATAAAGAATACATTTGAAAGAACCAGAAGTTCGTCCTAGAGAACCATAAGTTCGTCCTAGAGAACCGGAAGTTCGTCCTAGAGGACCATAAGTTCGTTCTAGAGAGATTATCCAGCTATTCACTAAGGATACGCGTTACTCACATTTAGGGTTGTCAAGTCACATACTACGTTGACCCAGAAGCTCAATCCTACGGGTCCATTGTGAGCCATAAGCCAAATGATCCTATAACTTTTTGTGATTATCGACAAGACACCCAAAGCAGTATTTTTGAGAATTGTGTAAACTAATTCGTGTGATCATCTTTTACCAAATTGCAGCATACACTCTTGATCTCAAGGATAAGTTTATTTCTAAACCATCCTTGAAGATTGTATCTAAATAACTAGTATCATAGTTTCAAATTGCACCATTTTGCTTTATATTTTTTTTGAAACTATAATATTGGCATTTATGTTTTGTGAATTATAATTTTTATGTCTATCTCCTTAGATTATTATATATTTCTAGACATATGATTTTTTTTTAATCTGTCACATTAATAAGATAGAATTTCCATCGTTAGGGAGAGATAGGAAGAACATACATTATCGTTCTAGAAGAACGTCGTGAATTATCATTTTAGAAGAACGTCGTAAAGCATCGGTCTAGAAGAACGTCTTGAATTATCGTTCTAGAAGAACGTTCTAAAGCATCATTCCAGAAGAACGTATCATAGCATACTTCTAATTTATCTAATCTTGACTAAATTAGAAGAAATTATTTCTTGTATTTCATATTTGGGTTTATCTACTTTATCTAAAGCATCTCTTTTTCTTATTTTCACAACAACTTGGTGTTTGTAGTCATATATTGGTAGTAAGTAGTATTAGAAACATTATTATTGTTAGTACCAACAAATTGTTGGAATTGGTAGGTGTATGATTATGCAATGAAAAATAGTAAGGTTAGAGTGGAACCTATCCACACTTTTTTGTAATGAAATTTGTTATTGTGAATATGGGCTTTGTATCATTGCTATTTGTTGTTGGTAAGAGGGAAAGGCAACATGAATGCTATGTGTTGGGTTGTATCTCGTTTTCGGTTGAGCGCTCAAACGGTGGGTGACAATGGAGTTGGTAATTTAGTCACACATCGGTTAGGAGGTGGGATTATGTGGTGTAGATAATTGGGATTGGTTAAGGCCTTACATGAGAATTCTCTTTTAAGGCATATGGGCTCAATTCAATATCGTACCTCATGGGCCAACTCCGGTTTGCGTCACACCGCGTTCCCTACAAGTGATATCAGAGTCCATGGTTACGGGGCTGGTTTGAGCGGCTCTAATTGGTTCGAGACAGATGGTACTGAACATTCATGTGTATACACGGATATACGGGCTCTCTTCTCAAGGTGGAGTAAGCATCAACTACACGAATTGACTTCAAAGGTGAGTTTGGCGAGCCCAAGGTAGAGCAAGACGTTGTGGTTGGCACACAATGGTGGTGTGGATGAACGTGTCGGTTTGGTTCTGTGGTCAAATGGATCGAGATGACAATATATTGGATCTCCTGGGTGCTTGGCTGGCGGGAACGAATAAAAAAGTAGCAAGGAGTACGAAGGTTGTTCGGCTGGCGCGAACGAACAAAAGGTAGCAGGGGTGCTAAGGTTGTTCGGCTAGCAGAAACGAACAAATGTAGCAAGGTGCTAAGGTTATTCGGCTAGCGGAAACGAGCTACGGTGGAGATTGTTGGATTATATCTCGCTTCCGGTTGAGCGCTCAAACGGGAGGTGACAATGGAGTTGGTAATTTAGTCCCACATCGGTTAGGAGGTGGGATCATGTGGTGTAGATAATTGAGATTGGTTCAGACCTTACATGAGAATTCTCTTTTAAGGCATATGGGCTCAATTCAATATCGCACCTCATGGACCAACTCCGGTTCGGGTCACACGACGTTCCCTACAAGTTGTAGTTGGTGAGAGGGAAAGGCAACATGAATGCTATGTGGGGTACCGGTGGTGCTTCTTCTAGCAAGATTAACAAACTTGGAATTCGTAGATGAACAAACCCATACATAGTTGAACTTGGAAGTTCAGTAAAAAAAACACCATCATTGAAATTCTCGTGTTCTTCTGAAGTTTTACACGTATTGCATATGATACAGATACTTATGTTTGATACGTATTGGATACGATACAGATACTTCAGAGAGACTCGAGTGACAACTTAAGATTTTTTCTAAGGGCACCACAATATTTGCTAGGGGGCAACCCTTACTTGGGGGCAGCCCAAGCAGGTGGAGAAATTGCTAGGGGGCACCCAAAATTTACTTGGGGACAGCCCAACCCCCCAAACCCTAATTTCTTCCCTCCTCTTTTCTCCTCCTCCTCCTTCCTCCGGCGGCGGCGGCGCCACCACCACTACCAGCATAGGAAGGAGTCGGTCATGGCGATAATTAGGGCTTCCCGTCCTTCGTTCCGAAGCCCCAGCGACAAGGTCGCGTTCGCCGTCCACGTCGCGTTCATGGCCGCCGGCAACCAACGCCGACGAGGAGGAGGAGAGGCGGCTATGGGAGGAGGCAGCTCGGCTCGGGGAGCTGGCGCGGGAGCTGCAGGAGTCGGCGTCGGCGCTCATCTCCAGGACGTGGAACGAGGAGCAGGCGTTCCTTCCTTTTGTAGGCCATCTGGCAATCGATGCGAGGTCCATGTCGCCGTCGCCGGAGCTCCTCGACGCGGTCAAGGGAAAGCAATCGCAGGCTCCTCGGTTCCTTAGCTACCAGGTGAGGATTGGGGATGATTTTCTTCCATCTCCGAGGAGGACTGCCACCTTGTTGGCAATCCTAACGTATGTTGGACTGCCAAGCCAACTTGCTGGCAGTCCTAGGACTGGCTTGGGCTGCCCCCAAGTAAAAAAAATTGATGGCAAACTTGTAATTTTTTTGAACATTTTTGGGCTGCTCCCAAGTAAAAAGTGTGGTGCCCTTATAAAAAACCCAACTTAAACCAACAGATATACGCACAGAACTCAGATTGAGAGTGTGCATAAGCTTCGGAAGTTCTTGTTGCTGTAGATTCCATGTATTCTCAAATGTTGTGAGAGGATTCCAGTCAAAAACTGGAAATCTCAATGATTCATTGTAATCCTCAAATTTTGTACAACAGTTTACAACAGCCTCAAGAGTTTGGAACACAACTTACTGAAAACTAGAGCTCAAGATAATGCCAAGGCATTTCTCAGTTCTCAAGACCTTACATTACAATACTATGTTCAGCAAACCATGTCTATACATCATGAATTTATTAAAAAAAAATTAAAATTAAAATCAGTTAAATGCCAAATTCGCTGTATAAATGTACAGTTACACAGTACCCAAGCCCAGATTTGATCTGCTATAGGCCGGTTAAGTGAGAAATTTTACTACGATGCACGAAATGTCATCCTTGCTCTTCCTGGCTACGGCCTCTTCGGTCAGACGCTTGGCTGCTGACTGGGGATCTTTCAAGTCTCTGATAGTCTCCACTGCCTCTTGGTTCGACATAACCTGCAGATTAAGAAATAAACATAATTCATTAACTCGAACTACGCAATTGCTAAAAATGTACACAAAGCTTGTGATGCAAGGTCAAAGTGATGGATGCAAAAGGGCTTAACCTTCCATAATCCATCACTTGCCAAAATAAAGAACTCGGTGTCGGCACTAATCATCTCCTCCACCACATCTGGTTCAGAACTGAGGTGGGCTTTCAGGCTCCGATCTCCGAATGCCCTTGCAACTGCTAGTTGCCCATCGACACGTGGCACATCCCCTGGATCAATATAACCCTATATTTTACATTCTAACGACAAATAATTTGTATTTCACTCGAAGCCACACTTACCCAATATGATACATAAATAGCAGGTGCCAGGAGAATAAGATGAAGAATCACGCAATAATATCCTCAAGAACACGGATTGCACCTTTCAACGTATAATACATATAGAGACCTACCTAATGAATATAACTGTGGACAAGAAAGGTTATCTGGTCCCCCAGGTGTTATAATAGTCAAATTGCTAAGTGAAATGGATACAAACTGAAGCGGCGGACAGGGTTTCAACTCCCCAAGGGAACCACTCTGACCAACGGAGTTGCATAGCTGTGATCTTCTTCAAAAACTGGTTGTTAACAAGACTAGTAGGGTAAGGAAAGGGTACAATTGAGTAGTCTCGAGTGTGAAAGAGTACTCATGTCATGTGTATATATAACCAAATCCATACAGTAGCAACTATGTAGTGCGGACACAGGGAAATGGCGTCCATATCTGTATCTGTATTCGTGAAACTTAGGGGACTGCATGTGTATATATTTGAAAATGCCCGTATCCCATATGTATCATGTCCTCATCCGTATCCATCAACATATTTGTGCAACATAGAGTAGCAATATCCTCACCTCTCTAAAAAATGCCATATTTAAAACCTTATCGTGAAATACCCATATTCATGTCTTTCATGACAAGCGATCCCGTCTTTAATGAATCTTGCATACTACAATTTGCAAAAATAAAGTGGCATCAAGAGCCTAAACGTCATAATTATATCAAGATTATATCCAAAATAGCTATCCGAGACTGAAAAAATCAATCTTGCGCGGCTTCAATTTTTTCCTTTGGAGAATTTCATCGAATTTTAAGAACAAAAACAATTAAACTGAATTCCAGAAATTGTGGAATGCGATCACAAAAATTCTTCGAGACCATAACAAGGTTTCACCTCAGATGAGTGTAAAGGGTCAGAATTAGGACTCAACTGAAAATCTATCAACTCTCAAGCACCTTATTTGCTCGAAAAATGAAAAGAAACCCTTTGGCGCTCAACAAGGACATGACAAGATTTTGGCATCCCCACACTTCCTATCTGATAAGTAAAGACAAGACGCTGGGATTGGTACAGCATTTTGGGCTGCTGCTGCTTTTTTTTTTTTCTCTCTCTCTTTTTAAAAGAAGCAGCTGCAATACTAAACCAAGCCTAAGTCATTACTTACCAAAAACAGTAATCTGTCGTGCTTCAACTACTTTGTACAATTTATAATATAAAAGGTACTAAGCTACCTGGAAGGTTGGACACAAAACCACCCTTTTCTTCAATTGATTGCCGCTCCTTGCTGGGTTCATGATCAACAGAAAGTTGTTTAGCTATGCCATTCTTGCAAATCACTGCTCGAGAGTCTCCAACATTGGCAACCACAAGCTTCAAACCATCTATCAATATTGCTGTAACTGCAGTAGAACCTCCTCTTCCCAATTCAACTGCCTTCTCCAAAATTATACAATCAGTTACCTTGTATGCTTTCCTGATTGCACTTTCTGTGTCAGTCCAAAACTCAGGCTGTTTGCAATAACAAAGCATCAAAACTTGCTGTCAAAATCTAAATGCAATAAAAAATGAATATATTCTATAATTAAGTATTTCTGCTAATGCTACTTAATTTAGATACGATAGTGATTCCACGGAGAAAAAGTAAATTCAGCTCTTCACCTCCCTCAGGATGTTGTCAAATAGATGAGAGTGCAAGTAATCTGGAACATCGTGGCCCAAGTGACCATCATATATAGCAAATAAACCCAGTTCACAATCATCCACTTTCCTAAATTGTGCCACCAAATAATCCTCCATTGGATGACTTGATTTACCCTTGACCAAGTGGTAGCCATGTTTGACCTTCCTGCCTTGCATCTTTGCCTTGCCTTTTCCTGTTTCTGCTGAAGATGAAGATGAACCTAGCCCAGCTTTAACCTATCAGAGTAGTAAAGTTAGTGTGTTACTTGAAGCCCCCTTCACAATGGACCATCACGATAACTATAAAAAGATGTAGGAAGGATTTCAGTTTAGGAAACCAAATTATCAAATAAACCTCTTTACCCCAGTTAATAATTTGTGCAAAATGCCAATTTAACAAATGAATCTTCTTGAATCATCAAAACCATTTTGTTTCAGTACAACATAGATATGTTCACAGTCTTGCATGATTGTTAAAATTTATGGTTTATGGCAATTGAAGATTTACCTTTAGCTAAGCTGTAGACCTAACCAAAAAAGGATGTAAGACGATGATCACAGCATAGGTAGAGCGTAGTTGCTTGATAAGGTTTGGAGGTAAACAACCCAAGTTAATCAATATATTGTTTTGTTCTAAGAGACTTGATATGCAAGTAACTGAGTTGATGTTTCAGTTTGACACAGAATTTGACAAGTTTGTGAGAACAAAATGACTAATTAGATGTACCATAAGAAGCACAACAGGTAATAGAACAATTCATGTGCCTTGAAAAGTTCGATATGATGTGAAAAAGAATTTGAGAACTTCGAGTAGAAAAGGATAATCGATGTGCCAAAAAGCACAAAACAAGGTAATGAGAGCTAAAACAAGTAAGGACTAGAAGACTTCAAGCAAAAGATGATCTAAATCAAGAACATGGGAGGAAAGGTTTCAAGAGTTGATATAGATTGGTTGATGGAAAGAGCAGGCATGGAGTTTCAAGGCTTTGATATGGGCATAGATGCCTGTTCTCAAATGAGGATGAAGAGTTGAGGGTGGTAAAGCTATTGGGAAGGATTGCAAGGTAGAGCATATTGTGAGCTCCACTTATAAGGAAATATAGTCAACAAAGAGGGAGCAAGCGCATGATGAAAGGGGAATAGATTTCCATGGAGAAGAATTTGGGAGTCAGAATTGTCGCTCAGAATTTGTGGTTGTCTCTGTTGAGAGGTAAAGGTATGTTAAAGAAAACTTGTGTTTGCAGTGGTAAAAGTGTTTACAGATGATTTAAAGTCGGCTAAAATTATACACTTGGATCATGTGAGACAAGTCGGAGCAGGTCAGAACACTGGTAGACATAATTAACCAAGGTAGACATGGGTGAGGATGTAAATGGAGCCAAGGTCGACAATGATGACAAGTGAGTCCATATATTGATAGCCACAAAAAGAAAGACGTAAGAGACCGATCCCTTGCTTTGATCAGGTTGAAATAGTTTCGAGTACTGAACAACTTCTTGGACTAATCGAAACCAGGTAGAATGGTTTACTAGTTGTAGCATTCCTGTTGCTCCTGCATACTCCAGACTTAATATAGAATAAACCCAAGGTCCACACCAAGATGCTGAAAAAAATTAAGGACGTCAAAACAAGAAACCAAGAACTCGTGGAACTTAAGTGCCACCTATTATTTAATAATGTTGAAACTTTATGAAGCAAATGCTTTTCTGGGCGATCTATGGATGCTACCACTTCAGTTGCTCCAGTACCTCTTAAAGTTAATAACATAAGGCTCAAACTTTTTGATCTCTCTCTCCTCTCAGGCAGACCCTTTACAGCTCATGTATCCCTCTGGTTAGATGCAGCAGATATTAAGGCCATCTCCAATGGGGGTTTCTATCTCGCCTATTTCTATGGTAGTAATTTTTTTTAGAAAAAACTTCTCCCTACACTGGTTTCTATCCCAATTTATGGTGCTGATGTAGGATGGAGAAATTCTATGAGGGTTTCTACATGCAGAAACTCTCATAGAAATTCTCTCTCTTAATATTGGGCCCCACTTTCAAACTAAATCATAAAATTTTCCATTTAATATTCTCCATCTTAATATTAGGCAACACCACGTAGGATTGAGAACCATTGGAGAGTGTTTTGTTGTGCAATTTCTATATAGAAACTCTGCCAACTAGGATAGAAAATGCCGAGTAGGATAGAAACTCAATTTTAGAAATCCCCATCAGAGAGAGCCTAAGATGTCCTAATGTGTTATGAATAAAAGTAGAACAAAGAGGATACGGAGATCCTTGATGAGAACCAAAAAAAAATATTGGGTAACAAGAAGAAGAATTAATTCATAGAAGGAGAGAGACAAGTATAAGTGTTCTAAGATAAATGGAATTGAAAATAATAATTAGATGATTCTCTTACAAAAATGGGTTGACCTCTTATTTATATAGAGGTGGACAAATCTAATTCTCTTAAGCAAAAAAAAGGAAATTTCAAATTAAAGGAATCACCATAGAAATAGGAGTCATGCTAAAAGAGAATCATCACTTAATAGGTAAGTTCCATTAAATTGGAGGCCTACTAAAAATAGAATCATCCCTTTAATAGGATAGTTTCCATTAAATTGGAACCGAAGTAATTCGGTTACTTCTCCTACTGGATGTCCTACATCAATTCTCCCATCTTTGAAAAAGAACACGACCTCGTGTTGGCACTAGGAAGAGCTGAATCAACATAATACAAAATATCTTGCACATTGAAGGTTGTTTTTGTTTGGCTGTTGCATAAGATCATAATTTCCAAAAATAGTTGAGCCTACAACCACCTTGTGGCACTGCTTCAACTCATGAAGATCAACATCCTCTATGTCAAAACCACTCCCTTGACCAGGCTTCTTTCCTTTGACAAGCCCACAGTGCACAGTCATCAATTCTTTTAGATCAAAAGATTCTTTCTTCTGCTGCAAGCAATGAAGGATGCCCTCCAAATATTGAGTGACCTTTTGTTTCATGTGCTTGTAAGTTCTCTTCAGAAACATAAGCTAAATTCAGGACGTATGATATTGATGGCAAATCTGACATGTAAACATGGCATGCTCCACAGGCACATAACAAAGAGGACATGGGCGTGGATCAATACGCTTCCTATCAAGTGGAGTAGGAGGAAGAATAAAAAACCCTCACATGTTGTCGAGGAAATGTGACCACAAATGGGACAGAACCATTGATTTCATTATCACTACTTGAAGTTAGTTGTTTGATCAATGAATTCATATACCCTTTTTCTTTTGTTACACGAGCCAGTGGAAGCATAAGATAATTTGATGATTTCTATCAGGATTTACAAAGTTCCATACATGATCTGAATAACCTAGTGCAGTCTTAAGGCCTATTTGTTGGTCTTCAACTGAGAAGGTAGGATTGTCGGCTTTCATCTTGTATTTTGGACTTGAGCCGTAATGAATCTTTGACGAGCTTTGTTGAAGGTTCTTATTGTCTTTAAAATTCCTTAAAATAGCGTCTTCAAGACTGTCATCCCCTAAAATAGCTTCTTCGGGAGTGGTAGATTTTGTAGTAAAACCTACTTAGATTTTGTAGTAAAACCTACTTGATGGGATTACTTGAGATAATGAACTTGGTTTGATGCTTTAGTAAAAGTTTTAAAAACTTCATTATTGATAACTCAGGAATCCACGGGTTTTGCAACTAAAGCATAGGTAACTTTTGGATTGATGAGATCAATGGGTTTGGGAGGGTGAGTGTTTTTGTTTGGATCATCAATAGTCTTACTAGAAGAAACTTCGATGGATTATTGAAGATTCATACATTGGAATCATCGCATCATATTCTTTATTTCTGTTATACTTGCGTTGAGCTCACCGTATCATGTATCATACTTTGCAGAATTTCCTCGATCTTCAAAGAAAAATTTCTCTCTAGTTCATCTAAAACTTCTTGAATCGAAGGATCAATAGGAGACATCGATTATGATCGTTTGCTCAGACACCACTTAATGTATTCTAAATCGAAGTAGAATGAAAAGGATACGAAGAAGAAGAACAAGAAGAAGAATTAATTCAAAGAAAGGGAAAGAGAATTTAAAATTGAATTGAAAATAATAATTAAATAATTTTCTTACAGAAAGGGGTCGACCTCTTACTTATAAGGTGGACAAACCTAATTATGAACCTAAACAAAAAAGGAAGTTTCTAATTAAAGAAGTCACCATAGAAATAGGAGTCATGCTAAATGAGAATCATCACTTAATATGGAAGATCCTATTTAATATGAGTTCTAATAAAAATAGAATCACCCCTTTAATAGAATAGTTCGCATTGAATATGAATCGAAGTAAATCGGCTACTTCTCCTACTCAAAGGTTGAATTGTGTATAGAAAGAAACATGTAGCACCAAAAAGGATGTAGATGGATAGGTCATATGATATTCTGAGAATCTAGGCATGGAAACACGTAACAGATATGATGACACACCAATTCAAGAAACTAGGATATTTTATTATAAAGAAACAAATATATATATATGATTAGCATATTAGCTTAATTCATTTACCAAAAATAATAACAACGTTTTAAAACAAAGTAATATTGTATCACTAGAAACAAAAACAACAGGATGCCAAAAGCAGGTCGTGGTGGAGATTAAAGAAGACTAAAATATATTACTCATGAAACTTCAAGCGTCCATATATTTTGTTGTCATCCTCGGACAAAGCTGGAGGTGAGAACTAACTACTAATAAGTAGTAAAGCAATCAAGCCTAAACAAGCTTAAAGTAAAAGGTTACAAGTTCCTCAACATTCTCACAGTTTGTAAGTGTAGAGTAACTATACTTGATGTCCAAGCTCATATAGAAGTGCGTACAGATAGCCTACTCAGCCACACATAGTGGTGCTCCTTCAAGAAATTTATATCTTTAGTTCCGCACCAGAAGAAGTACATTATTAAATATGCCTACTTTTCAAGAGTTTTATTTAGAATTTACCATGTAGAGATCACTATGTTTGAATTATCAAACTGCAACCGGGATTTTGGCTTATGTTTCATCTTCTGAATCAATCATAACCCAAGAAATAACTAAACTATTGCCAATAAAATTTGAAAATAAAATAACTTAACCAATAAGCTAGAAGGATATAGTGGAGTCACACTGCCTATTGCCTTCTTTTACTACTGAACATCCTTAGGCTATGAGAAGTACTTGAATGTCCATAAATATGAACAGGAAAACCTATTCTTTCAGAAGAATTTCTCAGATTTAACTGCACAGCTATGTGCAATTGATCCTGGGACAAATCATTCTGAAAGAAACCCTTCAAGAATTCCTCCTCCCAAGTACCATCCTTTCTGCTGACCAATAGTCAATCATGTTCATTAACTGAGAAAATCAACGCAAAATCTAAAGGTAGAAGTAAGAACTTGCAGAAGAAGAGTAACACCTAACAAGAGAACTATCTAGTCTTTCCTTTAATCCAAAATTACATTTAAACTAAAAAGTTCAAGCTCTCAATCGGTGAGGCCTCACAACGCATACCCCCTTCTCAATCAACGAAGCCTCACAACACATATTTTTTTAAAACTAAATGCTTTCAAGCTTTCAATGGATAAGGCCTCACATCAAAATTCTAGACACAAGCAAGTTGTCTCCCAACTCCAAGGGCAAGGTGTTGGCCGAAAAACGTTGCAGAAACGACATCAACCCACTTGAAGATAACAAACCACAAACTTCCACAAGAACCATGATAGATCGAACACACCCTATATGTTCGGTGACTATATCACCTCGACAAATCCTAATCTATATATCTCAATAATATAAGATTGATTACAGATATTTATTTATTTATTTATTTATTTATTTATTTATTTATTTATTATATATATATATATATATATATATATATATATATATATATTTATTTATTTATTTATTTTTTATTTATTTTTTATATTGATTACAAATATGTTCACCCTTTACCCCCCAAGTTCAGCCCCTCACAAATCTCAAGAAATATGAAGAAGATTACAATTGAAATCACTCATCAATTCTGTGGCGATCTCCATGAGCGAGGCAGACGAGTCCCCGAACAGATCTTCCTTTCCAATTGTATTGAAGAGCGAGCCCTAAGAGTAAACTACGGACTTTCTCTTAAGTTTATGTAGACTTGTCTCTCTGTTGAGCATCCCATGAGCAAATCCCCTTAGCCGCCTTATATAGGTTAAGAAAATCTAATTTAGAGTTAGAAAATTGCTAAATTAGTCTAGCAATAATCATGGCCGTCAAGATTAGATCACACGGTCCAAACAAGATAGCGAGCCCTATCCCGAACCAAATTCCAATTGGCGGTATACCGCTAGTATCCCCAAATGGTTCTGACAAATTGCACAAAAGTGGAACTCAGGACGGTATATCGTCGGTGTTCCGCTGACGTTGTTTCGGCACAGTTTTGAGCCCTGGTTCAACTACCAAAATCCCGTTGCCTTCACCTTAACTTCTCCACACTCCTATGACATCCCAGATGGCTCCTAAATACCTCAAATCGAGGCTGAAATCCAACAAACGCCCCCTCCACTCTGATAAGAGGTGTTGGTCCCATAGCTCCTCAACTGAATTCGTGCATGTGGCACGACAGTGTTCTTGCTCCCCCTTGTCATTGATCTCGAATCCCCCTGACTGTTTTGCATCTTTTTTCATCTCCAGCTTCTCGACCACCACATCGATGCTAGTTGTTATGCGTAGCACCTCCCTAACAATTGGAATATCGTCGACATCAATAACTCGGCCAAGACCAAAGTTCCTTACTATGAACCTCACTATAAGTCTTGACTGTCTATCTCCGACTTCCGTATTCCATCGAAACATGCTCCTATTCCGTCGAGCTTTCTCACTCATGGCTGGCCCAACCAACCGGACGGTGCGGCTCCTTCGATCAAGCTCCTGAACATATCCACCTTCGTGTCGGACACTGAAACTCCCACGTACACATGCATCCGTAAGCAGAACATGTCATCAATAACCCACAACTCCCTATGAACTGTACAAATGGAGATGTACCCGTCTTATCTTGAGTTAAATGCACCCATTTTTCTCCTCCTTGGCTTCAAACTGTTGAAGTTGATGTCGCTCCATTAGGCTTTGGCAAACCACACATCACCAAAACAGGATCCGTAGAGCAACCCTCACCTGAAGATCAACTAGCTGTCATGGGACCGACAGACTGACCCTCAATCTTTGACGCACCTCCATTTGTCGCTTTATCCCGACGAACCAAATCCTCTGTATTCCTCAAATCATCTCGAAGACTCCCCCTCAGCAAGTTTTCAACGATTCACAAACTCCTATCGAATATCCCTCGAGCCGCTATCCAATTTTTGTGGCATGTTTGTACACCCCAACAACTTTAAGTATGTACATACCACAACATATATATCCTCGAGCTAACAGTTGGAAATCCTTCGTTTCCAATATTTGTCCCCAAATATACTATGACAGCAATTATCTGCTAGCTTCCTTACTGATACCAAGTTGTAGCACAAATTCGGTACATAAGGGACCCCTTTGAGAACGAGCTTCTCGTCAAACTCCGTAGTCAAGTGCACATCACCGATGTCCACAACTGCAGTCATCCCCTTGTCGTCCATCTTCACACGTCCAAACCGACCGCTTCGATATGACGTTAAGATCTTCCTCTATGGAGTAACATGATACGACGTTCTCGTGTCCAAAACCCAATCGTTATCATAACACATGACACAAGATTTCCCTGCGCCCATTGTTGTAATGATAAGATATCACATAGCCATAAAATCTACATGATCGTTCTTGCCTTTAGCCTTCTTATCTTTGAGCTTCGTGCAGTCCCGTTCAAAATGATTGCTTTCACCACAATGATAGTAACCTTCCTTGTGGATCCTCGCAAGATCTCGAGAACTTCCTCATGTTCTTGACTATAACTTGGGCCTTCCCTTCTCGTATGAATCAACCAGAGCGGACTCCTATGACAATTCTGACTGCTTATGTCGAATTTTCTCAGCCAACAAACTACTTTTGACTGCCTCCATCGTGACAACTTTATCAGGCACGGAGTTACTCACAGACACCACCATCTTCCAACTTTCCAATAGATAACTCAAAAGCAGCAAGGTCTGAAGCTCATCCTCAATCAACATCATCATCGCTGACAGTTGATTGATGATGTTTGAACCTCATTCAAATGTTGTGCCACCGAGACACCCACCGTGTATTTCGAGTTGACGAGTTAGAAAATAAGAAACGCATTATTGTCAGCCATCTTCCATTCGTACAGTGAATGTAGCTTCTCCCATAATGCTTTTGTTGAACTCCCCATGGACACGATCAAATATTGAATCGTCCAGCTATTGGCAGATGAATACAATAGCCTTTTGATCAATCATTTTCCAGTCCTTAGTAGATTTTTTCCGATGACTTGGCGGTGTCGCCCTCCAACGGACCAATTAAATCTTTGCACCAGAGTAGATCCTCCATCCTTGGTATTCAGATCGTCTAGTTTCCTATGTGAGGGTAACCATATGTATGTTCATCTTATCCAGAGACATGGTTGCACATTTTCTATCAAAAACATGAAAGCTCTGATACGAATTGTTGGCCAAAAAATGCTAAGAAAATGACACCAACCCACTTGAAGATAACAAACCACAAACTCCTGCAAGATGCAAGATAGAACGAGCATATTGTATATGTTCGGTGACTATGTCTCCTGGACAAATCACAATCTATATATCACAATAATATTATGTTGAACCCTTTACCTCCAAGTTTAATCCCTCACAAACCTGAAGGAGGAAGAAGAAGAAGAAGATTTAAATCACTCACCAACCCTGTGACGATTTTCCTGAGCGAGGCAGACGGCTCCTCGAACAGATATTCCCTTCCAACTGTCTTAAAGAGCGAGTCCTAAGAGCAAAGTACGGACTTTCCTTTAGATTTTTGCGGACTTGTCCCCCTGAATCTCTTTGTTGTGCATCCCCTTAGCAACCCCTTAGTCTTATTATATAGGTTAAGAAAACCTAATTTAGGGTTACGAAATCCCTAAATTAGTCCAGCAATAATTCTAGTCGTCAAGATTAGACCACACGGTCCAATAAAGATATTGATTTGGGCTCCATCTTGAACCAAATCCCGATTGGCGGTATACCGCTAGTGCCTCCAAAATGGTTCTAGAAAAATTACACAAAACCAGAACTTTGGGCGGTATACAGGTGTTCCACTGTTGCTGTTTTGGTTCAGTTTTGATCCGCGGTTCAGCCACTAAAACGTTGTCGCCTTCGCTGCAACTTCTCGATGCTCCTTCGACACTCCAGACTGCTCTAAATATTTCGAATCGAGGCCGGAACTCAACACATGTTTTGCAAATCAGGTGACCTTAGACCCGTCCAAATCAGTCCTTCAATAAAGCAAAGAAAGGCCATGATATTTCCAGTCATTTATAACCTTCTTTACATTTTTGACAATACTCGTAGAATAACTTGGCACCCAAATTAAATGCCTAGTATAAAGTTGAAGAAGAAAAAAATTGTCCTAGTGCCACGATGCTTCCATAATGTGTAGAGGTTGTTTCCGTTACACTTGAACATGTATCCTCGAGGATGCAAGTACCAATCCATGTAGTCCTGCCAAGTGCCCTATACTATGAAACTGAATTATCATATATTATATAGCTTGACCAGGTGGGAACCAACCAAATCATCGATCCTCTTCCCATTAGAATTGAGTCTGATTGAGCACCGCATTCTGGAGAGTCTCTATAAAAGAATTGACCAAATTTATAGAGGAATAAAAGGTTGACCGAATTCATAAAGAAACAACAAATCTTGTTCCATCAAGGGCATTTGTACTAATTGTACAGAACTGACTGCAACTTCGAATTCATCCCGGGATCATTCCAGTGCGCTCATGGAAAGAGCCTAGAATATACTAAACTATTATACACTAGCCCTGATCAAGTCGAGGCCGGAGGCCCCTATAGGTCTCCATGAAGCTCCGCCACTGAGTGGAACCTATGAATCACAGATACTTCAACAATACGTGCCTGCCCATGTAGTGTTGTGTTGGGCACGTATCAGACACAAAATGGATACTCCACAACACACTAGGCCATACCAAAATCGGTGCTGCCCCCCATCCCTTCTTCGGTCCTCTTGTATTGCAATAAGATCTGCTCTGAAGCGAGGTGCGACAGAATAACCAACATGTGAGTAGTAATTTACAGGCCTTTGAAACCATCGCTAGATCTTGATATATGTCAAACATAGGGGAGTCAAAATTTCCCAAAATGATTGAATCCATTCAATATATGACCCATCCCATCCATGCCCCTTCCTAACAAGTTAATGATCTCAACAACAAACATATCTAGCAGTGGGTTTGTGAGGTTTTCAATTTTCAGGACACAGATCATGGGCTCAACCACAGGAATTAGTGCACAAAAACAAACAATTGCATAGCTAAACCAACCAAGACAAATTGCACAAGACATCCAACAGTAATTGGAAAGGGAAAAGAAAGAAAAACAATTGTATACCCATGAAATTTGCACTAAAATTAGATCAATAAAAGCTTACTTTCATTTTGTGCAAGATCTCTTTTCCAATCATTTTGCTGGTTCTTTCTGATCCAAGGAAAAAAAAAAAAACTTTGTACAGATAGGAAATGTGAGGATGGATAGATGTTTTTGTTCAGTACAAATTCAGAGGGAGGATAAGAGGTTATGGTGTGTGTTTCTCTTTCTCTCTCCCTCTATGGTCTGTGGGCTGTGTCCACTTTTTCTGAACAGGGGAGGGAGAGGGAGGTCACAGGTGTGGACATTTTACCCAGTCTTCCACCCCCCTCATATTATGGTCTTTCTTTCTCCTTTGGAAAACTCAAATCCTGATAATGAATGCTGGTGGGTGGGTCCTCTTGCTTAGATTCCACACCTATGACTTATCAAAATAATGACAATGACAAGTGGAAAAGAAAATAATAATAATAATTTACAGGCTTAAAAAAATTTATTTAGTAATAGAGTCTCAAATATATATAAAAACTAGGGTTTAGGTTTGGAAAATAACCAACGTTAGAGTTTGGGTCTCGGATCGGAATCGCAGTTCACGTAGGCTAATAAACAGTGATTTCGAGATCCAAACTCTAACATTAGTTATTTTAGAGACCCAAACCCTAGTTTCCTTATATATGAGACATTATTACTGAATATCCCTTAAAACAAGTAAGAATTTTTTTTTCTTTCCTAATTTGCATATTTATTTTATTACAATTAGACCTCATTTGGTTTGCGGAATCATGACTTTGGATTAAAAAAAGTCATTCATTTTCAGTGTTTAAATGTCTAAAAAATGAAATGAGTAAAAAGAAAACGGATCCCCAAAAAGAAGAAAAATATGGAAGAAAATGGTTTCCCTTACTAACCCAAGGATTCACTTTTGGATTCCTGAGGTGGGTTGTTAAGTGAGCCTATATCCATATTTGGATGCTCTTTCGTATTACTTTTGATGTTTGATTGGGTTGCAAAGTGGGTTGTGAAGTAGGTTGATTTGACGTAGAACAATTCATGTATGCTAAAGTGAACGTCTTTTTTGTTCATTCTCACTTCCTCAAAATAAATAAAAAAGTGACCGAAAATGGATTTGCTCTACATCTTCCCCAAATTTATCGATGAATCTCGTCGAAGTCGTCTCCCTCCGTTTTCACTATTGTCACCACTTCCTCCTCACATCTATGGGTGAGCGTTCTGTAATGCCTCGCTCCGCACGTGCATTATGCTGAGTCGTTGACTCGAAGAGTTGCGTTAACCCGATTACGTATCGATGCGAATCGATACAAAGCGTTAAGTTGTCCCGAGCAAATGTATCGAACTAAGTCAAAACGAAGAGTTGCCTTGTCCCAAAGAATGCATCGAGTGAATCGATGCGAAGCGCCGCGTTGCCTCGAAGGATAAGTGCGTTGAGACGGCTCGAAGATTCTAAGAAATCGAATCGACCAAGGCGCAAGTCCGAATCGATGCAAGTATTGATTTTAGTTGGTTTCATGTGCAGGCTATACGTTTACGCTGAAATGTTAGAGGTCGATCTTTTGCCTTATTCAGTAAGGGGTCCGCGAAAGCAAATCGTCGCCTTGCGATGGACTGAGGCGTTGGGACGGTAAGCCCAAATCGGACGTATAATTCAATAAGCACGAAGTGCTCGAATGGCTAAGTCAGGAGAGTGGCCGTGCAACAAAGTTATGAAATCGAGCTGCATCGGCTCGGCGAAACGAGAAAGGCGTATCGACTCAAGGTGGGAGGATTGACTTCTTTTTACTCCTTCATTCGATAAGTCAAATATATCATTGTATGCTGAGTTAACCTATCAACGCCACGGGCGTGGCTCGATAGAGAGATAAACGTAGTGCGTGTCGAACACTAGATAGAACAATTGAAATGAATCGTGCGGCAAACGTACGAGTCGCTATGGAACATTGGATATCGCAAAGGCGAGCGCCTCGGTGCGCAAGCCGCAAGAACATGGATAACTGTACTCGGCGAGTGCCTTAGTACACGAACCCTACCGTGCCTTCGCGTACGAGTTAGAACGGCTAGAACATTGAAAGACAATAGGCGAGCGCCCTAGCGCGCAAGCCACGGACATTGAATGCTAAGTCATAGAACATCGAAATACGGTTGAAACGTGCCTACGCGCACGGGATAATAAAAAGATGGCTTCGTTATGAAAGAATACAGTTGTGGCATGAATGTGACGGAACTGTCGGATATGACATAATGTCTCGAAAGGTGTTCGGGACCTTCGGGTCGTTCGGTTGACGAGCATTGAGTTGAGGCATGATGCCATTGAAACATTGAAACGAAGCATGAAACGTAAGAACATAGAAGTTAACGGAAGAGATACGAGATGGTAATGCGGCATGGTGCCCTTCGAAATGTTCGCGGCCTTCGGGCGTTCGATGAGAACATTCGGGCGTTGTGCCAATTGAAATAGAGATAAGAAACTTGCTTGGTTGTATGAAATATAAGATTCGTTGCATGGTCAAATGGACTTAAAGATATAAAAGCCTGTGCATGGGTATTCCCTCGAACGCGGTGCGCCAGGGCGCTGGGACCGTTCGGCCTAGGAGGGATTCGTTTACGGTATTGTTGGTGCACTTCATTTAGAAGGGTAGCGACCTTCTGGTGAATGTGATAAGCCACTTGCTGCGATTATTTCGGTGGCCTCTGATGTTGGTTAGCAACCGCACAGAGTTAACATCGTCTTATGTTTCGATTCGATAATATAAGTCCATTCTAGCCCGAAAAGCTAGTGACCTTCATGTAGATAAGGGCGATGGGTTTGGAAGTGCAAGGTATGCGTATATCCTGCATGGACGGATTCTAAATAGAGGGCACTTATAACATGACAGGAAAAACGGATAGGCCTATTCACCTTGCGTCGGTTGCAAGGGCGGGTGCGTCTATATTGTTAAGTTGCGCCACGAATCAAATACGAGATTGTTTGCCTGTTTACTTATGCAAATTGAATAACATGCTTGCCATGCTTTACACTTTCGAAGATGCCATGAAATTGACCCTAAGGAGAATATAGCAAGATCATAAGCTAAGTTGCATGATTCAACATAAATATTAAAATATCGGTTTGGAAAGAAGATCTTTGCTTCAGTACATGCGAGGACGAACGTACTGATCCCACACCAGCTTTATGCAGGGTGCAGGGATGGATTGCTCGCGGCGAAGCGTTGCTTTAACGCGTTGAGGCTTGGAATGCCGAAGCGTATTGAAGCGTGCGATCGCATTGACGCTCGGACTCGCGACAGGATTGATGCGGTCGAGATATAGAAGACATGATGTATGGAACGGCGAAATCCTTTGTAGGCAAGAGAGAACCTGAGTGTTGTAGCCAATCTGGTAAATTCTGTTGGGCTATCGAAAGCCTTTGTAATTTGATTTCGAATATCAATAAAGAGAATCGTTTTCGTATACTCTGTTTTTCTTTCATTATTAACGTTAAATTCAAAGATAACCATTTGAGAACTTGTCATCTTGCCTTGCACGAGCGCAACTCCAGGCTCATGCGACATCACGCCCCAGCGAGGACGATGATTCGGGTGATTCCGGGTCGGGGCGTGACAAATTGGTATCAGAGCTCTAGGCTCAATTTTCTCTGGACGCTTGCTTCATTTCAGTTCTAAAAGTTGCCCACCACCAATCGAAATCACTCCTGACTCTACTCGATGCCGCACTGGATGTTCCATACAATAAGTCTAATACAAATCATGTAATTTTTGCCGCGTGTTGTTTGGAAATTACATGGTGTTAGTTGGAAAAGTCGGAAAAGGTTTGTTGCTGCAAGTACAACAAGTTGCGAGATATGAATTCGAGAATTTGTTGCCGTAGATGCAACACGTCGTGAATTATGGTTTGAGATATTCGTCGTTACAACGAACGATACGAGAAATGTTGGTTGCATCGATACAATGATAGTCGTAGAATGTTGCTACAGCAATTGCCACGCGTTGATTGTAAATGATGTGTTGAAAAGAAAATAAAAGTTGATATGGAATGTGTCGAACGGATTCACATATCGATTTCGAATGTGCGTTGCGATGAAAAGCGATAAGTCAATATCGAATGTGTTGAACGGATTTGAGCATTGACTTTGAATGTCGGGAATAAATCTTTGCACGATGTGCAATGCGTATTGAAAGAAAATCGATGCACGAGGTGCGGTAAATATCGAAAATAAATCGTTGCACGATGTGCAATGCGTATTGAAAGTAAAATGTTACACGTAGTGCAACGCATGTCAAAAGTTAAAAAATTATTGTTATCAAAATAATCGATGCATGAAGTGCAACAGATATCGAACGTGAATTTTGCACAAGATGCAACAGAAGAAAATAAAAGTTATAAATCGAGAAACGAAATCGGTTCGGTTGCGCGCCGAGCTGTGTTGGCAAATGAATGCATTGGCCGAGTTGCGTCGGATTTTGATTAATCAGAGTTACGGTTGTGATCAAGCATGATCACTGCGGAAATCGTGAGTCGGAAGAGATCGTCGGTTCGTAAAGTGTAAGTTGCGACGGAAGTAACTTGATTTTCGGGTGGTATATGGCATACCACCGATGCAATGAATGGCTCGATTCCGAGTGGTATATGCAATACCACTTGTGCGATAAATTGTATCGACGTTTTGTGAAATTGCGGAAGGTTTGTCCGCAACGGACGGGATAGCACAGAGACTCGATTAAGAATTTGTACGACGGCATGTTGATGCAAGTGTTCTTCGATGATCGGTTAGAACGGTAAGGCGGGACTTGTAACATTGAATGATACGTCGATTGAAAATTTATGTGTCGGTCGAATGACGGGAACTAGCGAAACGATTATGTCTTGAGACAACAATCGGATCGACGGAATAGAAAACTCGAAATGTTGAAATCGAACCGCACGACTTGCGATCCCGATTGAAATGTTGGACGAGACGAATCGAATCGTACGACTTGCGATCTCGATAGAAATGTTTGGCTAGGCGAATCGAATCGCACGACTTGCAATTTCGATAAAGAATGTTGGGCGATACGAATTGTAATCGAATCGCACGATGTGCGATTTCGGTGAGAAAGTTGGTTGATGCGAGTAATCGTGCTTAAGAAATAGTTGGTTACATTACAGCGAAACTCATTTGAGTACGACTGAAAACACGCGAAACTTAGAGGGCGAGATCGTATGACTTGAGGGTTCGATGTTGTATAATCAGTAACTCAGTTACGCGATCGAAGTATAGCGGGATGCGGCAAATCGGAGAACGAGTCGATGTGTATGGAAAAGTTTGTTGCAAACTTGGATGTATGCGATGCGAGTTAAGTTGACGTTGAAACGGATTCAGAGTTGACCCTTACGTTATCGAAATGGATACGACGTATCGAGATCGATACGTAAGGAAACGTAAGCGATGTGAGAATACAAAATAGAGTGTGCCTCGTGTATGAAATTTTAAGTAACGATACGAGATTGAAACGAACTGGTTGATCATGAACTTTATGATTTATCAAAGACGAGACTATAAGTCATCGACGATTGCTCGATGCGTATAGCATCTCGTACGTCGACCGCAAAATAAGATAGACTCGAACTCGAAACGAGTAGATGTTTCGTAAATTGCGGAATCATCGACGGCAATGCATGACTTTACTCGGAGGATAGTTGCGCATCAGTTGTGCTGATAGAAATGGTTTTGTCCGGAATTGGAAAGTCGCGTAGAAATCGTCGGAATGTAATTTGGCTCTGAAATAAGATATAACATGGTTCGTAGTAAACTGTCCTTCGGTGATGATCCACAATTATCGAGCGTAGCTTCGGGACAGCTGACCCTAGAAGACTTGACCGCCAAATCAAATTGAATGCTGCAGACCGTAAGATGACCCATGCGATATCGCATATGAGATTGCACCGATAACAAATATAACACGGCGCATATTGACGATAAGTCTAGACGATCGAGAATGGTTGGAACAACTTTCGATTTAGAATAATATAGTTAGATTTAAGTATTTGTCGGATGAATGCTTGAATGGTTATGTTGGTCAACGATCAAACTAGAAATTTACCAACGAACTTGATGATTCGGATAGGCAATTGCGAGATTCGTGCGATGCACGAGAGAGAACGATAAGATGACTTACGAGTCATGTTGTTAGATTCGGATTCACCTTGCAATTGAGCTTGCGTGAATCAAAATTAAGTTCGATGTTGCGAGACGGATAAGTTGGGAATTTGGCTAGTGAATTCCTACTCGTTAGGAAATCGAACGTAAGACGTGTCGTAAAGACCTCGTGTCAAGGCGATCGTTGTCTTGAGTACCGTCGCCTCGATGAAAACTGTTGTGTCGGATAGATTGTGGCCTTTGTGTAATGTCAATTTAAACTTGCGTCGGAAGAAGCCGAGCACGGTGTCTAGGTAAGTCACCTAGCAGACGTAGTCCTGAATGTTGATGCTTTTGCAAGTCAACAAAAGAGAATCATGTCGAGATAGGATACGAAGTAAAACATCGAAAATCGTTGGATAGTGACGCCGAACGCAAGGCGTTGCTGAGACTCGTTGCGATCGGATGCGCGACGGCTTGACGCAACGCGTAGAATTGATAGTCCCGATGAAACACACAAAGTGAGAAATGCGATTTTTGGATCGCATCGTGTGCCTTAACTTTTGTTGGCGAATTGCGTATGTATCAATATGCATGTGTGCTAGAATTGCAAGAACAAGTAATAGAGCCAAGTCCTATCGAGAATACGAGATGGCAAGCTATTGAGAATAAGAGTTACGTGTTTGTGTTGTTCCGATATCTTACAACTGAGCTTGGCTGAAATACATATATTGGTGGGACGCCTAAAATATGTATGATTCCAAACTAAGTTGTACGATCCAAACGATAGTGAGACGAGATCGTAAAACAATCTAATAAAACCCTTGGAAATTTAGTATTGGTTTCGGTTCGGGACGAACCTTGTTTTGAGTGGTATATTCTGTAATGCCCCGCTCCGCACGGTGTATTATGCTGAGTCGTTGACTCGAAGAGTTGCGTTGACCCGATTACGTATCGATACGAATCGATACAAAGCGTTAAGTTGTCCCGAGCAAATGCATCGAACTAAGTCGAAACGAAGAGTTGCCTTGTCCCAAAGAATGCATCGAGTGAATCGATACGAAGCGCCGCGTTGCCTCGAAGGATAAGTGCGTTGAGACGGCTCGAAGATTCTAAGAAATTGAATCGACCAAGGCGCAAGTCCGAATCGATGCAAGTATTGATTTTAGTTGGTTTCATGTGCAGGCTATACGTTTATGCTGAAATATTAGAGGTCGATCTTTTGCCTTATTCAGTAAGGGGTCCGCGAAAGCAAATTGTCGCCTTGCGACGGACTGAGGCATTGGGACGGTAAGCCCAAATCGGACGTATAATTCAATAAACACGAAGTGCTCGAATGGCTAAGTCAGGAGAGTAGTCGTGCAACAAAGTTATGAAATCGAGCCGCATCGGCTCGGCGAAACGAGAAAGGCGTATCGACTCAAGGTGGGAGGATTGACTTCTTTTTACTCCTTCATTCGATAAGTCAAATATATCATTGTATGCTGAGTTAACCTATCAACGCCACGGGCGTGGCTCGATAGAGAGATAAACGTAGTGCGTGTCAAACACTAGATAGAACAATTAAAATAAATCGTATGGCAAACGTACGAGTCGCTATGGAACATTGGATACGCAAAGGCGAGCGCCTCGGTGCGCAAGCCGCAAGAACATGGATAACTGTACTCGACGAGTGCCTTAGTGCACGAACCCTACCGTTCCTTCGCGTACGAGTTAGAACGGCTAGAACATTGAAAGACAATAGGCGAGCGCCCTAGCGCGCAAGCCACGGACATTGAATGCTAAGTCATAGAACATCGGAATACAGTTGAAACGTGCCTACGCGCACGGGATAATAAAAAGATGGCTTCGTTACGAAAGAATACAGTTGTGGCATGAAGTGACGGAACTGTCGGATATGACATAATGTCTCGAAAGGTGTTCGGGACCTTCGGATCGTTCGGTTGACGAGCATTGAGTTGAGGCATGATGCCATTGAAACATTGAAACGAAGCATGAAACGTAAGAACATAAAAAGTTAACAGAAAAGATACGAGATGGTAATGCGGCATGGTGCCCTTCGAAATGTTTGCGGCCTTCGGGCGTTCGATGAGAACATTCGGGCGTTGTGCCAATTGAAATAAAGATAAGAGAACTTGCTTGGTTGTATGAAATATAAGATTCATTGCATGGTCAAATGGACTTAAAGATATAAAAGCCCGTGCATGGGTATTCCCTCGAACGCGGCGCGCCAGGGCGCTGGGACCGTTCGTCCTAGGAGGGATTCGTTTACGGTATTGTTGGTGCACTTCATTTAGAAGGGTAGCGACCTTCTGGTGAATGTGATAAGCCACTTGCTGCGATTATTTCGGTGGCCTCTGATGTTGGTTAGCAACCGCACAGAGTTAACATCATCTTATGTTTCGATTCGATAATATAAGTCCATTCTAGCCCGAAAAGCTAGTGACCTTCATGTAGATAAGGGCGATGGGTTTAGAAGTGCAAGGTTTGCGTATATCCTGCATGGACGGATTCTAAACAGAGGGCACTTATAACATGACAGGGAAAACGGATAGGCGTATTCACCTTGCGTCGGTTGCAAGGGCGGGTGCGTCGATATTGTTAAGTTGCGCCACGAATCAAACACGAGATTGCTTGCCTGTTTACTTATGCAAATTGAATAACATGCTTGCCATGCTTTACGCTTTCGAAGATGCCATGAAATTGACCCTAAGGAGAATATAGCAAGATCATAAGCTAAGTTGCATGATTCAACATAAATATTAAAATGTCGATTTGGAAAGAAGATCTTTGCTTCAGTACATGCGAGGACGAACGTACTGATCCCCCACCAGCTTCATGCAGGGTGCAGAGATGGATTGCTCGCGGCGAAGCGTTGCTTGAACGCGTTGAGGCTTGGAATGCCGAAGCGTATTGAAGCGTGCGATCGCATTGACGCTCGGACTCGCGACAGGATTGATGCGGACGAGATATAGAAGGCATGATTATGGAACGACGAAATCCTTTGTGGGCAAGAGAGAACCTGAGTGTTGTAGCCAATCTGGCAAATTCTGTTGGGCTATCAAAAGCCTTTGTAATCTGATTTCGAATATCAATATAGAGAGTCGTTTTCGTATACTCTGTTTTCCTTTCATTGTTAACGTTCAATTCAAAGATAACCATTTGAGAACTTGTCATCTTGCCTTGCACGAGCGCAACTCCAGGCTCGTGCGGTATCACGCCCCAGCGAGGACGATGATTCGGGTGATTCCGGGTCGGGGCGTGACACGTTCGGTTTAATCGGCTTCAATTGAATCGAAGTAGTCAAAACCGAATAAACTAAAAATCTAAAAATCTAAAACCAAAATTAGTCGAAATCGAACCGAATCGAACCAAATAATAAATACGGTTTGTTTGGTTGTAATATTTTTATTGCTTAATGGATCGGATCCAAAGTTGGTATCGTAGTTAAATTATATTAAAAATTGTAACGATTATACATACATTTGTTGTATTTCAAAGTTGCGTTCAAATTTGA